>HG995322.1:2597940-3246800 GCA_905333045.1 Lysandra bellargus | reverse complement strand
AAATGCCGTTTTCTCACGAGATTCTTCAGCTATGGGAATTTGGTGATACCCTGAGACTAAATCCAAGGACGTGAACAGGGACTGTCCGGACAGTTCGTCTAATAGATCGTCGATCCTAGGAAGTGGGTAATGGTCACGTTTTGTATGCCTATTGAGTGCACGATAATCTACACACAGGCGTTTTTCGCCGGATTTCTTTTGACTAATACAATAGGACTGGCAAAAGGGGAGCTTGATTCGCGAACAATTCCATGTTCAATCATATCACTAACCATGCCCTGAACTAATTTACGTTCTGAGTAAGCCATACGATACGGCCTATAAACTACGGGAGTTGAATCAATGAGGTGGATCTCCATTTCTGCTACGTTCGTAAAACCAAGGTCATGCATGCCTGTAGAAAAACAGTCTTTATATTCGGCAAGTAAATTGTGAAATTCAAGTTTTTGTGCCTCAGTCAATTGTGAACCATAGTTAGGATCAACAGGTGAGTCTTTAATTTCATTAATTATTCTCATAACTTCTTTATATAATCCCATAAATTTAGCACGCGTTACAAGAGTATTACCTTTTAGCTTTATAGGATCCATGCTTACGCTTTGAATTAAAACCTGACAATTTGTTTCTTTTATTTGATACTCCCCAGGCAAAAGATAATACTCTTGTCCTACCTTTCCACGAATTGATCCGTTTACATAAATATATCCATAACAAGAAACATCCGAAATAACATTCACAGCTTTCATCTCTCCTGCCTTTATTTCAATGTCATTAGCTAAACGTAACTGTAGTTTTAAATCATGTTCATGTTCTATACGCTCAAATTTTAAATAATTCGGGGTTTTCGTAATTTTAAGTGTAGGTCTTTCAGTAAACGTATGTCCTAGTAGAATGTTACAATTTATTAATTTATCGTCAACTATATAAACTTCAACATCATCCTCGCTTATTCCCTGTATTTTAATGTTAGTTGTCGTGCGACCTAAAGGCAAATATGGTATGTTCCCTAGCCCTCTTAATCGTGGTCCATTTATTGGTTCCCATTTTAACCCTAATTCTATAGCATCGCTTTCACGAATAAGAGTAACCTCACTTCCTAAGTCCACTTGACACACAGTAGTAATACCATTAATTGAAATAGGGAGCTTATACTTTGTATTGGTATTTTCCGATTCTCTAACCTCCAAAACGTTTTTGTCTTTAGGCGCAACGGCACCCTTAGTTTTAATGCAATTTGACGCTTCGTGACCTAAATAGTTGCAGACTGTACATTTTATTAGAGGTTTAGGACATTTAAAACTAGGATGTCCGATACCTTCGCAATTAAAACATTTTACTTGGCTCTTGTACATACTGTTAGTATTACTTTTGGTAGTATTGTCCGTTGTCGTCGTATAACTATTATTAGGAGCTGCTAAACTGTGTTGGCGTCTATCTCTATTATTAATGTATTGTGATTGACTGCGATTTTGTGACTTAATGGTTTTGAAAAACTCCAGAACGTCTTCCGGTTTATCAAACTTTGCTGCTTGTGCACCTAAGCGAACTCCTCTATCGTCAACTCCATAAAGGACACAATCTACTGCTTGCTTTCCAAATATTTTGCACCTATTGAGTAAATTAATCTTAGCAAAATAATATAATTCTAGAGATTCACCAGGGCGTACTCGTCTATTAAGCATCTCGGTGAGTAGCTCCGCGTAGTTCTCAGTCGATGGAAACGATTCCTTTAGCATTGCTTTCCACTCAGACCATGTATGCTTAATAGAGGGTAGGCCCTGATACCAAGTCTTAGCGATGCCGCTAAGTTTGGGCAGGGCATAGTGAATTGTTTGTTTATCGCTCCAATTGTAAATCTCGGCACATTCATCTACTTTGTCTATCCAAACGTTTACAGTCTGTTCTCTAACAAGTGGATCGAACTCAGGAATGACATTTGCAATTACCGTACTAGAAAATGATTCACGACTCCCTGCCCCTGCTCCGAGCATTTTCAAGAATTGTTCCATTAAATCTACATTCCTATCTTTTATCGGTGGGGCCTCAATATCTGGAGTGAAAAGTGAGCGTCCACGGTTATTAGTACGACATGGGGTGTTACTAGTTTTCCTTTGTTTATGACGTATCGTAGACATTTGGTTAGATTGATGATGCTCACTTAATCGCTTACGCAATCTACAGATCTCACTTTCAAGTACCTTAAGTCTTTCTTCTTCCTGTGAGACTCTTCCCCCATGGTGGTTTGAACGACGTGCGCGGTCAGGGCTCCTGCTCCGGCCGTCGTCACGCCTGTCTCTAGCAGGACTGCGGCTTCGTGTCCGCGAGCTGTCCTGCCGGTCTACGTAGCGTGGAGTGGCTAACGTGCGTGCGCGGCTCGGACCACGGCGCGATCTCCCATTGGATTCACAATCACTCATTTTCTGAAACTCAAAACGATTGTGTGAATACGCGTAAAATACGTTCGACAAAAATAAAATTAAAAAAATATATATTTAAAAAAAAAGCGTTATAATCTCATAATACTGTGTGAATAATTCCACAATGTAATCAAACGTGATTTGTGATAGTTTATTCAATATAATATAATAATATAATACAGTAAACTCGGCATTCGCTTGATAGTATTTAGAATAAACCATTAAAATATATTAAAATAATAAAATAAATTCATAATCTAGTTCAACTGAACGTAAAAAGAAAATAAAATAAAAAAAAACGGATTAAAAAGACGGTAGACTAAAATTATTTCATAATGGCGTATAAGAAAAGTAAACGACAATAATTTAATCTCTCGACATCTTTTAAATCAACAGCCTTTTTGTATATTTAACACTATATTTCGAGTAATTATCATTTAAAAAGCTAGAATAGAAGTGTATTTCAAAATTATGTCTACATAATCACATAACATGATATATTTTTATCCAAATTCATGAGCAATCACAATATATTGAAATTCAAATCAAGGACGGTTTAAATCTATGAAATAATCACTATTCTGCATTGATGACCTCTTATTTTAATCAAATGTTCGAACGATAAAAAGTTTCAAAAGGAAAGAAAAAAAAAATTAAATACCGTGGCGTGGTACGTGAGTTGTGACACGAAATATTCATTAATTCCGTAATTTATCCCACTTCTGAGATGTTGAACTATCTCAGAAGGGAGTAAAATTAAACAAATACGTATCACTTAACGCCATTTATTAATTTATGAAATACCCACATTATTTAACATTTTACTAAATTATAATATTAAGTAAATAAAAAATCTATAATCATTTCAACGAATGTGTGAACTTTAATATTAATAATTATTATCATCAATATCACCAACAATAAAACAAAATATCTAAAGAAGATGGTACAATAATCACTTACTAACCTGTGTTTTCGTGAAGGCGGCTCGTTCAGAAGTGATGGCCGACGGCGCTAAATCACTTTTCATGACATGACGTCTGTCAAACGTCAAAGTGACGTTTGACAGTCGCCATAGACATAGATGACAGCTATGCGACTAATATTAATAAAAACGTAAACAAACGGTAAGATTCTTTAAAATAATACGTGTATGTAACACTATCGATTATCGAAATGGATATTTTTACGGCAGTTAGACATATTTTGCAGGGGCATCGGAATAACAAATTTAAATAAATTATGTACTGTTCATTGCAATAAATTAAAAATATTTTTCTTTGAATTTTTAAAAACATTAAATGTAAATTACTTGTTTTTTAATTATTTACCTGTTTTTGCACGTTTAGAATCTGCTTCAGATACAAAAGTTTCGACTGCAACATCTTTTTCTGAGTCGTATAAAACAATTTTTACAATTCCTGCCATTTGAGAGTTTTATTTATTATTGCACTTTTCAGAATTTTTTAAAAGCCGCGCTTTATTTGAGCGAGCCGTCAACTACCGGGCAGTGGGCACTTTGGCGTCAACTTTTCCATGTTTTTTTTTTTCATCTTACGAAAATGCACCAGGAGAGACGATAACTTAGTATTTTATAGGAAAATATTTGATCTTTCATTTAAAACAATTTCTTTTTAATCAAAATACATACATACATACATACATACATACATACATACATGCATGCATACATACATACATACATACATACATACATACGTAGCTACTAAGACACATAATACTGATATTATAAGAAACTTATTTACATAGGTCAAAGTTTTAATATACTGTAATGCCATATAAATGGCACAGCATTCGGCTGTATAAATAGAGCACATATTACTGATCATAAAACATTTAGTAACATCCAGAAATTCATCATAATAAGCTGATTTAACCTCATCTATAGTTTTCGACCCATCTGTATAAATTTTATAAAAGTCCGTTTTCTTTTCTAATACATATAAGAAAATCAGTCTTTCAACAGAAAACTTAGTTACTGCTTCAGTTTTTGCAAATATGGGTCTAACACCCCTGCTGTCTACCTCAAAACCCAGAAAATCAATCTTTTCCTGAAAGAAGTGACATTTCTCAATTTTTAAAGTAAGACCTGCCTCCCGTAAGAGCTCAAGGACTTCTCCTAGCCTTTTTAAGCCTTCTTGGAACGTCCTAGAGGGTATCAATATGTCGTCCATATATATACCAACGTATGGTACTTTGGACTTACTAAGGACCTTATGAATAACTCGCTGAAATACTGCCGGGGCATTTGCTAGACCGAACGGTACGCGATTGTATTCAAACTGTCCGTCCGGTGTAACAAATGCCGTTTTCTCACGAGATTCTTCAGCTATGGGAATTTGGTGATACCCTGAGACTAAATCCAAGGACGTGAACAGGGACTGTCCGGACAGTTCGTCTAATAGATCGTCGATCCTAGGAAGTGGGTAATGGTCACGTTTTGTACGCCTATTGAGTGCACGATAATCTACACACAGGCGTTTTTCGCCGGATTTCTTTTTGACTAATACAATAGGACTGGCAAAAGGGGAGCTTGATTCGCGAACAATTCCATGTTCAATCATATCACTAACCATGCCCTGAACTAATTTACGTTCTGAGTAAGCCATACGATACGGCCTATAAACTACGGGAGTTGAATCAATGAGGTGGATCTCCATTTCTGCTACGTTCGTAAAACCAAGGTCATGCATGCCTGTAGAAAAACAGTCTTTATATTCGGCAAGTAAATTGTGAAATTCAAGTTTTTGTGCCTCAGTCAATTGTGAACCATAGTTAGGATCAACAGGTGAGTCTTTAATTTCATTAATTATTCTCATAACTTCTTTATATAATCCCATAAATTTAGCACGCGTTACAAGAGTATTACCTTTTAGCTTTATAGGATCCATGCTTACGCTTTGAATTAAAACCTGACAATTTGTTTCTTTTATTTGATACTCCCCAGGCAAAAGATAATACTCTTGTCCTACCTTTCCACGAATTGATCCGTTTACATAAATATATCCATAACAAGAAACATCCGAAATAACATTCACAGCTTTCATCTCTCCTGCCTTTATTTCAATGTCATTAGCTAAACGTAACTGTAGTTTTAAATCATGTTCATGTTCTATACGCTCAAATTTTAAATAATTCGGGGTTTTCGTAATTTTAAGTGTAGGTCTTTCAGTAAACGTATGTCCTAGTAGAATGTTACAATTTATTAATTTATCGTCAACTATATAAACTTCAACATCATCCTCGCTTATTCCCTGTATTTTAATGTTAGTTGTCGTGCGACCTAAAGGCAAATATGGTATGTTCCCTAGCCCTCTTAATCGTGGTCCATTTATTGGTTCCCATTTTAACCCTAATTCTATAGCATCGCTTTCACGAATAAGAGTAACCTCACTTCCTAAGTCCACTTGACACACAGTAGTAATACCATTAATTGAAATAGGGAGCTTATACTTTGTATTGGTATTTTCCGATTCTCTAACCTCCAAAACGTTTTTGTCTTTAGGCGCAACGGCACCCTTAGTTTTAATGCAATTTGACGCTTCGTGACCTAAATAGTTGCAGACTGTACATTTTATTAGAGGTTTAGGACATTTAAAACTAGGATGTCCGATACCTTCGCAATTAAAACATTTTACTTGGCTCTTGTACATACTGTTAGTATTACTTTTGGTAGTATTGTCCGTTGTCGTCGTATAACTATTATTAGGAGCTGCTAAACTGTGTTGGCGTCTATCTCTATTATTAATGTATTGTGATTGACTGCGATTTTGTGACTTAATGGTTTTGAAAAACTCCAGAACGTCTTCCGGTTTATCAAACTTTGCTGCTTGTGCACCTAAGCGAACTCCTCTATCGTCAACTCCATAAAGGACACAATCTACTGCTTGCTTTCCAAATATTTTGCACCTATTGAGTAAATTAATCTTAGCAAAATAATATAATTCTAGAGATTCACCAGGGCGTACTCGTCTATTAAGCATCTCGGTGAGTAGCTCCGCGTAGTTCTCAGTCGATGGAAACGATTCCTTTAGCATTGCTTTCCACTCAGACCATGTATGCTTAATAGAGGGTAGGCCCTGATACCAAGTCTTAGCGATGCCGCTAAGTTTGGGCAGGGCATAGTGAATTGTTTGTTTATCGCTCCAATTGTAAATCTCGGCACATTCATCTACTTTGTCTATCCAAACGTTTACAGTCTGTTCTCTAACAAGTGGATCGAACTCAGGAATGACATTTGCAATTACCGTACTAGAAAATGATTCACGACTCCCTGCCCCTGCTCCGAGCATTTTCAAGAATTGTTCCATTAAATCTACATTCCTATCTTTTATCGGTGGGGCCTCAATATCTGGAGTGAAAAGTGAGCGTCCACGGTTATTAGTACGACATGGGGTGTTACTAGTTTTCCTTTGTTTATGACGTATCGTAGACATTTGGTTAGATTGATGATGCTCACTTAATCGCTTACGCAATCTACAGATCTCACTTTCAAGTACCTTAAGTCTTTCTTCTTCCTGTGAGACTCTTCCCCCATGGTGGTTTGAACGACGTGCGCGGTCAGGGCTCCTGCTCCGGCCGTCGTCACGCCTGTCTCTAGCAGGACTGCGGCTTCGTGTCCGCGAGCTGTCCTGCCGGTCTACGTAGCGTGGAGTGGCTAACGTGCGTGCGCGGCTCGGACCACGGCGCGATCTCCCATTGGATTCACAATCACTCATTTTCTGAAACTCAAAACGATTGTGTGAATACGCGTAAAATACGTTCGACAAAAATAAAATTAAAAAAATATATATTTAAAAAAAAAGCGTTATAATCTCATAATACTGTGTGAATAATTCCACAATGTAATCAAACGTGATTTGTGATAGTTTATTCAATATAATATAATAATATAATACAGTAAACTCGGCATTCGCTTGATAGTATTTAGAATAAACCATTAAAATATATTAAAATAATAAAATAAATTCATAATCTAGTTCAACTGAACGTAAAAAGAAAATAAAATAAAAAAAAACGGATTAAAAAGACGGTAGACTAAAATTATTTCATAATGGCGTATAAGAAAAGTAAACGACAATAATTTAATCTCTCGACATCTTTTAAATCAACAGCCTTTTTGTATATTTAACACTATATTTCGAGTAATTATCATTTAAAAAGCTAGAATAGAAGTGTATTTCAAAATTATGTCTACATAATCACATAACATGATATATTTTTATCCAAATTCATGAGCAATCACAATATATTGAAATTCAAATCAAGGACGGTTTAAATCTATGAAATAATCACTATTCTGCATTGATGACCTCTTATTTTAATCAAATGTTCGAACGATAAAAAGTTTCAAAAGGAAAGAAAAAAAAAATTAAATACCGTGGCGTGGTACGTGAGTTGTGACACGAAATATTCATTAATTCCGTAATTTATCCCACTTCTGAGATGTTGAACTATCTCAGAAGGGAGTAAAATTAAACAAATACGTATCACTTAACGCCATTTATTAATTTATGAAATACCCACATTATTTAACATTTTACTAAATTATAATATTAAGTAAATAAAAAATCTATAATCATTTCAACGAATGTGTGAACTTTAATATTAATAATTATTATCATCAATATCACCAACAATAAAACAAAATATCTAAAGAAGATGGTACAATAATCACTTACTAACCTGTGTTTTCGTGAAGGCGGCTCGTTCAGAAGTGATGGCCGACGGCGCTAAATCACTTTTCATGACATGACGTCTGTCAAACGTCAAAGTGACGTTTGACAGTCGCCATAGACATAGATGACAGCTATGCGACTAATATTAATAAAAACGTAAACAAACGGTAAGATTCTTTAAAATAATACGTGTATGTAACACTATCGATTATCGAAATGGATATTTTTACGGCAGTTAGACATATTTTGCAGGGGCATCGGAATAACAAATTTAAATAAATTATGTACTGTTCATTGCAATAAATTAAAAATATTTTTCTTTGAATTTTTAAAAACATTAAATGTAAATTACTTGTTTTTTAATTATTTACCTGTTTTTGCACGTTTAGAATCTGCTTCAGATACAAAAGTTTCGACTGCAACATCTTTTTCTGAGTCGTATAAAACAATTTTTACAATTCCTGCCATTTGAGAGTTTTATTTATTATTGCACTTTTCAGAATTTTTTAAAAGCCGCGCTTTATTTGAGCGAGCCGTCAACTACCGGGCAGTGGGCACTTTGGCGTCAACTTTTCCATGTTTTTTTTTTTCATCTTACGAAAATGCACCAGGAGAGACGATAACTTAGTATTTTATAGGAAAATATTTGATCTTTCATTTAAAACAATTTCTTTTTAATCAAAATACATACATACATACATACATACATACATACATACATGCATGCATACATACATACATACATACATACATACATACGTAGCTACTAAGACACATAATACTGATATTATAAGAAACTTATTTACATAGGTCAAAGTTTTAATATACTGTAATGCCATATAAATGGCACAGCATTCGGCTGTATAAATAGAGCACATATTACTGATCATAAAACATTTAGTAACATCCAGAAATTCATCATAATAAGCTGATTTAACCTCATCTATAGTTTTCGACCCATCTGTATAAATTTTATAAAAGTCCGTTTTCTTTTCTAATACATATAAGAAAATCAGTCTTTCAACAGAAAACTTAGTTACTGCTTCAGTTTTTGCAAATATGGGTCTAACACCCCTGCTGTCTACCTCAAAACCCAGAAAATCAATCTTTTCCTGAAAGAAGTGACATTTCTCAATTTTTAAAGTAAGACCTGCCTCCCGTAAGAGCTCAAGGACTTCTCCTAGCCTTTTTAAGCCTTCTTGGAACGTCCTAGAGGGTATCAATATGTCGTCCATATATATACCAACGTATGGTACTTTGGACTTACTAAGGACCTTATGAATAACTCGCTGAAATACTGCCGGGGCATTTGCTAGACCGAACGGTACGCGATTGTATTCAAACTGTCCGTCCGGTGTAACAAATGCCGTTTTCTCACGAGATTCTTCAGCTATGGGAATTTGGTGATACCCTGAGACTAAATCCAAGGACGTGAACAGGGACTGTCCGGACAGTTCGTCTAATAGATCGTCGATCCTAGGAAGTGGGTAATGGTCACGTTTTGTACGCCTATTGAGTGCACGATAATCTACACACAGGCGTTTTTCGCCGGATTTCTTTTTGACTAATACAATAGGACTGGCAAAAGGGGAGCTTGATTCGCGAACAATTCCATGTTCAATCATATCACTAACCATGCCCTGAACTAATTTACGTTCTGAGTAAGCCATACGATACGGCCTATAAACTACGGGAGTTGAATCAATGAGGTGGATCTCCATTTCTGCTACGTTCGTAAAACCAAGGTCATGCATGCCTGTAGAAAAACAGTCTTTATATTCGGCAAGTAAATTGTGAAATTCAAGTTTTTGTGCCTCAGTTAATTGTGAACCATAGTTAGGATCAACAGGTGAGTCTTTAATTTCATTAATTATTCTCATAACTTCTTTATATAATCCCATAAATTTAGCACGCGTTACAAGAGTATTACCTTTTAGCTTTATAGGATCCATGCTTACGCTTTGAATTAAAACCTGACAATTTGTTTCTTTTATTTGATACTCCCCAGGCAAAAGATAATACTCTTGTCCTACCTTTCCACGAATTGATCCGTTTACATAAATATATCCATAACAAGAAACATCCGAAATAACATTCACAGCTTTCATCTCTCCTGCCTTTATTTCAATGTCATTAGCTAAACGTAACTGTAGTTTTAAATCATGTTCATGTTCTATACGCTCAAATTTTAAATAATTCGGGGTTTTCGTAATTTTAAGTGTAGGTCTTTCAGTAAACGTATGTCCTAGTAGAATGTTACAATTTATTAATTTATCGTCAACTATATAAACTTCAACATCATCCTCGCTTATTCCCTGTATTTTAATGTTAGTTGTCGTGCGACCTAAAGGCAAATATGGTATGTTCCCTAGCCCTCTTAATCGTGGTCCATTTATTGGTTCCCATTTTAACCCTAATTCTATAGCATCGCTTTCACGAATAAGAGTAACCTCACTTCCTAAGTCCACTTGACACACAGTAGTAATACCATTAATTGAAATAGGGAGCTTATACTTTGTATTGGTATTTTCCGATTCTCTAACCTCCAAAACGTTTTTGTCTTTAGGCGCAACGGCACCCTTAGTTTTAATGCAATTTGACGCTTCGTGACCTAAATAGTTGCAGACTGTACATTTTATTAGAGGTTTAGGACATTTAAAACTAGGATGTCCGATACCTTCGCAATTAAAACATTTTACTTGGCTCTTGTACATACTGTTAGTATTACTTTTGGTAGTATTGTCCGTTGTCGTCGTATAACTATTATTAGGAGCTGCTAAACTGTGTTGGCGTCTATCTCTATTATTAATGTATTGTGATTGACTGCGATTTTGTGACTTAATGGTTTTGAAAAACTCCAGAACGTCTTCCGGTTTATCAAACTTTGCTGCTTGTGCACCTAAGCGAACTCCTCTATCGTCAACTCCATAAAGGACACAATCTACTGCTTGCTTTCCAAATATTTTGCACCTATTGAGTAAATTAATCTTAGCAAAATAATATAATTCTAGAGATTCACCAGGGCGTACTCGTCTATTAAGCATCTCGGTGAGTAGCTCCGCGTAGTTCTCAGTCGATGGAAACGATTCCTTTAGCATTGCTTTCCACTCAGACCATGTATGCTTAATAGAGGGTAGGCCCTGATACCAAGTCTTAGCGATGCCGCTAAGTTTGGGCAGGGCATAGTGAATTGTTTGTTTATCGCTCCAATTGTAAATCTCGGCACATTCATCTACTTTGTCTATCCAAACGTTTACAGTCTGTTCTCTAACAAGTGGATCGAACTCAGGAATGACATTTGCAATTACCGTACTAGAAAATGATTCACGACTCCCTGCCCCTGCTCCGAGCATTTTCAAGAATTGTTCCATTAAATCTACATTCCTATCTTTTATCGGTGGGGCCTCAATATCTGGAGTGAAAAGTGAGCGTCCACGGTTATTAGTACGACATGGGGTGTTACTAGTTTTCCTTTGTTTATGACGTATCGTAGACATTTGGTTAGATTGATGATGCTCACTTAATCGCTTACGCAATCTACAGATCTCACTTTCAAGTACCTTAAGTCTTTCTTCTTCCTGTGAGACTCTTCCCCCATGGTGGTTTGAACGACGTGCGCGGTCAGGGCTCCTGCTCCGGCCGTCGTCACGCCTGTCTCTAGCAGGACTGCGGCTTCGTGTCCGCGAGCTGTCCTGCCGGTCTACGTAGCGTGGAGTGGCTAACGTGCGTGCGCGGCTCGGACCACGGCGCGATCTCCCATTGGATTCACAATCACTCATTTTCTGAAACTCAAAACGATTGTGTGAATACGCGTAAAATACGTTCGACAAAAATAAAATTAAAAAAATATATATTTAAAAAAAAAGCGTTATAATCTCATAATACTGTGTGAATAATTCCACAATGTAATCAAACGTGATTTGTGATAGTTTATTCAATATAATATAATAATATAATACAGTAAACTCGGCATTCGCTTGATAGTATTTAGAATAAACCATTAAAATATATTAAAATAATAAAATAAATTCATAATCTAGTTCAACTGAACGTAAAAAGAAAATAAAATAAAAAAAAACGGATTAAAAAGACGGTAGACTAAAATTATTTCATAATGGCGTATAAGAAAAGTAAACGACAATAATTTAATCTCTCGACATCTTTTAAATCAACAGCCTTTTTGTATATTTAACACTATATTTCGAGTAATTATCATTTAAAAAGCTAGAATAGAAGTGTATTTCAAAATTATGTCTACATAATCACATAACATGATATATTTTTATCCAAATTCATGAGCAATCACAATATATTGAAATTCAAATCAAGGACGGTTTAAATCTATGAAATAATCACTATTCTGCATTGATGACCTCTTATTTTAATCAAATGTTCGAACGATAAAAAGTTTCAAAAGGAAAGAAAAAAAAAATTAAATACCGTGGCGTGGTACGTGAGTTGTGACACGAAATATTCATTAATTCCGTAATTTATCCCACTTCTGAGATGTTGAACTATCTCAGAAGGGAGTAAAATTAAACAAATACGTATCACTTAACGCCATTTATTAATTTATGAAATACCCACATTATTTAACATTTTACTAAATTATAATATTAAGTAAATAAAAAATCTATAATCATTTCAACGAATGTGTGAACTTTAATATTAATAATTATTATCATCAATATCACCAACAATAAAACAAAATATCTAAAGAAGATGGTACAATAATCACTTACTAACCTGTGTTTTCGTGAAGGCGGCTCGTTCAGAAGTGATGGCCGACGGCGCTAAATCACTTTTCATGACATGACGTCTGTCAAACGTCAAAGTGACGTTTGACAGTCGCCATAGACATAGATGACAGCTATGCGACTAATATTAATAAAAACGTAAACAAACGGTAAGATTCTTTAAAATAATACGTGTATGTAACACTATCGATTATCGAAATGGATATTTTTACGGCAGTTAGACATATTTTGCAGGGGCATCGGAATAACAAATTTAAATAAATTATGTACTGTTCATTGCAATAAATTAAAAATATTTTTCTTTGAATTTTTAAAAACATTAAATGTAAATTACTTGTTTTTTAATTATTTACCTGTTTTTGCACGTTTAGAATCTGCTTCAGATACAAAAGTTTCGACTGCAACATCTTTTTCTGAGTCGTATAAAACAATTTTTACAATTCCTGCCATTTGAGAGTTTTATTTATTATTGCACTTTTCAGAATTTTTTAAAAGCCGCGCTTTATTTGAGCGAGCCGTCAACTACCGGGCAGTGGGCACTTTGGCGTCAACTTTTCCATGTTTTTTTTTTTCATCTTACGAAAATGCACCAGGAGAGACGATAACTTAGTATTTTATAGGAAAATATTTGATCTTTCATTTAAAACAATTTCTTTTTAATCAAAATACATACATACATACATACATACATACATACATACATGCATGCATACATACATACATACATACATACATACATACGTAGCTACTAAGACACATAATACTGATATTATAAGAAACTTATTTACATAGGTCAAAGTTTTAATATACTGTAATGCCATATAAATGGCACAGCATTCGGCTGTATAAATAGAGCACATATTACTGATCATAAAACATTTAGTAACATCCAGAAATTCATCATAATAAGCTGATTTAACCTCATCTATAGTTTTCGACCCATCTGTATAAATTTTATAAAAGTCCGTTTTCTTTTCTAATACATATAAGAAAATCAGTCTTTCAACAGAAAACTTAGTTACTGCTTCAGTTTTTGCAAATATGGGTCTAACACCCCTGCTGTCTACCTCAAAACCCAGAAAATCAATCTTTTCCTGAAAGAAGTGACATTTCTCAATTTTTAAAGTAAGACCTGCCTCCCGTAAGAGCTCAAGGACTTCTCCTAGCCTTTTTAAGCCTTCTTGGAACGTCCTAGAGGGTATCAATATGTCGTCCATATATATACCAACGTATGGTACTTTGGACTTACTAAGGACCTTATGAATAACTCGCTGAAATACTGCCGGGGCATTTGCTAGACCGAACGGTACGCGATTGTATTCAAACTGTCCGTCCGGTGTAACAAATGCCGTTTTCTCACGAGATTCTTCAGCTATGGGAATTTGGTGATACCCTGAGACTAAATCCAAGGACGTGAACAGGGACTGTCCGGACAGTTCGTCTAATAGATCGTCGATCCTAGGAAGTGGGTAATGGTCACGTTTTGTACGCCTATTGAGTGCACGATAATCTACACACAGGCGTTTTTCGCCGGATTTCTTTTTGACTAATACAATAGGACTGGCAAAAGGGGAGCTTGATTCGCGAACAATTCCATGTTCAATCATATCACTAACCATGCCCTGAACTAATTTACGTTCTGAGTAAGCCATACGATACGGCCTATAAACTACGGGAGTTGAATCAATGAGGTGGATCTCCATTTCTGCTACGTTCGTAAAACCAAGGTCATGCATGCCTGTAGAAAAACAGTCTTTATATTCGGCAAGTAAATTGTGAAATTCAAGTTTTTGTGCCTCAGTCAATTGTGAACCATAGTTAGGATCAACAGGTGAGTCTTTAATTTCATTAATTATTCTCATAACTTCTTTATATAATCCCATAAATTTAGCACGCGTTACAAGAGTATTACCTTTTAGCTTTATAGGATCCATGCTTACGCTTTGAATTAAAACCTGACAATTTGTTTCTTTTATTTGATACTCCCCAGGCAAAAGATAATACTCTTGTCCTACCTTTCCACGAATTGATCCGTTTACATAAATATATCCATAACAAGAAACATCCGAAATAACATTCACAGCTTTCATCTCTCCTGCCTTTATTTCAATGTCATTAGCTAAACGTAACTGTAGTTTTAAATCATGTTCATGTTCTATACGCTCAAATTTTAAATAATTCGGGGTTTTCGTAATTTTAAGTGTAGGTCTTTCAGTAAACGTATGTCCTAGTAGAATGTTACAATTTATTAATTTATCGTCAACTATATAAACTTCAACATCATCCTCGCTTATTCCCTGTATTTTAATGTTAGTTGTCGTGCGACCTAAAGGCAAATATGGTATGTTCCCTAGCCCTCTTAATCGTGGTCCATTTATTGGTTCCCATTTTAACCCTAATTCTATAGCATCGCTTTCACGAATAAGAGTAACCTCACTTCCTAAGTCCACTTGACACACAGTAGTAATACCATTAATTGAAATAGGGAGCTTATACTTTGTATTGGTATTTTCCGATTCTCTAACCTCCAAAACGTTTTTGTCTTTAGGCGCAACGGCACCCTTAGTTTTAATGCAATTTGACGCTTCGTGACCTAAATAGTTGCAGACTGTACATTTTATTAGAGGTTTAGGACATTTAAAACTAGGATGTCCGATACCTTCGCAATTAAAACATTTTACTTGGCTCTTGTACATACTGTTAGTATTACTTTTGGTAGTATTGTCCGTTGTCGTCGTATAACTATTATTAGGAGCTGCTAAACTGTGTTGGCGTCTATCTCTATTATTAATGTATTGTGATTGACTGCGATTTTGTGACTTAATGGTTTTGAAAAACTCCAGAACGTCTTCCGGTTTATCAAACTTTGCTGCTTGTGCACCTAAGCGAACTCCTCTATCGTCAACTCCATAAAGGACACAATCTACTGCTTGCTTTCCAAATATTTTGCACCTATTGAGTAAATTAATCTTAGCAAAATAATATAATTCTAGAGATTCACCAGGGCGTACTCGTCTATTAAGCATCTCGGTGAGTAGCTCCGCGTAGTTCTCAGTCGATGGAAACGATTCCTTTAGCATTGCTTTCCACTCAGACCATGTATGCTTAATAGAGGGTAGGCCCTGATACCAAGTCTTAGCGATGCCGCTAAGTTTGGGCAGGGCATAGTGAATTGTTTGTTTATCGCTCCAATTGTAAATCTCGGCACATTCATCTACTTTGTCTATCCAAACGTTTACAGTCTGTTCTCTAACAAGTGGATCGAACTCAGGAATGACATTTGCAATTACCGTACTAGAAAATGATTCACGACTCCCTGCCCCTGCTCCGAGCATTTTCAAGAATTGTTCCATTAAATCTACATTCCTATCTTTTATCGGTGGGGCCTCAATATCTGGAGTGAAAAGTGAGCGTCCACGGTTATTAGTACGACATGGGGTGTTACTAGTTTTCCTTTGTTTATGACGTATCGTAGACATTTGGTTAGATTGATGATGCTCACTTAATCGCTTACGCAATCTACAGATCTCACTTTCAAGTACCTTAAGTCTTTCTTCTTCCTGTGAGACTCTTCCCCCATGGTGGTTTGAACGACGTGCGCGGTCAGGGCTCCTGCTCCGGCCGTCGTCACGCCTGTCTCTAGCAGGACTGCGGCTTCGTGTCCGCGAGCTGTCCTGCCGGTCTACGTAGCGTGGAGTGGCTAGCGTGCGTGCGCGGCTCGGACCACGGCGCGATCTCCCATTGGATTCACAATCACTCATTTTCTGAAACTCAAAACGATTGTGTGAATACGCGTAAAATACGTTCGACAAAAATAAAATTAAAAAAATATATATTTAAAAAAAAAGCGTTATAATCTCATAATACTGTGTGAATAATTCCACAATGTAATCAAACGTGATTTGTGATAGTTTATTCAATATAATATAATAATATAATACAGTAAACTCGGCATTCGCTTGATAGTATTTAGAATAAACCATTAAAATATATTAAAATAATAAAATAAATTCATAATCTAGTTCAACTGAACGTAAAAAGAAAATAAAATAAAAAAAAACGGATTAAAAAGACGGTAGACTAAAATTATTTCATAATGGCGTATAAGAAAAGTAAACGACAATAATTTAATCTCTCGACATCTTTTAAATCAACAGCCTTTTTGTATATTTAACACTATATTTCGAGTAATTATCATTTAAAAAGCTAGAATAGAAGTGTATTTCAAAATTATGTCTACATAATCACATAACATGATATATTTTTATCCAAATTCATGAGCAATCACAATATATTGAAATTCAAATCAAGGACGGTTTAAATCTATGAAATAATCACTATTCTGCATTGATGACCTCTTATTTTAATCAAATGTTCGAACGATAAAAAGTTTCAAAAGGAAAGAAAAAAAAAATTAAATACCGTGGCGTGGTACGTGAGTTGTGACACGAAATATTCATTAATTCCGTAATTTATCCCACTTCTGAGATGTTGAACTATCTCAGAAGGGAGTAAAATTAAACAAATACGTATCACTTAACGCCATTTATTAATTTATGAAATACCCACATTATTTAACATTTTACTAAATTATAATATTAAGTAAATAAAAAATCTATAATCATTTCAACGAATGTGTGAACTTTAATATTAATAATTATTATCATCAATATCACCAACAATAAAACAAAATATCTAAAGAAGATGGTACAATAATCACTTACTAACCTGTGTTTTCGTGAAGGCGGCTCGTTCAGAAGTGATGGCCGACGGCGCTAAATCACTTTTCATGACATGACGTCTGTCAAACGTCAAAGTGACGTTTGACAGTCGCCATAGACATAGATGACAGCTATGCGACTAATATTAATAAAAACGTAAACAAACGGTAAGATTCTTTAAAATAATACGTGTATGTAACACTATCGATTATCGAAATGGATATTTTTACGGCAGTTAGACATATTTTGCAGGGGCATCGGAATAACAAATTTAAATAAATTATGTACTGTTCATTGCAATAAATTAAAAATATTTTTCTTTGAATTTTTAAAAACATTAAATGTAAATTACTTGTTTTTTAATTATTTACCTGTTTTTGCACGTTTAGAATCTGCTTCAGATACAAAAGTTTCGACTGCAACATCTTTTTCTGAGTCGTATAAAACAATTTTTACAATTCCTGCCATTTGAGAGTTTTATTTATTATTGCACTTTTCAGAATTTTTTAAAAGCCGCGCTTTATTTGAGCGAGCCGTCAACTACCGGGCAGTGGGCACTTTGGCGTCAACTTTTCCATGTTTTTTTTTTTCATCTTACGAAAATGCACCAGGAGAGACGATAACTTAGTATTTTATAGGAAAATATTTGATCTTTCATTTAAAACAATTTCTTTTTAATCAAAATACATACATACATACATACATACATACATACATACATGCATGCATACATACATACATACATACATACATACATACGTAGCTACTAAGACACATAATACTGATATTATAAGAAACTTATTTACATAGGTCAAAGTTTTAATATACTGTAATGCCATATAAATGGCACAGCATTCGGCTGTATAAATAGAGCACATATTACTGATCATAAAACATTTAGTAACATCCAGAAATTCATCATAATAAGCTGATTTAACCTCATCTATAGTTTTCGACCCATCTGTATAAATTTTATAAAAGTCCGTTTTCTTTTCTAATACATATAAGAAAATCAGTCTTTCAACAGAAAACTTAGTTACTGCTTCAGTTTTTGCAAATATGGGTCTAACACCCCTGCTGTCTACCTCAAAACCCAGAAAATCAATCTTTTCCTGAAAGAAGTGACATTTCTCAATTTTTAAAGTAAGACCTGCCTCCCGTAAGAGCTCAAGGACTTCTCCTAGCCTTTTTAAGCCTTCTTGGAACGTCCTAGAGGGTATCAATATGTCGTCCATATATATACCAACGTATGGTACTTTGGACTTACTAAGGACCTTATGAATAACTCGCTGAAATACTGCCGGGGCATTTGCTAGACCGAACGGTACGCGATTGTATTCAAACTGTCCGTCCGGTGTAACAAATGCCGTTTTCTCACGAGATTCTTCAGCTATGGGAATTTGGTGATACCCTGAGACTAAATCCAAGGACGTGAACAGGGACTGTCCGGACAGTTCGTCTAATAGATCGTCGATCCTAGGAAGTGGGTAATGGTCACGTTTTGTACGCCTATTGAGTGCACGATAATCTACACACAGGCGTTTTTCGCCGGATTTCTTTTTGACTAATACAATAGGACTGGCAAAAGGGGAGCTTGATTCGCGAACAATTCCATGTTCAATCATATCACTAACCATGCCCTGAACTAATTTACGTTCTGAGTAAGCCATACGATACGGCCTATAAACTACGGGAGTTGAATCAATGAGGTGGATCTCCATTTCTGCTACGTTCGTAAAACCAAGGTCATGCATGCCTGTAGAAAAACAGTCTTTATATTCGGCAAGTAAATTGTGAAATTCAAGTTTTTGTGCCTCAGTTAATTGTGAACCATAGTTAGGATCAACAGGTGAGTCTTTAATTTCATTAATTATTCTCATAACTTCTTTATATAATCCCATAAATTTAGCACGCGTTACAAGAGTATTACCTTTTAGCTTTATAGGATCCATGCTTACGCTTTGAATTAAAACCTGACAATTTGTTTCTTTTATTTGATACTCCCCAGGCAAAAGATAATACTCTTGTCCTACCTTTCCACGAATTGATCCGTTTACATAAATATATCCATAACAAGAAACATCCGAAATAACATTCACAGCTTTCATCTCTCCTGCCTTTATTTCAATGTCATTAGCTAAACGTAACTGTAGTTTTAAATCATGTTCATGTTCTATACGCTCAAATTTTAAATAATTCGGGGTTTTCGTAATTTTAAGTGTAGGTCTTTCAGTAAACGTATGTCCTAGTAGAATGTTACAATTTATTAATTTATCGTCAACTATATAAACTTCAACATCATCCTCGCTTATTCCCTGTATTTTAATGTTAGTTGTCGTGCGACCTAAAGGCAAATATGGTATGTTCCCTAGCCCTCTTAATCGTGGTCCATTTATTGGTTCCCATTTTAACCCTAATTCTATAGCATCGCTTTCACGAATAAGAGTAACCTCACTTCCTAAGTCCACTTGACACACAGTAGTAATACCATTAATTGAAATAGGGAGCTTATACTTTGTATTGGTATTTTCCGATTCTCTAACCTCCAAAACGTTTTTGTCTTTAGGCGCAACGGCACCCTTAGTTTTAATGCAATTTGACGCTTCGTGACCTAAATAGTTGCAGACTGTACATTTTATTAGAGGTTTAGGACATTTAAAACTAGGATGTCCGATACCTTCGCAATTAAAACATTTTACTTGGCTCTTGTACATACTGTTAGTATTACTTTTGGTAGTATTGTCCGTTGTCGTCGTATAACTATTATTAGGAGCTGCTAAACTGTGTTGGCGTCTATCTCTATTATTAATGTATTGTGATTGACTGCGATTTTGTGACTTAATGGTTTTGAAAAACTCCAGAACGTCTTCCGGTTTATCAAACTTTGCTGCTTGTGCACCTAAGCGAACTCCTCTATCGTCAACTCCATAAAGGACACAATCTACTGCTTGCTTTCCAAATATTTTGCACCTATTGAGTAAATTAATCTTAGCAAAATAATATAATTCTAGAGATTCACCAGGGCGTACTCGTCTATTAAGCATCTCGGTGAGTAGCTCCGCGTAGTTCTCAGTCGATGGAAACGATTCCTTTAGCATTGCTTTCCACTCAGACCATGTATGCTTAATAGAGGGTAGGCCCTGATACCAAGTCTTAGCGATGCCGCTAAGTTTGGGCAGGGCATAGTGAATTGTTTGTTTATCGCTCCAATTGTAAATCTCGGCACATTCATCTACTTTGTCTATCCAAACGTTTACAGTCTGTTCTCTAACAAGTGGATCAAACTCAGGAATGACATTTGCAATTACCGTACTAGAAAATGATTCACGACTCCCTGCCCCTGCTCCGAGCATTTTCAAGAATTGTTCCATTAAATCTACATTCCTATCTTTTATCGGTGGGGCCTCAATATCTGGAGTGAAAAGTGAGCGTCCACGGTTATTAGTACGACATGGGGTGTTACTAGTTTTCCTTTGTTTATGACGTATCGTAGACATTTGGTTAGATTGATGATGCTCACTTAATCGCTTACGCAATCTACAGATCTCACTTTCAAGTACCTTAAGTCTTTCTTCTTCCTGTGAGACTCTTCCCCCATGGTGGTTTGAACGACGTGCGCGGTCAGGGCTCCTGCTCCGGCCGTCGTCACGCCTGTCTCTAGCAGGACTGCGGCTTCGTGTCCGCGAGCTGTCCTGCCGGTCTACGTAGCGTGGAGTGGCTAACGTGCGTGCGCGGCTCGGACCACGGCGCGATCTCCCATTGGATTCACAATCACTCATTTTCTGAAACTCAAAACGATTGTGTGAATACGCGTAAAATACGTTCGACAAAAATAAAATTAAAAAAATATATATTTAAAAAAAAAGCGTTATAATCTCATAATACTGTGTGAATAATTCCACAATGTAATCAAACGTGATTTGTGATAGTTTATTCAATATAATATAATAATATAATACAGTAAACTCGGCATTCGCTTGATAGTATTTAGAATAAACCATTAAAATATATTAAAATAATAAAATAAATTCATAATCTAGTTCAACTGAACGAAAAAAGAAAATAAAATAAAAAAAAACGGATTAAAAAGACGGTAGACTAAAATTATTTCATAATGGCGTATAAGAAAAGTAAACGACAATAATTTAATCTCTCGACATCTTTTAAATCAACAGCCTTTTTGTATATTTAACACTATATTTCGAGTAATTATCATTTAAAAAGCTAGAATAGAAGTGTATTTCAAAATTATGTCTACATAATCACATAACATGATATATTTTTATCCAAATTCATGAGCAATCACAATATATTGAAATTCAAATCAAGGACGGTTTAAATCTATGAAATAATCACTATTCTGCATTGATGACCTCTTATTTTAATCAAATGTTCGAACGATAAAAAGTTTCAAAAGGAAAGAAAAAAAAAATTAAATACCGTGGCGTGGTACGTGAGTTGTGACACGAAATATTCATTAATTCCGTAATTTATCCCACTTCTGAGATGTTGAACTATCTCAGAAGGGAGTAAAATTAAACAAATACGTATCACTTAACGCCATTTATTAATTTATGAAATACCCACATTATTTAACATTTTACTAAATTATAATATTAAGTAAATAAAAAATCTATAATCATTTCAACGAATGTGTGAACTTTAATATTAATAATTATTATCATCAATATCACCAACAATAAAACAAAATATCTAAAGAAGATGGTACAATAATCACTTACTAACCTGTGTTTTCGTGAAGGCGGCTCGTTCAGAAGTGATGGCCGACGGCGCTAAATCACTTTTCATGACATGACGTCTGTCAAACGTCAAAGTGACGTTTGACAGTCGCCATAGACATAGATGACAGCTATGCGACTAATATTAATAAAAACGTAAACAAACGGTAAGATTCTTTAAAATAATACGTGTATGTAACACTATCGATTATCGAAATGGATATTTTTACGGCAGTTAGACATATTTTGCAGGGGCATCGGAATAACAAATTTAAATAAATTATGTACTGTTCATTGCAATAAATTAAAAATATTTTTCTTTGAATTTTTAAAAACATTAAATGTAAATTACTTGTTTTTTAATTATTTACCTGTTTTTGCACGTTTAGAATCTGCTTCAGATACAAAAGTTTCGACTGCAACATCTTTTTCTGAGTCGTATAAAACAATTTTTACAATTCCTGCCATTTGAGAGTTTTATTTATTATTGCACTTTTCAGAATTTTTTAAAAGCCGCGCTTTATTTGAGCGAGCCGTCAACTACCGGGCAGTGGGCACTTTGGCGTCAACTTTTCCATGTTTTTTTTTTTCATCTTACGAAAATGCACCAGGAGAGACGATAACTTAGTATTTTATAGGAAAATATTTGATCTTTCATTTAAAACAATTTCTTTTTAATCAAAATACATACATACATACATACATACATACATACATACATGCATGCATACATACATACATACATACATACATACATACGTAGCTACTAAGACACATAATACTGATATTATAAGAAACTTATTTACATAGGTCAAAGTTTTAATATACTGTAATGCCATATAAATGGCACAGCATTCGGCTGTATAAATAGAGCACATATTACTGATCATAAAACATTTAGTAACATCCAGAAATTCATCATAATAAGCTGATTTAACCTCATCTATAGTTTTCGACCCATCTGTATAAATTTTATAAAAGTCCGTTTTCTTTTCTAATACATATAAGAAAATCAGTCTTTCAACAGAAAACTTAGTTACTGCTTCAGTTTTTGCAAATATGGGTCTAACACCCCTGCTGTCTACCTCAAAACCCAGAAAATCAATCTTTTCCTGAAAGAAGTGACATTTCTCAATTTTTAAAGTAAGACCTGCCTCCCGTAAGAGCTCAAGGACTTCTCCTAGCCTTTTTAAGCCTTCTTGGAACGTCCTAGAGGGTATCAATATGTCGTCCATATATATACCAACGTATGGTACTTTGGACTTACTAAGGACCTTATGAATAACTCGCTGAAATACTGCCGGGGCATTTGCTAGACCGAACGGTACGCGATTGTATTCAAACTGTCCGTCCGGTGTAACAAATGCCGTTTTCTCACGAGATTCTTCAGCTATGGGAATTTGGTGATACCCTGAGACTAAATCCAAGGACGTGAACAGGGACTGTCCGGACAGTTCGTCTAATAGATCGTCGATCCTAGGAAGTGGGTAATGGTCACGTTTTGTACGCCTATTGAGTGCACGATAATCTACACACAGGCGTTTTTCGCCGGATTTCTTTTTGACTAATACAATAGGACTGGCAAAAGGGGAGCTTGATTCGCGAACAATTCCATGTTCAATCATATCACTAACCATGCCCTGAACTAATTTACGTTCTGAGTAAGCCATACGATACGGCCTATAAACTACGGGAGTTGAATCAATGAGGTGGATCTCCATTTCTGCTACGTTCGTAAAACCAAGGTCATGCATGCCTGTAGAAAAACAGTCTTTATATTCGGCAAGTAAATTGTGAAATTCAAGTTTTTGTGCCTCAGTCAATTGTGAACCATAGTTAGGATCAACAGGTGAGTCTTTAATTTCATTAATTATTCTCATAACTTCTTTATATAATCCCATAAATTTAGCACGCGTTACAAGAGTATTACCTTTTAGCTTTATAGGATCCATGCTTACGCTTTGAATTAAAACCTGACAATTTGTTTCTTTTATTTGATACTCCCCAGGCAAAAGATAATACTCTTGTCCTACCTTTCCACGAATTGATCCGTTTACATAAATATATCCATAACAAGAAACATCCGAAATAACATTCACAGCTTTCATCTCTCCTGCCTTTATTTCAATGTCATTAGCTAAACGTAACTGTAGTTTTAAATCATGTTCATGTTCTATACGCTCAAATTTTAAATAATTCGGGGTTTTCGTAATTTTAAGTGTAGGTCTTTCAGTAAACGTATGTCCTAGTAGAATGTTACAATTTATTAATTTATCGTCAACTATATAAACTTCAACATCATCCTCGCTTATTCCCTGTATTTTAATGTTAGTTGTCGTGCGACCTAAAGGCAAATATGGTATGTTCCCTAGCCCTCTTAATCGTGGTCCATTTATTGGTTCCCATTTTAACCCTAATTCTATAGCATCGCTTTCACGAATAAGAGTAACCTCACTTCCTAAGTCCACTTGACACACAGTAGTAATACCATTAATTGAAATAGGGAGCTTATACTTTGTATTGGTATTTTCCGATTCTCTAACCTCCAAAACGTTTTTGTCTTTAGGCGCAACGGCACCCTTAGTTTTAATGCAATTTGACGCTTCGTGACCTAAATAGTTGCAGACTGTACATTTTATTAGAGGTTTAGGACATTTAAAACTAGGATGTCCGATACCTTCGCAATTAAAACATTTTACTTGGCTCTTGTACATACTGTTAGTATTACTTTTGGTAGTATTGTCCGTTGTCGTCGTATAACTATTATTAGGAGCTGCTAAACTGTGTTGGCGTCTATCTCTATTATTAATGTATTGTGATTGACTGCGATTTTGTGACTTAATGGTTTTGAAAAACTCCAGAACGTCTTCCGGTTTATCAAACTTTGCTGCTTGTGCACCTAAGCGAACTCCTCTATCGTCAACTCCATAAAGGACACAATCTACTGCTTGCTTTCCAAATATTTTGCACCTATTGAGTAAATTAATCTTAGCAAAATAATATAATTCTAGAGATTCACCAGGGCGTACTCGTCTATTAAGCATCTCGGTGAGTAGCTCCGCGTAGTTCTCAGTCGATGGAAACGATTCCTTTAGCATTGCTTTCCACTCAGACCATGTATGCTTAATAGAGGGTAGGCCCTGATACCAAGTCTTAGCGATGCCGCTAAGTTTGGGCAGGGCATAGTGAATTGTTTGTTTATCGCTCCAATTGTAAATCTCGGCACATTCATCTACTTTGTCTATCCAAACGTTTACAGTCTGTTCTCTAACAAGTGGATCGAACTCAGGAATGACATTTGCAATTACCGTACTAGAAAATGATTCACGACTCCCTGCCCCTGCTCCGAGCATTTTCAAGAATTGTTCCATTAAATCTACATTCCTATCTTTTATCGGTGGGGCCTCAATATCTGGAGTGAAAAGTGAGCGTCCACGGTTATTAGTACGACATGGGGTGTTACTAGTTTTCCTTTGTTTATGACGTATCGTAGACATTTGGTTAGATTGATGATGCTCACTTAATCGCTTACGCAATCTACAGATCTCACTTTCAAGTACCTTAAGTCTTTCTTCTTCCTGTGAGACTCTTCCCCCATGGTGGTTTGAACGACGTGCGCGGTCAGGGCTCCTGCTCCGGCCGTCGTCACGCCTGTCTCTAGCAGGACTGCGGCTTCGTGTCCGCGAGCTGTCCTGCCGGTCTACGTAGCGTGGAGTGGCTAACGTGCGTGCGCGGCTCGGACCACGGCGCGATCTCCCATTGGATTCACAATCACTCATTTTCTGAAACTCAAAACGATTGTGTGAATACGCGTAAAATACGTTCGACAAAAATAAAATTAAAAAAATATATATTTAAAAAAAAAGCGTTATAATCTCATAATACTGTGTGAATAATTCCACAATGTAATCAAACGTGATTTGTGATAGTTTATTCAATATAATATAATAATATAATACAGTAAACTCGGCATTCGCTTGATAGTATTTAGAATAAACCATTAAAATATATTAAAATAATAAAATAAATTCATAATCTAGTTCAACTGAACGTAAAAAGAAAATAAAATAAAAAAAAACGGATTAAAAAGACGGTAGACTAAAATTATTTCATAATGGCGTATAAGAAAAGTAAACGACAATAATTTAATCTCTCGACATCTTTTAAATCAACAGCCTTTTTGTATATTTAACACTATATTTCGAGTAATTATCATTTAAAAAGCTAGAATAGAAGTGTATTTCAAAATTATGTCTACATAATCACATAACATGATATATTTTTATCCAAATTCATGAGCAATCACAATATATTGAAATTCAAATCAAGGACGGTTTAAATCTATGAAATAATCACTATTCTGCATTGATGACCTCTTATTTTAATCAAATGTTCGAACGATAAAAAGTTTCAAAAGGAAAGAAAAAAAAAATTAAATACCGTGGCGTGGTACGTGAGTTGTGACACGAAATATTCATTAATTCCGTAATTTATCCCACTTCTGAGATGTTGAACTATCTCAGAAGGGAGTAAAATTAAACAAATACGTATCACTTAACGCCATTTATTAATTTATGAAATACCCACATTATTTAACATTTTACTAAATTATAATATTAAGTAAATAAAAAATCTATAATCATTTCAACGAATGTGTGAACTTTAATATTAATAATTATTATCATCAATATCACCAACAATAAAACAAAATATCTAAAGAAGATGGTACAATAATCACTTACTAACCTGTGTTTTCGTGAAGGCGGCTCGTTCAGAAGTGATGGCCGACGGCGCTAAATCACTTTTCATGACATGACGTCTGTCAAACGTCAAAGTGACGTTTGACAGTCGCCATAGACATAGATGACAGCTATGCGACTAATATTAATAAAAACGTAAACAAACGGTAAGATTCTTTAAAATAATACGTGTATGTAACACTATCGATTATCGAAATGGATATTTTTACGGCAGTTAGACATATTTTGCAGGGGCATCGGAATAACAAATTTAAATAAATTATGTACTGTTCATTGCAATAAATTAAAAATATTTTTCTTTGAATTTTTAAAAACATTAAATGTAAATTACTTGTTTTTTAATTATTTACCTGTTTTTGCACGTTTAGAATCTGCTTCAGATACAAAAGTTTCGACTGCAACATCTTTTTCTGAGTCGTATAAAACAATTTTTACAATTCCTGCCATTTGAGAGTTTTATTTATTATTGCACTTTTCAGAATTTTTTAAAAGCCGCGCTTTATTTGAGCGAGCCGTCAACTACCGGGCAGTGGGCACTTTGGCGTCAACTTTTCCATGTTTTTTTTTTTCATCTTACGAAAATGCACCAGGAGAGACGATAACTTAGTATTTTATAGGAAAATATTTGATCTTTCATTTAAAACAATTTCTTTTTAATCAAAATACATACATACATACATACATACATACATACATACATGCATGCATACATACATACATACATACATACATACATACGTAGCTACTAAGACACATAATACTGATATTATAAGAAACTTATTTACATAGGTCAAAGTTTTAATATACTGTAATGCCATATAAATGGCACAGCATTCGGCTGTATAAATAGAGCACATATTACTGATCATAAAACATTTAGTAACATCCAGAAATTCATCATAATAAGCTGATTTAACCTCATCTATAGTTTTCGACCCATCTGTATAAATTTTATAAAAGTCCGTTTTCTTTTCTAATACATATAAGAAAATCAGTCTTTCAACAGAAAACTTAGTTACTGCTTCAGTTTTTGCAAATATGGGTCTAACACCCCTGCTGTCTACCTCAAAACCCAGAAAATCAATCTTTTCCTGAAAGAAGTGACATTTCTCAATTTTTAAAGTAAGACCTGCCTCCCGTAAGAGCTCAAGGACTTCTCCTAGCCTTTTTAAGCCTTCTTGGAACGTCCTAGAGGGTATCAATATGTCGTCCATATATATACCAACGTATGGTACTTTGGACTTACTAAGGACCTTATGAATAACTCGCTGAAATACTGCCGGGGCATTTGCTAGACCGAACGGTACGCGATTGTATTCAAACTGTCCGTCCGGTGTAACAAATGCCGTTTTCTCACGAGATTCTTCAGCTATGGGAATTTGGTGATACCCTGAGACTAAATCCAAGGACGTGAACAGGGACTGTCCGGACAGTTCGTCTAATAGATCGTCGATCCTAGGAAGTGGGTAATGGTCACGTTTTGTACGCCTATTGAGTGCACGATAATCTACACACAGGCGTTTTTCGCCGGATTTCTTTTTGACTAATACAATAGGACTGGCAAAAGGGGAGCTTGATTCGCGAACAATTCCATGTTCAATCATATCACTAACCATGCCCTGAACTAATTTACGTTCTGAGTAAGCCATACGATACGGCCTATAAACTACGGGAGTTGAATCAATGAGGTGGATCTCCATTTCTGCTACGTTCGTAAAACCAAGGTCATGCATGCCTGTAGAAAAACAGTCTTTATATTCGGCAAGTAAATTGTGAAATTCAAGTTTTTGTGCCTCAGTTAATTGTGAACCATAGTTAGGATCAACAGGTGAGTCTTTAATTTCATTAATTATTCTCATAACTTCTTTATATAATCCCATAAATTTAGCACGCGTTACAAGAGTATTACCTTTTAGCTTTATAGGATCCATGCTTACGCTTTGAATTAAAACCTGACAATTTGTTTCTTTTATTTGATACTCCCCAGGCAAAAGATAATACTCTTGTCCTACCTTTCCACGAATTGATCCGTTTACATAAATATATCCATAACAAGAAACATCCGAAATAACATTCACAGCTTTCATCTCTCCTGCCTTTATTTCAATGTCATTAGCTAAACGTAACTGTAGTTTTAAATCATGTTCATGTTCTATACGCTCAAATTTTAAATAATTCGGGGTTTTCGTAATTTTAAGTGTAGGTCTTTCAGTAAACGTATGTCCTAGTAGAATGTTACAATTTATTAATTTATCGTCAACTATATAAACTTCAACATCATCCTCGCTTATTCCCTGTATTTTAATGTTAGTTGTCGTGCGACCTAAAGGCAAATATGGTATGTTCCCTAGCCCTCTTAATCGTGGTCCATTTATTGGTTCCCATTTTAACCCTAATTCTATAGCATCGCTTTCACGAATAAGAGTAACCTCACTTCCTAAGTCCACTTGACACACAGTAGTAATACCATTAATTGAAATAGGGAGCTTATACTTTGTATTGGTATTTTCCGATTCTCTAACCTCCAAAACGTTTTTGTCTTTAGGCGCAACGGCACCCTTAGTTTTAATGCAATTTGACGCTTCGTGACCTAAATAGTTGCAGACTGTACATTTTATTAGAGGTTTAGGACATTTAAAACTAGGATGTCCGATACCTTCGCAATTAAAACATTTTACTTGGCTCTTGTACATACTGTTAGTATTACTTTTGGTAGTATTGTCCGTTGTCGTCGTATAACTATTATTAGGAGCTGCTAAACTGTGTTGGCGTCTATCTCTATTATTAATGTATTGTGATTGACTGCGATTTTGTGACTTAATGGTTTTGAAAAACTCCAGAACGTCTTCCGGTTTATCAAACTTTGCTGCTTGTGCACCTAAGCGAACTCCTCTATCGTCAACTCCATAAAGGACACAATCTACTGCTTGCTTTCCAAATATTTTGCACCTATTGAGTAAATTAATCTTAGCAAAATAATATAATTCTAGAGATTCACCAGGGCGTACTCGTCTATTAAGCATCTCGGTGAGTAGCTCCGCGTAGTTCTCAGTCGATGGAAACGATTCCTTTAGCATTGCTTTCCACTCAGACCATGTATGCTTAATAGAGGGTAGGCCCTGATACCAAGTCTTAGCGATGCCGCTAAGTTTGGGCAGGGCATAGTGAATTGTTTGTTTATCGCTCCAATTGTAAATCTCGGCACATTCATCTACTTTGTCTATCCAAACGTTTACAGTCTGTTCTCTAACAAGTGGATCGAACTCAGGAATGACATTTGCAATTACCGTACTAGAAAATGATTCACGACTCCCTGCCCCTGCTCCGAGCATTTTCAAGAATTGTTCCATTAAATCTACATTCCTATCTTTTATCGGTGGGGCCTCAATATCTGGAGTGAAAAGTGAGCGTCCACGGTTATTAGTACGACATGGGGTGTTACTAGTTTTCCTTTGTTTATGACGTATCGTAGACATTTGGTTAGATTGATGATGCTCACTTAATCGCTTACGCAATCTACAGATCTCACTTTCAAGTACCTTAAGTCTTTCTTCTTCCTGTGAGACTCTTCCCCCATGGTGGTTTGAACGACGTGCGCGGTCAGGGCTCCTGCTCCGGCCGTCGTCACGCCTGTCTCTAGCAGGACTGCGGCTTCGTGTCCGCGAGCTGTCCTGCCGGTCTACGTAGCGTGGAGTGGCTAACGTGCGTGCGCGGCTCGGACCACGGCGCGATCTCCCATTGGATTCACAATCACTCATTTTCTGAAACTCAAAACGATTGTGTGAATACGCGTAAAATACGTTCGACAAAAATAAAATTAAAAAAATATATATTTAAAAAAAAAGCGTTATAATCTCATAATACTGTGTGAATAATTCCACAATGTAATCAAACGTGATTTGTGATAGTTTATTCAATATAATATAATAATATAATACAGTAAACTCGGCATTCGCTTGATAGTATTTAGAATAAACCATTAAAATATATTAAAATAATAAAATAAATTCATAATCTAGTTCAACTGAACGAAAAAAGAAAATAAAATAAAAAAAAACGGATTAAAAAGACGGTAGACTAAAATTATTTCATAATGGCGTATAAGAAAAGTAAACGACAATAATTTAATCTCTCGACATCTTTTAAATCAACAGCCTTTTTGTATATTTAACACTATATTTCGAGTAATTATCATTTAAAAAGCTAGAATAGAAGTGTATTTCAAAATTATGTCTACATAATCACATAACATGATATATTTTTATCCAAATTCATGAGCAATCACAATATATTGAAATTCAAATCAAGGACGGTTTAAATCTATGAAATAATCACTATTCTGCATTGATGACCTCTTATTTTAATCAAATGTTCGAACGATAAAAAGTTTCAAAAGGAAAGAAAAAAAAAATTAAATACCGTGGCGTGGTACGTGAGTTGTGACACGAAATATTCATTAATTCCGTAATTTATCCCACTTCTGAGATGTTGAACTATCTCAGAAGGGAGTAAAATTAAACAAATACGTATCACTTAACGCCATTTATTAATTTATGAAATACCCACATTATTTAACATTTTACTAAATTATAATATTAAGTAAATAAAAAATCTATAATCATTTCAACGAATGTGTGAACTTTAATATTAATAATTATTATCATCAATATCACCAACAATAAAACAAAATATCTAAAGAAGATGGTACAATAATCACTTACTAACCTGTGTTTTCGTGAAGGCGGCTCGTTCAGAAGTGATGGCCGACGGCGCTAAATCACTTTTCATGACATGACGTCTGTCAAACGTCAAAGTGACGTTTGACAGTCGCCATAGACATAGATGACAGCTATGCGACTAATATTAATAAAAACGTAAACAAACGGTAAGATTCTTTAAAATAATACGTGTATGTAACACTATCGATTATCGAAATGGATATTTTTACGGCAGTTAGACATATTTTGCAGGGGCATCGGAATAACAAATTTAAATAAATTATGTACTGTTCATTGCAATAAATTAAAAATATTTTTCTTTGAATTTTTAAAAACATTAAATGTAAATTACTTGTTTTTTAATTATTTACCTGTTTTTGCACGTTTAGAATCTGCTTCAGATACAAAAGTTTCGACTGCAACATCTTTTTCTGAGTCGTATAAAACAATTTTTACAATTCCTGCCATTTGAGAGTTTTATTTATTATTGCACTTTTCAGAATTTTTTAAAAGCCGCGCTTTATTTGAGCGAGCCGTCAACTACCGGGCAGTGGGCACTTTGGCGTCAACTTTTCCATGTTTTTTTTTTCATCTTACGAAAATGCACCAGGAGAGACGATAACTTAGTATTTTATAGGAAAATATTTGATCTTTCATTTAAAACAATTTCTTTTTAATCAAAATACATACATACATACATACATACATACATACATACATGCATGCATACATACATACATACATACATACATACATACGTAGCTACTAAGACACATAATACTGATATTATAAGAAACTTATTTACATAGGTCAAAGTTTTAATATACTGTAATGCCATATAAATGGCACAGCATTCGGCTGTATAAATAGAGCACATATTACTGATCATAAAACATTTAGTAACATCCAGAAATTCATCATAATAAGCTGATTTAACCTCATCTATAGTTTTCGACCCATCTGTATAAATTTTATAAAAGTCCGTTTTCTTTTCTAATACATATAAGAAAATCAGTCTTTCAACAGAAAACTTAGTTACTGCTTCAGTTTTTGCAAATATGGGTCTAACACCCCTGCTGTCTACCTCAAAACCCAGAAAATCAATCTTTTCCTGAAAGAAGTGACATTTCTCAATTTTTAAAGTAAGACCTGCCTCCCGTAAGAGCTCAAGGACTTCTCCTAGCCTTTTTAAGCCTTCTTGGAACGTCCTAGAGGGTATCAATATGTCGTCCATATATATACCAACGTATGGTACTTTGGACTTACTAAGGACCTTATGAATAACTCGCTGAAATACTGCCGGGGCATTTGCTAGACCGAACGGTACGCGATTGTATTCAAACTGTCCGTCCGGTGTAACAAATGCCGTTTTCTCACGAGATTCTTCAGCTATGGGAATTTGGTGATACCCTGAGACTAAATCCAAGGACGTGAACAGGGACTGTCCGGACAGTTCGTCTAATAGATCGTCGATCCTAGGAAGTGGGTAATGGTCACGTTTTGTACGCCTATTGAGTGCACGATAATCTACACACAGGCGTTTTTCGCCGGATTTCTTTTTGACTAATACAATAGGACTGGCAAAAGGGGAGCTTGATTCGCGAACAATTCCATGTTCAATCATATCACTAACCATGCCCTGAACTAATTTACGTTCTGAGTAAGCCATACGATACGGCCTATAAACTACGGGAGTTGAATCAATGAGGTGGATCTCCATTTCTGCTACGTTCGTAAAACCAAGGTCATGCATGCCTGTAGAAAAACAGTCTTTATATTCGGCAAGTAAATTGTGAAATTCAAGTTTTTGTGCCTCAGGTAATTGTGAACCATAGTTAGGATCAACAGGTGAGTCTTTAATTTCATTAATTATTCTCATAACTTCTTTATATAATCCCATAAATTTAGCACGCGTTACAAGAGTATTACCTTTTAGCTTTATAGGATCCATGCTTACGCTTTGAATTAAAACCTGACAATTTGTTTCTTTTATTTGATACTCCCCAGGCAAAAGATAATACTCTTGTCCTACCTTTCCACGAATTGATCCGTTTACATAAATATATCCATAACAAGAAACATCCGAAATAACATTCACAGCTTTCATCTCTCCTGCCTTTATTTCAATGTCATTAGCTAAACGTAACTGTAGTTTTAAATCATGTTCATGTTCTATACGCTCAAATTTTAAATAATTCGGGGTTTTCGTAATTTTAAGTGTAGGTCTTTCAGTAAACGTATGTCCTAGTAGAATGTTACAATTTATTAATTTATCGTCAACTATATAAACTTCAACATCATCCTCGCTTATTCCCTGTATTTTAATGTTAGTTGTCGTGCGACCTAAAGGCAAATATGGTATGTTCCCTAGCCCTCTTAATCGTGGTCCATTTATTGGTTCCCATTTTAACCCTAATTCTATAGCATCGCTTTCACGAATAAGAGTAACCTCACTTCCTAAGTCCACTTGACACACAGTAGTAATACCATTAATTGAAATAGGGAGCTTATACTTTGTATTGGTATTTTCCGATTCTCTAACCTCCAAAACGTTTTTGTCTTTAGGCGCAACGGCACCCTTAGTTTTAATGCAATTTGACGCTTCGTGACCTAAATAGTTGCAGACTGTACATTTTATTAGAGGTTTAGGACATTTAAAACTAGGATGTCCGATACCTTCGCAATTAAAACATTTTACTTGGCTCTTGTACATACTGTTAGTATTACTTTTGGTAGTATTGTCCGTTGTCGTCGTATAACTATTATTAGGAGCTGCTAAACTGTGTTGGCGTCTATCTCTATTATTAATGTATTGTGATTGACTGCGATTTTGTGACTTAATGGTTTTGAAAAACTCCAGAACGTCTTCCGGTTTATCAAACTTTGCTGCTTGTGCACCTAAGCGAACTCCTCTATCGTCAACTCCATAAAGGACACAATCTACTGCTTGCTTTCCAAATATTTTGCACCTATTGAGTAAATTAATCTTAGCAAAATAATATAATTCTAGAGATTCACCAGGGCGTACTCGTCTATTAAGCATCTCGGTGAGTAGCTCCGCGTAGTTCTCAGTCGATGGAAACGATTCCTTTAGCATTGCTTTCCACTCAGACCATGTATGCTTAATAGAGGGTAGGCCCTGATACCAAGTCTTAGCGATGCCGCTAAGTTTGGGCAGGGCATAGTGAATTGTTTGTTTATCGCTCCAATTGTAAATCTCGGCACATTCATCTACTTTGTCTATCCAAACGTTTACAGTCTGTTCTCTAACAAGTGGATCGAACTCAGGAATGACATTTGCAATTACCGTACTAGAAAATGATTCACGACTCCCTGCCCCTGCTCCGAGCATTTTCAAGAATTGTTCCATTAAATCTACATTCCTATCTTTTATCGGTGGGGCCTCAATATCTGGAGTGAAAAGTGAGCGTCCACGGTTATTAGTACGACATGGGGTGTTACTAGTTTTCCTTTGTTTATGACGTATCGTAGACATTTGGTTAGATTGATGATGCTCACTTAATCGCTTACGCAATCTACAGATCTCACTTTCAAGTACCTTAAGTCTTTCTTCTTCCTGTGAGACTCTTCCCCCATGGTGGTTTGAACGACGTGCGCGGTCAGGGCTCCTGCTCCGGCCGTCGTCACGCCTGTCTCTAGCAGGACTGCGGCTTCGTGTCCGCGAGCTGTCCTGCCGGTCTACGTAGCGTGGAGTGGCTAACGTGCGTGCGCGGCTCGGACCACGGCGCGATCTCCCATTGGATTCACAATCACTCATTTTCTGAAACTCAAAACGATTGTGTGAATACGCGTAAAATACGTTCGACAAAAATAAAATTAAAAAAATATATATTTAAAAAAAAAGCGTTATAATCTCATAATACTGTGTGAATAATTCCACAATGTAATCAAACGTGATTTGTGATAGTTTATTCAATATAATATAATAATATAATACAGTAAACTCGGCATTCGCTTGATAGTATTTAGAATAAACCATTAAAATATATTAAAATAATAAAATAAATTCATAATCTAGTTCAACTGAACGTAAAATGAAAATAAAATAAAAAAAACGGATTAAAAAGACGGTAGACTAAAATTATTTCATAATGGCGTATAAGAAAAGTAAACGACAATAATTTAATCTCTCGACATCTTTTAAATCAACAGCCTTTTTGTATATTTAACACTATATTTCGAGTAATTATCATTTAAAAAGCTAGAATAGAAGTGTATTTCAAAATTATGTCTACATAATCACATAACATGATATATTTTTATCCAAATTCATGAGCAATCACAATATATTGAAATTCAAATCAAGGACGGTTTAAATCTATGAAATAATCACTATTCTGCATTGATGACCTCTTATTTTAATCAAATGTTCGAACGATAAAAAGTTTCAAAAGGAAAGAAAAAAAAAATTAAATACCGTGGCGTGGTACGTGAGTTGTGACACGAAATATTCATTAATTCCGTAATTTATCCCACTTCTGAGATGTTGAACTATCTCAGAAGGGAGTAAAATTAAACAAATACGTATCACTTAACGCCATTTATTAATTTATGAAATACCCACATTATTTAACATTTTACTAAATTATAATATTAAGTAAATAAAAAATCTATAATCATTTCAACGAATGTGTGAACTTTAATATTAATAATTATTATCATCAATATCACCAACAATAAAACAAAATATCTAAAGAAGATGGTACAATAATCACTTACTAACCTGTGTTTTCGTGAAGGCGGCTCGTTCAGAAGTGATGGCCGACGGCGCTAAATCACTTTTCATGACATGACGTCTGTCAAACGTCAAAGTGACGTTTGACAGTCGCCATAGACATAGATGACAGCTATGCGACTAATATTAATAAAAACGTAAACAAACGGTAAGATTCTTTAAAATAATACGTGTATGTAACACTATCGATTATCGAAATGGATATTTTTACGGCAGTTAGACATATTTTGCAGGGGCATCGGAATAACAAATTTAAATAAATTATGTACTGTTCATTGCAATAAATTAAAAATATTTTTCTTTGAATTTTTAAAAACATTAAATGTAAATTACTTGTTTTTTAATTATTTACCTGTTTTTGCACGTTTAGAATCTGCTTCAGATACAAAAGTTTCGACTGCAACATCTTTTTCTGAGTCGTATAAAACAATTTTTACAATTCCTGCCATTTGAGAGTTTTATTTATTATTGCACTTTTCAGAATTTTTTAAAAGCCGCGCTTTATTTGAGCGAGCCGTCAACTACCGGGCAGTGGGCACTTTGGCGTCAACTTTTCCATGTTTTTTTTTTCATCTTACGAAAATGCACCAGGAGAGACGATAACTTAGTATTTTATAGGAAAATATTTGATCTTTCATTTAAAACAATTTCTTTTTAATCAAAATACATACATACATACATACATACATACATACATGCATGCATACATACATACATACATACATACATACGTAGCTACTAAGACACTTAATACTGATATTATAAGAAACTTATTTACATAGGTCAAAGTTTTAATATACTGTAATGCCATATAAATGGCACAGCATTCGGCTGTATAAATAGAGCACATATTACTGATCATAAAACATTTAGTAACATCCAGAAATTCATCATAATAAGCTGATTTAACCTCATCTATAGTTTTCGAACCATCTGTATAAATTTTATAAAAGTCCGTTTTCTTTTCTAATACATATAAGAAAATCAGTCTTTCAACAGAAAACTTAGTTACTGCTTCAGTTTTTGCAAATATGGGTCTAACACCCCTGCTGTCTACCTCAAAACCCAGAAAATCAATCTTTTCCTGAAAGAAGTGACATTTCTCAATTTTTAAAGTAAGACCTGCCTCCCGTAAGAGCTCAAGGACTTCTCCTAGCCTTTTTAAGCCTTCTTGGAACGTCCTAGAGGGTATCAATATGTCGTCCATATATATAACAACGTATGGTACTTTGGACTTACTAAGGACCTCATGAATAACTCGCTGAAATACTGCCGGGGCATTTGCTAGACCGAACGGTATGCGATTGTATTCAAACTGTCCGTCCGGTGTAACAAATGCCGTTTTCTCACGAGATTCTTCAGCTATGGGAATTTGGTGATACCCTGAGACTAAATCCAAGGACGTGAACAGGGACTGTCCGGACAGTTCGTCTAATAGATCGTCGATCCTAGGAAGTGGGTAATGGTCACGTTTTGTACGCCTATTGAGTGCACGATAATCTACACACAGGCGTTTTTCGCCGGATTTCTTTTTGACTAATACAATAGGACTGGCAAAAGGGGAGCTTGATTCGCGAACAATTCCATGTTCAATCATATCACTAACCATGCCCTGAACTAATTTACGTTCTGAGTAAGCCATACGATACGGCCTATAAACTACGGGAGTTGAATCAATGAGGTGGATCTCCATTTCTGCTACGTTCGTAAAACCAAGGTCATGCATGCCTGTAGAAAAACAGTCTTTATATTCGGCAAGTAAATTGTGAAATTCAAGTTTTTGTGCCTCAGTTAATTGTGAACCATAGTTAGGATCAACAGGTGAGTCTTTAATTTCATTAATTATTCTCATAACTTCTTTATATAATCCCATAAATTTAGCACGCGTTACAAGAGTATTACCTTTTAGCTTTATAGGATCCATGCTTACGCTTTGAATTAAAACCTGACAATTTGTTTCTTTTATTTGATACTCCCCAGGCAAAAGATAATACTCTTGTCCTACCTTTCCACGAATTGATCCGTTTACATAAATATATCCATAACAAGAAACATCCGAAATAACATTCACAGCTTTCATCTCTCCTGCCTTTATTTCAATGTCATTAGCTAAACGTAACTGTAGTTTTAAATCATGTTCATGTTCTATACGCTCAAATTTTAAATAATTCGGGGTTTTCGTAATTTTAAGTGTAGGTCTTTCAGTAAACGTATGTCCTAGTAGAATGTTACAATTTATTAATTTATCGTCAACTATATAAACTTCAACATCATCCTCGCTTATTCCCTGTATTTTAATGTTAGTTGTCGTGCGACCTAAAGGCAAATATGGTATGTTCCCTAGCCCTCTTAATCGTGGTCCATTTATTGGTTCCCATTTTAACCCTAATTCTATAGCATCGCTTTCACGAATAAGAGTAACCTCACTTCCTAAGTCCACTTGACACACAGTAGTAATACCATTAATTGAAATAGGGAGCTTATACTTTGTATTGGTATTTTCCGATTCTCTAACCTCCAAAACGTTTTTGTCTTTAGGCGCAACGGCACCCTTAGTTTTAATGCAATTTGACGCTTCGTGACCTAAATAGTTGCAGACTGTACATTTTATTAGAGGTTTAGGACATTTAAAACTAGGATGTCCGATACCTTCGCAATTAAAACATTTTACTTGGCTCTTGTACATACTGTTAGTATTACTTTTGGTAGTATTGTCCGTTGTCGTCGTATAACTATTATTAGGAGCTGCTAAACTGTGTTGGCGTCTATCTCTATTATTAATGTATTGTGATTGACTGCGATTTTGTGACTTAATGGTTTTGAAAAACTCCAGAACGTCTTCCGGTTTATCAAACTTTGCTGCTTGTGCACCTAAGCGAACTCCTCTATCGTCAACTCCATAAAGGACACAATCTACTGCTTGCTTTCCAAATATTTTGCACCTATTGAGTAAATTAATCTTAGCAAAATAATATAATTCTAGAGATTCACCAGGGCGTACTCGTCTATTAAGCATCTCGGTGAGTAGCTCCGCGTAGTTCTCAGTCGATGGAAACGATTCCTTTAGCATTGCTTTCCACTCAGACCATGTATGCTTAATAGAGGGTAGGCCCTGATACCAAGTCTTAGCGATGCCGCTAAGTTTGGGCAGGGCATAGTGAATTGTTTGTTTATCGCTCCAATTGTAAATCTCGGCACATTCATCTACTTTGTCTATCCAAACGTTTACAGTCTGTTCTCTAACAAGTGGATCGAACTCAGGAATGACATTTGCAATTACCGTACTAGAAAATGATTCACGACTCCCTGCCCCTGCTCCGAGCATTTTCAAGAATTGTTCCATTAAATCTACATTCCTATCTTTTATCGGTGGGGCCTCAATATCTGGAGTGAAAAGTGAGCGTCCACGGTTATTAGTACGACATGGGGTGTTACTAGTTTTCCTTTGTTTATGACGTATCGTAGACATTTGGTTAGATTGATGATGCTCACTTAATCGCTTACGCAATCTACAGATCTCACTTTCAAGTACCTTAAGTCTTTCTTCTTCCTGTGAGACTCTTCCCCCATGGTGGTTTGAACGACGTGCGCGGTCAGGGCTCCTGCTCCGGCCGTCGTCACGCCTGTCTCTAGCAGGACTGCGGCTTCGTGTCCGCGAGCTGTCCTGCCGGTCTACGTAGCGTGGAGTGGCTAACGTGCGTGCGCGGCTCGGACCACGGCGCGATCTCCCATTGGATTCACAATCACTCATTTTCTGAAACTCAAAACGATTGTGTGAATACGCGTAAAATACGTTCGACAAAAATAAAATTAAAAAAATATATATTTAAAAAAAAAGCGTTATAATCTCATAATACTGTGTGAATAATTCCACAATGTAATCAAACGTGATTTGTGATAGTTTATTCAATATAATATAATAATATATTACAGTAAACTCGGCATTCGCTTGATAGTATTTAGAATAAACCATTAAAATATATTAAAATAATAAAATAAATTCATAATCTAGTTCAACTGAACGTAAAAAGAAAATAAAATAAAAAAAACGGATTAAAAAGACGGTAGACTAAAATTATTTCATAATGGCGTATAAGAAAAGTAAACGACAATAATTTAATCTCTCGACATCTTTTAAATCAACAGCCTTTTTGTATATTTAACACTATATTTCGAGTAATTATCATTTAAAAAGCTAGAATAGAAGTGTATTTCAAAATTATGTCTACATAATCACATAACATGATATATTTTTATCCAAATTCATGAGCAATCACAATATATTGAAATTCAAATCAAGGACGGTTTAAATCTATGAAATAATCACTATTCTGCATTGATGACCTCTTATTTTAATCAAATGTTCGAACGATAAAAAGTTTCAAAAGGAAAGAAAAAAAAAATTAAATACCGTGGCGTGGTACGTGAGTTGTGACACGAAATATTCATTAATTCCGTAATTTATCCCACTTCTGAGATGTTGAACTATCTCAGAAGGGAGTAAAATTAAACAAATACGTATCACTTAACGCCATTTATTAATTTATGAAATACCCACATTATTTAACATTTTACTAAATTATAATATTAAGTAAATAAAAAATCTATAATCATTTCAACGAATGTGTGAACTTTAATATTAATAATTATTATCATCAATATCACCAACAATAAAACAAAATATCTAAAGAAGATGGTACAATAATCACTTACTAACCTGTGTTTTCGTGAAGGCGGCTCGTTCAGAAGTGATGGCCGACGGCGCTAAATCACTTTTCATGACATGACGTCTGTCAAACGTCAAAGTGACGTTTGACAGTCGCCATAGACATAGATGACAGCTATGCGACTAATATTAATAAAAACGTAAACGGTAAGATTCTTTAAAATAATACGTGTATGTAACACTATCGATTATCGAAATGGATATTTTTACGGCAGTTAGACATATTTTGCAGGGGCATCGGAATAACAAATTTAAATAAATTATGTACTGTTCATTGCAATAAATTAAAAATATTTTTCTTTGAATTTTTAAAAACATTAAATGTAAATTACTTGTTTTTTAATTATTTACCTGTTTTTGCACGTTTAGAATCTGCTTCAGATACAAAAGTTTCGACTGCAACATCTTTTTCTGAGTCGTATAAAACAATTTTTACAATTCCTGCCATTTGAGAGTTTTATTTATTATTGCACTTTTCAGAATTTTTTAAAAGCCGCGCTTTATTTGAGCGAGCCGTCAACTACCGGGCAGTGGGCACTTTGGCGTCAACTTTTCCATGTTTTTTTTTTCATCTTACGAAAATGCACCAGGAGAGACGATAACTTAGTATTTTATAGGAAAATATTTGATGTTTCATTTAAAACAATTTCTTTTTAATCAAAATACATACATACATACATACATACATACATACATGCATGCATACATACATACATACATACATACATACGTAGCTACTAAGACACTTAATACTGATATTATAAGAAACTTATTTACATAGGTCAAAGTTTTAATATACTGTAATGCCATATAAATGGCACAGCATTCGGCTGTATAAATAGAGCACATATTACTGATCATAAAACATTTAGTAACATCCAGAAATTCATCATAATAAGCTGATTTAACCTCATCTATAGTTTTCGAACCATCTGTATAAATTTTATAAAAGTCCGTTTTCTTTTCTAATACATATAAGAAAATCAGTCTTTCAACAGAAAACTTAGTTACTGCTTCAGTTTTTGCAAATATGGGTCTAACACCCCTGCTGTCTACCTCAAAACCCAGAAAATCAATCTTTTCCTGAAAGAAGTGACATTTCTCAATTTTTAAAGTAAGACCTGCCTCCCGTAAGAGCTCAAGGACTTCTCCTAGCCTTTTTAAGCCTTCTTGGAACGTCCTAGAGGGTATCAATATGTCGTCCATATATATAACAACGTATGGTACTTTGGACTTACTAAGGACCTCATGAATAACTCGCTGAAATACTGCCGGGGCATTTGCTAGACCGAACGGTATGCGATTGTATTCAAACTGTCCGTCCGGTGTAACAAATGCCGTTTTCTCACGAGATTCTTCAGCTATGGGAATTTGGTGATACCCTGAGACTAAATCCAAGGACGTGAACAGGGACTGTCCGGACAGTTCGTCTAATAGATCGTCGATCCTAGGAAGTGGGTAATGGTCACGTTTTGTACGCCTATTGAGTGCACGATAATCTACACACAGGCGTTTTTCGCCGGATTTCTTTTTGACTAATACAATAGGACTGGCAAAAGGGGAGCTTGATTCGCGAACAATTCCATGTTCAATCATATCACTAACCATGCCCTGAACTAATTTACGTTCTGAGTAAGCCATACGATACGGCCTATAAACTACGGGAGTTGAATCAATGAGGTGGATCTCCATTTCTGCTACGTTCGTAAAACCAAGGTCATGCATGCCTGTAGAAAAACAGTCTTTATATTCGGCAAGTAAATTGTGAAATTCAAGTTTTTGTGCCTCAGTCAATTGTGAACCATAGTTAGGATCAACAGGTGTCTTTAATTTCATTAATTATTCTCATAACTTCTTTATATAATCCTTTTATTTGATACTCCCCAGGCAAAAGATAATACTCTTGTCCTACCTTTCCACGAATTGATCCGTTTACATAAATATATCCATAACAAGAAACATCCGAAATAACATTCACAGCTTTCATCTCTCCTGCCTTTATTTCAATGTCATTAGCTAAACGTAACTGTAGTTTTAAATCATGTTCATGTTCTATACGCTCAAATTTTAAATAATTCGGGGTTTTCGTAATTTTAAGTGTAGGTCTTTCAGTAAACGTATGTCCTAGTAGAATGTTACAATTTATTAATTTATCGTCAACTATATAAACTTCAACATCATCCTCGCTTATTCCCTGTATTTTAATGTTAGTTGTCGTGCGACCTAAAGGCAAATATGGTATGTTCCCTAGCCCTCTTAATCGTGGTCCATTTATTGGTTCCCATTTTAACCCTAATTCTATAGCATCGCTTTCACGAATAAGAGTAACCTCACTTCCTAAGTCCACTTGACACACAGTAGTAATACCATTAATTGAAATAGGGAGCTTATACTTTGTATTGGTATTTTCCGATTCTCTAACCTCCAAAACGTTTTTGTCTTTAGGCGCAACGGCACCCTTAGTTTTAATGCAATTTGACGCTTCGTGACCTAAATAGTTGCAGACTGTACATTTTATTAGAGGTTTAGGACATTTAAAACTAGGATGTCCGATACCTTCGCAATTAAAACATTTTACTTGGCTCTTGTACATACTGTTAGTATTACTTTTGGTAGTATTGTCCGTTGTCGTCGTATAACTATTATTAGGAGCTGCTAAACTGTGTTGGCGTCTATCTCTATTATTAATGTATTGTGATTGACTGCGATTTTGTGACTTAATGGTTTTGAAAAACTCCAGAACGTCTTCCGGTTTATCAAACTTTGCTGCTTGTGCACCTAAGCGAACTCCTCTATCGTCAACTCCATAAAGGACACAATCTACTGCTTGCTTTCCAAATATTTTGCACCTATTGAGTAAATTAATCTTAGCAAAATAATATAATTCTAGAGATTCACCAGGGCGTACTCGTCTATTAAGCATCTCGGTGAGTAGCTCCGCGTAGTTCTCAGTCGATGGAAACGATTCCTTTAGCATTGCTTTCCACTCAGACCATGTATGCTTAATAGAGGGTAGGCCCTGATACCAAGTCTTAGCGATGCCGCTAAGTTTGGGCAGGGCATAGTGAATTGTTTGTTTATCGCTCCAATTGTAAATCTCGGCACATTCATCTACTTTGTCTATCCAAACGTTTACAGTCTGTTCTCTAACAAGTGGATCGAACTCAGGAATGACATTTGCAAGTACCGTACTAGAAAATGATTCACGACTCCCTGCCCCTGCTCCGAGCATTTTCAAGAATTGTTCCATTAAATCTATATTCCTATCTTTTATCGGTGGGGCCTCAATATCTGGAGTGAAAAGTGAGCGTCCACGGTTATTAGTACGACATGGGGTGTTACTAGTTTTCCTTTGTTTATGACGTATCGTAGACATTTGGTTAGATTGATGATGCTCACTTAATCGCTTACGCAATCTACAGATCTCACTTTCAAGTACCTTAAGTCTTTCTTCTTCCTGTGAGACTCTTCCCCCATGGTGGTTTGAACGACGTGCGCGGTCAGGGCTCCTGCTCCGGCCGTCGTCACGCCTGTCTCTAGCAGGACTGCGGCTTCGTGTCCGCGAGCTGTCCTGCCGGTCTACGTAGCGTGGAGTGGCTAACGTGCGTGCGCGGCTCGGACCACGGCGCGATCTCCCATTGGATTCACAATCACTCATTTTCTGAAACTCAAAACGATTGTGTGAATACGCGTAAAATACGTTCGACAAAAATAAAATTAAAAAATATATATATTTAAAAAAAAAGCGTTATAATCTCATAATACTGTGTGAATAATTCCACAATGTAATCAAACGTGATTTGTGATAGTTTATTCAATATAATATAATAATATAATACAGTAAACTCGGCATTCGCTTGATAGTATTTAGAATAAACCATTAAAATATATTAAAATAATAAAATAAATTCATAATCTAGTTCAACTGAACGTAAAAAGAAAATAAAATAAAAAAAAAACGGATTAAAAAGACGGTAGACTAAAATTATTTCATAATGGCGTATAAGAAAAGTAAACGACAATAATTTAATCTCTCGACATCTTTTAAATCAACAGCCTTTTTGTATATTTAACACTATATTTCGAGTAATTATCATTTAAAAAGCTAGAATAGAAGTGTATTTCAAAATTATGTCTACATAATCACATAAAATGATATATTTTTATCCAAATTCATGAGCAATCACAATATATTGAAATTCAAATCAAGGACGGTTTAAATCTATGAAATAATCACTATTCTGCATTGATGACCTCTTATTTTAATCAAATGTTCGAACGATAAAAAGTTTCAAAAGGAAAGAAAAAAAAAAAAAATACCGTGGCGTGGTACGTGAGTTGTGACACGAAATATTCATTAATTCCGTAATTTATCCCACTTCTGAGATGTTGAACTATCTCAGAAGGGAGTAAAATTAAACAAATACGTATCACTTAACGCCATTTATTAATTTATGAAATACCCACATTATTTAACATTTTACTAAATTATAATATTAAGTAAATAAAAAATCTATAATCATTTCAACGAATGTGTGAACTTTAATATTAATAATTATTATCATCAATATCACCAACAATAAAACAAAATATCTAAAGAAGATGGTACAATAATCACTTACTAACCTGTGTTTTCGTGAAGGCGGCTCGTTCAGAAGTGATGGCCGACGGCGCTAAATCACTTTTCATGACATGACGTCTGTCAAACGTCAAAGTGACGTTTGACAGTCGCCATAGACATAGATGACAGCTATGCGACTAATATTAATAAAAACGTAAACAAACGGTAAAATACTTTAAAATAATACGTGTATGTAACACTATCGATTATCGAAATGGATATTTTTACGGCAGTTAGACATATTTTGCAGGGGCATCGGAATAACAAATTTAAATAAATTATGTACTGTTCATTGCAATAAATTAAAAATATTTTTCTTTGAATTTTTAAAAACATTAAATGTAAATTACTTGTTTTTTAATTATTTACCTGTTTTTGCACGTTTAGAATCTGCTTCAGATACAAAAGTTGCGACTGCAACATCTTTTTCTGAGTCGTATAAAACAATTTTTACAATTCCTGCCATTTGAGAGTTTTATTTATTATTGCACTTTTCAGAATTTTTTAAAAGCCGCGCTTTATTTGAGCGAGCCGTCAACTACCGGGCAGTGGACACTTTGGCGTCAACTTTTCCATGTTTTTTTTTTCATCTTACGAAAATGCACCAGGAGAGACGATAACTTAGTATTTTATAGGAAAATATTTGATCTTTCATTTAAAACAATTTCTTTTTAATCAAAATACATACATACATACATACATACATACATACATACATGCATACATACATACATACATACATACATACATACATACGTAGCTACTAAGACACTTAATACTGATATTATAAGAAACTTATTTACATAGGTCAAAGTTTTAATATACTGTAATGCCATATAAATGGCACAGCATTCGGCTGTATAAATAGAGCACATATTACTGATCATAAAACATTTAGTAACATCCAGAAATTCATCATAATAAGCTGATTTAACCTCATCTATAGTTTTCGACCCATCTGTATAAATTTTATAAAAGTCCGTTTTCTTTTCTAATACATATAAGAAAATCAGTCTTTCAACAGAAAACTTAGTTACTGCTTCAGTTTTTGCAAATATGGGTCTAACACCCCTGCTGTCTACCTCAAAACCCAGAAAATCAATCTTTTCCTGAAAGAAGTGACATTTCTCAATTTTTAAAGTAAGACCTGCCTCCCGTAAGAGCTCAAGGACTTCTCCTAGCCTTTTTAAGCCTTCTTGGAACGTCCTAGAGGGTATCAATATGTCGTCCATATATATAACAACGTATGGTACTTTGGACTTACTAAGGACCTTATGAATAACTCGCTGAAATACTGCCGGGGCATTTGCTAGACCGAACGGTACGCGATTGTATTCAAACTGTCCGTCCGGTGTAACAAATGCCGTTTTCTCACGAGATTCTTCAGCTATGGGAATTTGGTGATACCCTGAGACTAAATCCAAGGACGTGAACAGGGACTGTCCGGACAGTTCGTCTAATAGATCGTCGATCCTAGGAAGTGGGTAATGGTCACGTTTTGTACGCCTATTGAGTGCACGATAATCTACACACAGGCGTTTTTCGCCGGATTTCTTTTTGACTAATACAATAGGACTGGCAAAAGGGGAGCTTGATTTGCGAACAATTCCATGTTCAATCATATCACTAACCATGCCCTGAACTAATTTACGTTCTGAGTAAGCCATACGATACGGCCTATAAACTACGGGAGTTGAATCAATGAGGTGGATCTCCATTTCTGCTACGTTCGTAAAACCAAGGTCATGCATGCCTGTAGAAAAACAGTCTTTATATTCGGCAAGTAAATTGTGAAATTCAAGTTTTTGTGCCTCAGTCAATTGTGAACCATAGTTAGGATCAACAGGTGAGTCTTTAATTTCATTAATTATTCTCATAACTTCTTTATATAATCCCATAAATTTAGCACGCGTTACAAGAGTATTACCTTTTAGCTTTATAGGATCCATGCTTACGCTTTGAATTAAAACCTGACAATTTGTTTCTTTTATTTGATACTCCCCAGGCAAAAGATAATACTCTTGTCCTACCTTTCCACGAATTGATCCGTTTACATAAATATATCCATAACAAGAAACATCCGAAATAACATTCACAGCTTTCATCTCTCCTGCCTTTATTTCAATGTCATTAGCTAAACGTAACTGTAGTTTTAAATCATGTTCATGTTCTATACGCTCAAATTTTAAATAATTCGGGGTTTTCGTAATTTTAAGTGTAGGTCTTTCAGTAAACGTATGTCCTAGTAGAATGTTACAATTTATTAATTTATCGTCAACTATATAAACTTCAACATCATCCTCGCTTATTCCCTGTATTTTAATGTTAGTTGTCGTGCGACCTAAAGGCAAATATGGTATGTTCCCTAGCCCTCTTAATCGTGGTCCATTTATTGGTTCCCATTTTAACCCTAATTCTGTAGCATCGCTTTCACGAATAAGAGTAACCTCACTTCCTAAGTCCACTTGACACACAGTAGTAATACCATTAATTGAAATAGGGAGCTTATACTTTGTATTGGTATTTTCCGATTCTCTAACCTCCAAAACGTTTTTGTCTTTAGGCGCAACGGCACCCTTAGTTTTAATGCAATTTGACGCTTCGTGACCTAAATAGTTGCAGACTGTACATTTTATTAGAGGTTTAGGACATTTAAAACTAGGATGTCCGATACCTTCGCAATTAAAACATTTTACTTGGCTCTTGTACATACTGTTAGTATTACTTTTGGTAGTATTGTCCGTTGTCGTCGTATAACTATTATTAGGAGCTGCTAAACTGTGTTGGCGTCTATCTCTATTATTAATGTATTGTGATTGACTGCGATTTTGTGACTTAATGGTTTTGAAAAACTCCAGAACGTCTTCCGGTTTATCAAACTTTGCTGCTTGTGCACCTAAGCGAACTCCTCTATCGTCAACTCCATAAAGGACACAATCTACTGCTTGCTTTCCAAATATTTTGCACCTATTGAGTAAATTAATCTTAGCAAAATAATATAATTCTAGAGATTCACCAGGGCGTACTCGTCTATTAAGCATCTCGGTGAGTAGCTCCGCGTAGTTCTCAGTCGATGGAAACGATTCCTTTAGCATTGCTTTCCACTCAGACCATGTATGCTTAATAGAGGGTAGGCCCTGATACCAAGTCTTAGCGATGCCGCTAAGTTTGGGCAGGGCATAGTGAATTGTTTGTTTATCGCTCCAATTGTAAATCTCGGCACATTCATCTACTTTGTCTATCCAAACGTTTACAGTCTGTTCTCTAACAAGTGGATCGAACTCAGGAATGACATTTGCAATTACCGTACTAGAAAATGATTCACGACTCCCTGCCCCTGCTCCGAGCATTTTCAAGAATTGTTCCATTAAATCTACATTCCTATCTTTTATCGGTGGGGCCTCAATATCTGGAGTGAAAAGTGAGCGTCCACGGTTATTAGTACGACATGGGGTGTTACTAGTTTTCCTTTGTTTATGACGTATCGTAGACATTTGGTTAGATTGATGATGCTCACTTAATCGCTTACGCAATCTACAGATCTCACTTTCAAGTACCTTAAGTCTTTCTTCTTCCTGTGAGACTCTTCCCCCATGGTGGTTTGAACGACGTGCGCGGTCAGGGCTCCTGCTCCGGCCGTCGTCACGCCTGTCTCTAGCAGGACTGCGGCTTCGTGTCCGCGAGCTGTCCTGCCGGTCTACGTAGCGTAGAGTGGCTAACGTGCGTGCGCGGCTCGGACCACGGCGCGATCTCCCATTGGATTCACAATCACTCATTTTCTGAAACTCAAAACGATTGTGTGAATACGCGTAAAATACGTTCGACAAAAATAAAATTAAAAAAATATATATTTAAAAAAAAAGCGTTATAATCTCATAATACTGTGTGAATAATTCCACAATGTAATCAAACGTGATTTGTGATAGTTTATTCAATATAATATAATAATATAATACAGTAAACTCGGCATTCGCTTGATAGTATTTAGAATAAACCATTAAAATATATTAAAATAATAAAATAAATTCATAATCTAGTTCAACTGAACGTAAAAAGAAAATAAAATAAAAAAAAACGGATTAAAAAGACGGTAGACTAAAATTATTTCATAATGGCGTATAAGAAAAGTAAACGACAATAATTTAATCTCTCGACATCTTTTAAATCAACAGCCTTTTTGTATATTTAACACTATATTTCGAGTAATTATCATTTAAAAAGCTAGAATAGAAGTGTATTTCAAAATTATGTCTACATAATCACATAACATGATATATTTTTATCCAAATTCATGAGCAATCACAATATATTGAAATTCAAATCAAGGACGGTTTAAATCTATGAAATAATCACTATTCTGCATTGATGACCTCTTATTTTAATCAAATGTTCGAACGATAAAAAGTTTCAAAAGGAAAGAAAAAAAAATTAAATACCGTGGCGTGGTACGTGAGTTGTGACACGAAATATTCATTAATTCCGTAATTTATCCCACTTCTGAGATGTTGAACTATCTCAGAAGGGAGTAAAATTAAACAAATACGTATCACTTAACGCCATTTATTAATTTATGAAATACCCACATTATTTAACATTTTACTAAATTATAATATTAAGTAAATAAAAAATCTATAATCATTTCAACGAATGTGTGAACTTTAATATTAATAATTATTATCATCAATATCACCAACAATAAAACAAAATATCTAAAGAAGATGGTACAATAATCACTTACTAACCTGTGTTTTCGTGAAGGCGGCTCGTTCAGAAGTGATGGCCGACGGCGCTAAATCACTTTTCATGACATGACGTCTGTCAAACGTCAAAGTGACGTTTGACAGTCGCCATAGACATAGATGACAGCTATGCGACTAATATTAATAAAAACGTAAACAAACGGTAAGATTCTTTAAAATAATACGTGTATGTAACACTATCGATTATCGAAATGGATATTTTTACGGCAGTTAGACATATTTTGCAGGGGCATCGGAATAACAAATTTAAATAAATTATGTACTGTTCATTGCAATAAATTAAAAATATTTTTCTTTGAATTTTTAAAAACATTAAATGTAAATTACTTGTTTTTTAATTATTTACCTGTTTTTGCACGTTTAGAATCTGCTTCAGATACAAAAGTTTCGACTGCAACATCTTTTTCTGAGTCGTATAAAACAATTTTTACAATTCCTGCCATTTGAGAGTTTTATTTATTATTGCACTTTTCAGAATTTTTTAAAAGCCGCGCTTTATTTGAGCGAGCCGTCAACTACCGGGCAGTGGGCACTTTGGCGTCAACTTTTCCATGTTTTTTTTTTCATCTTACGAAAATGCACCAGGAGAGACGATAACTTAGTATTTTATAGGAAAATATTTGATCTTTCATTTAAAACAATTTCTTTTTAATCAAAATACATACATACATACATACATACATACATACATACATGCATGCATACATACATACATACATACATACATACATACGTAGCTACTAAGACACTTAATACTGATATTATAAGAAACTTATTTACATAGGTCAAAGTTTTAATATACTGTAATGCCATATAAATGGCACAGCATTCGGCTGTATAAATAGAGCACATATTACTGATCATAAAACATTTAGTAACATCCAGAAATTCATCATAATAAGCTGATTTAACCTCATCTATAGTTTTCGACCCATCTGTATAAATTTTATAAAAGTCCGTTTTCTTTTCTAATACATATAAGAAAATCAGTCTTTCAACAGAAAACTTAGTTACTGCTTCAGTTTTTGCAAACATGGGTCTAACACCCCTGCTGTCTACCTCAAAACCCAGAAAATCAATCTTTTCCTGAAAGAAGTGACATTTCTCAATTTTTAAAGTAAGACCTGCCTCCCGTAAGAGCTCAAGGACTTCTCCTAGCCTTTTTAAGCCTTCTTGGAACGTCCTAGAGGGTATCAATATGTCGTCCATATATATAACAACGTATGGTACTTTGGACTTACTAAGGACCTTATGAATAACTCGCTGAAATACTGCCGGGGCATTTGCTAGACCGAACGGTACGCGATTGTATTCAAACTGTCCGTCCGGTGTAACAAATGCCGTTTTCTCACGAGATTCTTCAGCTATGGGAATTTGGTGATACCCTGAGACTAAATCCAAGGACGTGAACAGGGACTGTCCGGACAGTTCGTCTAATAGATCGTCGATCCTAGGAAGTGGGTAATGGTCACGTTTTGTACGCCTATTGAGTGCACGATAATCTACACACAGGCGTTTTTCGCCGGATTTCTTTTTGACTAATACAATAGGACTGGCAAAAGGGGAGCTTGATTCGCGAACAATTCCATGTTCAATCATATCACTAACCATGCCCTGAACTAATTTACGTTCTGAGTAAGCCATACGATACGGCCTATAAACTACGGGAGTTGAATCAATGAGGTGGATCTCCATTTCTGCTACGTTCGTAAAACCAAGGTCATGCATGCCTGTAGAAAAACAGTCTTTATATTCGGCAAGTAAATTGTGAAATTCAAGTTTTTGTGCCTCAGTCAATTGTGAACCATAGTTAGGATCAACAGGTGAGTCTTTAATTTCATTAATTATTCTCATAACTTCTTTATATAATCCCATAAATTTAGCACGCGTTACAAGAGTATTACCTTTTAGCTTTATAGGATCCATGCTTACGCTTTGAATTAAAACCTGACAATTTGTTTCTTTTATTTGATACTCCCCAGGCAAAAGATAATACTCTTGTCCTACCTTTCCACGAATTGATCCGTTTACATAAATATATCCATAACAAGAAACATCCGAAATAACATTCACAGCTTTCATCTCTCCTGCCTTTATTTCAATGTCATTAGCTAAACGTAACTGTAGTTTTAAATCATGTTCATGTTCTATACGCTCAAATTTTAAATAATTCGGGGTTTTCGTAATTTTAAGTGTAGGTCTTTCAGTAAACGTATGTCCTAGTAGAATGTTACAATTTATTAATTTATCGTCAACTATATAAACTTCAACATCATCCTCGCTTATTCCCTGTATTTTAATGTTAGTTGTCGTGCGACCTAAAGGCAAATATGGTATGTTCCCTAGCCCTCTTAATCGTGGTCCATTTATTGGTTCCCATTTTAACCCTAATTCTATAGCATCGCTTTCACGAATAAGAGTAACCTCACTTCCTAAGTCCACTTGACACACAGTAGTAATACCATTAATTGAAATAGGGAGCTTATACTTTGTATTGGTATTTTCCGATTCTCTAACCTCCAAAACGTTTTTGTCTTTAGGCGCAACGGCACCCTTAGTTTTAATGCAATTTGACGCTTCGTGACCTAAATAGTTGCAGACTGTACATTTTATTAGAGGTTTAGGACATTTAAAACTAGGATGTCCGATACCTTCGCAATTAAAACATTTTACTTGGCTCTTGTACATACTGTTAGTATTACTTTTGGTAGTATTGTCCGTTGTCGTCGTATAACTATTATTAGGAGCTGCTAAACTGTGTTGGCGTCTATCTCTATTATTAATGTATTGTGATTGACTGCGATTTTGTGACTTAATGGTTTTGAAAAACTCCAGAACGTCTTCCGGTTTATCAAACTTTGCTGCTTGTGCACCTAAGCGAACTCCTCTATCGTCAACTCCATAAAGGACACAATCTACTGCTTGCTTTCCAAATATTTTGCACCTATTGAGTAAATTAATCTTAGCAAAATAATATAATTCTAGAGATTCACCAGGGCGTACTCGTCTATTAAGCATCTCGGTGAGTAGCTCCGCGTAGTTCTCAGTCGATGGAAACGATTCCTTTAGCATTGCTTTCCACTCAGACCATGTATGCTTAATAGAGGGTAGGCCCTGATACCAAGTCTTAGCGATGCCGCTAAGTTTGGGCAGGGCATAGTGAATTGTTTGTTTATCGCTCCAATTGTAAATCTCGGCACATTCATCTACTTTGTCTATCCAAACGTTTACAGTCTGTTCTCTAACAAGTGGATCGAACTCAGGAATGACATTTGCAAGTACCGTACTAGAAAATGATTCACGACTCCCTGCCCCTGCTCCGAGCATTTTCAAGAATTGTTCCATTAAATCTACATTCCTATCTTTTATCGGTGGGGCCTCAATATCTGGAGTGAAAAGTGAGCGTCCACGGTTATTAGTACGACATGGGGTGTTACTAGTTTTCCTTTGTTTATGACGTATCGTAGACATTTGGTTAGATTGATGATGCTCACTTAATCGCTTACGCAATCTACAGATCTCACTTTCAAGTACCTTAAGTCTTTCTTCTTCCTGTGAGACTCTTCCCCCATGGTGGTTTGAACGACGTGCGCGGTCAGGGCTCCTGCTCCAGCCGTCGTCACGCCTGTCTCTAGCAGGACTGCGGCTTCGTGTCCGCGAGCTGTCCTGCCGGTCTACGTAGCGTGGAGTGGCTAACGTGCGTGCGCGGCTCGGACCACGGCGCGATCTCCCATTGGATTCACAATCACTCATTTTCTGAAACTCAAAACGATTGTGTGAATACGCGTAAAATACGTTCGACAAAAATAAAATTAAAAAAATATATATTTAAAAAAAAGCGTTATAATCTCATAATACTGTGTGAATAATTCCACAATGTAATCAAACGTGATTTGTGATAGTTTATTCAATATAATATAATAATATAATACAGTAAACTCGGCATTCGCTTGATAGTATTTAGAATAAACCATTAAAATATATTAAAATAATAAAAAAGATTCATAATCTAGTTCAACTGAACGTAAAAAGAAAATAAAATAAAAAAAAACGGATTAAAAAGACGGTAGACTAAAATTATTTCATAATGGCGTATAAGAAAAGTAAACTACAATAATTTAATCTCTCGACATCTTTTAAATCAACAGCCTTTTTGTATATTTAACACTATATTTCGAGTAATTATCATTTAAAAAGCTAGAATAGAAGTGTATTTCAAAATTATGTCTACATAATCACATAACATGATATATTTTTATCCAAATTCATGAGCAATCACAATATATTGAAATTCAAATCAAGGACGGTTTAAATCTATGAAATAATCACTATTCTGCATTGATGACCTCTTATTTTAATCAAATGTTCGAACGATAAAAAGTTTCAAAAGGAAAGAAAAAAAAAATTAAATACCGTGGCGTGGTACGTGAGTTGTGACACGAAATATTCATTAATTCCGTAATTTATCCCACTTCTGAGATGTTGAACTATCTCAGAAGGGAGTAAAATTAAACAAATACGTATCACTTAACGCCATTTATTAATTTATGAAATACCCACATTATTTAACATTTTACTAAATTATAATATTAAGTAAATAAAAAATCTATAATCATTTCAACGAATGTGTGAACTTTAATATTAATAATTATTATCATCAATATCACCAACAATAAAACAAAATATCTAAAGAAGATGGTACAATAATCACTTACTAACCTGTGTTTTCGTGAAGGCGGCTCGTTCAGAAGTGATGGCCGACGGCGCTAAATCACTTTTCATGACATGACGTCTGTCAAACGTCAAAGTGACGTTTGACAGTCGCCATAGACATAGATGACAGCTATGCGACTAATATTAATAAAAACGTAAACAAACGGTAAAATACTTTAAAATAATACGTGTATGTAACACTATCGATTATCGAAATGGATATTTTTACGGCAGTTAGACATATTTTGCAGGGGCATCGGAATAACAAATTTAAATAAATTATGTACTGTTCATTGCAATAAATTAAAAATATTTTTCTTTGAATTTTTAAAAACATTAAATGTAAATTACTTGTTTTTTAATTATTTACCTGTTTTTGCACGTTTAGAATCTGCTTCAGATACAAAAGTTTCGACTGCAACATCTTCTTCTGAGTCGTATAAAACAATTTTTACAATTCCTGCCATTTGAGAGTTTTATTTATTATTGCACTTTTCAGAATTTTTTAAAAGCCGCGCTTTATTTGAGCGAGCCGTCAACTACCGGGCAGTGGGCACTTTGGCGTCAACTTTTTCATGTTTTTTTTTTCATCTTACGTAAATGCACCAGGAGAGACGATAACTTAGTATTTTATAGGAAAATATTTGATCTTTCATTTAAAACAATTTCTTTTTAATCAAAATACATACATACATACATACATACATACATACATGCATACATACATACATACATACATACATACATACATACGTAGCTACTAAGACACTTAATACTGATATTATAAGAAACTTATTTACATAGGTCAAAGTTTTAATATACTGTAATGCCATATAAATGGCACAGCATTCGGCTGTATAAATAGAGCACATATTACTGATCATAAAACATTTAGTAACATCCAGAAATTCATCATAATAAGCTGATTTAACCTCATCTATAGTTTTCGACCCATCTGTATAAATTTTATAAAAGTCCGTTTTCTTTTCTAATACATATAAGAAAATCAGTCTTTCAACAGAAAACTTAGTTACTGCTTCAGTTTTTGCAAATATGGGTCTAACACCCCTGCTGTCTACCTCAAAACCCAGAAAATCAATCTTTTCCTGAAAGAAGTGACATTTCTCAATTTTTAAAGTAAGACCTGCCTCCCGTAAGAGCTCAAGGACTTCTCCTAGCCTTTTTAAGCCTTCTTGGAACGTCCTAGAGGGTATCAATATGTCGTCCATATATATAACAACGTATGGTACTTTGGACTTACTAAGGACCTTATGAATAACTCGCTGAAATACTGCCGGGGCATTTGCTAGACCGAACGGTACGCGATTGTATTCAAACTGTCCGTCCGGTGTAACAAATGCCGTTTTCTCACGAGATTCTTCAGCTATGGGAATTTGGTGATACCCTGAGACTAAATCCAAGGACGTGAACAGGGACTGTCCGGACAGTTCGTCTAATAGATCGTCGATCCTAGGAAGTGGGTAATGGTCACGTTTTGTACGCCTATTGAGTGCACGATAATCTACACACAGGCGTTTTTCGCCGGATTTCTTTTTGACTAATACAATAGGACTGGCAAAAGGGGAGCTTGATTCGCGAACAATTCCATGTTCAATCATATCACTAACCATGCCCTGAACTAATTTACGTTCTGAGTAAGCCATACGATACGGCCTATAAACTACGGGAGTTGAATCAATGAGGTGGATCTCCATTTCTGCTACGTTCGTAAAACCAAGGTCATGCATGCCTGTAGAAAAACAGTCTTTATATTCGGCAAGTAAATTGTGAAATTCAAGTTTTTGTGCCTCAGTCAATTGTGAACCATAGTTAGGATCAACAGGTGAGTCTTTAATTTCATTAATTATTCTCATAACTTCTTTATATAATCCCATAAATTTAGCACGCGTTACAAGAGTATTACCTTTTAGCTTTATAGGATCCATGCTTACGCTTTGAATTAAAACCTGACAATTTGTTTCTTTTATTTGATACTCCCCAGGCAAAAGATAATACTCTTGTCCTACCTTTCCACGAATTGATCCGTTTACATAAATATATCCATAACAAGAAACATCCGAAATAACATTCACAGCTTTCATCTCTCCTGCCTTTATTTCAATGTCATTAGCTAAACGTAACTGTAGTTTTAAATCATGTTCATGTTCTATACGCTCAAATTTTAAATAATTCGGGGTTTTCGTAATTTTAAGTGTAGGTCTTTCAGTAAACGTATGTCCTAGTAGAATGTTACAATTTATTAATTTATCGTCAACTATATAAACTTCAACATCATCCTCGCTTATTCCCTGTATTTTAATGTTAGTTGTCGTGCGACCTAAAGGCAAATATGGTATGTTCCCTAGCCCTCTTAATCGTGGTCCATTTATTGGTTCCCATTTTAACCCTAATTCTATAGCATCGCTTTCACGAATAAGAGTAACCTCACTTCCTAAGTCCACTTGACACACAGTAGTAATACCATTAATTGAAATAGGGAGCTTATACTTTGTATTGGTATTTTCCGATTCTCTAACCTCCAAAACGTTTTTGTCTTTAGGCGCAACGGCACCCTTAGTTTTAATGCAATTTGACGCTTCGTGACCTAAATAGTTGCAGACTGTACATTTTATTAGAGGTTTAGGACATTTAAAACTAGGATGTCCGATACCTTCGCAATTAAAACATTTTACTTGGCTCTTGTACATACTGTTAGTATTACTTTTGGTAGTATTGTCCGTTGTCGTCGTATAACTATTATTAGGAGCTGCTAAACTGTGTTGGCGTCTATCTCTATTATTAATGTATTGTGATTGACTGCGATTTTGTGACTTAATGGTTTTGAAAAACTCCAGAACGTCTTCCGGTTTATCAAACTTTGCTGCTTGTGCACCTAAGCGAACTCCTCTATCGTCAACTCCATAAAGGACACAATCTACTGCTTGCTTTCCAAATATTTTGCACCTATTGAGTAAATTAATCTTAGCAAAATAATATAATTCTAGAGATTCACCAGGGCGTACTCGTCTATTAAGCATCTCGGTGAGTAGCTCCGCGTAGTTCTCAGTCGATGGAAACGATTCCTTTAGTATTGCTTTCCACTCAGACCATGTATGCTTAATAGAGGGTAGGCCCTGATACCAAGTCTTAGCGATGCCGCTAAGTTTGGGCAGGGCATAGTGAATTGTTTGTTTATCGCTCCAATTGTAAATCTCGGCACATTCATCTACTTTGTCTATCCAAACGTTTACAGTCTGTTCTCTAACAAGTGGATCGAACTCAGGAATGACATTTGCAATTACCGTACTAGAAAATGATTCACGACTCCCTGCCCCTGCTCCGAGCATTTTCAAGAATTGTTCCATTAAATCTACATTCCTATCTTTTATCGGTGGGGCCTCAATATCTGGAGTGAAAAGTGAGCGTCCACGGTTATTAGTACGACATGGGGTGTTACTAGTTTTCCTTTGTTTATGACGTATCGTAGACATTTGGTTAGATTGATGATGCTCACTTAATCGCTTACGCAATCTACAGATCTCACTTTCAAGTACCTTAAGTCTTTCTTCTTCCTGTGAGACTCTTCCCCCATGGTGGTTTGAACGACGTGCGCGGTCAGGGCTCCTGCTCCGGCCGTCGTCACGCCTGTCTCTAGCAGGACTGCGGCTTCGTGTCCGCGAGCTGTCCTGCCGGTCTACGTAGCGTGGAGTGGCTAACGTGCGTGCGCGGCTCGGACCACGGCGCGATCTCCCATTGGATTCACAATCACTCATTTTCTGAAACTCAAAACGATTGTGTGAATACGCGTAAAATACGTTCGACAAAAATAAAATTAAAAAAATATATATTTAAAAAAAAGCGTTATAATCTCATAATACTGTGTGAATAATTCCACAATGTAATCAAACGTGATTTGTGATAGTTTATTCAATATAATATAATAATATAATACAGTAAACTCGGCATTCGCTTGATAGTATTTAGAATAAACCATTAAAATATATTAAAATAATAAAATAAATTCATAATCTAGTTCAACTGAACGTAAAAAGAAAATAAAATAAAAAAAAAACGGATTAAAAAGACGGTAGACTAAAATTATTTCATAATGGCGTATAAGAAAAGTAAACGACAATAATTTAATCTCTCGACATCTTTTAAATCAACAGCCTTTTTGTATATTTAACACTATATTTCGAGTAATTATCATTTAAAAAGCTAGAATAGAAGTGTATTTCAAAATTATGTCTACATAATCACATAACATGATATATTTTTATCCAAATTCATGAGCAATCACAATATATTGAAATTCAAATCAAGGACGGTTTAAATCTATGAAATAATCACTATTCTGCATTGATGACCTCTTATTTTAATCAAATGTTCGAACGATAAAAAGTTTCAAAAGGAAAGAAAAAAAAAAATTAAATACCGTGGCGTGGTACGTGAGTTGTGACACGAAATATTCATTAATTCCGTAATTTATCCCACTTCTGAGATGTTGAACTATCTCAGAAGGGAGTAAAATTAAACAAATACGTATCACTTAACGCCATTTATTAATTTATGAAATACCCACATTATTTAACATTTTACTAAATTATAATATTAAGTAAATAAAAAATCTATAATCATTTCAACGAATGTGTGAACTTTAATATTAATAATTATTATCATCAATATCACCAACAATAAAACAAAATATCTAAAGAAGATGGTACAATAATCACTTACTAACCTGTGTTTTCGTGAAGGCGGCTCGTTCAGAAGTGATGGCCGACGGCGCTAAATCACTTTTCATGACATGACGTCTGTCAAACGTCAAAGTGACGTTTGACAGTCGCCATAGACATAGATGACAGCTATGCGACTAATATTAATAAAAACGTAAACAAACGGTAAAATACTTTAAAATAATACGTGTATGTAACACTATCGATTATCGAAATGGATATTTTTACGGCAGTTAGACATATTTTGCAGGGGCATCGGAATAACAAATTTAAATAAATTATGTACTGTTCATTGCAATAAATTAAAAATATTTTTCTTTGAATTTTTAAAAACATTAAATGTAAATTACTTGTTTTTTAATTATTTACCTGTTTTTGCACGTTTAGAATCTGCTTCAGATACAAAAGTTTCGACTGCAACATCTTCTTCTGAGTCGTATAAAACAATTTTTACAATTCCTGCCATTTGAGAGTTTTATTTATTATTGCACTTTTCAGAATTTTTTAAAAGCCGCGCTTTATTTGAGCGAGCCGTCAACTACCGGGCAGTGGGCACTTTGGCGTCAACTTTTCCATGTTTTTTTTTTCATCTTACGAAAATGCACCAGGAGAGACGATAACTTAGTATTTTATAGGAAAATATTTGATCTTTCATTTAAAACAATTTCTTTTTAATCAAAATACATACATACATACATACATACATACATACATACATACATACATACATACATGCATGCATACATACATACATACATACATACATACATACATACATACATACATACGTAGCTACTAAGACACTTAATACTGATATTATAAGAAACTTATTTACATAGGTCAAAGTTTTAATATACTGTAATGCCATATAAATGGCACAGCATTCGGCTGTATAAATAGAGCACATATTACTGATCATAAAACATTTAGTAACATCCAGAAATTCATCATAATAAGCTGATTTAACCTCATCTATAGTTTTCGACCCATCTGTATAAATTTTATAAAAGTCCGTTTTCTTTTCTAATACATATAAGAAAATCAGTCTTTCAACAGAAAACTTAGTTACTGCTTCAGTTTTTGCAAATACGGGTCTAACACCCCTGCTGTCTACCTCAAAACCCAGAAAATCAATCTTTTCCTGAAAGTTGTTGTTCTCTAACAAGTGGATCGAACTCAGGAATGACATTTGCAAGTACCGTACTAGAAAATGATTCACGACTCCCTGCCCCTGCTCCGAGCATTTTCAAGAATTGTTCCATTAAATCTACATTCCTATCTTTTATCGGTGGGGCCTCAATATCTGGAGTGAAAAGTGAGCGTCCACGGTTATTAGTACGACATGGGGTGTTACTAGTTTTCCTTTGTTTATGACGTATCGTAGACATTTGGTTAGATTGATGATGCTCACTTAATCGCTTACGCAATCTACAGATCTCACTTTCAAGTACCTTAAGTCTTTCTTCTTCCTGTGAGACTCTTCCCCCATGGTGGTTTGAACGACGTGCGCGGTCAGGGCTCCTGCTCCGGCCGTCGTCACGCCTGTCTCTAGCAGGACTGCGGCTTCGTGTCCGCGAGCTGTCCTGCCGGTCTACGTAGCGTGGAGTGGCTAACGTGCGTGCGCGGCTCGGACCACGGCGCGATCTCCCATTGGATTCACAATCACTCATTTTCTGAAACTCAAAACGATTGTGTGAATACGCGTAAAATACGTTCGACAAAAATAAAATTAAAAAAATATATATTTAAAAAAAAAGCGTTATAATCTCATAATACTGTGTGAATAATTCCACAATGTAATCAAACGTGATTTGTGATAGTTTATTCAATATAATATAATAATATAATACAGTAAACTCGGCATTCGCTTGATAGTATTTAGAATAAACCATTAAAATATATTAAAATAATAAAATAAATTCATAATCTAGTTCAACTGAACGTAAAAAGAAAATAAAATAAAAAAAAACGGATTAAAAAGACGGTAGACTAAAATTATTTCATAATGGCGTATAAGAAAAGTAAACGACAATAATTTAATCTCTCGACATCTTTTAAATCAACAGCCTTTTTGTATATTTAACACTATATTTCGAGTAATTATCATTTAAAAAGCTAGAATAGAAGTGTATTTCAAAATTATGTCTACATAATCACATAACATGATATATTTTTATCCAAATTCATGAGCAATCACAATATATTGAAATTCAAATCAAGGACGGTTTAAATCTATGAAATAATCACTATTCTGCATTGATGACCTCTTATTTTAATCAAATGTTCGAACGATAAAAAGTTTCAAAAGGAAAGAAAAAAAAAAATGAAATACCGTGGCGTGGTACGTGAGTTGTGACACGAAATATTCATTAATTCCGTAATTTATCCCACTTCTGAGATGTTGAACTATCTCAGAAGGGAGTAAAATTAAACAAATACGTATCACTTAACGCCATTTATTAATTTATGAAATACCCACATTATTTAACATTTTACTAAATTATAATATTAAGTAAATAAAAAATCTATAATCATTTCAACGAATGTGTGAACTTTAATATTAATAATTATTATCATCAATATCACCAACAATAAAACAAAATATCTAAAGAAGATGGTACAATAATCACTTACTAACCTGTGTTTTCGTGAAGGCGGCTCGTTCAGAAGTGATGGCCGACGGCGCTAAATCACTTTTCATGACATGACGTCTGTCAAACGTCAAAGTGACGTTTGACAGTCGCCATAGACATAGATGACAGTTATGCGACTAATATTAATAAAAACGTAAACAAACGGTAAAATACTTTAAAATAATACGTGTATGTAACACTATCGATTATCGAAATGGATATTTTTACGGCAGTTAGACATATTTTGCAGGGGCATCGGAATAACAAATTTAAATAAATTATGTACTGTTCATTGCAATAAATTAAAAATATTTTTCTTTGAATTTTTAAAAACATTAAATGTAAATTACTTGTTTTTTAATTATTTACCTGTTTTTGCACGTTTAGAATCTGCTTCAGATACAAAAGTTTCGACTGCAACATCTTTTTCTGAGTCGTATAAAACAATTTTTACAATTCCTGCCATTTGAGAGTTTTATTTATTATTGCACTTTTCAGAATTTTTTAAAAGCCGCGCTTTATTTGAGCGAGCCGTCAACTACCGGGCAGTGGGCACTTTGGCGTCAACTTTTCCATGTTTTTTTTTTCATCTTACGAAAATGCACCAGGAGAGACGATAACTTAGTATTTTATAGGAAAATATTTGATCTTTCATTTAAAACAATTTCTTTTTAATCAAAATACATCCATACATACATACATACATACATACATACATACATACATACATACATGCATACATACATACATACATACATACATACGTAGCTACTAAGACACTTAATACTGATATTATAAGAAACTTATTTACATAGGTCAAAGTTTTAATATACTGTAATGCCATATAAATGGCACAGCATTCGGCTGTATAAATAGAGCACATATTACTGATCATAAAACATTTAGTAACATCCAGAAATTCATCATAATAAGCTGATTTAACCTCATCTATAGTTTTCGACCCATCTGTATAAATTTTATAAAAGTCCGTTTTCTTTTCTAAAAAACTAAGAAAATCAGTCTTACCATAGATGTGTCCGGTTGTTACCAAATATTTTTTCTCTATAGAACCTTCAAAGTTGTCATAAATTGGCCATAGATCACTAGAATAAATGTCATTTGTCATATTTAAAACCAACTGCAACAAAGTCGGCATCTGAGGCAAAATTCATGTAGAAATAATTTGTGATGTAATTACAGAAGAATCTAATAGACTAGCTATTTCAGGGGGGGTCAACTCCTATAGAACAGAAAAAATACCTACTGGGGCTGTTATGTGCGACTGACTAAAAAATACTCCCAATTTAGTGGGAGAGCTCAAGTGAGTGAATCGTTTATATATCCATAGAAAAGCGAAATAAAAATATAAATAGTGAGATTTTGTTTTGTTCGTATTCTTCTACTTCGAAGTTACAGCACGGTCACATTAACTTGACGCATCGCTGGGATGCAGAATGCATTCCAGCGACGCGTCAGGTTGATGTGAACGTGTTATAATATCTTATTACAATTTGTTAAGAGACACACTTACAAATATCAGGTAGATGATGCCAATATTTAACATGCCGGCTCCACAATAACATAATCAATGGTCAAACCATGTGTCGAGTTAATTTGACCTTGTTATACATAGTGAGGGGTACAATCATAATCCTTATATTATATGTATATCCGATAAAAACTGTTAATTTCTTGCCGCATCCGCACACTTGGCATTTGCCTAAAACTCCAAATCACTACAAACAGTTGGCTTGATTTAGGGAATCAAACATCACCATCCACACGATTGCGAATGAGTTAGTTTGTTCTAACGCAGCAAGCATGACAGACATTGAAGTTGCTGTATTGGCTATAACATTTGGCTTAAGTTATTTTTCTCCCCTCACAAAGCTCTGCTTTTAGCTAGTAAAAATACTAGCTAAAAGCAGAGCTTTGTGAGGGCTCGCATCGTCACATCTTGACTATGATAACAAATCTACATAATAAATAAAAATTACTATGTTAAAGCACAAATCAATAGGCATGATGGTTTTTCTGTAAAGTGTACCACAAAATGTTCAGGTTGTGGGATATACTAGGGCTTGGTCCGCACGCCCTGATATAATAAAATATATGTATAAGAAGATGATTATAAAAAAAACACTTTTTTTCTTTATGATTATTATAATTACTCGGATCCCAAATACATGGCTCTCTCTTGTAACATTCCAGGAAGTTTAACACATATACATTCCATTTGACTTGTTCTATAATATAGAACTAGCAATTTTCAAAGGTCACTGGTGAACATTTATAAAGAAAAAAGCTGTCATGTTTACTCATACAGATCACTGCATTAAATTAAAGTTACAATGGTTGACATAGCCGTATTACTTTTCCACCATATTTGTTTGCTAACCTAAATATATCAAATTATTTTTTAATAGTTGTACAACGAGTTACTTACTTGTTACTCTATTTAGACAGCCTTAATCCTTCAGGCCCCGCGCGAGCACCGGTGATCGCGACAATAGAATACAATAGCAATTCCTGGAAATTCCGACTGAAGTATTAATTTAAATTTACAATTATCACTACTTATATTGCTGACTTAATACTAATATACTGCTGTTGTACAGCAAGAGTGAACTTAGGGCTGACTAACTTGTAGTTGCATTATATCCATAATGCTCTTAAACTACCAGTTTGGGCACAAGTTAGTCAGCCCTAAGTTCACTATCCGGATGGATATAATGCTATTGTATGGCCGTCTTATACATCTTGTGGAGTACATGTGTACCATTAAACTTACGATATAGATCCTAAAATGCTACTTGGGAAAGAACCCAATATAACAAACCCATTTTGGCACTTTTTTTCACCAGTATCCACAAAAACTCATGTAACTCGATTACTTAAATATGTGTAACAGGATGGGTACCTTTTCATTTGCACTGCCACATTTTAACTTTAGAAGTAATGAGAAAGTGTATCCTTAGGGCTTAGAAATAAAAATAATTCTTCGGTTGGACTGAAGGAAATGGGGCACTGTGGAAAAAAGACAGAAAAATTTATCGTCAAAATGTTAACCTCTTATAACACCCTTTTTGAATATACCAATCGATAGGGGGTGCTAAGGGGAGCAAAAAGCTCATAAACTTTTCTCAAAAATCAACCCCTGTTTTGTTTATTATAATAATTTATGTATTTTTTATTTTCAGTTGTGAGTCATGGGCAAGATTTGTATTTCCAGATGGAAATAATACATTGGAAGTCCAACAAAAACTGCACTCTGAGCATAGGATGTTATGTGAGAGACACTTCAAAGAGACAGACTTCATTGATCTTAGTAAAAAGCTCATATCAAGGACAGCTATCCCATGTGACGTAAGTGACATTTTATTTCATCTGTTTTATACATCATTCAAAACTACTGGTATGTGGTGGCTTTCAAAACTAATGCCACCATTTTATAAAGTGTCATGTACATGTGATACAATTAATTAAACAATTTATTTTGTAAATTACAAATATCTACACAGTAAATAGAAAGTCAATTATTTAATATATTGTATCCTTCAATTAAGCCTTGCAATAACAATAACGTAGCACCTCCAACCTGGATATTGCAGACACAATATATTTTCAAATTGTTATGTGGCAGCCGGCTGCCGCTTGTGGATTGATGGGTTACATCTTCTTAGCCAATTCATGTTTTTTTTTCTATTTGTGTATCTTGTCATTTTGTCTGTCTACTTATCCATTGAAAATAAGTGTCGGTCACACACTATTAATTTATGTTTTTTTTAAGTATTTAATTTGTCTCTTGCAGTCTAAATATGAGTTGCCTGTGTGTCAACCTGGACCTTCTCAAACTCGAGAACCCCTTGGAGAGAAGAGCTTCAATCTTATTGAAATCAGGTTCAGCCCACAATATACTACTACAAAACCAACAGAAAGGGAGATAGATTTATCTAAAAAATGCAGCAAATATATGGGAAAAATATGTCTGCTGCAAAATCGTCTGAAGAAAATGAAATTAAAAATAAATATTTTAAAAGAAATTGAGGCAGACAATTCAGTAAAAAAATTGTCAAAAAAAATAAGTCCAGCATTTGCAATACTTTTACAAGGACAAATAAAAAACTAAATGCCATCTAAAAGGGAGAAGGTGGTCAAAAGAAGAGAAGATTATAGCCTTACGACTATTTAAAAGATCCCCAACATGCTACCGCCTGCTCAGGAGGCTATTTACCTTGCCTGCACCAAGCACATTGAAAAATCTTTTAAATAAAATCCCTTTTGGTGTAGGACATAATGAACAGGTGTTCAAAATCCTGAAAGAGTTTGTTAAAACTCAAAAGAATAGTGATAATGAATATGTATTAATGTTTGATGAAATGTCAATAAAAAAACATTTAAATTATGACTGCAAAGCGGACTCGATAGAGGGTTTTCAAGATCATGGTGTGCAGGGGAGGTCAGGGCTAATTGCTAGCTATGCCCTGGTTTTTATGATAGCAGGAATAAGAAAAAAGATTAAGCAGCCTCTAGCCCATTATTTTTCTAGTGGTTTTGTTACAGCAGATAGATTAGCTGTTATAATTAAAGAGGTAACTAAAGTTTATATTATTGTATGGTATTATTAATTATAATGTATTGATTATAATTTATCACACTTATATTTATTAATTACTAGAGATCGCCCAATGGTCGAAATTTGGCTTGTCACTCAAAAATCTGTCATTTTTCCTAGTGTGTGTGTTGTAGTGTGTGTAATGTTTTATTTGTTAAAAAAATGTATGATAAAAACATAATTTCAAAATAATATTAGCTGGATGCACTCCTTCACCATATAAACTAACTATGCAAAATTTCATTCACCTACCCATTTTTCGTCAAAGGGATACAAAGTTTTTCTCTCGCGTATTAATATATATACTTATTACATTATTATGTTATGTATTGCCTAATATCGAATTTATATTATTTCAGGTACTACATCAGTGTCATGAAGCCGGTGTAAATATTTCAGCTACAGTATGTGACATGGATGGTGTCAACAGGAGAGCACTTTCAATCTTGGGGGCATCTATGGAACATCCTTATATAACTTTACAAAATAAAGAAATTGTGTCAATTTATGACACACCACATATCGAATGCAGTACAGACATAAACTCCAGCCTACAGACAGGAAGAGGTAAGTTAGGGCATTATTCTACACATCAATATTGCGTAGTTTTAATTTTAAAAATTTAAATTCAATATGGTTTTAAGGAAGCTAATATTTTCACATAATTTTTTATACTAGAGATCGCCCAATGGTCGAAATTCGACTCAGATATAAATTATAAGTTTCCAACGCTTTTCTATTGATATTCTATTGTCAAAAATTTACTTTATTATTTTTTAGACATAATTCCTGCGACAGTCTCAGATTAATAAAGTCAAATGATGACAGACTGGCCGTGCAGTAATAATTGTCTAACAGTATTTAAGACATAAAGGTAATATACCTATAAGTATATTAACTTTATGATTTAAGATTTAATAAAAAAAACTAAATCTATTTTCAGTTTGACAACAACCTTCAACTATAAATCTAGACAATTCGTATGTAAAGGCTTGTCCCTAGTGTGTACGTTGTAGTGTGTGCAATGTTATATTTGTTAAAAAATGTATGTTAAAAGCATAAATCCAAAATAATATTAGCTCGATGCACTCCTTCACCATATAAACTATAACTGTGCGAAATGTCATGCACCTATGTTTCCCCATTTTTCATAAAAAAGGGTTACAAAGTTTTTCACTACGTATTAATAATATGATTTTCTTGTTTTGCTAATAATTTCTTATTTACAGGGATTGCTAAATGGGAGCACATAAAACAATTCTATGAAATGGACTCTAAGAACCCAAATTTTGTTTTTGCACCCTGCCTTAGAAAAGACCATTTGGACCCCAATACGAAGCAAAAAATGAAAGTAAATTTAGCTGCTCAAGTGTTGAGCCATTCAGTTGCAGCTGGATTGTACTCTAAAATATCTGATGGTATGTATGTATAATTAAATCATAAATGTACTGGAGATCGCCCAATGGTCGAAATTCGACCTTACTCTCAATGACATTACGACTACTACCTTACCTTTTTGATAAAGTCAATATTTTGTAAGAAAATATTGATTTTATCATATTTTTCTTCAATTCTTGTCTCTGGGACTCAGCTGATCTCAGACTGGCCGTGTAAGCATTGTCTAATATGTAGTATCTAAGCGTATGCGCGCACGGGCAACTTGGTTGCTCGGCGATTTATTTGTCTCTCGATCAAGTCTTTGGGTATGCTCTAAATTTCATATACATAGCCGATCGCTCCATAATGGATGCACCCAATATTCTATTTTTCGACGCTTTCTTCGGTTTTTTATTTATTTCACGAAAGACACAAATAAATCGCCGAGCAACTAAGTTGCCCGTGCCCGCATACCCTTAGATTCAATAAAAAACTATAATCCATTTTCAATTCGTCAACTTGTTGTCAACAGACTTCAACCATAAATAAAAGAGTATAATTCGTAATGTATAGGCTTGTCACTCAAAAACCTGTCATCTTTCCTAGTGTGTATGTTGTAATGTGTTTAACGTTTTAATTGTTAAAAAAATGTATGATAAAAACAATTTTAAAATAATATTGGCTCGATGCACTCCTTCTCCATATAAACTGTAACTGTGTGAAATTTCATGCACGTATGTTTTCCCATTTTAAAAGTTTGTAAAAATTTTTAAAAAGGGTTACAAAGTTTTTCTCTCACATATTAATATATATATAGATAACTCGATACAATCATTATATAAATAATATCAACAACTTTTACTTTAATGATTTCTTAAGTTTAAGTTTTCGCGAGTATCACTCATGATATTATAAGATTTAACAATTACGGATTTTGTCGCGGACTTCTATATCAAATAATACACTACCTACTATTTTAAAAATGTATTTAAATAAAGATAAGGTTCTATTTCCGTTCTAATACATTCATTTTCATTTACAGGAAGCCTTACAGCTGCAGCCACAACAACAGCAAATGTTGTTGCCAATATGGACAAAATATTTGACTGTTTAAACAGTGAAACATCGGATTTAAGAAGAGGAAAATGTCATGCCACAAACTTAACAGCAACCAGCCCCCATTTAATTTTCTTTCAAAAAATGAAAATTTTTTTTTCTACACTAAAATTTATAGGCAGTCCACGTAAACCTCCATCGCTAGAGGGCTGGATATGGACTCTAAATGCTGTAGAAAGGGTATGGAGAAATTTAAGTAAAAAATATAATGTGAAAGGCCTAGCTACAAGAAGACTCCAACAAGATGCCCTAGAAAATCTTTTTGGGTATATTCGTGGGAACTGTGGCTCAAACACAAACCCTACATGCGGACAATTTGTAGCTGGGCTCAAAGCTGCCATAATTAGTAATTTATCACATATGGGAACTACTGGAAACTGCGAAACTGACAACAATGTTATAATTAATAATTTTGATAGCTTCTTGTCAGTTTCGCAGTCTGCGCAGGAAAAAAAAGACTCAGTTGTTACTGCTTCATCATCTTCAACGTCATATGCTCTGTATTTTGAAGTTGATGAAGCAATAAACACAAACAATCCTGAAATACAGGCATGTGCATATGTGGCGGGATTTATATTAAAGAAACTACCATTGAAGGATTTTTATTCCATACTTCCATACTTAATATTATAAATGCGAAAGTGTGTCTGTCTGTCTTCACGCTAAAACCGCTAAACCGATTTTGCTGAAATTTGGCATGGAGATACATTGAGTCCCGGGAAAGGACATAGGATACTTTTTATCCCGGAAAAATGTATGGTTCCTTCGCGATAAACTATTTTGGCGCAACGGAGTTGCGGGCGTCATCTAGTATGTAATATTTGTATAAATAAATACACTTTTTAAAGTATTCAAATTTTGCAAAGTATTGCCTGATTCTATTAAATATATCTGTAAGTAGCAGTAATATTTTATTTTATAAGAGTCTGTTCCTTCAAGTAATATATTTTATAAATGGAGAATGTAAGACGTGAACTTTCAATAAAACCAAAATGTTATTAATATACCTATTTGTTTTATTTCATATTATGTAAACTTTTAGTTGTAAGAAAAGCTAAATAGGTAAACGACAGTCCGAATAATAGGTTTACCTATTTAGTTTTTCTTACAACTAAAAAAATACCCTTTAAGAACCCCCATTTAAAACTATAGAATTTAAATTTACCGCACTAATAATTTGAAATTTCCCGCGCTCATTTTTTTCCGATTAGTACGGTACGGGCTGCATATAGATGGCGGTAGTAAAAACTGATTGTATAGAGTTGTCATTCTTCTCCGATAGGAGTAAAAGTGTTCTGTGAGCTATTTCTTCAGATACTTTCAGTTTTCTTACAGGAAGTGAGGACTTAATTGCAATCATCTTAACAAAGTATTTCTTAGCTAACATGAGTCGTCTCAAGAATAAAGGAGGTATACAAGTTCCAACTTCCATTGAGTTTATCGGGGTGGATTTCATCGCACCAGTTATAATGCGCAGCGCTTGATTTTGAATTATATCTAACTTTTTTAGAAGACTAGCGCTAGCATTAATATATGCTAAGCAACTATAGTCAAAGTGGCTCCTAACTAAACTTTTATACAACATTGAGAGAATTTTTGGATCAGCACCCCAAAAAACTCCTGCTAAGCATCTCAATATGTTGAGTCGCTGGTAAGCTTTATTACATATATAATCTATATGTTTATTAAATTTGAGTTTGTCATCTAAAACTATACCTAGAAATTTATGTTCATTTACTATTGAGATTACTTCATTATTACATTTAACTTGAACATTACATTGACTTTTACCAAAAGTCATAACTGAACTTTTTGAAGAATTAATATTTAGTTTTAGTTCGTTATTGTAATAATTTAACAGTTGCTTAAGAGCTAAATTAATATTACAATTGGCCGAGCGTAGTAGACGATTAATACAATATATAACAATATCATCAGCATATTGTAGAACATTAACACCTAATACTTTTACATATTTACAAATTTGTGATGTATATAAATTATACAGGATTGGAGACAATATTGCTCCTTGCATTAAGCCTTTATGTGCAAATTTTGGACCATGTAGTATATCATTAAATTTCACATAGACAAGACGGTGATTCAAGAATCTATATATCCAATTTAAAAATCTACCAGGAATGCCCAATTCACTTAAAACCTTTATAAGTACAGACAAATTAACATTATCGTATGCTCCTTGCACATCTAAAAATACACAAATTGCATTTGAATGAGCCATTAAAGAATTCTTAATATCATTAAGAAATGAAACAAAGCCGTCAACTGTACTTTTTCCTTTACGGAAACCTAGCTGAAAATCTGGTAATATTGAATTAGTTTCTGTAAAGTAGTCTAACCTAACTTTTATCATATTTTCAAAAACTTTTCCTATGCATGAAGTGAGTGATATTTGACGGTAAGAATTATGATCATGGATTGGCTTATCTTCTTTCAGAATGGGCAAAACACACTGAGTTTTCCACTCGTCGGGAACAACTTGTTTGGACCATAAGTGATTGTAGATATTAAGAAGAACTACTTGTGCGTTTTTGTGTACATTTTTAATCATTAAATATGGTAAATTATCCAGTCCAGGAGTAGAATCTCTTCTTGACATTAAGGAACTATGAAATTCATCCCAGCTAAAATCTTTCATGAAAAAGTTGAAATATTCACTATCATTATTACTTTTAAATATATCTTCTAATGAACTGTCACATACTTCATCATTTGTAAATTTGTCTAAAAATTCTGGTACAAAACTATCACATTTACTATTTATGCTAGAATCTACACGCTTATATTTTTTGATAAAATTCAAAATATTTGTGACTGGGGTGGATCTATTAAATGTAGAGCATAAATTTTGCCAACTTTTTCTCTTTTCCTCTTTTATAATCCTTTTTTTGAATGCATCTAATCTCTTATAATTTATATAATTTTCCATACTCAAATTATTTCTATATTTTTCCAAAGCTTCTCCACAATCCTTTACAGCCCTATCACAAATATCATTCCACCACGGAGCAGGTACCCTTTTTTAAATTTTTTTAGATGAATTAGTTATTATAATTTTTGGAACACATTCATCTCTTAAAGTGTTTAGTAGATCACAGAAATGATTATAACTTTCTAAAGGATTTTGTAAATTATATTCAAAATCTTGAAATAAATCATTTGACATATTAAAGAACTTATCCCAGTTAGCTTTTTTGAATAAATACTTATTTACATTTTTATTTATGTCATATTGCATAGGAGAAGTATTAAGTTTTGTAAAAGTTGGAAAGTGATAACTTCCCAACGGATCCTCACCGACATACCATTCACAATAGGGAGCCAGCTCTGGGCTCACTAGTGTAACATCAATTGCAGAAGTGTTATTATTTGGTCTACTTACTGTAGTAGCACAACCTGTATTTAAAATACATAAATTATATTCATCTATAACTTCATACAAGTCTCGTCCTCTTGTATTATTTATTGTACAACCAAAAGCTATGTGATGGGCGTTACAATCACCCGATATGATAATAGGTTTAGGAAGATTGTTAATTATTGTTTTTTAATTTTGTTATATTAATTTTGTTTCTAGGTGGACTGTAAATGCAAAGGATTGTAATGGAACCTATACCTGTTTCTATGGTTATAGCAATACAGACTGTATATCTTGATAATTTGGAGTCGGATGCTGCACATACTTTATAGAATTCCTAATAATTATTGCCACTCCTCAGTGTTCATTTGAAGCATTTTTAAAAATGAAATTATACCCAGGGAAATGAATCCGAGGACTTGAAGTTTTCAGCCATGTTTCATTTAATAAAGCTATATCTATTTCTTTATCTATTAAGAGTGATTGAAGTAAATGTTTTTTTATTATTTAAACTCTGGATGTTATGCTGTACAATATTAATACTATCCATTACTTATTAAAGTTTTTAATGAATGTTTGTTTAATATGTGTTGTAGTATTAATCTCATTAGAATTTCCTATACTTACAAAGTGCTTATTATGGCTTCTAAAATTTTTTGATTATTAATAATGTCCTGGGCTGATATCTTTTCTGGTACAATTTTAACATTTTGAGGTTTAGTTTTTGTCAGAGGTGGGAAAGATGTTAAATTATTTGTTATGTCTGCATAAGTAGAATTATTATTTCTCAAAGATATGTTTTTCTTAATTTTAGAAGCCTTAATTGGGCACTCCTTAGAAATAGCTAGGTGATTACCTCCACAGTTTTTACATTTTAAAACTTCTGATGCACATTCTTTATAGGAATGATTCTCTGCACATTTAGAACATGCTTGTTCATTAAAACAATATTTTGCAGAGTGATTGAAAAGTAAGCATTTAAAACATTGTAGAACTGGAGGTATATAATTATGAACCTTATATCTCCATCCATCTAAGAAGGCTACTTGACATATATTTAATTTCATTGAAAAAATGCATATTTCTAGTAGAACTTGGCCTAGGAAACTGTATTTCACCCTTATCGTGAAATAAAAGCTTATGATTGATAAATAAAGTCGATTTGAAAATATGATTTTATGAAAATAGGAATTGTACTGACGAAAACGCTTTTGCGGTACTTCCGATCTGGATGTGACGTCATCCCATTTGTAATTTAATATCTTTTATTTATCGCGCTCGTTATATGTAAGTTTATTTGTACATAAATAATATGAATAAGCCTAGAAAGATTTATAAAATGTATTTTCTTGAATAATTCAAATAAAACATCAGTTTTATATATTATCTCCATTCATTGTAGTTAGGAAATGAAATGGCCAAAACTTTTCTACAAAAGTGTTCAACATTAGAAATGATTTCTAAATTATTTTTTAGTTTTTTAAGCACTGTTAGACTCGTACATTTAGCACATAAAACTTTTTTTCAATAAAGAAAGTATAAAATACAAAAAACATGACGTCACACTATGGCGGTACAATGGCGGACAGTGTTTTCGGCGCCATATAAAAGGCATATTTTTCGATCAACATTTTTATGGGTTTCTACTGTTTAAAATATTAAAATATTAGTTTTTTTAGTAAAAATGAATGATTAGGAACCGATTAGAATGAAGAAAAAAAATAGGTCAAGTAGCCTATTAGAGCTTGATGACCTCAAGGAGCTTATTCTTTTGTAAGAAACATGCCCATTTTTATGGAATCCGAAAGATAACAATAATCCGTCTTGTTTTGCATGCGTTAAGTTTTTAACGCGCATGTGAGTATTATTGCTTCTGCTGCTTTTCTCTTGTAAAAAAAAAAACTTGTACGAGACGATCTTCCTTATTTAAAAAAGTACTCTGTGGATGCCATAGTAGCTAGTGTATCTGCCTACTTAGGAGATTACGGGTTCGATTCCCGTGTAAGTCAATCATTTGTAGGTGTTATGTTATTAATATAGGTTTGTTGTCTGCGGTACCCAAATTACAAGCAAGGAATGCTTTGTTCGGGACAAGATTGCGTTGTGAGAATGTGTGAGGAATATTATTTATAATTTATTCTTATCTTCTTTTTGCAGAAAAAGGAATAATCTCCCAAGATGCGCAAAACACCGCAGACGTCATCTTATTTTTTGACCAACTTTTTGACTCAATTAATAGAAGCTTCGGAAAAAGGAAGAAGCACAGTAAACCTCTTCTGGGACCTGCGACGCCAAACTCGCCACATCACAAAACATGGATGGAGGCTAAAATATTTTTAAAAAATATGAAGTTTGTGAATGTAAAAACCTTAAATGTGGAGCATGTTCCCACTTTAAATAACTGGGTATGGACACTAGAAGGAATAGAACTACTATTAAAAAAAATTGCTGTGAAGTACGGAGTGACATCGGTTTGGTTGCGGCATCTGAACCAGGATCCAATCGAAATTTTTTTTGGATCGATAAGGAGCCAAGGATGCCGGAACGTAAACCCTACTCCAGATGGGTTTGAAGCAGCATTTAGCAGCCTTTTAATAAACAGCCTATCTAGTGTCCATGCCCCTGGGGCAAATTGTGAGGTGGATAATTGCCATGCTTTGCATGAAGTTCTCATCACAAGCGGGGCCTGCAAAGAACAAATAAACTGCGAGCTGTCTAAGATTCCGGACATAGAAATTATACCCCTTGAAGACAAAAGTGACCCCCGAATAGTTGGGGGGCTACAATATGTTAGCGGTTATTTTGTTAAAACCGCTAAGAAGAAAGTCTTCAATTCAAGGGTTGTAGTGAATGCAAAAAAAACTTAATGTCCGATCAGGAAGGAGAGTATTTAAAACGTAGAGAGTACGCTAATAAAAAATGGCTTTGCAGTCCCAGCGACTCTCTCTTGAATTGTGTTTCGAATCTGCAGGATATAAATTACACAATAATTAAAAAGTGCTTAGATAAAAAATATTTAAAAAAAATAATTAAAACAGTGATATTTATTCACATACAATTTGATTTCTTAAAATGTGAACTGCATAAAGAAAAATTAATCGATTTTTTAATCAATATATCCTGCAGATTCTTCATTTACAATTACTGTAAGAATATAAATAGAATATTAATGAATAGGAGAGAGTGTGATGATGATACGGATTTGTTTATGCTGAAAGCGAAAAAATTATATATGAAATGTTTTAAAAGAAAAAAATAAATTATATCAATTACGGTTGTCAGTGTTTTATTTATTGAAAAACATCCTATAAAAAGAAACAAAAAGCAACCTAAACCCAGTAACCAATGCTATATGTAGGTATATATATTGACAAAAAGTTGTCAAAACCTACTTCCAGAGAGCGCCACTTGTCACCCTATTTGGCCGTCTAGTTGTACCTCTATTCCTATATATAAAAAAGTACTCTGTGGTACTGACGGTGATAATATTGACCGTATAATAGGCAGGGCTTCATAACGTTATCGAATAACAGAAAAAATATCGTTACGTACCGTTATTTTCATAATGGTAGCCAGATAACGTTATTTTTTTAACGATATCTAGTAAAATAACGTTATGCTTACCGTTATTACTTTAACGTTATTTTTTCGTTATGGCATAACAAAAAAAACCGGCCAAGTGCGAGTCGGACTCGCGCACCGAGGGTTCCGTACAAACCTGCAAGGTTTACAAAGTTCGTCATAGAAGTTTGATTTTGTTACAGCTTAAAGGTATTATAGACCTGAGTATTTGGTATGAATTTCAATTTAATACCTCTACGCGTTTATGAGGAAATGGGTAGTAAGTTTAAAATTATTAAAAAAAAATATATTATGTGATGTAACTAAAAATTTATGGTTTTCGTAATTTTTCCTTTATCTATGCTATAAGACGTTGCTTCGTACCAAATTTCAAGATTCTGAGTTCACGGGAAGCACCCTGTAGGTTTTGATTCCCTTGCAAGTGTCGAAAATTTGCGGCATAAACGGCTGTATCTTTTGATTGCGTTGGCTTAGAAGTTTGATTTTTTCACAGCTTCAAGGGACAGTAGACCTGAGTAATTGATATAAATTTCAGCTTCATACCTCCACGCGTTCCTGAGAAAAAGGGTCTTGACAGACGGACGGACGGACAGACGGACAACAAAGTTATCCTATAAGGGTTCCGTTTTTTCCTTTTGAGGTACGGAACCCTAAAAATAACGTTATAATAATAACGGTAAATATAACGTTATTTTCTGGTATCAGGTATGCGATCGTGCACGGTGCACCAAATCTCACTCATATTTAAAATGTATTAAGCGTTATCTGTGAAAATACAAAGAAAAAATACACCATAAAAGCGTGATTACGTTTAGAAAATTTTCCCGCCTGTCATGACTTTCTTGACGGACTATAACGTTATCAAAGAACATATATTTACCGTTATAAATCCTATATAACGTTATAACATTTACCGTTATTAAATACATTTATAACGTTATTTCTAGTATCGGTTAAATTTTCATAACGTTATCTATGCCCTTGAAGCAATAACGTTATGAAAAAATAACGTTATTTGAAGCCCTGCTAGGAGGAAAAAGTCTAGTATTTTTTTAACCCCCAGCCAATGATATTATATAAAAAAACTCAAAGCCCCCAGCATTGTTTTTCTTGTGGGTTTTTCTCAATTTCTACTAATAAAGCGGCCCGTTCACGGCAGTCCGCCTTGCCGTCCGCCACCTTATGCAGGAATGTGAATGGGTCCTTTAATAGGGGTCAACCTACTTAAGGATGTATAATATAAGGTCAAATTCCGTAGTACTTCCAATTAAATCGTAAAAAATTGGACACCCAGACACTAATTATTAATTATAATGATTATTTATAATCGATTTTTAGGGAATTATTCGATATTTAATTATTATTATTATTATTATAGACCACCGCAAACCGCAAACACAATGGTCGTCAATGGTCGTGTTCGTTTCGCATACGCAAAGTTAAAAATTAGTGTCAGTGTTAGTATCATGTGCCAAAATCTGACAGAAATTGATTCCAAATTTCTAATTATTGCACATGCGCTCTATGTATCAAGTATGATAAAATAGATATTTAAGAGCCACCCTCAAATATTTATTTTCTTTTGATACCCAATATTACATAATAAGTAATAACCCATACAAAAAGCCTATTTTTGCTCTATAATAGTACGGAACTCTTCGTGCGCGAGTCCGACTCGCAGTTGGCCGATTTTTTTAAATTTAAGTTTCAAATTTTAAAGGGAAGGTTTAAATGAAACGAAAAGAAGTCAGTACTTAAACAAACGTATTTAAGTAAATAAAAACATTTACTCACACTAGATACTTATCAATCTAAATTCTATGTTTCTATAAGCTTTATAACGAGCCCTAACATTAATTATTATCAACAGTACAGTCTACTCGCATCACAACTTTTCTCCATATTCTAGTGTCCACAAATAATTTGCGTTAGGGTCAGCACTCTTGTCTGATTCTTTTTGAATATCTTCCGTTCTCTTGAGAACGTTTTGTATTGTTTTATAAAGTTCTCGGTTGTCTACTTCAGGACTAGCTTTTAACTTTTCCGATCTTTTTGCGAATGACCCTCGTTTCCCAAACCTTTCTCGGACAAATTTTTCATATAAATCTTCGTCTTCATCCTCCTCATCGCTATTAGCATCATTTTTACGATCGGTTATTTTGTCACTATATTTTGACTTCCTTTTTTTGTTATATACATCTAGATCAAGACCGTAATTATCTGACTCAGGCTTATAAGTATAGTAAGGCCATTTGTCATCTGATTCAATAGGCTTATGTGTTTTAGAATATTCATCTTCATTTTCATCTTTATAAATAGGTTCATACGCATAATCTAAAATATCATCTGGTAGTTTAATTTCCGGTAGCTTAATTGGTACAACGTCAAATTTGAAATTTAAATTTTTATCGTAGCTTTCATTATCAGAATCCGTGCTATTCTGTTTTTCATCAGCTTCATCTGATTTACTTTCTAGTGTACCTGAATTATGTAAAGGAGCATCGTCTCGCTCATCTTTTTCTAAGTGTTCATCTTTATGCTTATAATTTAATGGTATTCTCTCAAACTGTTGTTTAACATCGTCCTCATTTTTATTTAAACTTACACCAGGGCCGCCGTTACCGTTGTTTTGCAATGGAAGACTATGAGGACTGTCCCGAATTTCTTTACTAAACTCATCACTATTATCTTCATCATTTAGTTCTATAACCGGTTTAACTTCACCGTCGTTAATAAGAGTTTGACTTTTTTCTTCTGAGTTTTCGATGGAACCCACTAAAAATAAGTTGGGATCAATATCTGAAGTAAACTTTTCGGTAGTAGCATTTCGCGGAGATTCGGATGATTCAATAGAAGAAGAACTATTATCTTCTTCTGACGCAGCTTTCAATGATTGATTTTCACTACTATTTTCTTGAGAACTGTTGCCTTTTGAATCCAAAATGTCATTGTTGTTTAAATGTCGATCCTTTTCTGAAGATTCATAATTTTCACTGCTCTCATCACTAGAATGTTGTTTATATGTATCGTTAAGCTTCGGATAATATTTCTCCTCACCTTTGTCATTATATTCTTTACTTTCACTGTTATCATTTTGTTCTTCTTTAGAGTTCCCGTCTGATTTTTCATAGCTTTCGTCACTATTATTCACTTGACTTTCATTAGATGTGAGTTTATTATTTGGTTCTTCACTACTGGATTCCTCATTTCTTGAAGTATCTTCATTAGAATTTTGATAGCTATTATTGTCATCATTTTGCTTGCGCAGATTTGGTGCGGAATCAGTTTCTAAAGTACCTGCCAGTTGTGAATAAGTTTCCGTCGTCGGTGTTTTTGAATGCAAGGTTTCAATATTATAATCGGCTAAGTCTGCAGATTGAATAATATCTGCTCTTATTCCTTGATCATTCAATTCGCCTTGGTTACCTACATCATGAACTGTTGAGTATTTAAAATTGGCAGGGTTTTGAATATTCTGATTATGAGGATTATATTCGGATCTTTTTCTTCTTTTTAAGCTGTTTCTGGGATGTCCACTTTCTTTATCTGCAACTGTTTTGTTTTCGTCACCTTTATAAATGTATTTCATTAGAGTATCGTCACTTTGTATTTTATCGACGTTAGCTTTCGTGGCTGTTATGTTGAACACCAACTCAAACTTGCTTTGATTTAATTCTGTATTATTCGCTTGCGCATTTATTGATTTGCTTCTTGGATTTTCCGCAGCTTCAGTGGTATTACAATCTGGTTTACTATCGTGGTTTTCAGCCAAAGCATCCTTCGTGTCGTTGCCGGCAAACTCATTTGTTGCGTTAGCTTGCGTCATCTGTAAGCCAGAATAAACTAAGTTATAATAAAGAATACGCATATGAATCTTTGACAACCATGCAATATATTTTAGAGAAGCCATCTTTATAATTATTGAAATTCGAAAACACTAACTACTTTGCAAGTGCAGAAACTACACAGTGAGGACCTACCTTTTCAGTGTTTTGTGTAGCGTATTAATTTTTTTCTCAGTAAGTAAGTATATTAGGTATCTTTTTGGAAGTAGGTATAGTTATCCTACTTCGCGCGCGAATTGTGAGGACCCGTTCGACGCGGAGTAGGTATTACGTGATACGTCTTGTTGTTGTAAAATATTAGGTATGTAGTTACAGGGAAATAATACGATCAATATAATACCAAACATTTATTCATACTTCTTTTACCTATGTACAAAATTACGCTACTTTCAACAAGCTATAAAGTCTACGCAAACTACAAAATAAATTAACAAAATCCTTTTATTACACATCATGAACTAAGTGAGACATTTACAAACTAGTTCAAAACTATATAAAATATTTACACAATAAGTATGACACCAGTTAAATACCTATTCTAAAAAATAAGTGGCATAAGCTGCAGTAGTATGCTGATGAAATATTATAGAGGTATGGTATTGTAACATCTGAAGAGGCTATGCTGTGATCAAAGTACCATCGCGTCGTCGTGTACTGAAATAGTTTCTGAATAGGTACAGGTACTGGGTGGCCACGGAAGGAAAAAGATAATGATTATTATAATTTGTTCAATTATTATATTACTTTGTTTAATACGAATTAGAGGTGTGACGTGTGACATAAATACAGAAAATAATATTGTCAATTGCAATACGATGACATTATAAAGATTCCACCCAGCAAAGGTTTGTATCTAGGCCGGTTATAGAAGTGTTTAATTAGATAGCTGTTATTTTAGTTATAACATGTGATAACAGATGGCACTATACAAATTTTGTAAACCGCTACATCGCGCTATCGAAAACCTGATGTGAGCCTATATCAGCCCGAGTTAGTTTCGAATAAACCGAGTTCCAACAGCAGTGTGGGTGTTTCATTTGTTACCCTACGCAGCAACACTTATTACGAATGGTAGGTAGGTGTAGGAGTTACCACTTACACCAGATTTTAATGATGGAAGTCTGTGTGCGAAAGATGGGATTGAGCATACCTCTTCACATCTTAACTTTAATTATTATAATGTATTGTGGTATTTTTATAACTTGAATAATCTTGGCACATTAAAAATGCAATAGTTTTATTGAGTATGCGGCTAGCTATTTCCTGCAAACGTTTTTATTAATTTTAACTGATTATGGTAAACAACTAAATACTAAATTATAATACAATTGGCACCTCTATAACGTATTCTCTAAACATAACAGTGAATACTAAAATAAAATAAAAATATTATATCATTTAAGCCCGTGCCTAGCAAAAAATTTCCAAAAAATTTTTTTTGGTAGGCACGACAAAGAACTCATATAAAAAGTTCTACATCTACCAACTACATTCATGCAAAACAGTAATCTTAACAAATTTTGTTACTAAGAGCATTTAACAAATAAATACTTAAGCTAGTACTTTCGCATAACATAAGTATGACCTACATCGAAGACAAAACTTAAACTACACAATATACATGGTGCTAGCAGAGTACACAGAACTAAGGAGTACTTCGACTTCAAACAAACGGACGAATAAACGCGAGTTGGGCGCCAATTTCACTTTCAAAAGGTTTTACAATGCTTAGTACAAAATGAATTAGTATGGCGCGCACCGGCCAATATTATGACATACTATGTCAAACGTATAAATTTCCAGATCTTCTGAGTCGGTCTACCCATTATGGCCCGTATTCACTTTCATTAGTAATAAGTGCAAGTGATTAGGGCAAGTGATGAGTTATTAGGAAAAAGTAAGTTTGGACAGCGACTGTTTAGTGCAAGTGATTAGCCGGCTGCGTAGTAACGTGATTAGTTCTGTATTCACTTTGATTAGTGATTAAGTGCAGGTGACTAGTACAGGTGATGAGTGATTAGTAGAAAGTAAGTGTGGACAGCGACTGATTAGTGCAAGTGACTAGTCGGCTGCGTAGTAACGTGATTAAAAGCGTGTTCTATTTTTTGCGAGTGCAAGTGCGTGACAGATGAAAACCAATTTTGGTTTCGTTTGACAGCTCGAGATTGTTACTATTATTCCGCTAGGTATATTAACTTTATGGGCCAGACTGACGTGGTGTGCCGTGTGAAGCGTCCATAGATATAGTATATCATTATTAAATAATATACCTATTAAAAGTACAAAAGGACACCCTTTCAATTACTTCCATTTATTACTTACTAATATACTAATAATATTATAAATGCTAATGTGTGTCTGTCTGTCTGTTACCTCTTCACGTTTATACCTCAGAAGTCAGAACCGATTTTGCTGAAATTTGGCATGGAGATACTTTGAGTCCTGGGAAAGGACATATAAAAATACTTCGTGGTCTTTATATATAAAACTCAAAGGTGACTGACTGACATGTTGATCTATTAACGCACAGCCCAAACCACTGGACCGATCGGGCTGAAATTTGGCATGCAGGTAGATGTTATGACGTAGGCATCCGCTAAGAAAGGATTTTGATCAATTCTACCTCCAAGGGGTGAAAATAGGGGATCAAAGTTTGTATATAACAATACTTCTTAACGCGAGCGAAGCCGCGGGCATAAGCTCGTTTTTAATAAAACCAATATTAAAAATGTAGGACATGTCAAAATGGCAGTTTTATTTTTGAAACTAAGACGCTCGTGTTGACAGCTACTACTGAATTTACTAAATTAAATTATTAAAGAGCCACTAAACAAGAATTGGACACTACTTGCACTACACACCTGCACTCCACTGCCTCAATTACTAATCACTTGCACTTGCACTAATCAAAGTGAATACAGGCCTTTAGTTCTGTTTACTTTGGTGCTAGGTACACTATCTACCTAATACGAATAACTAGAATCTACTTTACAAACATCCATTGATAATTATTAGTGGTATTGACTGGTTTCAAACGTTCTTAAAGTTTTTGTTTTATGCCTTGTTACTGTCCAGTTTTAGTTTTTGACGTATTTCAACAGGAGTTTATCAATAGCTTTGTTGATTAGTTAATTAGACGTTATAGTTTGTGCATTATAAGATGATATGGGTGACACATTATAATTGAAAATTGTAGGGAAGTTACGTAAAAAATTTAAACGATAATTTAAAAATATCGAATCACTTCGTAAAGGAATTGCAATCGAAATTATCGATTTCGTACTAACGTTTCAGAGTGGCGCCAGCGATTAAGATGGCCGCTCTTTTTATCGATTTGATTTCGATTCAACAGTGTCAATCTCTATCGGCATAAGTTCCGTTTCATGCATCTGACATTTTTGAAATATTTTGGTATCAATAATTTCATGCTCCTATTTCACTGTTAATATTTATAATTTTCTATTAATAAGTTAGTATTTAGCAACTTTTCATTTTTATTCATTTACAGTTATAGGAAACATTTGTTTTTGTAGATGGAATATAATTTATTACATTTTGTTATTTTTTGTTTTCTTGTAAAAGAATCCGTAGCAAGGAATATGAGAACTGTCACCCATATCATCTTATAACGCACAAACTATAGCTAATTCAAAATCGCGAGTGCATAGATAAATTCTTGTCTAAAAACCTCTTTAACGTTAATTATTAGCAAAAAAGTAACTTGGTGCAGTTATTTTTCAAATTCGGAAACGATAAGAACGTTTTGGTAATTAATTTCACCATTGAATATTTTTGGATTAATAAAATTTTTTAATCCAAAAACATTGCTACTATGATTATTTATTAAATTCTGCTCTACGCTACGGTGCTGTGACTATTTTCCATGGAAGGGGTTGTAGGAGAAGCTACTTACGTATTGCTTGGCGGCGCCGAAAAGCGGCGCGGGTTCCGCCCACTTACTAAAGTCCATCGATGGAATAACGCCGCTTCGGCACGGTACACGCGGATTTCTGAAAAAAAGATTTTTGATTTTAGAACGTTCTTTAGTCAAATTCGTCATGTATTTCTCCTAATTTCAAATGCGAGCGACGGTTTTTTTTCAAGAGCTAGGGTAGGTAATATATTATCTATATAGCTAAATGCATCATTGCTTATTCTGTGTGGTTGTTGCCATTTTAGTCACATCACACAAGGCTTGATTTTCTAACCACACTAATGTATAATTTACACAGAGCCAGTACTGGCTGCCAATAAGACTGGCAGCCAGTATTGGCAGCCAGTACTGGCTCTGTGTAAATTATACTTTACAGTTTTTTTTACGAACAGTCCGCTCATAAACGTCCTTCCAATTAAATCGACTGCGAATATTTTAACTGTCTATCCACCTTCTACTGCAATACTTACACCAGTTGCGTTAGAATTTAACTGGAATTAATTATAGTCAGTTTTTTTTACTCCAATGTTTAGGGGAGGTAATAAATAGTTTAAAATAAAAAACTCGATCAAATCCGACCGATGCGTTAGCGATCCCCCTAATCATTGGTGCAAAGAAACTGACTATAATTGATTTCAGGTTACCATGGCTGAGCTAACACGCCTGGGCTATATATACAGTAATGGAATTCTACTCACAATTCATGATCAGGCAAGACCATGGGGTAGAGTTGGACGGTGTCTATGATGTCAGTGTTGTCGCAGATGACACGCGCCAGGCGGGACTTGCGGATCTCCGTCAGCTGCTCGGGGGTGAAAGACGACGGCTGGTTGGGAAGCTCGAACCTGGAATTTAAATTAAATAGATATTAGTTATTAATAAACTTAAAAAAAATGTTAATTGCTCATAGTATCGCCATACAAAATTTTATCAAAATCGGTATAGCGGTTTGGGGGGAAGAGGTATGTGAAAGACATTAGAATTATGCATATTGAAAATCGTCGTTAAAGGTATGAGAGTGAATCATCTTAATAGGCGTTTTGTATTCAAAGGCTTCGTTACGATACACGAAATAACTCGCTTTTACCATACATACCAGCATATTATTTAACTTGTGAATGGTGAAATATTACTCACCAGAATCTATCCCCTCTTCTCGAGTAGGAGAATTGTGTTGCAATAATGCAAGCGAAAGTTGGTCCTAACATGGAGCCCGGGAGGGGCCGCTCGGATACACCTCCAGACCATAAATCAACGTCGATCGGGTGTTCGAAGATGGACTCGTATCTTCTGATCGTACCGTTAGTCATAGTATCGAAAAGATCCTGGAAAGTTTCCGCACCGGACAGACCACAGAATTTCCGGAACTCCATGTATCCGGGCAATCCGAATTCCCTTCCTCGCTGCATATTAAACGATACCAAGTCCATGCCGAATCTCGCTCCGACCTTCTTGAAGAGATGGTTCGTGACTTCTTGAGTGATGGAGTCGTCCATGGCTTGGGCGACCTGGTTCATCAGGCCCATGACGTATTCGTCGAGAACACCGGCTCGGTATAAGTCGTAGGGTCTTCGGATCAAGTCTGATAGACGTTTGGATGCTGTAAATGAGAAAATTAATTTTAAACTTACTTCTTCATTATATAATTTCTGTTTACAATTTTACCCAAGTATGACATGAAAGTATTTTACACTAATTCGTTAAGTTACGTACCGATAAACTTGTGTGCTTTCGACCATCTTTCAACAGCAGTCGGCAGAAGAGAATGTCCAAAACGGTAGGCGGCAGCTGCAAACGCATCCAGCACATCTGGGTTTACTTCTGAATCGTAGCCGTCCCAGTAGCCCTGAAACATTCACAGTAATTTTTGAGCAATTTATAAAGGTGTGCCTGCCTTCGATATTTTCGTAGATTCAGATGTTTAAGAATGTTTAAGAAGTCCACATACAGAGAGACAGACACCCTTACTCATGTTTAATTTTAGTATGGTTGGACTCGTATGGAGTAAAATATATGAAATCGAAGTTCGTTCATCAAGCCATTAACAAAATTAAACTCACATCCTTTTGGAGCACCAGTCCGAATTTCTCCATAACGTCCTTTCCAAGGAGGATGGGCAGGAACTCGTTGTAGGTGATATGTTGTATCTCGGCGATGTTGATCCTACGGGCTTCTTGGAACAAGGTCTCGTCGTCCCAGTGCGGGTTCACTTCTGCGAGGGCCACTGCCACTCTGTTATGTTCTCTCGCCATCAATGTATGCATCACAGTCAACACTAGCTGCTCGTTCACTCTGATTTCACCTGGTTAGGATTTAAAAATTAGTATCTGGTTAATAGGAATCAGGAAATTCACGTAAGGTCCACTCAGGTATCGGTTGTATAGGAAACATGGGAAAACCATTTCAAGAGCTCGTGCGGACTTACCATAACAAAATGTCATTTGATTCTTACTTGAAATACTAATACCAAATTTTACAAGACCTCTGTAAGAGGCATGAAGCCAGCTGACTCCTGGGCATTCATACTTTTAGACAGACTGACAAGTTAACCAAAAGATCTGCCTTATCAAAATTTAAAATATGCTTACCAGCTTCAAAGCAGTACATGTTCTTGTTGGGTCTAGTGCACCCTTCATCTGGGATATCCAGCTTCAAAGGCAGCAAGTCCTTTAAGCCGTATTCTTTGAATACTGGGTTCATTCTCAAAAGTCCTCCGTAACCAGTGCGCAGTTTCCTTCAAATTTATGCAGGTACAGTAATGCTTTTATATTATAAGTAGAATTTTAAAAATAAATAAACCTTTGTGTATTGCATGGATTAAAAGTAGCATTGAGTACTATGTCCTTATTTTTTTATGGTTCACCACATTTTCAGTAGGTGTTTTATCGTAATCCAAAAAAAATAATAATAGAGAAGTAAATAGGTACTTAATATTAGTTTCATTGTGCTCTTTATTTTAGAGCAATGTTTTTTGGAGATAATAATAATAGCTCCCACACCGGTTTCGGTGACGGTGGCCGGTTTCATTGAAACCAGGAAAACGGAGGCGTTTTTTGGAAAGGTAGAGATTGCGTGAACTGCTTGGTTGCTGTGACCTTAGCTAGCAGAGCACGCAGTTTGTCCACTAACATATATTTTTAGTTTAGTTTTATTACCTATGTCTAACAAAAAGTCACCAGCCTTTTCTACGAGAAACTCACCTGGAGAATTTTTCGGTGACTCCATAAACTGTGTTACCATCGATAGTCCCAGTCAAGGTGTTGAACGGCACTCGAGAACCTGAAGTGGTTTAAATGCCTATATTATTAAAACTTACATAAAATTAATTAGTAAGTCACCTAGATACATGCCAAAAGGCCCAATGGCTCCGTTGCCAGTGCGCAGTTCACAAAAAAGTTATTGGGTATTTACGTTACAAAGTAACCGTAGTACATAGTTAGGTTTAATTTCAACTGTATCCTGTAGGTAGGTCTTTAGCTATATATATATATATATATATATATATATATATATATATATATATATATATATCTATCTATCTATCTATACTTATTATAAAACAAAGTCACTTTTTTTTCCCTCATGTCCCTTTGTTCCCTTTGATCTTTAAACTACGCAACGGATTTTGATGATTCTTTCAGTGTTAGATAGCCCATTTATCGAGGAAGGCTATAGGCTATATTTTATCACACTAAGACTAATAGGAGCGAAGAAATAGAGGAAAATGTGGAAAAAACGGGGAAAATTATTTGAAAGGGCTAACTTGAACGCGCTAATCTCAGGAACTACCGGTCCGATTTGAAAAATTATTTCAGTGTTAGATAGCCCATTTATTGAGGAAGGCAATTGGCTATATTTTATCACGATAAGACTAATAGGAGCATGTGGGAAAAACCGGGAAATTATTTGAAAGGGCTTATCTCGCGAACTACTGGAGCAATTTTAATGTTATTTGGCACAGATAAGAAGTAGACCACGTGAAGGATCATAGGCTATAAATTTTAATCATTTTTTCAGTGGCTGTATATTTTATACCCGTGCGACGCCGGGGCGGGTCGCTAGTATTTAATAAGATAATAACCCGGTCAAGTTTAAATAAATCTATCAGAAATATTTGACACCGTGAAATTCCGTCCGCAGTCCTATCCACTAGGCCAGGGGTTCCCAATCTTTTTCAGCCTGCGGCGCACTTGCAAGACACTATTTTGCCGCGGCGCCCTACTTTACCTTATATGTACCTAGCTATTACAAAAAGATACATAAATAAAAACCTTTAATGATTATTATAGGTAGGTTGAGCAAGTATTATTATTTACAAATGTTTAATCATCTGCCTGCTTTGTATAATTCATATTATAATTTTATTTTATAATATTTGTGGTTATGGTTAGTGATGGAGGATCGACTCACGGCGCCCCTCTCGCCTTTCCGCGGCGCACCAGGGTGCCGCGGCGCACAGTTTGGGAGCCCCTGCACTAGGCAGTGGGCACTAAAACTCATTAGTCACAGTCAGTCTATACCGCCTTTGCTCAGTCCACGGAACCATCATGATATCTGTTGAGGACAGCGGCCTCGCACCCAAGAAACACATAGTGAGTGCATACAAACTCGTAACAGTGAAATGTGAGATATAAACTCAGTGCAAAATCAGTTACAAATAGACTTTAAAAAGTGAATTGTGATAAATCTGTGGCTCCCTAAGAGGTAAAAAGTAGTTATTTTATTAAAGTAGTTCGTTATCTAATAAATACAAGAAAAATTAGTTGAATAAAATAAGTAGTTCGGAAAATATTGAGAAAATTGTGTGAAAATGTATGTAAATTGTATTAACCTTTATGTTCGCCTAGCCGTAATTATGTAAAATATAAGTTTTGATATTTAGATTAAGTTAAATATTGTAGAACGATAAATAAAGAATTTCCCGAAATGCGTTTCAATTACCTGGCTCATGGAAAAATAGGGAAAAATAGCCGCTTCCGATAGTAAAAGTGAGACGGAAAAACATACGAATCGGAGCGGCTCACTATACGGCATTGCCTTGAGCCGGGTAAGCGATGTGCATTTCGGGGGTTTTTTTACGCCCCCGCTCTGCAAGATTACCGGTGTAGCCTTGGTCTTCGAGTCCGATCCGAGCCAGCGGCGAAAACCTATGGGCGAATACAGTCTCAAACAATATCTGAGACTCAAGAATCGGGCGTCATTGTGGGACTATGGGAGATCGCAGACGGTACACAGCGTGGTGTTGCCTCCTCAAACTATGATTACTATCAATTTATGGTCAGCATTATTTAAGATGGGTAATATTTTACAGTTCTATTACTTTGTATGGGCGTTTTTAATCATACTGACACAGCCATTAACGGACATTGCATAGCGGAAGTTATTTACATATATTTGTAACGTTTCTGCGTTTATACCCCGTTCGGTTTATATTCGGATACTTTAATTGATTTAATTACGAGTCAAATATTTATTGAGCCGTTTTTGGCTTATATAGCAGTAGAATTTTAACCGACTGACCAAAACAGTAGTGATTGTGGGTTAGGGGGCCAAGTCTATAGCGATTTTTCATCTGACTCTTAAATTCTCTATATTTTTGTTTTAGTCGGCATTTTTGTTTATTTACCGGTATATTCTATTGATTTAATTTTTTTAGGTAAAGTATATTCTTACTTATATTATATTTCATCAAACAAACAATATACGTGGGTTTAATTTTTTTTGACGAAAATATAAAATACTTACTATCTACATGTTTGGCCGACTCCTACATAAACAAGACGCATCTCACGATTGGAGAGAAAGGATTCAATAAGTTGTAAACAGGTCGGTCCACCTCATAGAATAATTTTTGCACTAGATTACGCAAGAATAGTAACGTAATCTACTTTCGCCTCTCACTCGGCAGATGCGCGGGACCCGGGTCAAACCGGTCATAGAGTTGCGTGAGCTTTACGCCTTATTAGAAGGGAATAAGGTCGAAGAGTGTTACACCGGATTAGCCGCAACCGTACCAGTGAATGGATGACCATTGTGATATAACTTCACCTTTATGCTCGAGCTTAACAACTACTAAATTATAAGCACGCACTACACGACTATCGTTACATAGCAATTAAGTGGTTGTTTATGTACAGTAGATGAAAGGTACCTCACGATATTTATTTTAGATCTGACAGCAACTACGAATAGGTTATAGGACAGACTTTTTTTAATACTATGAACCAATCTGTCAGATTATCGTATACTTATTAGAAATCTAATTTATCTGATTATTGTTCAGATCCTTATTCTGGTATCTATGTCGATGAGCGACATTATTCGCGTGCTCAGGCGAATCAAATCTAAAATTGGGCACCTGACGATATACTTATTGTATAACTTTTGTCCTTACCTAATCTGCAGCCAGGTCTAGGTGAGGGGAAACCTCGCACGAAGTCGATACACTTAACTCCGAAGAGACGGTAGAAGTAGTCGTCATCGGGGATTCGAATTTCATTGCAGTAAGGATGTTTTAGGTGCGGTGGTCGCTTGCAGCACTCCTCAGGATCGTTTCTGTTGTGAGGATCTGGAAAAGAAGATTCTCTTTAGGTATTTTCGGTTAGAAGATAAACGTTTTAGATTATTATTAATTATTATTAGATTATTAGAAAATGTTTACCGGCATTTTGATTTATGTGAAATGTTCGCGTAAAGGAAAGTCAGCATGACTTGCTAAAAACGAACAGGTTAAAATATGTTTTACGTGTCCAATTGCGTAGGATGATAAAGTATGAGGAAAACAATTTAAATTGTCTGTATACAATGGTGATTTTGCTATGATGTTGATGTCAATGGCCTCATTATTTACGTTAAAATATTACTGAGGGTGTGCCGGTGAGTGTGGTCCATGAACTGTCCATAAGCGATTACCATGAAAGTTCCTGTGTGGTCGTAAAAACCCTCATTAAAATGCAGGGTCGGGAAATCACATGGGATTAAATGGCACTAGGTAGGTTGATGGCACCCTGCCTATGTAAATGGTCACATACCTAGGGGTGTGCCAGTAAGCGTATAGCCGTGGTCCATGAACTGTCCCCAAGTGATGACCATGACAGTACCAGCATGGTCGTGGAAGCCCTCGTCCGGGTGCATGGTCCGAGAGACACCACGAGATTATGAAGCATATTATCGTGGCTGATATAATAAGGGTTGTTGGCATTTACATACCTAGGGGTGTGCCAGTGAGTGTATAGTCGTGGTCCATGAACTGTCCCCAAGCGATGACCATGACAGTACCAGCGTGGTCGTGGAAGCCCTCGTCCGGGTGCATAGTTCGGGAGACCACACGGGATAGTGGCAGGTCGCGGCCGCTATGCGATATCCGGGGAGCGTTGATGCCATCCGCAAAAAGAGGACCTATTAACCTGGTGGGGTAAATAGGAATTTTAATTTACAAGTGTTGAAATTGCTTACGGGCGCAGTTTTTAGTTTCTCCTTCTGACGAAGCTTTAGCAATGTAAGCTCTTAAAAATAACGTAATACAGTTAAGTTGAATTCCGTTATTTTTAAGCCAACTATTGCAGAGTAAATGTCTATAGCCAGAAGGTTTAAATTCTCATTATTGAGGGTAACGAAAGAAACATAAGATGGTTTTTGTTTAAACCATTTGAAGATTAGATCTCACGATTCAAATTTAACTGATCTATTCTTAAACCTAAGACCAACTGGTACAAGGATCAGGCAAGTTCCAATATTTTTTTGCGTAATCCTACGAATAATAAATTTTTTATTATTCGTAGGCGTAATCTAATGGCCTGTTTCACCACTTCCCGACAAGCGCTGGATAGGCTATCCACAACTTATTTGACTGATTCTCCATGGTAAAATAGACCCTTAGTGTAAGTCTAAAGATGACTCAAAAATACCTTTGGAAAGGAGACATGGTCGCGCCCCATGTGGGATGGTTCTGGTTGTTACAGAGTCCATCCAGCCGTCTGTACTTGCCGGCGCGGCATTCCACGCGCGAGAACACGGGCGGACACACCTCGCGGATCAACGTACGTGAGGTGTCGATCAGAGGAAGACCCTTCTCGATCTCCTCATAGTTCAGTCCGTACCTGGAAGGGAGAGTAAGCGGTTAGAGTTTAGACTAATATTTCGTAGGGAAGGTTAAATCTTCTGGAAGAATAGGAGGTATAATTTATTTATTAGAAAAAATATAAGGCCACTTCTACCGGTCTGCGCTAGAAGGATGTGTTTTTGTGTAGATTTTTGGGAAGCTACAAAAGTTCTGTCTTAAACGTCTTATCGCACTTGTGTATAAGAGATCTAATGAATCCAACTAATGACAGTCTTTGACACTAAGCAGGTAGTTAGGTCAGGCTAGGTTAGATATATAGCTACATCAGAGATGCATAGTAAGATAGCGGTGCGAAGTGCGAACCCGATGCGACCAAACACCGACATCTATGAATCAACTTCTCTGATGGACATACAAGGAGTCAGTTCGTGTTAATTTTAGTTTGCAGCATATGTCATTGATTTAATTCTTACACGATATGAAAAGCAGTTTTGAACTCACATTCACATATCGGCACTGGAAAATGAGAATGTGGGTGAAGGTAAAATTGCTTATGTTTTTTAAGTGCCATGTTGTACCTTTGTGTAAACATTTTATTGTACATGACTTTTAAAAGTTTTTGTAATTGTCCTCATTACAATCAAAGCAATAAGGTATGTAAATTGATATGATGTATAATTTGACTCTCATATTTGTTAGGTCGTGTTGTAAGAAGTTTAAAAGTTCCGTAAATCGGAATGCATAACTTCCTCCTGTAACTGGGTACCTGTCAGTGGCAAGTAAAGTCCAACATGCTCTAGCTGTAAAGGTCGGTGGTAAGGTTTTGGATGAAGATCTTCAAATTATGTTAATAAGGTAAGTCATACAAGTGTCACACGCCTATTTTATAGTAAGCTTTGCTTTTAAAACTTGCAAGTTTCATAGCTCTGACATTGATCCTACTCAAATGGTGGTTGGGGCTCTACGGAAATTTAATTTTTAGTCACTGAAGAACACAATCAAATTAATTTCGTCTTTTAATTTCACAATGTGAAGACGTAAGGATTTATATATTATTTATAAGAATTTTACTTCAATACGTATCTAAAAGATTACCTGGGGGCTGGGTACATACAATGTCAAGAGGTCACATTAAATATTATCAGCATAACTAAAATCACCTAACTGTTAAGTTAACCCAAGAATCGAGCTTTAGATAATAAATATGAATATCTAACTGTTATTCCCATTTATGTATTCTGTCCAACGTCTCGACGTGTAAAATTGAATAAACAATAAGAGATAAAGCTACATAAAGCTCGATTCTCATGCTTCATGAAAATCTCTTAAGAGATCGATGAAGCCTGATACAGTGTTTTTCAACTTTTTCATGATGTGCTTGCAAGACAATATTTCGCGATCCCCCCATCCTTTTTATCATCTACCTATGACAAAATATTTCGCGATCCCCCTCATCCTTTTTTATCATGTATGTTCATAAATGTATTATCTTTTGTTAAAATTCTTCTACTACTCGTATATTATCATCTTATTTTTTTGCCGTAATAGTTCTCTCCCGACCGATCGCCGATCTCTGCATCAATAGTGTCTGAATAAATTCAGTTCGTTTAATATCAATATTCAATAGCTAAGTTTAACTTAAACCTTTCATAACTTAGCGGAATTTTAATCATATTATTCAGAATTTAATTAATCGAAAGGAGCTACATTTTCCAATTCATAATAATTATTTTTGTATTGCATATGGAATGCTCTAGCTATAATGTGATATAACACTGCGACGAATAGGCGGAAGAATCTGTGGAAAATGGTGTAAATATGGGGAAAAATCTATGTTTATTATAATACTGAAGTACTGAAGTAGACGAAGTCGCGGGCAACAGCTAGGTAATATATAATTAGCTGAAGGCTGCAGAAGCCGACGTAATCGTACGCTTAGTAGGTCATTACATTTGTAAGCTAATAAGTGTATCATAAGAGTAATTTGTAATGTTCTTTGTTAGCTTAACTTTTATCGTTACGTATCATCGCGACGCGAAGGCCGCATGTAACATCAGAGTGATTGACATAACTGGGACGATCTTAGTGCAATTGTTTCATAAAAGACTAGATGAAGCCCTATTCCTTTATCGCGCGGGTACCGTACATGTTTCCGAGATAAAAAAATATTCTAGAACCTTTTCCGTGACTCAGAGTATAACCATACCAAATTTCAGTAAGATCAGCGGATTCTGTTAAGAGCCCGGGTTACCCTCGAAATTCTCATACATACGTAATACCAAAATCATTTTCTCATACGAAAATATTTAACATGTTTGAGTTATTTTTCAGTTTAAAATAGTAATTAAGTACCTAGGTTCCTGTACAAAAATTAACTTCAAAATATTTTAACTCTAAAAATATTTTTTAGTATTAAAATATTTTGTAGTAAATTTACTATTTATTTATATATTTTTTAGTGTTTTACTCTATTTTTTAGTGCTTTAATATTTAGTATTAAATTTAGTAAAAAAAATTTATACAGAAAAAATTTTTTTAGTGTTTAAATATTTTGAAGTTAATTTTTGTTCAGGAACCTAGGTAATTACTATTTTAAGCTGAAAAATAACTCAAACATGTTAAGTATTTTCGTATGACGAAATGATTTTGGTATTACGTATGTATGAGAATTTCGAGGGTAGCCCGGCCCCTTAAGTCAACTTCGTCGTCCTTCTAATTTCTATTTGAATTTCGAAAAATTCTCTCTTTCTAAATTCAAATATTTAAAACATCTACAATCTATGATGTTGAAAATAGTTTTATGTATAGGTCTATCAGGATCTGATGGCAAAAAGTGAGAAACGAAATTGTCTCTAGCAAGTAGCAATACGGGAGTAATTGGAATAAAACACTGATCTTTTTTCTTTTATAGCGGCTGTTTATGTGTGTGAAACATGCAAATATGTATAAAAATGAAAAATGTATCCAATGATCAAAGATATTTTTTGAAAATCTGCTATCCATATTTGCCATCAGATTCTGGTAGACCTATAATTCAAAGTTGAATTCCAAACTATTCTCAAAAAAGAAAAGTCCGAGATACTCTTAATTAATAGAGTAAAGGCTATAGACTTCTAAATATGTATTTATTTTGATAGAGTACCTTGTGTTACTATTGTACTAGTTTCACTATTGAGTGTTTTCAGAAGGTTTAAATTCGACATTCATTAATTACTATTATTTAATCAATCGAAAGCCACTTCGGATTGTTTCGTGACCGATCATGACATTGAGAAGGCGTTTTGTTAGCAGACATAACACTAGATAGAAATGTAACATTCGACGTAGAGACGAGTTAGCCTTGTTCAACGGATGTGGGTTAATTTGTAAATTGTATTTTATTTCAAAGGTATTAAATAATGTAGTGAACATTTTAATATTTTATATTAAAGAGATTTAATTGTGTCGGCTTCTTTAGTCTGCTAGTCGTTTTCATTTTCCTTCAATTAAATGCCAATTAAAAATTGCCAATAAAATAATGTAAATTTATATTTTAATATTAATTGATATCAATATGCTTACAATTTGCAATCTAACACTCTAGCCTAGGCACGAGATAGCTAGCATAAGAAACTGAGTTATTATTTCGCTAGTTTTTTTAAAAAATCGTTCGTTTTAGGTTGCTTAATGCTTTATTGTTCACTCTTCCTGCGGAACTAATGGTGTTATGACTGAGTGTTGACACATATTTAGGGAATCTCCTGTTTTAACAGCTCCATCGTGGGTATTGCAGACACAATTGATTTTTAATCCCCAAGCGGCAGATGGGTTAAGGTTCAAATACGCGGAGACCGATCAATCCGGACTCACGGGTTTTGTGCATTTATGTGTGTGCACTGTGCACACGAGTATCCGGTCAGCCGTCAGGTTCATCTGCGGTTAGTCCGAAGGGACCAATCGGCCTACCTGTATAGAGGCGGCTTTAATTGAGTGTAAATATGAATGGTTACTTACGTTCTAGCCAAGTTGATAGATATGTCCAGGATAAGTTCGCCGACAGACGCGAAGTCCTCAGGGCCCCAGTCGCCTTTCGGCTGTGATACAACTGGTAACAAAATTCAATTAATTAATGAATACGGTTAAGGCCCAATTTCACCAATGCAACGTCTGTGAGTGTTAATAGCTTGTTAAAATGTCATGTCTTTTCTTTCATTTATATGGAAAACGAAAGAGGTAACGTGATATTAATTCGAACATTAACTTTCACAGTCGTTGGTGAAATTGGGCCTAATAATATAATATTCTGTTTCTTAGAATTTCGCCATCATTAAAGTTTTTACGATATTTCCAAAATTAAACTTCACAGTTCTGGCACAGTATAGCAATATCTTAGGGTATTGCTATATTGTGGTTCTGGTAACATGTCAACTTTATTTAAATGATGAGAGAGCTACCATCATTATGCATAGGGACTACTTAATAACATAAGGTAGGAATGTAATCCTGTAACATGCCTATTGACTACGTATTAAAATTTGATTTTATCGTATTTCTTAAACCATCGTATTTCTTCAACCATGAACATACAAAAAAATATAAACAGACGATCGTACGACGACGACCTTTTTTTGGAAGTCGGTTAAAAAGTACAAACACGAGAAGACAATTTCGTGCGTCTTTGTGAGTAAAGACTCATACATTGCCGATAAAACGAACTGTTAAGTAAAGCTCATTCACCCTTGTTTTACTGCTAACTCCAAAAGCTAATAGCAAACGTGTTTTTAAAATATGCTTATCGCTAAGAATAAAAGATACTATGTTCTGAAGAACCGAAGTATGCCACTAAGATTTAAGTTCAATTAATAGTAACTCCCACGCAGGTTTCGGTGACGATGGCCGGTTTCAACGAATCCAAGCTAGTAACGCAGGAGTTATTTATAGTGCCAAAGTGTGTGCGCAGTACTTAAGAGCAGTACTCTCTATTCCTTTATTCTCATAACCCAGTGGGACGACGACAGGCGAGATGTATTACCTCTTTAAGAATTAAGCTCCAAATACAAGTCCAGTTATTGTAAGGACAACTAAAATTCCAGCAAGTTTGGCAATAAATGTTACTAGGTCAAATAGGTGGCAATTTCAGCATGCTTAAGATTATAATTAATTGTTATGACAACACAAATGTTTTAAATTATGTAAGACATTATTTTAATTATGTTCTTGCATTTATTATAAACACAGGATTATAAACTTAACAGCCGATTTATAGTGTCATGACTCATGAGTAAAGCAGTATAATTTATTAAGAATTGCTTAATTAAGTTCGCATTATGAATTATCTAAGACATCTTAATCATCAAGTATTGTAATATTAAAGATTTTGATTCAAAAGTGGACCTTCATGATTTGGTCAGATTATGTCATACCTATCTGACATAATAATTAATATTACGTTGACATAACCTGAGTCCTGACCAAAATATAATGTAAGACTCTATCTGCCTATCAATCAATTTTCTTTGAAGGTATAAAGATTTAACCATTTTTTATTAGATTTAACTGTAAATACCTTATACATTATCAAGTTTAATATTAAAATATTAGATATTTCACCTCAATGTAGATAGTACTTACGGATTCTGGTTCTGGCCTCGAGGTAGGCTTGATTGACCGCCTCGTACGTGATACAAGTGTGCTGCCCATCGTAACCGCTGCAACATAATAATAAATACACGATTAGATGACAGTTTATACTTTATACTATCATCATCACTACACTCATAAGAGCAGTAAAATATTGCAATATACTGCGGAGTTGCAGTATATATCCCACTAGATGACGCCCGCAACTCCGTTGCGCCAAAATTCGTTTATCGCGCGGGAACCGTACATTTACGGGGATAAAAGTATCCTATGTCTTTTTCCAGAGCTCATAGTATCCCCATACCAAATTTCAGCAAAATTAGATCAATGGTTTGGGCGTGAAGAGGTGACAGACAGACAGACACACTTTCGCATTTATAATATGGATGGATGTTTCCTGTGACTCCGAAGTGTAGCGAATAGAAGGCAATATGCGTGAATTCAAAATATATCTTTTGGGTGACTCCGGGTTGGATAATGGATTCATGCCTTGGAAAGTTTCACATAGGTATCCAAGCCGCAATTATAATATAACTTTTTAAATTTTTAATTTAGGACAAAGAGTTATATTAATAGTTATAACTTATAAACATATTTGTAGGCAAAATGATTTGCAACAAATTATGTTCTCACGATTTTTTGTAAGACGTGTAGTTTCCGAGATATCAAGAAAATAGTGTTATCACCCCTTTTTTCAAGATGGCGGCCGGGGGACAAGAGTGGCGACCTCACAAACTTGAGGTTAAGGCTCTATTGACCCTCCCAACATATTCCAAAAATAAAATTGCGTCCTCTAATAAATGCAAAGCAAATGCAACATTTCAATGGACTAATTTCAATTGCTTGAGACGTCGCGTCGTGCAAATCTGTCAAGTCTATACTTTAGAAATGCATCTACGCGTCGCGTTGCGGTCTGAATTGACCCTAATGCGTAGCACATATTTTCAATACGCCAATGGGCCTCGCGCCCTGCCCGTGCCAGTGCAGTGTACTGCTAGTAAGGCAATACATATTATAATATTATATATTACTAACTGTTGCTCGCGACTTCGTCCGCGTTAGCCTATTATAATAACGGAGATGGGTTTCATGTTCCTAACTTAAGAAATGACGGACTTTCATTCAAACTTCCAACCCCTATTTCACCCTCTTCGGGGTAAAATTTTCAAAATTCCTTTCTTAGTGCGTGTCTACTTAATAAGACAACCCTACTCACTAAATTTCGTGGCTGTAACTTTAACAGTTTTTGCTCAGCGATGATGAATCAGTCAGTCAGTCAGTCAGGACATGTAATTTTATAAGTATAGATTATAGAGTAATCAAGTCCTACAGTTACATCTTACGCTTTCGGCTGTTGAGCCAAATTTTTCCTTACAATTTTACAAATTTAGTAACACAACAAAAGTAATAGAGCGAATCTGTAGCAACAACTAGCAACTTTCGACTATTGTTTACACTCAAGTATAACAGTTAATGTGAAACCTTATCTTGTATGGGATCATAATACAATATCTTAGATAGTAATGCTAATACAAACCAATAAAATGCCGCAAAGTATTCATAGGTAAATAAAAATTTAGACCCCACACAATGACCACATGAATAGTAAAATGAGCCTCATCCCAACTAGCAAAATGGTCTTAGGAATAGCAGCTTATAATGAAAGAAACCCGCCAAAAGCCACAGAATAATTTTGATTGATGTATGTTGGCTTATTATTGCACTTTGAAATGCTTATCTAAGCATAGTCCTAAAGTAGCACGATATGAGACTCTAGCTCTATGTCAAGTACATAAGTATAAATAAAATCATAACCAAGACTAACACATCTCTACAAAAATGCGTTGTGAGGATGCGTACAAGCCTTGTAGTCTTGGGTACGCTACTTACCTATTGTACAAGCGATGCTAGAATTACTGAAGTAGCAAGTGTCGTCTGTTACAGCATTAAAAACATTGAATTGGTCCCATGCTCTCATAAATGATAATTAATCCTGATAAAGTTTTGTATGTTGCGTTTTTAAAATCTTGAATAAACGCATTATGGATTTTTAAAAAATGGACACAACTAAAGCGATGTGGTGGATTCAGAAAAAAAGTTACGGCTAAATATAAAAATTTGCACAAAACGACAAGTACAAACATTATAAACCAAGAAAAGTGCAGTGAACAATCTAGTGGTTCCGTACATTTTCTAGAACAGTAGGTATGTCTCTCATACTGTTAATGAATATTTTTAAATTTACTGTATATAGAAGCAATGCTGCAATGTTACTTAAGGTTTATTAATAAAATATTAAAGAAACATTTATTGTATGTTATTTTTATAGTTTTATTTATAATATGGCAACAACAATAATTTTAAGCATAAGTAGTGTTCGCAAGGTCTTCATTGTCTATCTGAAACAAATAATCCATTAAAATTATTAACTTATGACAAAGTCAGACTAGTAACCTAAGCTAATATTTATTTTAATCTTAAACGGTTTTTTGATAACATTTGCAAGGAACCTCAATTTAACATGGTTTCAAACTGTCACACTCTAAATCGGAGCATAAGTCCTACAATAGCATAATGTCGGACTTTACATCTTATAATAGTTTTGTATCAGTTTGTATATGAAAAAAATATATTTAATTAAAATTAAAAGTAAAAATAACAAGGGGGCATTGAAAATACACCATATAAACACATATATCAACGAAAAACTTACCTTCGCGCTTAAAGCTGGACGCATGAGGTCACAGTCAGGCCAAATCACTATTATTTTAATGGCGATATATATTGCTTATAATATACTTTGTTATAAATTGACAAACACGCGTGACGCACACACGGAGTTTTGTGCAAATCTATTAGTCTCATAACGATTCTAGTTTAGCAGTACTGAAGATATGTAGCACAATAGGTATAGTGCGTTTTGAAGATCAAATTAAGAGTAATTATTATTTTTCCTGATCTGTACAAAACAAATTAAAAACCAAAGATCCTGAATTTGTTCCCAAACGCGGTTTTAAAGTAGTCTATGTGACTGTTCTAAGTCTACTTCATACAACATAAGTCTTCACGAAAACGCAAACCTGACTTAATCGGAACCAAATTTTGCTAGTTGGGATGTTTGTCATATATTTTCTCTACATACTCGTGTTTAGCTAGCTCGTTTATTTCCACTCTCAAGTTTAAAGTCAAGGTGTAACAAAAAGTAATTTGAAATGTTAACTAGAAAAAGTGATGTCAACACTAATTGTATAAAAGCGCTGTTTTACTACATGTAAAGAAGTCGGTTAAATAGTACATTACGCACCTAGGGCAGGAAAATAAGAAATGTGTCAGATCACATGTACCTAATGCCGAGGTCAACAAACATGTGATCTGAGGCTTTATTTTTCTCATCGACGGAGGCGGAAAACGACAAAATCGGTAAGCGCAGCGGGAAGAAAGTTAACGTTTTCCGCCCGGAGGTGAGAAAAATAATTTTTAGCTCCCGAGACAGTAGCTGATCGCGGTTACAGACACGCGTACTTGGAGCGCGGGGCCTGTAGCATGAGCTATTATGTTGTATGCAGTTTAGTCTAGCCCCTATATTTAGAAAACATTGTTTTTTTTAAATGTTCACACTAAAATCGATTGCTACCTAGCGATAAGGCCGCCAGAATTGTGTTGTCTTTTTCAGCTTTTACTTTTTTTCTTGTATAACTTGGTGGAATGCAATAAAGTATATTATTATTATTATTATAAGAAGAGTAGTATCGGCTTTTCGCCGGAGAAGATGATTCAGGTGCGGGCATGAGCCAAGTATCCTGGTTCATGTTAAAGATGTGTTATGATTGGGGTGTAGAGAAAGATGAGGATGGATTTAGAAAACGGCGAACTAATGAGCATGTATCGATTATGATGGATTTTTGCATTTGTATATAAGTATTTTTATGCAGATCTAGAGTTTTCAGAGAAATGGCGAGGGTCTTCGGTATTACTCCGGAAGAAGAGATGATGATGGGGATAATTTTGACAACTTTTTGGTGCCACATTTGTTTAATTTCATCGGCCAGAGGAATATATTTTTGTTTATGTTTTTGTTTTAGATTGTTGGTGTTGGGGACGGCGATATCTATCAGGTAAGTTGTTTTTTCAGATTTTATTGTTAGTGTTATGTCTGGTCTATTGCTGAGGATGGTACGGTCAGTGACTATGTCGCGATCCCAGTAGAGTGATCATCTTACCTACCAGTGCAACAGTCTCCTATATTTCTCTAGATTTTAAACAACCACAACCACTATCAACTACCACTATCACCCACTGACTTGCAAATACAATAGTTCTGTCAGAATGGAAGCCATCAAACAGTCCTTAGAAGAAATGACCATTATGTTTCAATCACGAATGGAAGCCTTCCAGCAGAATCTTCAGTCTGCAACTGATAATGGCGCAGGTCCTGCCGATAAACTCAGCAAAGAATTCTAGTCGTTCAAAGCCTTTGTTGTAAGTTCTCTTCAATCTCTTCAATCGCAAGTACAAATGCTGCATGATCTGAATGATCATATGGAGATGAGAAGCCGAAGAAAAATTCTATTACTTCATGGTGTACCAGAAGACGGCAGTGATGTTCTTGTCTCTGTTTCCAATATTATTAAAAACCATTTGAAGGCAACTGATCTTGACTCTTCATGCATAAAAAATTGTAATAGACTCGGCAAGCAAAACAAAGATAAGCCCAGGCCTATACTGGTGAAGTTTAAGGAGATGTCATCCCGCTCCAAGGTTTGGAATTTAAAAACCAACTTAAAGCAAACGGGCATTACAATGTCAGAATTTTTAACCAGAAGACGTCATCAGTTATTTGTATCTGCTCGTCAACATCTTGGTGTCCATAAGTGCTGGACAAAGGATGGTAATATCTTTGCTATCGGTCCTGAAGGCTCCAGGCATCATATTCAGAACATGGCTGACCTCGAGGCTATAAAGAATATTGCTCCAGTTCCAGTGCCAAATAGCCAGATAACACCCCAACCTCAAGCCGGGGCAACCGTTGATCGAGCTCCACCTAGAAACAAACGCAATGTCAATAAGGCTAAGTAGCATGCAGAAGCTTAATATTATTATTATTATAAAATAATCACCTGCTTACCTTGCTAATTTGCTGCTTAGGCATAGTACTATTGCGCTATTTGCCTTGATTTATCAGAGCTTTGTAGTGCTTTAATTTTGTTGCTTGATTTTTGTTTGTATTCTGATTGCACGCTTTTAAAGTAGCATGATAGTGAGTACCTACTGTGATATGTTTTCAAAACAGTTCTGATTATGTTTAGATTGAAGGTACTCAATTTAATTTAATGCAGGTATGTTTTGTTCTCAAAATAATATATCAAAACATTAAACAATTTTACTACCTGACAATGTGCATGGATGATTTTAAATGTCAGTTGTCAACTTGTCAGTTGTCAACTTGTCACTTGTCAGTTGTCACCTGTTAAGGTGACACGTGACTCCTGACGATAGTGACAGATAGAGAAAAAAACAAACTTGTGGTTAAGAATAAGCTTTATTGTTGCTTTGTTATTACTATAAAATGTATTTTAATTTGCTTTTGCTGTCACTGGTGGTACTGCATGTAATCACAAATAGTAATAAACTGCTTTCCAAAGCATAATAATAGATTAAGTGTATTGGAATATTTATTTTTATTAACATTAAGTACTTTATATACCTATATATATTATTATTATTTATTACATTTTAAATTATTTATTTATGTATTATAGAATTAATAGTTTATAACCTACATGAACATGAATCTTAGTAACGATATGAATGACTACTTCTCTTTCTCTTCCAGCGAATCCGGTGACGAAAGCTTCTACAGTACACATTCGCTCAATCTTAATGATACTCTTTCGGCTGTGTTTGATGATGTGAAAAAGAACTTAAATGTCATTCACTTCAATGCTCAAAGCATCCCAGCACATTATGCAGACATGCTTGCCTCCTTTGAATCCCTGAGTATAGATGCCATCCTAGTATCAGAGACCTGGCTAAAACCTTGTCTTCCCTCAACTAGTTATAGCATACCCGGTTACCAACTAATAAGAAATGACCGAGTAAGCAGGACTGGTGGTGGGGTTGCTATCTATTTACGATCCCACATTCCTTACAAAGTGATAGCAACATCCGATCAGTCCACCTGTGACCTCGAGTACATTCTAGCAGAAATTTCACTGTCCCACACAAAAATTCTAATTGGAGTCTTTTACTGTCCCTCTTTACACATAAACTATTTCTCTCTTTTCGAAAATATCTTGGAAACGCACTCACCCACTTACTTTCATACAATAATTATGGGGGATTTCAACACTTGTATGATTAAGAATAACAGTAGGTCCAGAAAATTTAAATCTATCCTTGACAGTCTAAACCTACACATGATACCACTTCAAGCTACCCACTGTGCGCCAGGTTGCTTGCCATCTCTGCTGGATTTAATGGTGGTGTCTTCCCCGAACTATGTCACCAAAGGAGGCCAATGTTCGGCAGACATTTTCTCCTACCACGACATTATCTACTTGTCGTACAATATACGGCCACCAAAGGTCAAACCTACCATTAAATTCCAGAGAAGTTTTAACAAAATTAATCGGGATTTACTTTCAAAGGATGCTCAAAAAATCAATTGGTCCAGTGTGTTCGAGACTGATGATATTGACATGAAGGTTGAGCTCTTTAATGAAAAGATTGTTGAACTTTTTGACAAACATGCTCCGATTAGGCCATTAAAAATAAAACACCTTCCTGCACCCTGGCTTACTGAAGAAATAAAAACATTAATAGCACAAAAACATTCAGCTAAATCAAAATACAAAAAAAGTGGCACAGACGAGCACCGTGAGAAGTACTTAAAATTAAGAAATCGATGCAACAAGACTGTTAGAGATGCACAAAGACGCCATATTCACTCTTCTCTTGACAAAAGCGACCCCGCTAGAATCTGGAAGTTCCTTAAGACCCTACGTGTTGGTAGAAATAATGATTCCTCCTTAACTCTCAATAACATAGATATTAATGTTCTAAATAAACAATTCACCTCCCAGAATACACCTCTTGATCCTAATTCTAAATCGCAATTGATACATTTACTCTCATCCGCGCCTACACCTGATTATCCTTCCTTCCTTTTCAACCGAGTTACTGTGGAAGAAATAAAAAAGAATGTCATGGGTATTTCGTCAAATGCAGTTGGTGATGACAATATAAGCAAAAAGATGGTCACGCTAATTATAAATGAAATTGCACCTATTGTTATGCACATTTTCAATTTTTCCATCGAGAATGGCGTTTTTCCGTCTATCTGGAAAAGGGCACAAATTATTCCATTGCCTAAAAAAAGTAAACCCACATCTTCAACAGACTTCTGCCCAATTTCGATACTGCCGTTTTTGTCTAAAGTTCTAGAAAGGTCAATCCAGCAGCAACTATTAACTTTCGTAAATAAAAACAGTCTTCTTAGCGCCTTCCAATCAGGATTCAGACCTGGCCATAGCACTGCCACGGCACTAGTCAAGGTCACGGATGATATAAGATGTGCTATGGACAATAAACAACTCACTTTACTTGCCCTTCTTGACTTCAGTCGTGCCTTTGATTGCGTAGACCATGATATTCTTTTAAGTAGACTTAAGGCTCTTAACTTTTCGCCTACAGTCCTCAGTTGGTTCCGAAGCTACCTTGGGGGGCGCCGACAGCGTGTTCGAGTGAATGACAAATTTTCTTGTTGGTCCACTATCTTTGATGGTGTTCCTCAAGGTGGTGTACTATCCCCTGCTCTGTTCGCTTTGTTCATAAACTCTATAACAGTCATGCTTAAGTTTTCTCTCTTTCACCTGTACGCAGATGACCTCCAAATCTACACTCAGTCTTCCTTAGAGAATCTTCCAAGGCAAGTTATCAACTTTAATAGTGATTTGAATACAATCTGTGAGTGGAGTAAGCGTAACGGCCTCACTATTAATCCCAATAAGTCGCAGATCATTGTCATTGGCAGCCAGGGATTAGTCTCAAGGATTGACTGGGTGAACCTCCCTCCGGTGCTCGTGTGTGGTACTCCTGTTCCTTTTAGTAAAAAGGTAAGGAATCTAGGTGTTCTTATGGATGAACACCTCTCATGGTCCGATCATATCTCAATGATCAGTAGTAAGGTGTACGCGGTGTGGCACTCACTGGGAAGGCTTAAGAACATATTACCGATTAAAACCAAAATTATGCTTGCCGAATCCTTATTTTTATCCATATTAGATTACGCAGATATATGCTATGTAGACCTCACTCAAGAAAAACTAAATAAGCTTGAGCGTCTCCAAAATATTGCAATTCGCTTTGTCTTTGGTCTGCGTAAATTCGACCACATATCGGAGTACCGTTCTAGGCTTTCTTGGTTGCCCATACGTCTTCGTCGTAATACGCGTGTTCTATCTTCCTTGTACACTTTGCTATATGATCCAAGGGCACCGTCTTACCTTAAGGATAGATTTAACTTCCGAACACCGGATTCTAAACAATTGCGCTCTTCAGCCAATCTCCTTCTCCAAATCCCTAACCATAAAACAATTTTTTATGGACAGTCCTTTACGGTCAGGTCGATACTTTTATGGAACTCTTTACCAACTAATATAAGGCAAGCTAAAAGCATTTCTAGTTTTAAATCTTTAGTTAAAAAACATTACTTAGATTCGCTTTCTAACTGTCAATAGCATTATTGATATGACAATTCAGCCATCACAAATTACGTCAATTATCCTTCTCCTTTTTATTTTTATTTTTACTCACACAATATTGTATGTTCAGTAGATTATTATGAATAAGTATAGAATATTTATTAGTTTATAACATTTTAGTTATTTGTGTATTAGAATGTAAATGGCATATATATATTAGAATATATAAAATAGGTATTAAATATAAATTAGGTATAATATATTAGAATATAATTTAGTTGTTAAGTTTCATTACTTTTAGATTTTAGTGCACAGTATACCCTACATTAATTGTTATTGTACTCCTATACCAAAGGTTGCTTGGTAGAAATTGCTCAATAGCAATAAAGCCGCCTTTGTGTTCATGTGTCCTGGTGAATGTATATTTAATTATTTGTTGTACTACAACTTTTTGAACGCAATAAAGTATATTCTATTCTATTCTATTCTAGAGTCTTACATTGCTATTTTCAAGAACATTTTGAGGTTTGTATTTATTGTATGGGGTGTGTGAATCTATGAGTTTGTATTTAAGGGCTAGTAGTTGATGAATGTGTTTAGCTGAGTTGTACCGCGGTGTGCGTAGTCCTTATTGGCAAGTGCGCTGCATCCCCCGGTAATATGATATAATTAGATGATGAGTAGAATATAGTTTCTGTTGTGAGGTGACATAATCTACATTTATCAGTACTTATTGATTCTTTGAGAATATATTTCGAATAATTGCGTGTTTTAATTACTTGGTCTTGGATTGCTATAAGAAAGCCTTGCGTTTCTGAATAAATATTGCCCCTGGTTAGCCAGCTGCACGAGGCAATCTGGTTTACATGTTCTTGTTCTAGATGATGAGGATATTTACCATGCAGCGCTTTGCTCTTCCATTTCTTTATCTTATCAGCGTCTTTTACTATTTTGTGATTTGGATTAAAAAGGTCATTGTTTAATTGGAGAGGTGTGCCTTTGTGAGGGAGACTTACTATTGCTTTATGTATTATTATTATTATTATTATTATTAAAACAAAACAACGCTTTGGTGGTAAATAAAAACTATTAGGAACTAAAATGCCAAATCGTTTCATTTTATATATTAGTCAATCGATTTCGTACTTAATACTAAGTATACTTTAAGTTTTAACGAGCATTCGTCGAGCATACTGTCAGACAATATACAAAGGTACTTAATAAAAAATAATCATAAGGTACCATCGAGCAATCAATATTTACATATTGCAAGAAGATTCTATGGTGAAACACCTCATTTAAATATTATACAGCCGTTATCAATTAGTGCCAAATGTAAAAGTATATAAAATATTGTTATTTAATAATCACGTGGTTACTTCACCAATCGGATTCTTTCATCAGAAGGTATTAGGTAACTGTGAGAGGACGATAACCATCCTCTCGCTTGTTATAGATGATTGTGAAGGCACTCTAAAATACCTGTGCTTTATCCTAATACTCGCCTAATAGAATTCCGAAGAGGCTTCATAATGTTGTGCAACTCAGGAATTATTATAAGGCTTTTACTATGATTATTCGTTCATTCTAGGCATTCTTTTAAGTCGCTAACTGTAGGTATGCTGGTTCTCTACCATTTCTCCGTTTAGGTGTTTTTTTAACCGACTTCAAAAAAAGGAGGTTATATCAAATCGACGCGTGTGTATGTATTTATGTAATATTTCCAGAACTGCCCAGTTTTTGTATATGTTAATCTATGACAGCTTCTGAACAAATGTGCCAAATATCAAAAGTGTATGTATGTATGTATGTATATATGTATGTATGTATATATGTATGTATGTTTTTATGTTTGTGCACGCATATCTCCGGAACCACAAGTCCAATTCTAGTGATTCTTTTTTTATTGTACTAGGTATTGTTCAACTTAGGGAATACTGCAAGTTTCATCAAAATCGGTTCAGTAGTTTCTGAGATAGGGAATTTTAATTCCTAATTGCGTACAAAAATTTGAAGTCGGCTTTATCTTTTTAAAATACTATTATTTATATTATACTTACAGGGTTGTAAAAAGTTTGTACATACACGATGTTTGCGGCATTTGAGTTTCCGAACGGATAGTCGATAGATATATATTAAGAGCCTTTTTTGTTGAAAGGTGATGATACCTGATGGTTCACTAGATGACGACCGCAACTACGTTGCACCAAAATTAGTGTATCTCGCGGGAACCGTATATTTTTCCGGGATAAAAGTAGCCGGTATCCTTTCCCAGGACTCAAAGTATCTTCATACCAAATTTCAGCATAATCGGCTCAGTGGTTTGCGAGTAAAGAGGTAACAGACAGACAGACGTACGGAAAGCTAGACAGACACAGTTTCGCATTTATAATATTTTGTATGGATGTCAAAAGTACGTTTCTGACTGGCCTCATGGTTTGGACCATAGCTTTGTTTGTAGTAGCGGTGAAATCGAACGTTTAGGTGAATTATGTAGTTTGTTTGATGTGTAATGTTCATCTAACGGACTCTGTGACCACGTGACCCACATAACTATGTTTACATAAATATTTTACACATACATTTTAGTCGTCACCGAATCTTGAGAAAACTACTCGTTTTTCGAATAAAAACCGTAAGTATTTGTTATGAAGCAATTAGCATAGACTTTATACTGATCGATTTTAATGAAATTTAGGATTAAGTCATCGATCGTGGGAGAACGAAACACAATACCTTCTCAGTTCATAATCAGATCTAAATGTTTTGTTAAACAGTTTCTAAATGTATTTTAAAATTGAGATATCCTTAAAATTATAGGTACATGTATTTCGCCACTTTGAAATGTTTATTAAATATTTTATTAATTTTTAATAAAGGAAAAGGCACAAACTCAGAACAGGAAAATAAGGGTACAAATATCGCAAAAATATAACATTAGAAAGTGGATATATTAGAAATTAAATAAAAATAAAGTTTAAAAAACTAAAACCCGACTACTAAAACGCGCTCTAAAAAGTATGAAACAAGAAAACAGTTTATAGGGATATGGAAATGTTTAAAGGATAGCCGTGGTCGTATGTATGCCCAATTTTATTATCTACAATGAATCTGTTTTGCTATAATAGTAGGTGGCATACGGCTAACCTTTAAACATTTCCATATCCCTATAAACTGTTTTCTTGTTTCATACTTTTTAGAGCGCGTTTTAGAATTCGGGTTTTAGTTTTTTAAACTTTATTTCTATTTCAATTATTTTGGGGCTAAAATTCGCTCGATAAATTTCTTAACCTTCCCAACTCCTCAAATGATCGACGACTATATTAAGGATATTTTACAATTTATTTGGTTCTAGTGAGCAAATGAATAGTTATTTATTGTTTCGCTAGCTGTCGCCCGCGACTTCGTCCGCGTTAGCATAGCATAATAACGGAGATGGTTAATTTTCTCCTTTTTATGGTCCCTTACTCAAAGGGTAAAACGGGACCCGATCACAAAGATAAAATATCAGCCTGTCCGTTTGTCCATATCCAAGCTGTATCTCAAGAACCACGCTCAACACTAACGATGCGACAACTTTCATAATGGTGATGGGCTACATTGACATGTCATGTCACACGTGTTATAGAGAGTATGATTTAAATCAGACATGTAACATATTATAAACTTCTATACGTACTATTATAAATGCGAAAGTAACTTTGTCTGTCTGTTTGGCTCGTTTTCGCGCCTCAACAACTGAACTATTTTCGATGAGGTACGAAGAGTACCGGAATATGGTATAGGGTAGTTTTTATCCCGACAAAATGTACGATTCCTGCGTTATAAAGTTATTTCTGAGCAAGGGAGTTGCGGACACCATCTAGTTAAGATAGAAAATATATTACATAGAGGGCCTGTAGAAAGTTCTGTTCCTAGCGATATACTATACGAATGTGTAGATATTACCTTCTAAAAGCAAAAGTAACGTTTAAACTTGATCCCCCGCGTTCACTTTCTATCTTATCTTTCAGGAAATATATCCGCGTATAAGTTTATGAGAAACCAGTATGCTGTATGTGATACACATGTTAGCTATTACCCAAGTACAAATATAAACAGTACCGTTATGTAAAAAAAAAAATATATACGATTTAAAATACATGGTGACTTGGGTGATTTAGAATTACTGATTTCAATGTTAATAAGCTGACGATTTCTTGACAATACTAATCGAATTCGTACATTGTTCTGGACTTTCTTTTTAAAGTTATCAGAAAACACACTTATGTGTGCGTACGCCCGATCTGGGGCTTCCGTGTTTCATGTAAATTCCGCTATTATTTTGAATTATCAGGACAACTGCTGCTGGGTCAGCTAACAGCTAGTTTAAAACAATTTTTCAATATTTAACATTACATGCTTTTTCTACGAGGTCATGCTACGTGTCTGCAAAAGCGGGTAAATGACAATATTCGTTAACATCAAATGTAATTTCTGATACAAAGTATTATCATTGCATGAAATATCAATTCGGTATAAATAGTAAAAAGATATCTTGTTTTTTAAGGTTTTAATATCCCGTCCTTAATCGTTAACTCTTTTGTATATATATATATATTCGATTTGAACGGGTATTGTGAACTACCCGCAGAATTAATTTATATAAAGGGCACAAGTAAATTATAACTGCGAAATCAAAGGAGCAGCGGATCGGAAGTGTGTCAAGTGTGACGTAACATTTTAACAAACGGTCTGTTAAATCCCATGCTTTTATAACTTGTCTCGTCGACATATAAATTGTTTGCCAAAATATCGATACAATTAAAACTGCAATAGTCTTTTGTTTGATTGATTGAATCATAAACAAGTCACAACATGTTAAGTATACTAACGATAATTCACACTAATGTCATAAACAAGTCAATATATCGAACAAACGGTAATTTGCAATCATACATTTTGTGGCGCCGCAATATCGAAAAGCTTTTAAGAAGCATACAATTAACAAGTATGTATGCTTAAACGGCTAAGCGAAAATTTTGCAAGACTTCAAGTATTAGGTATTTAAAACAACAGCATCAAGACTCCAAGTCCTAAAAGTCCAATAGAAGGGTGTTCTCGACGTTAGCTACCTTGGGATTTGTAATGAGAATGACTATAGGATCCTTAGTAGAAACAGGGCCTGATTAACTGTTATATAGAACGTTTTATCGACTCCGCGCTGTCTAGTTCTAGTCTAGTCAAATGTCTAGTTACATTCCACTACTAACTCGGGAGCGTCAATAAGTTACGTAGATTTTTTAGAGATTAGAACATGATCATTTCTTTAACTCGAGAATTAAAAGTAAATCAGAATGCTCATTACCCGCGCTCGAATATGCCATAGGTCCCGCGCTAGTCGAATACGGCACTGAAAACATATTTATTACAATTCAAATACTCACAAATTCCCCTTTAGCAGGTTGAGGCTGTAGTCATAGGCGGAGGATCGCCCCGGGCCGGTGAGGTAGAGCGCACACTCGTCGTCGGCGGGCGCGGTCAGCGGCGCCAGCGACGTCGCGTACGCTATACATAACGCTACTAGGAGCGTTCTGAAACAAAGAGGTAAAAGTAAATTTAATATCGTTTTCACTTTTCGGCATCTAGCATTGCCCCGGGGCATGGTGGGCCGACAGGATACGTAAATAGCCGAAGTTTAAATTAAGAACATAAACTACGTATTGCACTAGTACTAAGTCCCCGTGCTTCGTGGATCATCGGTTTTGTTCGGCTATTTCCGTATCCATTCGGCCTGCCCTGCCTTCCCTGCCCCAGGGCAGTTCCAGATGCTGAAAACGCTATAAATTTTTGAAAATGGAACATGACGAGAAGGTGTTCTATATGCTAGTCTGCGTGCTCTCACTCTCTACAAAATATAGAGACTGCTGACGAATAACAATCAATTAAAGCATATCAATTAAAGCTGTGAGCATACGCGACTAATAAAATATTATGAGGATCAGAAATTGTTATGATAAATTAAAAAAAAATCTCAAATGCCACAATATTCAAATTTGTGACTTCAAAATGGAAAATAATGAATAAGTATATCTAACGGTAGGTGAAGCAGGTAAATAAAAAAATTACAAGAAAAATCGATAACTTTATCGTTTATTCGTAACAAATGAATGTTCATTTTTTGCGCAAAATGTTTATTTTTGGTAAATGTTTCAAAATTGCTTAAGTAGGACGTAATTTGCAAACTGCAATATTTACTTGTTTCGCATTAATAATGTCTAGAACTCAAGTCTAGCCATTGTCTAGCAAAAATTAGTATGCGCTTACACAGAGTATCTCACATGACGTAAAGACATGATGTTCGAATTTTAAACCGTTCTATTGTTGCTGGTTTGTAATCTATACGCAAACCGCCCGATATCAATCTTAGCTGACCGCAGCGTTTGGAAATAGGCGTATCCATTTTGCAAGCTTTGAAATTACTAAATTACTAGTACAGAATGAATTATATATGTAATTATTCACGCCGTATATAAGATTTATATCATCACGAATTACGCTCACTTTTTTGCCTAATTATTAAACGGTTTACTCAATTATGACAATTGCATTAATTAGCCTTTTTAACCGACTTCCAAAAAACGAGGAGGTTATATGTTCGGCTGTGGATATATATATATATTTTTTTTTTTTTTTTTTTTTGTATGTTCAACGATTACTCCGCCGTTTGTGAACCGATTTTCGAAATTTTTGTTTTGTTGTATTAGGTTTCACTCCAATTTGGTACCATGTTCACAAAAGTGGTGACCTGATGATGGGATCCATGAGTAATCGAGGGAACTCCTCGAAATTTATATGGAAACATATGGTGATTTTGGTTTTATGTGAAGTGTACTAAGAATATGCTACCAAAAAGTCAAATATTGGGTCAAAGTATACCATGGTTTCGAAGATGCTGAGAGAACTCCTGACTCCTTATAGATACACGTTCGGGAGTTTCGGCGTTGTTTTAAGAACAGAAAGCATATGCTACTATGCAATTCATATTCATCATCATAATCATCATCATCATCATCATCATCATCGTCATCATCATCATTAAGGTCACCAATATCTCATGGCACAGAATTAATAATAGTACAAGGCATAGGTATGGATATACTAATAATAATAATTATGTACTGTATAACAACACCTGTTTGTTTAATACATGGCGGTCGGCGCCGCAGAGGCGACGGCGTCGCCGCGCCGCCGCGCCGCCGCGCCGCGTGGCGCGTGGCGGCAGACAACAGATCGAATACTTTACTAATTACTTTATAAAATTTAAATAGACAAATAGAATTAAAATAAAGTTATTTTAAAAAGAGCGTTTACACAAAACAAAGTCATTAAGTGTCTTTTTAATCAGTTATACTTATTAATCGATAGATGGCGCACTAAGTATCGATTTGAATTCTTGATTAAGCGCTTATTCCACTTATCCTAGCTAGGAAGTCCTAGCTAGGGTCCTAAAAAATTTAGTCAAGTGGAATAACATTTAGAAGCTAGGATCCTAGCTAGGATCCTAAATCGGAAAAAATTTAGTCAAGTGGAATGACATTTAGAAAGCTAGGATCCTAGCTAGGACTTCCTAGCTAGGATAAGTGGAATAAGCGCTTTACAAGAACAGAGCTGTCAATAATTATGATAATATTAAATATTATGAGTAGCTACGCTACATCCTATGCAAGTTTATACAATTTTTTATCTGATAGATCCTTCGATCGTGGAAAAACGAGACACAATAGCCTTTCTATTGTTATCTCAATCGCCGGTGACCGCTTGGGGCTTGAAGCATTAAAATTGTTAAATTACTTAGCACAATATGTTCACTTCACTGATAATATATGATTTTGTGAGTGTGAGTTGTGACTCTTGACAAATTGTAATAAGATACGTAAAATATACGCGAAGGTTTACCTACTAGTGTAACTAAAAAGAGTGAAATTATTATTATTTTTAACAAAAAATTAAAACCGACTTCCAAGGTAAAAACAATAATAACATTAATATGAACTAAAAAGTATTAAATAATTTTTACTATCTAATGGTGCCTTTTTCCGAATTCGGCTAAAACTCAACTATTTCTGTATTCAATCTTCATAATTTTGAAGTCGGTGCCAGTTCCAAAAGTTTCAAATATTCTGTCAGAGGACTGAAGATTCAGCTATCTGGTACCGACTTCAAAATAATGAAGATTGAATACAGAAATAGTTGAGTTTTAGCCGAATTCGGAAAAAGGCACCATTAGATAGTAAAAATTATTTAATACTTTTTAGTTCATATTAATGTTATTATTGTTTTTACCTTGGAAGTCGGTTTTAATTTTTTGTTAAAAATAATAATCGAATTAAATGTTATAATAATTTGCAAATTAGTTTTGTTAATTAAATACAAGGAAATAATTAAAAATGACAAGCTTTAAACAATGCAGCTGATAAGGTATACATAATATATTAAGGGAAAAGCACTAATAGTAGACACTATAAGGAAAAATAAAACATTTGAATGTAATAAAATGTATATTTATGAAAATAAAAGATTGATAACTTATTTAATGTCTTCTGTAACTTTAACAAATTAAAACTATTATAGTTATTCTCTGATAAATCAATAAAAAAATATATTATTGGTCTTTTTGTAAACTTAGTCATAAGCCCTAATGGATGTCATCACAAAAAACGAACATCACTAATAGTAGACACCAATATGAACTAATAGTTGACATAGAACATTACATTACATTTTACATTTTTCCTATTATTTAGGTCTTTATTTGCCGTTTTTCAAAAGATTTCATTTACTTCATCATAGTAACTACATGCATCAGAAATATTATCCGCGTTGTCTCCAGATTCTATCCATTCTTCTTCCATGCTGAAACTATCTTTCCTTCTTAGTTTTTTTCAGTCTTTAGTCTCCATGCTTCTCTTGCCTCTTCTTTTTTCTTCTTTCTTTTCTCAGCTCTCTTTTTTCTTCTTTTACTGCTGAAAAACTAAAGCAATCGATTTTTAGATCAGTACAAGGTCTAATATTTGACACCATGTCCATTTTTCGGTACAGTAGATCTAAGTTGTTAGTTTGTTAATAGAATTATATTTTCAGAGAATAGTGATAATATTTGCAGTAGAATAAACTATAAAATAACTTTAGTATGTATTGCACAACTAAGAGATGAGATCCATGTCATCTATTAGGTTTTTTACATTTTCAAGAACTAATAGTAGACACCCTTTATATTGTTAGGGAAAATGGATAAAAAATCATAATTATACATTAATTAGTGTATACAACATGACCACTTATCCAATGAAATCAATAGAAATTACAAAAAAATAAAAAAATGTATTCAAAACTTATGTGCAAAATTTCGCCTTCCTTAACCTATTTGCTAAGAAATTGCCGAGCGCGTGTCAGCGCGGTCACATTGTTTACGAAAACTGATCCCATTTTAAAATGTTGTTCCCGAAGGCGTCCCTATATATTTTGTCACATCAACAGATAGCTTGAGAAGCTTATAAAATTTACAGTGTTGAGAAATAAGTAGAGTAATTCTTATTTTTATGGTATTTTTTTCGTAAGTGTCATCTATAATCTATTAGTTCCGTGTCTAGCATTAGGTCTTTTCCCTTATATTATATACATAATATATCGAAATATTTAATGACATACCTACCTACATAGTTAATGTCACAAAATCAAATGAAAGGAGGAATTCATAAAAATTAAAAACTAATAAAAAGGCATATTTTGCCGATGCAAAAAAGACTTTCAACCGAAAAAAAAAATTTTGGATAAAAGAAGTTTATAATATATTTTAATTTTTATTGATTTCGAAGACTGTTTTTATATTATAAATGAAATAACATAGCGAATAAATTTGTCTGAGGTATTTATATGGGAATCAATGTAATGCTCATGGCGAGATAAAATCTTATTCTGTTTAAATTCATTCAATACTAAATTAGGTACCGACATGAACTGTAATGTTATTTACACCAATTAAGGCTAATTACGTGAAAAACTGTGTAATTTGTTCTATGTTACAGATCTTTGTTTTTAATTATAAAAATTTTAGAGTGATTAACATTTAGGAATGGCTTAACAGATTTTCATTCAACACCACAAAATTAGTTGAAAATAGTTTTTATTTGGGCTGCACGAAAAAGTTATAAGGGCCATATCTGATATCATAGCAAAATATATACGCTTAAATTTGACAAAAATCCTATTGTTATCCTGTATTACTGTAGTACCTATACGCAGCATAAATATAGCCCTCTAATACACAAAAATCAAGGAATCCCTTAAGACATGAAGGTGACCAATCTGCAGTACAGACAGATCTGCCCAAACTGATTTTTTCAGAAAATGGTTAGTAGTTTTCTTAAAGTTTCGTAGAATGTCTGAACTATAAAAATTATGTAGAAGCATCTGAAATATGGATCATCTGAAATTTAAATTATTTTGGTCTTTCGGAGACTAGGCATGGCGTGGATGAAGGAAGTCATTAAATAACTTATACGTAATAACATATAATATATACGTCAGTGGTTGATGATAGTTTCACTGAATACAAGTTTTGATTAATTAATACAAAACCTTAATGACAACAGGATATAACCAGTAGGATCTGTTTCCGTTGGTCCTCAGCCTTGGTCAAAATGCGAACATTTTTCCCTTTCGCTTTTAATATTTTATATCGGTTATATATTATTTTATACTAGCTGTCCCGGCAAACGTTGTTTTGCCATTCAAAGTAATTCTACTTCATCAGTTGATACAAAATCTTACCCCCTTTTTGTCCCCTAAGAGGGATAGGGGGAAAATTTTATACACCAGATGTTAAGTTGGAAAAAGCAGTTAATAATAGGAAGTAAGTCCATTAAAATGACGTGACAAAATTCACATCATTCAAATCAGCATAATAGGTTCAAAGTCAATCTTATAGTAATTATATAGCAGTTAAATATTATAATAATGTTGTACCACATGATTAAGTATCATTAAATTTGTATAACGACTTAAATATAGATGATGAATAATTTTTAACAGTTGTAGACGGATATAAAACTGTGGCCTATGACATGAAGTCAATATACATTAAGAAGCTGGGGTTAATGCATATTTTGACAACTATCGATAGTACCATTATGTTATATTTGATAGTCTTCTATACTTATTACAAAATTATTATAAAACAAAGTCGCTTTTTTTCCCTCATGTCCCTTTGTTCCCTTTAATCTTTAAAACTACGCAACAGATTTTGATGATTCTTTCAGTGTTAGATAGCCCATTTATCGAGGATGGTTATAGGCTATATTTTATCACGCTAAGACTAATAGGAGCGAAGAAATAGAGGAAAATGTGGGAAAAACGGGGAAACTTATTTGAAAGCGCTAACTTGAACGCGCTAATCTCAGGAACTACTGGTCCGATTTGAAAAATTCTTTCAGTGTTAGATATCCGATTTATTGAGGAAGGCTATAGGCTATATTTTATCACGCTAATACTAATCGGAGAATGTGAAAAAGACGGGGGAAATTATTTGAAAGGGATTATCTCGCGAACTACTGGAGCAATTTTTATGTTATTTGGCACAGATAAGAAGTAGACCACGTGAAGGATCATAGGCTATCCATTTTAATCATTTTTTCAGTGGCTATATATTTTATACCCGTGCGACGCCGGGGCGGGTCGCTAGTACAGTTATAAGAGACAAAAATATCGGTAGATGGTTGTGCAGCCAACTCAGATTCTCTTTAACTCTAATCTCTTAAACTCTTTTTATTTAACAGTGATTACAGCTGTTAAGCAGTAATTCGGGACATTCATTGTACATATCTATGTTTAATAAATCATAAATTTTGTTAGTCTCGCTAAAACTCGAGAATCAAAACGATTTGCTAATATTAGTCTTAAAATAGTCGTGGATGTCCAGGGAAGGTTTACACGGTAGAAAATTTACGAGTTAAGTTACACGAAGTTCACGGGTTAGTTTCTTTATAATAATTGGTTCTTGGACTATATTATAACAGCAAGCATTTTCTTAAAAAATTGTCGGTATATGTGGCTATAGACATAGAATAATATATTAGCAGTACCATTAGAATTCCCACTCGTGAAACCCGTTTAAAGAAATAACAACTCATGCTACGATACTATAAGGTTCAACTTCCGACCGCGCAGTGATAGGTGCCACCAATTATATTTGCTTACATGTGCGCTCTCTTTCTATCGCGTAAGATATAATCGCGTACCCTTTCTGACGAAATCAAGATTGTCGTCTTTTGGAAAATAAAATAATCTTCTTTTAATTACTATAGCTACTAATAGCAAACTTTTTTATAGTAATAATCAAATTTTAGTATAGTCCGTGCAATCAACGAAGACGCGCCCTATAAACAATTTGGAGGAATAGTGGGGCGCGTCTTCGTGGATTGCACGGACTATTACCCAACGTATATTTTATAATGGTTTTATATTCGATTATAGTGTAGGAGCTGGTAATGAATTTTTTACAACTTAAACATAGCAACTTGTTTATTTCTGTGCAGTATTCGGTTTGTTTGTAACAAATTGGTTTATTTGTTTTGTTTGTGTATTTTTTTATATTTTTTTTTGTATTTTAAAGTCTTAAATTATTTTATTGAAATATTTCTTTGACCTTTATTCAATTGTTCATATTTATCAGATTAATAACGATTCTGTCACAGCGGTTAAATCAGTACGTAAATATATGCGACGAAAAAATCTTGCGCGTGCGTCACCGCTCGCTTGTGAGTCCCTAGTGATCTGCCCCTCTAAAGGGGTACTTACAGTTCAATACCTAAACGCGCGAGTGGGAGTTGGGACTTTGTATTCTGTGACTTTAATTCCGATTGAGACTCGGTATCCCATACAATATTTTAGTCTAGAAGTACTAGGCTTTAGTACTACATATAGTAGGTTCTAAGCTAGAACCTATATTTTTAAGACGTGTGTTCAAAATGTTTACTCATCTTGTAACATAAGCAAATAAATTAGTACAGCTTATTAACACATAGCTCCTATTGCAAAATGTTGTAATAATGGAAAGGAGCATCATTTAAACGCTTCTTGGCTACTTGAGCAATTGCCTATCATCTCATTGGGCAAGAATACGAAATGATCATGATCATGACTCGATTAAACTATGCTCTTCTCTCTGACCTTTAATTACGAGCGGTTAGTAGAGCACACTCTTTACGTAATTTTTAAGTAGGTACGTGTGATATAATAGACATATTTTTTATCATTAGAAAGCGTAATTAGAATTTAATTAATAACAAAATTATTTTCCTTATACGACTAACTTGTTTTATAGTTAAAGTTAACTCTGGGTTAAATATCATGACCTCTCTGACGTTCTGCGTATCTATAAAATAAACAACATGTTTAGACCAGCGTTCATTTAACTTCCCTGAAAGTTTAGCCATAGATTAATTATGAATTGTATATCTTTATATTATGCTTTTTAATTAAATAAAGATTACATTAGAAAAATGACCTTTAACATTGTGGTACTTTGTCCAAATTAGAGACGAGGCCCAAATATTTGTACCAAGCCTCCGTCCTAGAAATAGTAGGTCGTGTCCACACATAAAAAGTGCAATGTGAAGTAGGAAAAACTTGTCTTAGCCATAACTTTACCAAATACAAGTGTACTTTATAAAGTTTACGTTTTTTACATTAGTATCAATGATGTGATTGGAATACATTCACTTGTGTCTTGACGTACTTACAGTCGGGGTATTTTAATAGGCCACATTTGACATCTGTCAGATTAATCTCCATAGTGAGGTGAGCTGCGTAAAAACATCGACCAAAACGAATAAATCGATACGGACTTGAAATAAAATATTTGAATTTTATACGTTTGAAATAAACTCCTGTCCCATTATTGCTTTTTCTTTTTCAAATTCAAGGAGCAAAATAAGACAAGTACATAATTTACAAAAAAAAAAAATGCATTTATTCGCTTAAATTATAAAAACTGTTAAATGTAGTATTATCATTATTCATTTCACACAAATATGTGTTACTTTTCACAACGTGGTTATTAATTTATCGGGATATTTCGTTACAAGTAATCAATGCATCGATACTATTTTTTCGCTTTCGATTTTTAGGGTAACTTCCCTAGAGTTTAAAAAGAAAAAAGGTCAACTGACGTAACATTGTAACGACGTGCAATTATTACGATCAGAATTTGTTTATTACGTTTAGAATTGTTTATCAGTAAAAGCAAATCGTTAAATAATTCGTATCGGTCATATTTACAATAAATACGTAATCGTAATTGAAAAAAGTTAATCAATTGTGCAGTTATAACAAAACGAAAATATTTATTTTTTATGTACGTCGTTATAAGGTTACCAGGTACAATTTCGATGAACTGTCAAATGTGGCCTATTAAAATGTCCCGACTATACGTCTTGTCTTATGAAGAGTTTTCAACGGGCTGTGAAATATTTGGTAGTTTGTAATATTTTTTTTGTAATAAAAACTGTGAAGTTGTGTTGTGAAGAATCTTTTTAAACTGTCATATATTTCTAAGTAAAAGATATAAAAGCTGCGTATAATATTATGCGACGAAAGTAAATTATCGGTTTTATTATCATAAGCTCAAGTGATCGCTGTAAAATTTTTTCTAACGGGTTATTTAAATTATAATTTAATTTAAACACATATATTTTAAACATTTTGTTAATCTAGTCATGCTGATTAACGGCTGATACGTCTAATTTTAAAAGAGAGTGAGATTAATTTATGATCTTGAACCCAGACTGATTCTATTTTTAAAAGCCACATAAATGCTTCGTTGCTAGTTCGATGCAGTCCGCATTTTATAAATTTTTTTTGCTGTTGAACTCAAAACCTTATTATTTGACGTATGATTAATGTTTTAACCAATGAGAAGTGAGAACGCGTTTGATATTGGTTTGAAATATCGTAGTTTGGAAGGAAAAGGACAATCCAGAAACGAAGCTGGGTAAGGGTTGGACCTTATCTGGCAGCACGGAATCGCCTTTTTCCGTCACCCTTTCTCTTTCTGTCGCTTAGAACTGCCATTTGCTAGACCGAGACAGAAAGCATAATGCGATAGCCTCGAGGATTCCGCCGCGTGAGACCGCGCGCTCGCGACACGACACGACGCGACACTTTTTTAGGGTTCCGTAGCCAAAATGGCGAAAAAACGGAACCCTTATAGATTCGTCATGTCTGTCTGTCTGTCTGTCTGTCTGTCCGTCCGTATGTCACAGCCACTTTTCTCCGAAACTATAAGAGCTATACTATTGAAACTTGGTAAGTAGATGTAGTTTGTGAACCGCATTAAGATTTTGATACAAAAATGGAAAAAATATTAAAAATTTTAGGGGTATTTCAATAGGTACAACTGAAACAAAAATTTTTTTTTTGTCTAACCTATGCTTATAGGGTATCTATGGATAGGTCTTCAAAAATCATATTGAGGTTTCTAATATAATTTTTTTCTGATCTGAATAGTTTGCGAGAGAGACTCTTCCAAAGTGGTAAAATGTATCCCCCCCCCCCTCCTCTAACTTCTAAAGTAGTGATAATTCTAAAAAAAATATATGATGTACATTACTATAAAAACTACCAACGAAAATTGGTTTCAACGAGATCTATCAAGTAGTTTTTTTTATATGTCATAAATGGTAAACCTTAATTTAACTTTCATTAAATCAACTAAAATATAAAAATAAATCAAAAACCTTTTAATTTTATAGAAATAAACCTTATTGCTGCTGCGGAACCCTTCATGGGCGAGTCCAACTCTCACTTGGCCGCTTTTTTTTCTTATAATGGCACTTCGGCTCTTTAACCATGGCCAGTGTCGAGTATAATAATATTATGGCGGGAAAACAATATTCTATAATACAATTTTTTCTATTATCGTCAGATCAGTCAGGTCTAAAGTCTAGTCAATGTCTAAGTATAAAGTCAAAACAGTCAAGAAGTCAAGTCGGTTGTAAGTAAAGGACGCGACACTTAAGCTAGAAACAAATTATCGGACGCATCCATTCGCGGCTGACGGATGCGGCTTAACAATGTGCACGGTTCATCCGCGGACGTCAAAGACCTAACCTACAATTATGTCAATGACAGACGTCCGCGGATGCAAAAACATCCGGCCAGCCAGATTCTGTTCGGACGTCTGAGCGCTCAAGGTCGCGTCCGCGACTTATGTCAGACAATGTGCACAGTTTAGTGTATTTTGTATTGATCAAATAGAAACAAGCCGTATCCGATGAAAACATCCGCGGACGTGCGTCCGATAATTTGTTCCCAGCTCGTTCAATAATATGCCATTGACGTTTTACAAACGACAAACATCAATTCGCGTCGCGCGGTGTCGTGTCGCTTTGGTTAATAATGTTGCTATAAAATGTTACTGATATCGCAAAAAGGCAACCTCTCAAAAGAATTTGTATTATCGATTCTGTTATCTCAATGCCTGTTACCCCACATAGTGTATTGAGAGTATAGATTAGCTTAACCAGTAATACAGATTTCGTAAGCGACCTTACTGACTAGCCTTGCCTGTGGGCTGGACGCAATCCGCGCGATCATAATTAATTATCTCACATATGAAATGACACTTCATTAATGGAATTTTTGAAATATTTTCATTTAAATTAAGGCTTAGATTACTTTCATATTGTAAAAATATTTTGCTTATTGAATTGCATGTTGATAAGGTACAGGAAAAGTAAATTGTAATATGTATTAAAATCAAGAATATTTCTGCATCGTGTAAACCTCTAAATTACTGGCACGATTTTATAAAAATTGGCTCATATTCGTGAATAGATCACGGAGAAAATTTTATTGCGCCAAAATGAACGGTTTCGACGGGATTTAATCTTGCATGCATTGCAGGAAACCTAAAATAAGACATTTTCAAGTTTTCTACCGACCACAAAAGCTTGAAACAACACAATAAGCTTTTTGTGGTTAGGAAAGTTTTAGGAGTCACAGTCCGCAGACAACATAAAAGCTACAAAGTGTTTGACCATTTAAATGTTTTGTTTTATTTTTATACAAATATTATCATCGACTAAAAATATAATAAAAATATTTACGAAAACGTGTGTCTGTATGTCTGTTACTTCTCCCAAACCGCTGAACCGATTTTGCTGAAATTGAGTATGGAGATACTTTGAGTCCTGGTTAAGGATACTTTTATCTCAGAAAACATATGATTCTCTCGCGATAAACGAATTTTGGCGCAACGGACTTGCGGTCTAATTTAACAAAGGATATTACTATACTTGACAATCGATGTCACCATCACTATCAGAGAAATTCAAATACAGCTTAAATAGGAAATATGTGGACCTATGTTATTATTTGTTGGGATGAGGTTAAGCAGGCCAACTAATTCACTAACTTTGACTTAACATAACCCAATCAAATAAAGTAGGTCCGCCATCAGTGTGTGAATTAATTTATCTGGTGTTACGAGTTACAACGTTAAGACGCTGACAACTGCCAATGACCTTGATCTCGCATCACTCGCGCACCTGTGTCGATTTTCATGCCAGAGAGACAGAGATGTGAAGTGTTCACTCGGTAGCGTGGATACATTTTTCATTTGTTAGAGGAAAAAATAAATATTATGGGAAATCTAGATGTCAGAACCGAAAATTAAATGCGGCAATCTTTAGATTTTTGTAAAAGGTATCAAATAAATAAATTTTTAAAGCATAGATTGTATTATTACTTTAGTTAAAACTGTTTAAAGTTCCTGAAAGATGTGACTTTGGTATTTTTTTTCATCCAGTAGGAGTACATTATTTTATTATTTAAATTCGACAAGCTTTTTCAAATATAATCAAATATCACATATACTTTTTTGTGCCAGTCAATGAAATACATACGTCTAGAAAACTGCACAAAGATGTCGAATTGGCAGCTGTCTTCCCCTTAAGTGTTTGTAGGAATCGTCCCTTAAATTTTTAACTTTAGTATTTTTTCTGATCGTGTAGACAGAAGTATCAGAATTCAGAACTACTTCATAGAACCTAGTACGGAAAACCATGGGCTTTGAACTCTACTACGACACCTCCATACGTAGCCACGTAAATATTTAAATGAGGTACCTTTCCGCTACTAAAAATAGATTTCGTTTTCACTTCCATAACCTCTACAAAATTGTTGATAGATCGTAAATATAATAATAAATTATGTTTTAATATTGTTAGCTTTATGTTTTGTAGTATAGGTAGAAAGTGTGAATTGGTGATTTACGGTATATCTTCTTATATATAAAATTCTCGTGTCACAATGTTAGGCCGCGTACTCCTCCGAAACGGCTTTACTGATTTAAACCAAATTTTATATGCATATTCAGTGGGTCTGAGGATCGGCTACTGGGTACTTTTATTATATTGATAAGTGCATTTGTTGAATAAATAAAAGTAAATTATGACAACTCGAGACTGACGCGGACTGCTACGGAATAGCGATGGACGTTGCCATGGTGACATACTTATTTAGTCACTTCAATAAAATAATATTATGGTCGAAATAGGTACTTTATATTATGGCAAAGCAACGTTTGCCGAGACAGCTAGTTATATTATAATTGTAAAGTGACACGTTTATGAAATGTTTAATTACTTTAATTATATCTAGAATTCGTTCTTTATACTAGATTTTATCACAAAACTACCCTACTGAGCGAATAAACGATAGACATCCCTTTAATTGCCTATTAATGGAGTAAATGGGGGATAATTTATAAATCATAATTTACAACCTGCCACCTCTATCTGTGTTTTTATATCGAAAATACCCCAGAACTTGTAGCTTATTAAAACTTCGACATAAGAATGTGAAAAATTAGAAAAATTCGAATAAATTGCATCATTATTGTCAATACTATTGGCCGAATTCCTGAGAGAGGTCAACGCATTACAAACATTTGACGTAGCAGGTACGTTACCAAGTAGTTTGGCACGTTTGGCACTCGGGGACTGCCGCAGTAAAACTATTGAATAGAATTTTTATCAACTTTGCATCCGTTGTGGATGATTTATGCAAATATAATTCGCATACTTCTAGTCGCAAGCACACAAATACCGTGCCGAAGTCTAGCAACGCCGCACTGACCGGCACCGGTCGGAGTGGATGGTGTTAAGTTTTTTCGTTACGGAATTTCTTGATTCGGTCACTAAAACTTAACTAAACTAACGAAAACTTAACTAAGTAGAAACATATAAAAAGCTGCGTGAAGTAAGACAAAAATACTCTATGGCTGACAATCAACAATGGAACGACAGTAGATTTCAACACGATATCCATTCAAATGTAGGTAATTTAAAGCGAAAGGTTTAGTATCTAATAATAATAAACAAGCTAAACTTTTGAGGGCGCTGGCTTAGTCAGCGGCACGTGTTACTAATAAAATAATATTAAATCAACATTTATATATACACAGGCAGGTTTAAAAAGTTCGCACATAAGTGCTACCAAATATTTAAAAAATATAAAAAGGAGTAAAAACATTTTGTGCTGTGAAACTTAAATTCCCGTAAGGCATCCATTAGACAGTAGGTTTTGCTGTCAGTTTTACCACAGTCATGACTGTGACTGATGGATAACCTACCGTGTAAGAGCGTGACTGACGGTTGCATAAAGCTGATTGATGAAAATCTGGATATTTTGATTTTTGCTTTATGCAACCATCAATCACGAATTTTGAGTGGGTTTTGTCATATCTGACAAAATTGGAAAAAAATAAAAACGTACTAGTTGATGCCCGCAACTCCGTTGCGCCAAAACTCGTTTATCGCATGAGAACCGTACATTTTCCGGGATAAAAAGTAGCCTATATCCTTTCCCGGGACTCAAAGTATCTCCATACCAAATTTCAGCAAAATAGGTTCAGCCGTTTGGGCGTGAAGAGGTAACAGACAGACAGACAGACAGACACACTTTCGCATTTATAATATAAGTATGGAAGTATGGATACCTTTGAAAATTTTGGCTTTAACTGACATAAAACTGAAGAGAATTGAGTGACCGTCTAATACCATTCGTCAGTCCATCAGTCACCATCAGTCAAACATAATTCATGACTGACGGAATTGACTGACGCTTGCATGCCCGTGTAATGGATGCCTTAAGTATATCTATGATGATTACAGGTTTAGTTACTCAAAATTATAATATATTCAATAGTTTTATTAATGATCGTAAACTCAAATGCTACTAGGTCAGTTGGTGAATGTCTTGCTGGACTATGCACGTGCGAGTTACTGGCACTAGTAACAAGATGCGCCCACGTACAGCCTACGTTACGCTTGGATGGCAATGTATGTTTTGTTGTCTAATAGGGTTGTCTAATAGGGTTGTCAGCTCGTCAAACCTAATAGAGGGCCATTTACATATTACGTAAAAAAAACTGATTATTTTGAACCCCTCTTATATTGAGATTATTATCTAGTATGAATCTCCGTTTCCCGCGTAAGCTCTCCGTAACTCGGAATATCTAGCGAGAGTAGCCGGATATTCGTTTTTAACTTAGCCATTGAGGACTTTGTTTGTAACTCTCTATACTTGGTTCGACATGGCGCGTACAAATTAATTATTATATTGTGTCTGATGAAACATAAAATCTTTTAACATTAAGTTACAGATTCAAAGCTCTACCGAACCAGACTACCTTACATTGTGACAAAAAAAATCAGACAATGACCGACTTAATTCGGACGCTTGGCAACCTTATTTTCTAGTTTAAGAGGGCCATCACCGTTATATTGTTATTTGTTACATCTATACTTATTATAAAACAAAGTCACTTTTTTCCCTCATGTCCCTTTGTTCCCTTTAATCTTTAAAACTACGCAACGGATTTTGATGATTCTTTCAGTGTTAGATAGCCCATTTATCGAGGAAGGTTATAGGCTATATTTTATCACGCTAAGACTAATAGGAGCGAAGAAATAGAGGAAAATGAGAAAAAAACGGGGAAAATTATTTGAAAGGGCTAACTTGAACGCGCTAATCTCAGGAACTACTGGTTCGATTTGAAAAATTCTTTCAGTGTCAGATAGCCCATTTATTGAGGAAGGCTATAGGCTATATTTTATCACGCTAAGACTAATAGGAGAATGTGGAAAAAACGGGGGAAATTATTTGGAAGGGCTTATCTCGCGAACTACTGGAGCAATTTTTATGTTATTTGGCACAGATAAGAAGTGGACCACGTGAAGGATAGGCTATCGATTTTAATCATTTTTTCAGTGGCTATATATTTTATACCCGTGCGACGCCGTGGCGGGTCGCTAGTAAATGTTTAATTTAGTTAAAGTATCAATTTTAAATGATTACGAGTGATACCTATACGCTGTATGCAATTATGTTTTTTTCCATTGTATGCATGTTTCTAACTGTATTTACACTAAACGTTCAAATTTCTAAAGATGTGAGTTACTGACCGTATTTTAAATTACGTTTTCACGCTGTTCCAGCTTTATTGTTACGTTCTGCTCCTATCTTTTTTATTTATTTATTCTATAATTTAGTGAACAAATTGTACTTTACTAACGCAATATTATTTTAGTTTCGTTTCTCTTTTAATTCTATTCGTTTCCTACCACGGGATATGATTCTTATAATCGTAAAACAAACACATTAATCGTTTAGTTCATTTTGTTATTCATGATGATCATAGCTGAATTAAGATTACATTAAAATCACATGATTGGGGTACATATTTTCAGACATTACAATTTAAATGACAACCCAAACTTTTGTCTGAACTTTAGTACCAAATAATAAAAATATAGCAGTTTCTAAACATTTTGCTAAACACATAATAAAGACGTAAATGTTTTAACAGACAGTGAAAGTAGAAATATAAGATATCAGAGAGTCAAAGGTGAATTCCAGGCAAACTTGAAAAGCGTCTTTATTACATTGGAATACAGTCGAAAATCAAGGTAGCATTTTAGTTTTGCACTTTTGTTATAGTTTTGGTACCGGGTAACGTTATGTAACTGTGATTGTATCTTAATTGCGATGTGACATCACTCTATTCTTAGGGTTGTAAAAATGTAGAGTTTTACATTTTTGTATTTAGGCCTAGTTTAGCCTAGTAAGCTAATATTTAACCTATTAGTGTATCTACACTAATATTATAAAGCGGAAGAGTTTGTTTGTTTGTTTGAACGCGCTAATCTCAGGAAGTACTGGTCCGATTTGAAAAATTCTTTCAGTGTTAGATAGCCCATTAATCGAGAAAAACTATAGGCTATATTTTATCACGCTGAGACTAATAGGAGCGAAAAAATAGAGGTAAATGTGAAAAAAAACGGAGGAAATTATTTGAAAGAGCCTATCTCACGAACTACTGGAGCAATTTTTATGTTATTTCAAGTAGACCACGTGAAGGATCATAGGCTATTTTTTGTGGACTAATATGTCTCTGAAATATCTAATTCACGCGGGCGAAGCCTCGCGGAAAGTCTAGAATATAATATTATCTAATGATAATGCGCTAATGCGTAATCACAAAAAAATAATAAAAGTGATCTTAATGTATTATAATTTTTATTGTAATGTAAAATCATAGCAAAACATTTCATAAAATATTGAAAAATAAGAGTTTATTTTATGCAGTCCACATGCAGCGTATACTTGTGTAAATACCACTTTTAAAGCAAATAAATGATTGATTTATTGATTGAAGTAATGTTTCAAAACATTTTAAACTGAATGCAAACAAATCTCAGTATGGAATGTACTGAGACTAATTTAAAAGTATTAACAGCGTAAAAATTAAATACAATTATTGCACGTTAAATTAGTCAAGTCCTTTATGTATACTTCTTCTTTTCTTCTTCTATTTAAGCACATCACATTTTTGTTGTTGTCAATTGTCAAATAATTAGATTAACATGGAATAAAACGAGATATACTGACGTCTGACACACTCAAAGAAATATTAATTTATAATTAACATAGCTGTAATTAAATGAAGATTTTGACAAATAGTCTATTTTGATCTGCCAAACTTTTTATTAGATTAAAGTTTAATCATCATTGAATGTCTCTGAGTGCGGCAGATAGACTGATTGATCAGTCAACATTTATTATTTGGGAGGTCCAACACAAGGGCACAGAAGATTAATTTCTGCATCAAAACTGTCGATGTGTCCAAACGATAGTATTCAAATGCCACACTATTAAAATGGTGCGAAAATAGAGACAAGTTGTTTTGAATGTGGTTATAATATTGGACAAAGTCGTTGAATCTTTGTGGGTGGTCAGAAGGCTTGGCTCCTGTTTTGTTAGGAGCAACTAACTTCTTATTAAATGTGACCCAATAGTAAGAGTATTTTGCGCTAAAAAATATTATAGCAAAAAGTTATCATGTAATAAACTTATTACTTGCGCTTTATTTCTTTTAATCTTATGAATATTATGATTATGATAAAAATAATATGATAATAATTCCGTCAACTATTTGGTGGTCGTTAGGCGTAATATCTAGCCAAAAAAACTTTTGGTGGATTTATGAATATAGTCTTGTTTCAAATTATCTATCATCTAAAGTAATATTTCTTAAATACGTAATTTTTGTGGGATAATACACAAATGCTTATTAGCGTGTCCATTTATACTCCAAATAACTTCAGCCGACTATAATATTGATACTATTCCAAGTTGGATGTTGTCTTAAAAATGTAGGTCAAAATCATATTCGAGAGAAATCTAAGTCAGCCAGACATCATCAGCAAAAATATTCTTTAAAATATTTCATTTATCTCATCAGTTTATCAATTCATTAAATTAAAAAATATAACTAATCATGATATTCTGCTAATAAGCTTCAATAGCTTTAATATCATATGCAACTAAAACTACTAAACATAATTCAAGACGTGAGTGGAAGAATAAGGTAAGTAACATGAAAAAACTTCCCATTTTTTGCCTAAATGAAGGCTTTAGGGCCGAAAAAATTATTTGAAATAGAAAAACTATGGATTATATGTGTAGCCTGATATATTAACTAGGTTATGAAGTAGATAACTTACAATTTTTATTAAAATAATTAGGGAAAAAATGAGTTATTGTCCGCATGTTACGAAATGTTACTTGTTCGATTCTTTCACTCACGTCTTCAATTGAGCTTCTTATGTTTTCTTCATCCCCATACTTTTAAATTTGAAAGACCCACATGTCTGTCTGTTACTACTTTACGCCTGAACTGCTAAACTAAAATAGGCGAAATTCATTATGTAGATATACATATATTCCGAAATCTAAATCTAAATATATAAAACTCAAAGGTGACTGACTGACATGGTGATCTATCAACGCACAGCCTAAACTACTGGACGGATGCTGAAATTTGGCATGCAGGTAGATGCTATGACGTAGGCATCCGCTAAGAAAAGATTTTGATAAATTCCAACCCCAAAGGGTTAAAATAGGGGATGAAAGTTTGTATATAATAAAACTTCTTAACGCGAGCAAATCCGCGAGCAAAAGCTCGTAGAATATAAGACAGTTTTATATCGGCCAACTGCATGGTTCCTACGCGATAAAATAATTTCTACGCGTACGAAGTTGTGGGCAACATTTAGTTAAAAAATAAATTTAATGCACAATAAGCTGAATAGAAGCTTTACTGTAAAGGGCATGTTTAATTTTAAGTCATAATGAGCCAATTAATTTAATGTAAGCTACGTCATAATTAGTACAACTGGCGCGTGCTACGAGCCTCGTAGCCGCTACGTGCAGTACGCGCGGTACAAAAAACATCAACGCGTTATTACGTAGCAATACGCTACGAGTGTTTGCATGCGTAATTTTTAATTAATTATTGGAAGTTATTATTATTAATCTTTTTATCATATTATGGTTCCTTGTGATCCATCAAAAACATATAATATTTAAATTATTGTAATACTTTTTACAAATATAATTAAGACCTTTCATTATTTACACGTTTTATAAAAATAAAACAAGGAGTACACAAAGTTATTATCCTTTTGTTTTCCGAAATTTGCTATCGTTATCAATGATTTTACGAGAGGTATATCCAATTTATTCTGTTATTGATCAATGAGAAATTATAAACAAAACTAAATATTACCTTGAAATCATCTTATCAACTTCCACACAATGAATATCACAACACTGCACAAGATGCACGATTTACATGGGGGACATGTCACGGGGGCGCGTGGTGAAGGTGCAGCGCCGGTGACAGCACTGCGCCGGCACCGACTCGCCGACAACACGAAGCCTTCCCCGAACTGGCCCCCTCACTCATCTCACTCTCTCATCTCACAGTCTCTCATCTCATCTCTCAGTGGCTCACTCACTCATCGCGCCCTCAAAGCTTCGCGCTTGATTTTTTTTCGCGATTTTTTTTTTCAGCAAATACTTTGGTAATGTTTTATGGATAAAAAGTCACAAAATCATACAGACTTGATCTTAGGAGAATTTTTGTTCAATTAAACACTAATTTTGTGTAATAATATTAAATAATTGATAAAAAGGAATACATATTTTGAATTATTCGTCACTTTATTTTTAATTAAAATTAATGTTGTTATGAGCAAGTGTTGCTAAAACACTTTCGTTTTTATAGACTTAACACTTTTTACGACAGGAATGTGTTGATACGAATCGCGAAATTCCAGCAGCAATAAAATTAGATATTTAAAACTAATATGCGAAAACGTTTGTGGAAAAATACTTGAATTTCACTTTTAGCATTTTTGAGTATTTTTTTTAATTTTATAAGCCCACTGCTCAAACGCAAACGATAAGTGTGTAACTTTTAGTCTAATTTTAATAATAATAATATGTAATAATTAACAATTGGTCGTATATTATGTTCAGATGTAATCATTTAAAAGTTAACAAAGCTTTAGATAAAAAAATAATTGTTCCACAATTTACAGAAACATTTTACGTCATAATTATTGTACCAACGTAACAATTTTATTTTAAAATATATTTTTATGTAACAATTTAGGACGTTAAGCTTTCTATTCACGTGACTTTTATCTATTTTATCTCGAGCGTAATTTATAATACTTATGTTACTCAATATGTTGATAGACCGGCTTTCTTTTCAAAATAATAAATCTAAACTAGTTACTACTTTTTATTTTGTAATGTAAAAAAAGATGTTTTTACAAAGCAAACAAGAAATATATTCGCCGCTATGGTGCATTGGCTTAGAGCGTGGCTCTTAGCTCGGAGGTCGTGGGTTCGCATTGGAACCATTTTATTTTCAAGTTTGATTAGAACAATGCAGGATCGCCTGATTGTCTGACAAGTAAGATGATCCATGCGTCGGATGGGCATGTAAGTCGGTCCTGCGCCAAAATCTTTCACCAGTCGTTTCCGTCATCCGTTCCACCTGATTATAGAGTAAGGAAAGAGAGTACTCTTGAGTACTGCGCATACACTAGAGACTAAGGGCACTATAAAAAAATTTCTGCCTTGCTGGAGCCTGTTCTGGAGGCACCGTCACCGAAACCAGTGTAGGAGTCATTATCATAAGACTATATTATATACTTGTACCGCTTATCTAGTAAATACTTTTCAAATGAGCACAGTCAAGTAATCGAATGTAAAACATAGGTGTGTCCGTAGGTTAATAAATATATCAGTCAAATGTAACATTTTGCCGACATGTTTGTGAGCTGTGTGTAATATGGCATCATGTAGCGGCCACGCAAAATATCACATGTCGGCAAAATAGTTAATTAATGCACAAAATAATATATTACTTTTGTTTACAGAATATTTGTTATGAGAAACTAGACGACAAAAAAAGTTAAGACAAAAATAATACAAATTTGTGTTAGCTAAATGATTCGAATATATTATTATTTTCAAAAAATCTTATGTTATCTTTATAATATAATCATGATAATATGCAGCATACTATAGTTGCTATTAGAAGTTTCTAAAGATGATCATGTAAAACGACTGTGAAAACAAACAACCGAAATATCTATCGGACTCCGCGGGTGACAAAACCTTTAAATATTTTATACTAGATAATATAAAGATTTTTTGAATGACATTATTAAAAAGAGCTTCATCTTTTTGATATGTTTACTTTGGTCAAGGCTGCTGACTGCACGTCCCAGGAGGCATTTCATCAGACCAAAAACTAAGACAAGTGAAGATCCCGTAAAGAAAATGATGGTGGTCACGTCCCTAGCCTATGTGGATACGACTAGAAATAAGATATTAAAAAAATGAGCTATTTTATATTAAATTATGGAATTACAAGACGAATATAATTGATTATTTTTAGTCTGTTGTAACGGCGATGGTATGACATCGGTTACGAGAGCGCGACAAAATATGTCTTAACAAATTGTATTGTGCAAATGATTGAACGTTGGAACTCATCGGAAACCGACAGTGCAATTTTTGCAACTCTAGCACTTTTTATCGCAAGCCTCCAGTTACGGTGGTTAACTTCGATGATACTAGCTTTGTTTATTTTGTCACAAAAAACATCCTGAAAAACACTTGTTTATCAGGATGTTCTTTGTGATACAATTTCAAGCTTTTAATTGTTGCATTTTACACGTTTTGTGCATTTTAAAAGTGTATTAAGTCAATAAAATTCTGAAATGTGTTACACAATATGTAGTAATATCAATTATTTTCTGTATTAAAGGTACAAAAAGTTACATCAGCTTTTCGTTGCTCAACAAGCACTCAGAGCTTAAAGCTATCCAAAAAAGCGTTATGTTTTTACTTAGGAAACAGTATGTCGAAACGAAACGGGTTAGCTGGAGTTAAATTGATTTGTACTTACAAGAAAAATTCATAATTATTTTACCTCTAAGTTTCTATTATAATGAACCTTATGTGTTGGACATAAAGGCATTGTCTGCATGAAACAGCTGAGAACAGCCATGTAGTCATGTTGGCAGTACCTCTCATTATCGCAGGAGCCTGTTTTAATTTATATCTGGGTCAATATTGCTATGAATTTGTAAGATTTAATGTCACTTGTATATACCATAATGGTGCATTTAATATAATTATTTAAGAGCTTGAATGAATAAACGAATTGGTAGCTAAGTGGCTAAAGACGCTTTATAGGTTTGAATTAAATTTGCAATTTAGTTGAATAAATTCAGTGAAACAAATTCAGACGTCTGGCAGCTAGATTTTATGGGTGCACTCAGCAAGGTTTGTGGAGTGATTTAATATAGAGAAGAAACTTAGAAGAGGCTTCTTAACACGACACGTCTAAGTCGAGATAGCCTAAGAGATAGCGGTATAGAATTATGTAGTCTTTAAGCCATGACATTTTGAACTTTTCCTTAGCCTAGTCTCTAGTTGAAATAGCAGATAGTAAAGGCAGCGAAAGACAGATAGAGAAACGTAAAAGTTGGCTTTTTACGTTTGTGTATAAATATCGTCAGTATTTAATATCTATTTGTTATTTGCTGCAATGAAATACTTCATAATAAATTCTATACACAAAGTTACAAACCATTAAAATTTAAAACTATTGATTGAAAATCAAATTGAAACTATTGGTCGAACACAATATATTCTTGGGTTATAAAACGAACATAATACTTTTATTCATAGCCAGTAAAGTATACTAAAATCGGTTATAGATAAAATTATAATAAAATCTGTCACTCGTAAAATTGAGGTTCTAAACTTTAAGTAACATGAGTTATGATTGAGCAATCATACAGTATGTATAAAATTCCCCACCATTCATACAAAAGTACGGTGTAGTTAGCGAGTAATGCTGCAACACGCTGTATATGTCACCGTTAAATAGCTTAATATTAATACCGTTAGATTGTAATGTTCCTAAGTTACAATCGACCGCAATCCAAAATAGGTTTTTTGGTAATTTTAATTATTGGATTTTGTTTAAAAAAACAGTTTTCGATTTAGATGTATTAAATGTCGTGGAAGTAGATTAAATCTGTGATTCGATAAATAATTGCAATTTTAAAGATAATTTGTAATTACTTGATGTTAGTCAACGGACATAGCCTAAATTTTAATATTCACATATATTTTCTATTTTATATACGAATTTATCTAAAACTGTTAGTTAAAACAAATTACTAAAACACTGTTTTTTTAAAATCAACAACTTCGGAATATTATAATAAATCCTACTAATATTATAAAGGCGAAAGTATGTGAGTTTGTGAGTTTGTATGTTTGTTACTTCTTCACGCTTAAACGGCTGGAGCGATTTCGACAAAATTTTACAAGGAGGTAGCTGACATCCTGGATTAACACATAGGCTACATTTTTAACCGACTTCCGTAACGGAGGAGGTGTTATGTTCATTTTTTTAAATTACTTATGTTCAACGATGACTCCACCGTTTGTGAACCGATTTTCAAAATTTTGCCGTCTCCTACTCGTACTCCTATTTTTTATTATTCTGTGACGTCTCTAGTAAAATCCGCCATTTTTGATTTGCAAATTTTGAAGGCTGGCACGTTTCTTTCGTGGTTATTTCGTGTCCTCTAGTAAATAAATAAATAAACGTTTATTCCCCTTTTTGACCATTACACCACAAGACATTATAGCTAAAAAAAAAGAAAATATAATAATAACAAAAACTTAAAAAAAAACCAAAGAAGTAGAACGTACAAGGTTACAAACAATTTTGACAACTGGTACAAAACAATCCACAATAAATTTATATAAGTATTACAAACAACGTTTCTATAAAAAAAATCAAATTAAATTATTTTTACAATTTGACGGTGACATAATATGATATAATTATTGATCGTTTAGATGTTATAGCCTCACCATAAATATAACGAACTAAAAGCAAAACTTAATTAAAGATTTTAACAAGTTGCGTTTTTGCCCTTCATGCTATATTTCTTGTCTCTTGGTGCAATTACTAATTTTTATTTCATTTAACGACTACATTTTTAAACTTTTTTTTTTAACATATAAATTTTTTTATTTAATATCAATCAATATTTAAAAATAAATTAATCATTAAGACATTTTTAAACTTACTCAATACCTAAGTCAGTTTATTTAGTTACAAGCTTTACTTTTTTTTTCGCCGTGAAAATGCCTTTAAGAGCCCGTCCTCTCTTTTCTACTGCTCTCTTCACACTCACGCCCGTCTTTCATATGCCAGGTGAAAAAGGACGATCGCCAAGTTAGCGGGCAGATAGAGGTTTTCTGTTTTTAAAGGGTTTTTTATATTGAAGTGGTAAAAAGTAATTCCAACACTTTATAGACGACTTTCTCAACAGTACATTATATTTTTTCATACCGTTAAGACGTCAATACAATCCATAAAAAGGTGATATTCTAAACCTTTTACAGCAAAAATCACAAAACTGTCGCGGGTTTGAGTTGGATTATTTAAAGATACTTAAAAAAAAATAAAAAATCTAGCTCCAACATTATATTATATTGAAATGATCTTACATGTTGTGCATTAAAACTTATATAAATACTGTATTTTAACTGTTAAATCACGTCTGTTAAATGAGCGAAATCGGCAAAATTTCGTATACGGACTCTTAAGGTATCTAGCGGGGGATGTGGGGTCCACCGTCCAGCCCACAAGTATGTGGGTCTTTGCTGCGCCCGAAAGATGGTAATGGACCTGCGTCCATGTGTGCGTCCAACTGGGCACGGCACTCCACTAGGCGCCCTAGCCATAACTGGCTGTCAGGGCTCGAAACCGGTATTTTTTTTAACCAGGTTAAAACGCTCCTTAACCAGGTTTTTGGATATGTGTTCGCTCGGAGCGAAACCGAGATGCGAGCCGTATTGCTTCTGAAATTAATCTGGTTAATTGCTCGCGGAAAGTAACTAGTGCAGATATCTTCTATCCCTTTCTAGTGCACCATCTTATAGCCAATAACTTGTTTATTTGTTTTGAATGTGTGGACAATGGGTGAGGGTCGTGGTGGTTCTAACCGGTATTTTGAGTAGAAACAATTTCATTTTGCTCTTTGAACAAAACCAGGAATAATTTCGGTCCGTTAAGAGCGGAATTGAAATGGAAACACTCTTTTGGAAATGTATGTAGTTTTAACGAACAGAATTGCGAAGATTAACCAGGTTTCCGAGCCTTGCTGGCTGACGTGTTAATTTCAAATATCACTAAAAATTATTTTTTCCCTCATGTCCCTTTGTTCCCTAAATTAACTTTAGTAGTAGTTAATCTTCAAAACTACGCAACAGATTTTGGCGATTCTTTCAGTGCTAGATTGCCCATTTATCGAGGAAGGCTATAGGCTATATTTTATCACGCCAAGACTAATAGGAGCGAAGAAATAGAGGAAAATGTGGAAAAAACGGGGAAAATTATTTTAAGGGCTAACTTGAACGCGCTAATCTCAGGATTCAGGAACTACTGGTCCGATTTGAAAAATTATTTCAGTGTTAGATAGCCCATTTATTGAGAAAGGCTATAGGCTATATTTTATCACGCTAAGACTAATAGGAGAATGTGGAAAAACGGGGGAAATTATTTGAAAGGGCTTATCTCGCGAACTACTGGAGCAATTTTTATGTTATTTGGCACAGATAAGAAGTAGACCGCGTGAAGGATCATAGGCTATCGATTTTAATCATTTTTTCAGTGGCTATATATTTTGTACCCGTGTGACGCCGGGGCGGGTCGCTAGTTATGTAATAAATGCCAAAGACTTTAATGGTTATTTATAAGAGTTTAATTATTAAAGAAAGATAATAATTAAACTCTTATAAATAACCAGTTACTTTAGCCTTGTATTTTGGCAAATTAACGAGTTTTTCGGAATGTATAGGTGTTGATTAATAGGTTTTGACACTATATAATGCCAATTCCAGTCAATGAGTCGCCAATGTGGACCGAGGTCAATCTATTAGGCCGTTTAATGTATGTTTGTCTTATCTAAGGTGTTGCAACCTACTAACATTAATTAAACTTAATATGAGCCAGTATAAAATAATGGCATACTGTAATAACAATTAAGGACTATTACGTAAATTACTAATAGTCCTTAATTGTTATTACAGTATGGCATTATTTTTTTTAGACTAGTACGTAAGACTTCAATAAGATATTAACTTATTAAGTTATTTATTAAAATAATATAAACAATGTATAAATGGGTGACTAACCCAAAAAATCAAACATAGTCCTTCTCTCTTCACACTCACGCCCGTCTTTCATATGCCAGGTGAAAAAGGACGACGCGCGACGCGGATTTATCGCCAAATTAGTTTTTTCTCAATAACTCAACATTTTAAAAACCCGCTAGGTCGGCTTCTCGATGATAGAATTTTACACACTGTGTTAAAATATTAACTTAGTTCAATGCACGGTTATGGCAATAAATGAAACATTCGTGAAAATTAGATGCATCTTTGTGATTTTTTTCTATCGAGAAAATTTTAAGATATCGTATTTTTGCTCAGATCGAATTCTTGGAAATATAATGTAGTATCTAATTTTAGAAAATGAAACAATTCGGGGCTTATTTTAAAGTATAAAAATGAATTATAAAATCGAAAATTTAGGGTTAGTCGCCCATTTAATTTCAATACTAATTTGTTATATGGGCGGCTATATTATTCCCACACTGGTTTCGGTGACGGTGACCGGTCTCATTGAAACCAATCCAGCTACGCAGGAACAATTGTATAGTGCCCTTAGTCTCTAGTGTGTGCGCAGTACACAAAAGCACTTTCTCTTCCCTTACTCTCATAAATGTGACGGACGACCGACACGACTGGCGAGAGATCAGGCGCGGGACCGACTTTGTGCATGCCCATCCGACGCATGGATCGTCTTACTCGTCAGACAATCAGGTGATCAGCCTGCATTGCCAAACTTGGAAATAACATGTCTCCAACGCGGGAATCGAACCCACGTCCTCCGAGTCAAGAGCCACGCTCTAAAGTCTACCGTACTGGACAATGGAAACGTTAGGCGGCTATAATACTACCAATTTAAATGTCACGTGGATACATACGGTGAATCAAAATACCTTATGGGCTATGGCACATTCATTTTTGGTCGAGTTAATATTCTTTAATATGTAATTAGAAAATAAATAAATTAAAAGTAAGTAAAGATGAGAAGCATGTAAGTAACTTAATTTAAGGCAGGGATCAATTTCAATCCAAAACGATAACCTTGCACACAACCAAAGACCAAGCGTATACGCATTGCAATAAGATTCATTTTAGCTTAGCATAAAACTGTAGTTACTAGGGGCGGATCTTCTCTATTTTTCATGTTTTTTTAAATATCTTTGGAAATAAATATTATGAAACAAAATTGTTCGGTTAAAGATATTTTAATATAGATTTACTAACAATTTATTCAAATAAAATGTATAATTATCCTAGTTAATACTTATATTTCGATGAATTAGATTTTTTCGGAGGTGAGTTTGTAAATTAATTACAGCCAAAGTATTACGTTTTATAAAAATGTTTATGGTTTAAAGTCTTTTCAATATTGTGCTTTATATCTCATGTTTTTTTACATTTCGTTGTTATATTGGAACTATGTAAACCGGGAGTCACGGATTAACAAATTGGGGTTTATGCCCGCCTTAAACGCAAATCATTTGAGCGATAACTAGTTCAATTACTAAAAGAATCTGCCGGCTGCCTTAGACATAGGCAGCTCAAATGTTAACTATAATAGCAATAAGCATGTACAAGGTCTTATCCTCATGAAATACGACACCGTTTTGGGCATTTAGGGTTCCGTAGAGCAGTGGCGACGGCCGGCATTTCAAAGAGAAGCGTCAATAATAATAGGAACAATATTGGATGCCCATTTTCAAAATGTAAGAGGTAGGTAGAACGGATAGGAAACAGTTTAGATTTTTTTTCCATAAAAAGCAAAAGAAAAATAAACGTTAGATATTATAATTTTTTGGCTCATAAGATTTACGCTATTAATATAAATAAGCACTATTTTGTTCTTTATTAATAACATGAACTAATATTTAGTCTTTTCAGAAAAAAAATACTTCGAAAGTTATTCAGAATCCAACGTGTTGCAGCCGTGATCACACTTGGCCATATTTTTTATTTCTTTACATACGCTACCAGTTATATCAATTACACTATGATAATATTATGTAAACTAATATCTGACCGTAACGGTATTTGTCGTGGGAAAATGCACAAATTATAACCTAAAAGATTTAAAGCGTTGAGGTAAAGTTGAAATAATTATTAAAGTAGCTTGTTAAGATAGAGAGTTGGGATCTCAAAGTGCCAATATATATTTTAAACTTATGCGGAAACCTGTATCAATAAAACCTCTTTTGACGTAAAAATAAAAAATATGTCTAGGTTAGAATTTAGATATTAAATTATAACTTTTATTTAACACTTTGCTCTACGTCTAATCGATGTCCGTTTTCCGACGCATCGTAGAGCTGTCAAACAAGCGCATTTCACTGCGCAGACTCGAACAAAACCCGTCTTCCTTACTCTCATAGAAGCTACGAATAAAAATTCTAAAACATAAAACATCAAATTACAATAATAAATAGAAATTAAATTATAAAGAAAACGTTTGCACTAAATAAATAAACATAAATCTCTACGAATTAATAATCCGAATCGATGGATATGAAAGTAAAACGGTATTTTGATGTCAGCTCTACATCGCGCTATCGAAGTTTTTTATGTCGAAAGATATAAATACGAGGGCTTGGGAAGTTTCGTTCAGGGGGTCCGTAGCTACTGCGTAGGCCGGTGATGATGGGGATCCGGTCTAATTCCCTATCACCAGATACTTAAGCGTTTAAAGCAATTCTGTTACGGTTAAGCCAATTGATACGTCAAAGAAAAACTCGATAAAGAAAGAGACCTCGGTCTCATCCACACGTTAGTAGCTGATTTGACCTTCTTTTTAAACAGGACGAGGTGTAATTTTACAATGGCTAAGATAATAATATATAATTTGAGTAAATATAAGGGTTAATTCAAATATTAATAAAAAGGTACTTAAAATCTATATATATATAAAATTCAAAGGTGACTGACTGACATGGTGATCTATCAACGCACAGCCCAAACCACTGAACGGATCGGGGTGAAATTTGGTATTCAGGTAGATGTTATGACGTAGGCATCCGCTAAGAAAGGATTTTGATCAATTCTACCTCTAAGCCCTAAGGGGTTAAAATACGGGATCAAAGTTTGTATATAATAATATTAATAATACTTTTTAACGCGAGCGAAGCCGCGGGCAAAAGCTCGTAAAATATAATATCCTACTTATTTGATTAATCAATACCTAATTACAATATTCGATGTCGTTTGATTTGATTTTTTTAAATAGGTAACAGACAACAGTCAACGTTCAACTGCAAACTATTAATTTATTTAAATTCTACGTATAAGATTTTGATTCATTAGATTTGAGTTATGAGAGTGACACCACGTGACACTGGGTAGGAACTTTAGGAATTATTTATTATATCTGTATTTTTACTAAGTAAGTAATTGTTCTTAAATAAATAACTAGTTTAAGTTATTTCAGCACAACCGCGATAGTCATCTTGTTTGTTAAGTTATTCGCAATTTATTAAGCGTGAAATCAGTTCGTTACAACAAAAACAATCTAAATGTTGAAACAAGAGCAATTTGTAGGAGTAACGATCAAAATTTGTCAACTACTCTTGCCATGGTCGACATAGATTGAACAGTGAACACCTCTGATTGCCCCAGTACTCATAATGCGTGCCATCAAAGTGGGACAGTTTGATGGGATTAAGAAATAATGTATAGTAAAAGATTAAATAGAATACGATTATATTATTAATTATTATATGTAATTGATATTACTGTAGATTCTTGGTACGCGTAAAAATTCGTGATAACTGACAAACACTAATAAAACTCAATTTACGTGCACATTTTCCACTAAGTATATTTAGTATTTTTTATCAATTCAAATTTATATTATTATATCGCTGATAGATTTTAGAGCGAAGCAACACTGCTTTGATGTGTTACTTTAACGGTATGGAGTGATGCATTGTATGCAGAGTTGAGTTGCAGCGCTGCACGTCAATACAATGCAAGTCGGTGATCAACTACAACTCGACATTAGTCATTAACCCTTTCGACTTTACTTTTTTGTCGTTGGGGGAAAGCATTTACGCATCTCCAGGCCTGGGGAGGACCACCGAAATATGTGGGACTCCCCGGGCGGACGGAAGACGCACCCGGGACTACCCACTAAAACCCCAACGGTGTTCCTGCTCCTGAAGGTGGGACTACGGGAAACACGTGATACACGACCGCAGTTTCCACTTTACCTCCTGTCCGTCATTCCATCAAAACACCTCGTCCAATGATGCAAGCCATCGATGTGAAATCATTAAAATTAAAATCTATACTAATATTATAAATTCGAAAGTATGTCAATTTGTCTGTCTGTCTGTTACCTCTTTACGCCCAAACCGCTGAACTAATTTTGCTGACATTTGGTGTGGAGATACTTACATATAAGGACATAGGATAATTTTTGCACAACGGAGTTGCGGGCGTCATCATATTACACGCAAAACGTCGGAGCGGCACTCAAACGATGCCGCTGGTGACGCACCGCAAGACAACGGAGCAATATGACTTCACTCTTAACGCTGCGCAGTCAGCTGCGTCATCTGCACCTGTTACATTCTGACGTACAAAGGGTATCAGCAGATGCGTCCGCCGACGTGTGTAGGCGACTTTAGATGTAGAGCCTTACACTGTGATACTTTAAGTCGACTCAATAAAGGTCTAAAGTAGGAAATGTGTTCGGATTTCATCTCTAACCTCGGGTCCATCACGGCAAGGTCATTGCCTTCGACACTGAATGGTGGTCGTGAGTGTATTGTCCATGATGTGTAATGGTGTTTAGTCAGTAGTGACAGGTCGTCTGCCAAGTGCCAACAACAATAGCCGCTGGAGAATACAGTCGTTAACATACTTAACAATGGTTAGTGCTTCTACAGTCTAAACTATTTGACTAGGTCTTCCGTTGAACGGTAAACTAGGTGTTACCCGGAACTTCAGTCGCACAAAGAACGAAGGAAACACAAGGATAACACTGTTTATTTCTTACATTTTCGCGCAGTAATTTATTTATCGTATGAGAAGAGTAGAAAATCAGATCAACAGTTATCTTCTCTATATACTATATCTACTCTTAGAAGATATAGAGGAGAACAAAACAAACAGAGGGCTTAGCCAACACGTTTTTAATATACATATTTTTTTTAATATACATATTTGTATTCTAATATCGTCTCTTAACAAACATTGTTTAATATGTTAAGAAGTCAGGCTACCATAATATTTGAATGTGTGGACACGAAACAATCTTATTGTGAATGGCTCACAGGTTACAATAACTCTTTTGTGTGAGCATAGAAAGCTCAGCACATGGGTTGAGCAACAAAAGAACTAAATTTATGCAACGATTTACATTTACGGACGCGACTGGCTATAGTAAAATTATATTCGACACATTTGCACCAGGGTTGTGCCAAATGCGGCCTCTTCAATTTGGCCTGCATGATGGACTAAAACAAGCGATTATGAGCGTGTAGCATTATGAATATAATAGATGAATATCTATGTTTACCAATATCCACTCTCCACGCTGGGCTTGGAAAAAAGCTAATAACGAAAGTTCGCCTCTGCCTTTGCAGTTGCGGAAATAATACTTAGAATTCACGTCTAAGCCTATTTCATTCGATTGCTTTAGTTTAGAGCAAACTTCGAAGGACTTTTCAGATAAGTTTTTTTTGTTTTATTTTTTACAAATGTGCTAATTGTTATTAAACTGACATTGTACAAACACGGTCAAGGACTTTTCAAAAGGCCAAACACGCAAATTTTTATTTTACTATCATTATGAACAAGGACTTTGAAAAGCATTATAAAAGTCATAAAGTTAAAACCGTCTGTTTTTAATACCAGCTTTAACAGGCTTTTCTAATGCATACTTATGCAGACATTTTTACCTATTATTCGCTCTATTTCGTAATCCGTCGACTGTCGAGGCATATTCACTCGTCCACTTCTTCTGAAAGTGGCAGCCCTAATTCGCGGAGACTTACGTGAATACGCACAGGAGATCGCCTGCAACCTCACTTGATAACCCGCCGTGAGAAGATCTCGTGCATTAATAAGGTTTTCCGACAATTTCGCGGATATTATGCAATCCCAGTTTGTAACGTTGCTATATTGTTGACCAACTTAAATAATCTGATTGAACATTGAATAACGATCTTTAGGTTAAAAAGGTTAATTAAATTAAATTAACGTTAAACTAATAACCCCCCTTACTAATGAAAAAGATCTACTTTGTATGCAAACTTTATATCTATACTAAATTTTTTGTTTGAAATTCATTTTATTAGTAAGGCGATTAGTTTTGTTACGTTAATGTTATTTGTATCGTACCATTTCTACGGTTTATAGGTTTCGTTGCTTCACATAAATACAATGAGTATGTCGAATAACGTAACATATAAGTACTTATTGAGATGATTTAAGCAATACATATTTAAATTAAAGTAGACCGTACCTTCTCATTTCCGTATGTCAGTATTTTTTTAAAATTTTCTTCTATGGGAAATTGGGAACTTAGTAGGTGGTCATTATCACTTGGTAGGTGGTCAGATAGTCGCCTAATTTCTCGGCTTACGTCGTCAATAAAAACCTTTAAAGGTGTTATGTTAATACACCAGACACCGTTGCAAGAAGTTAGCTAGTTTTATTCTGCGGTAAAAACTTTGACCAGTGCATAGACCCATGTATGTATGATATTATAAATTCAAGACCTACTTCATAAAACATGTTTTAAAAATTCACTTGTACCTTATTAGGGAAGTTCTACACTTTTTTGAAAGAAATAAAAATTGATTTAAGAAAACTGTAAAGAAATTAGACAATCTGGGGGCACGGCAGTGCCCCAGCCAAGCTTTTTAGCAAAGGAACGGCCGTACCATACTTTTCTCGAAGCGGTTCGCGGCTATTTCACACCCCCTTTATCTTCGATGTTAACAAAGCTAGGGATTTAAAATTTCGGTCACTAAGAGCAAGTATTAAAACTAGCTTACCTCCAAATATCATGAAATTTCGATAAATAGTTTAGTAGTTACGGATGGTCAAAGTTACTACATTTTGTCACTGACTGACAGATCATCAAAATTCTAAGGTACTTCTAGCAGACTTACAACCTTGAAATTTGCTACCCGGATAGGTCTTTATTCACAATGAAAGGAAAAATTATGAAAGATAGTACATAGTACATAGGGTTCCGTACCGTAAATTTGTATGGGTACCGTAATAATAATACCTTTAATAATAAGTGTATTTAATTTTTATCAATAATTATTAAAGTTAACATAAAATTGAGCGTTTCCTGAAATTTTCGAAAACTTTACTCTTACCATTATGAACATAGAGCAAAAATAGGGAAAAAAATCGTGTTTGTTGTATGAGGCCCCCCTTTAATAATTTATTTTATTATGATTAGACTATTTGCTTTTATAACGACACCAGAAATACATAATTTGTGAAAATCGCAACTATCTAGCTATTGCGGTTCTCGAGATCCAGCCTGGTGAGTGGTGACATACGACGGACAGACAGCGAAGACTTATTAATAATAGGGCCCCGTTTTCATCCTTTGGGCAGGGAAACCTAAAAACTGAATTGAAAAATAATAATATAATACTTTAAGCATTAAAAAAATAAAAAAATTATATTTGTAACTTTGCAAGAACAGTATGAGTTTCGACTGCATATTTGTTTGACGTACAAAAGGCTTTTAGGTTAGTTATGAACTTAATGAAATGGTATTAATTAAATAAAAAATAATATTGACAACGTTAATAATGAAACAATAATTAAATTCGATTTAATTATTATAAATATAATCACTAATTGAAATTGACGCATGAAATAAGGTGTGCTCCTTTCCTGCGAAGAACGTCGAGACGCTTACAACAGTGCTGCTATGTATTCAACAGTAATGCTAAAAATGACCATCTTCAAGTACCTATTAGCTTAAGAGTCAATTATATATTATAACCATAATAATCGACTCAGAAGTATTTACCTATAGAACTTAAACGAAGCCTCAAAGAAAAAATATATTAAAGGAGATAGGGAATGGTTGCTAAGCTAAGTACAGAAAAGTTATAACGTGACCTGAAAAGAAAAGAAAAAAAACCTTCAAAAAAGAAATGAAATCCCACCAAAACATGAAATGTAAAAGGAGCCAAGCAAAATATTGCATAGCTATTCAATACTTCTGTCGTAAAAAGTTTTCAGGTCACATCCAAGCCAAGCCTTCAACTTATTTTGTAATTTATCAACATTCAGTAAATGTATCAATAGATTTCTTTATTTTATAATTATTATAGTGGCAATGAGCACAATAGAAACAAAATATATAAAACTGCATATTGGGAGGAGTTCATACTTACACAGACGGCAAGCGTGAAGTATGTATCGACTAACGACGCATGTAGCTGATGGAACCCAATAAATCCAATTAGTAGCTGATTATTTCTTTAGTGCTCATTGCCAAGCCACTATAATAATTATAAAATAAAGAAATCTATTGACACATTAACTGAATGTTGATTTAAATTACAAAATAAGTTGAAGGCTTGGTTTGGATGTGATCTGAAAACTTTTTACGACAGAAGTATTGAATAGCTATGCAATATTTTGCTTGGCTCCTTTTACATTTCATGTTTTGGTGGGATTTAGACTTTTCTTAAAAACTTTTCTAAAATGCTGTCATTATATCATTATACTTTAAGTCAGTAGGTCTAGGTACTTCCCTAGTATACTTGTATCGCAAAATAACTGCAACCCACCTACATATATCAATTGACGTATAGTTAATAAGTTATTAGTTAATTAGTAGTTTCTTGAGTCTATAATTGGGACGAACATTCAATTCTAGTCATTTGTCCCACTGGGACGAAAATTTATGGGACGCAAGACTTAACTCCAATTGACAATACGAACGCGGGCATTCACCATCATTAGATTTATCGCATTCATATCTCATGACGCAAATTGGTCAAAAATGCGCCAAGACATCACGAGCAATGTCAGGAAATTGCTCAAGAAAAGATGAATGTCGACTTGAGACCTAAGTCACGTATCGTACCTAAATAATATCTAGTACTTAAACGTCCATGTTGCGAAAGTGGGTTAACCATGCTTCAAACATTAAATATAGTCCCTAATATATAGTGGAGTATTAAAATAGTCTATCCAGTGAGTAGTGACCAGTAGACTATATTTTTTTACGTTGAATGGTCCGTAATATACGGTAGAGTCATCATGAAGATGTTCTCTACAGGTATATCCTTAAACTACGCACGCTCACATCTACGTAAGGGCGCATTTTCATTAGTCGTTAAGGGCCCGCTCTAGGCCAAATTGCTTTACATGATCGTCTGTAATATCAATATTAATGAAAAACTAAATGTCAAATTAAGATGCAGCAAACTTCAGGACTAACACTAGTGACTCTGTTACTCAAAAGCACGATAGCATACAATTTTCTCGATAGAAAAAAATTGCGAAGCTGCTTCCAAATCACCTTTTAACACGTTAAACTGCTAGTATTCGAGTAATGTGTAATACATTAAAATAAAGCTTGAAACTTTTTAGTATAATTACATTCTAGATAAGGCAGGGATTATGTTACATATTTTTTTAATAACTTCTTAAAAAAAAGAATACCTATAACTGCCCGTTAACTTGGCGATGATTCCGCGTCGTCCTTTTTCACCTGGCATATGAATGACAGGCGTGAGTGTGAAGAGAGAAGGACGATGTTTGATTTTTTGGGTTGGGCGCCCCCTTAACTCGTACGGTATACAGGCACAGCATACGGGGAGTCCATAACAACTAATAGCGCAGTTTTATTGGTCGTGACTCGTGGCATGATCTCCCGTACCCCGCATGCGGGCCCTATCGACCAGTGAAGATGCGCCATAACAGGTAGTTGTAGTTGCGAAACAGTGCATTAGATATCACCCCATATCGCTTAAACCTTGTATCTGTGTTAAGCTGGATTGATTTTCAAAACAAGGCTTATTTACTTTACCTACTGTATAAAATACTATTATAATAATGTAACTTTATTTGTTTACGGTAAACGTTTCCCGCAGGCGCTTCAGTAATCGTGCTGATTATAGTTCATTCAGGATTATTCTACCTGGAATGTATAAAAATATTATATTGATTCTTATGCCGTTGAAATAAAGGTCCTCAGAGAAGCAAAATAGCTCTAAACGGATTTTACAAATCCTTCAAGTTGCATTGTAATGTAGGCGAGCTATATCTTAGGGAATAGAAAATGTACTCGTATTATTATTATTATCTAATAATCTAACAACACTCACTTTGCAGTTTAATTTAAATAAAGTTCTTCGACCGCAAAGCCATCAGTTTCGACGATTTCTTTCATAATGATGGTAAAAAGTATCGTCTGTGGTCAATACTCTTGCGTCACTTTCATTTCGGTACCAGTAAATGAGACGAAATAGTTTTTAGGGTTCTTTGCCTAAAGAGTAAAAACGGAATCTTAACCTTTGTCTTGTCTTGAGCTGACGCTGTCTATCCATCCTTGCGTCCATCTGCCTATGTTAAGATCTGCCATATCTAGACAGTTGAAATTTTCGTAAGAAATATGTTTTGTCGTCGCTAAATCAACAAAATATACTATAAACATAATAAAATTTCCATATAAAAATGTGATTTTTACAATTTTTTTCTCAAGAACTATAACAGGTACGAAACCCATCGTGCGAGTTCGACTCGCACTTGGCTAGTTTTTCATGCTTCACTACGATTCAGAGATTAGATATAGATTTAGGTTTTCCTCCTTTTCAATCTTTTTCAATTGTATAAATCAATATGTAACTGATCTATTGACTATTTCAATTTGTGTTATGTAATTTAAAATTTAAGAAATCAGTAACAGGTCGAACGAAAACAGATACGGTTTACCACTTTTGAAGTATCGAAAAATCGCGAAGCGTCTTTGTCAAGGTGTGTCGGGGGACCGCTGTAGCCTGTAGAGATTAACTACGATAACTTGGCGCGCCCCTCCAAATGACTGTTTCAATGTGTGTAGTCACATCCTTATGAAAGAGTTTGTATGTAGTAAGTATTCAACCAATCACAGTACACGTAATATTTCAGTTAATGTCACTCATTACCAAGATTTGTTGGTCAACTAATCATAACTAGCCTACCGCGCAAGACAACGTATTTCAAACGTTTTGACAACGCACTACAAACGTTTTGAATTTTGGAGGGGCGCGCCAAGTTATCGTAGTTGATCTCTACCTGAGTATGTCATCTCTGTTTACGGCAAATAGAGCCTAGGAAGTCATTTTATTAATAAGAACAGTAGTTAAAATTTCAATTAGTTTAAATTAATTATCATTTTATAAATCAAATTTATGGGTTTCGGATATTAAAACTGGATCAACATCCTCTTTGAACAATAATTCATGTTTACGGTTTGCTTATTTAAATAAATCAAAAACTAGCCTTTAATTTAATCTCAAAGATTTAATCTCAAAATTCAAATTGTTTTTTTCATTCAAATTTATTTTGAATGCTGTAGTAGATTGCTATCTTTTTTATCAGAATTCTCTCTATTTCGCCCAGTTGAAACTAATATGAAAATAAACCGCTGTTAAATCGGTAAAAGTGGTTTAATTTGCACCTAAGAATTTAATCATCATAAAACGCTATGGCTCTGTATACCATCACACGTCAGAGATTTATTGAGGCGATTAAGCTCACGAAGGGCAAAGTTGCGCACGCGCAGCGGGCGAACATGAAAAGTGGATCAATACAAGTAAATCTAACGCCACCACCGGACCGCCAGCTAAACTATCATGATAGAACGTTCGCATTCTCTATCCTGCTCACATCCTCAAAGTCTAAAAGAGACAGAAGTCATCAGCACTAAAGTAACTATGTTTTCAAGCAGACGACGTTCTATCGTTTGAGGCTCTATGTAGTGGAGGCTTAACAGTCATGTGACGGCGAGGTCGCTGGCAGGGATGCCATGATACATTCTATTTGCGAAAATACCGCACAAACACTACGCGTATCCGTTCAAACTTATTTTGCCTTCTATTTATAAGAAACTGACCCTTAAGTTGTTGACGTAAAGTTGCCAGAAGTAAAATAAGTCGCAACTGTTATAAAACATGAAGATATCTCCAAATTGAGGTCATTGAAAGTGAAATATTTTATTAGATGAGATAACTCGAAGCAATTAACGTTAGTAAATTGTTTACCCACTCGGTAATTTAATGTAAACTGTAACAATAATTAAAGCTTCGTAACCTCCTGTAGTTAATAACTTAAATTGTGCTGATTCCAAAATTAAGGAACCCAATAAAATATTAGTAATAGCTTCTTTAATGTATTAAAGAAGCTATTACTAATATTTAACGGAGTAAGTAACTATTTATTATATTACTAATATTTAACGGAGGAAGGAAATTTACAAACGGAGTAAGGAAAATATGCTTTAATGTAGGAACATTAAAGCACGAAGTGAGTATAAACCAATTTCATTTTACTATAAGGCTAAAAAGAAAGTGTGAAAAAATATGAATAACTGACCGATTACACCAAAATATCTCTAGAATGTAGCTTAAATTATAGAACTACTTAAATAGTACATAACGCACCTAGGGAAGGAAAATAAGAAATGTCTCAGATTACAATATGTAATTGTTGGCCGAGGCGAAGCCGAGGTCAACAAACATGTGATCTGAGGCTTTCTTATTTACTGCCCATGGTGCGTATACTATTTTTCTCATCGACGGAGGCGGAAAACGACAACATCGGTAAGCGCAGCGGGAAGAAAGTTGACGTTTTCCGCCCGGAGATGAGAAAAATAGTTTTCGAATGCAGCAAAGGTAGAGATAAAATAAAAGGGTCTGTCATTCTCTCTACATCTATCCAAACAATATTGCTCAAAGTATTGCTGCTTGTTTACTGTACTTATGTTGTCGAATTGACGTAAGTGAGTACTTAAATGTTAGTTTTTATTGCTTTTAAATAAATTGCCGGCCTCGATTAAAATTTATTACGGCCGCAGAATATTTCGTATGAATTAATTTCAACTTCGTAATGTACGGAAGGCCTGCGTACTTGTAATTTGTAATTAAATATATCTAAAGTCTATCCTTGCTCTACTTATTCGTCTTCTTACATTCCAAATTATTTGCATATATACATTATACCTATAACCCTCTTTTGTTCCCACACAAGGGTAAAACGGTTATTTGAGGTTTCAAATTATTATAAATAAAATATAAGCACGATAAACAATATTATTATCATCATTAAGGCATCTTTTTTAAAAACAGAAGATTATAAACTAAAAAGTCAGCAATTTCTCATAGGAAAAATTGTTGGAAAAACGATTGGTATGGCGCCAACAGCTCAACAAGCGATGCAGAACACGGCGCACTTAGCATTCTTATAATTATTTTATTATAGCACGTGCTAAACACTATTTAAAATATGTAATAATACCTAAATGAGCACGTACAATAATTTTAACTCGAATGTTTCTTTTTACCCTGAATATCTCGCAGCAGCCGAGCGCGAGTGTTCTAATTTTTAATACGTCCAATATGCTCCACTCTAGGTAGCAACTAGTAAGTACTTATAAGGCAGTTGTAGATTATGTTGCCTAGTATGTAATATACGTGCTAAGGCGCGCCAGGTAGGCGGATTTAGTGCACATTTCATAAGCAACGGTCACGAGCCAGCAAGGTTGCTCGGTACCAGCTAATTGACCAATACTGATCATCGTGTAATATCGAACAATACATGATTAATTCGTTTGTTTTTAAACTTATGAAATCAATAATCATGATGAAATAAAACAAATCGCTGGTAATTAAATATCTGTCACAAAGCATACTTGTTTTTAGGATTCCGTAGTCAACAAGGAACTCTTATAGTTTCGGTCTGTCCGTCCATCTGTCCGTTTGTCTGTCCACGGTTTTACTCAGAGACTATAGGACCTACATAGCTGTAATTCCGTGAATACACATATTAGTGATACCGAAAAAATGGTATATAAAATCTTAATTTTTTTATGGTACCTCCCCTACACATCAACAAGCGGGGATGATATATTTTTTTTTCGCGTTCACCCCACCGTGTGGGATGTCGTTGGGATAGGTTTTTAAAAATATGATGAGTATTCATAGATCATTTTCCGATTTAGGCATCCATTTGTGAACTGCGAGTAGTTATTACTTTACTTGAGGTGACAAGAGTTTTACTTCTATATAGAAACAAATCAATTGATTGAATTTTTGAATTGAAAATTGAAAAGCATATTCATTTAATCACCTTTTAGAGATCAACTATGATAACTTGGCGCGCCCCTCCAAATGACTGTTTCAATGTGTGTAGTCATATTCTTATGAAAGAGTTTGTATGTAGTAAGTATTCAACCAATCACAGTACACGTAATATTTCAGTAAATGTCACTTATTACCAAGATTTGTTGATCAACTAATCATAACTAGCCTACCGCGCAAGACAACGCACTTCAAACGTTTTGACAACGCACTTCAAAGGTTTTGAATTTTGGAGGTGCGCGCAATGTTATCGTAGTTGATCTCTACCTGATTGTAATGAATAATGTAAATTATTCAGTACATAACAATATAAGTTCAACATGGCTGAACCAAAATATTTTTAGTAATTAAAAATTATTTGAAATGTCAGAAACGATTCCGCGCTAATACCTCGAACTTGGCCACTTTAAAACTAATTCATGCAATCCATTTACTTCAATTTGACAATGATTTATGTATAATCTGCACTGTTATACATTTACATAATAGATTAATCTTGTATAACATCAGTAAGCATGTTTTATAATTTAGTCTAAGAATACATTTTCGCTATAAATTTAAATAAAAATTTGGAGTGTATTAGAAATTGTATAATCTTTATGAAAACATGGATTTCTTAATCCTTAATGTGAAATTTCACGCACGATTTATAAAACAAAGTTTTACTATTTGAAAACGGAATAAGTAAATATTTTTGTCAATAATTCTAAATTAACTTTTGTATTCATATTTAATACTAGATGTTCCGTGCGGCTTCGCCCGCAAAATTTAGGACTTTCACGGAAACCGTACATTTTTCCGCAAAAAATAGCCTTCACGTGGTATATTCTTCATGTGTGCTAAATAACATAAAAAAATCTTCAGTACCTAGTTCTTAAGATAATATGCAATTTCATATAATTTTCCCTGTATTTTTCCACATTTTCCTTTGTTTCTTCGCCCGAATTGGTCTTAGCTTAATAATATATAGCCTATAGCCTTCCTCGATAAATAGGCTATCTAACACTGAAATAATTTTTCAAATCGGACCAGTAGTTCCTGAGACTAGCAGACAAACTCTTCAGCTTTTATTAACGTGGTGGAGTATAGAATATCGCTCCCAATGGACAAGTACGAGTTGGCCCAATGGCCTGGCTCAATGCATTGGCCCATTGTGTACAGCAGACTTTGTGTCATGAGAACTCATGACATATTATGATAATATGCTACGGTAGGTAGGTAGGTACCTAGTACCTACTTACTAAATTGGATAATTTTACGACTTACGCCAGATGTAAACGCGCAAAATCATTTTTGTTTGTTTATATCATTATTACCAGGCAGTCAATTTCGACATTTACATTGATGTCTCACTACAAACATTAGCAAATGGACTGTCAGTAGAAGTCTTTACACGAGTGTACAGACGGACCGATTTATAAGATTAATCATTGTGTCTTTGTCAGTGTATCAAGGTCGTCTGTCACTTTACATGTCAATAGATTTATTGATAACCTGGTCATTTATGCCCCGGGGTAGCCCGAAACCCGTTTGGATTGGTTGCGAAAGTTCAATGGATACTCGAACCTCGTGGGTTGCAAAAAGGTATCTGCGAAACAATTGAAGGTTGCGAATCCTTCAAAAATCGGTGTAGAGATATTAAATATTTTCAAACACACTTTCCACCCTTATTTATCATTCTATACCACCAATTTTGAAAGCGCAATACAATTTTAAAGCCACAATATTAATGTACATTGGATTTAAGCTAAGAAAAAAGATAGAATGTGGTGTAAAAAATACTATATTAATGACAATTGCCTACTTAATAAGTATCAATCTGGGTTTAGGAGAAGACATAGCACGGTAACGGCACTAACAAAAATAACTGACGACATAAGACTGGCGATGGACAGCAAGAAAGTTACTATTTTAGTTTTGCTAGATTTTTCAAATGCCTTTAACTGTGTAGATTTTGATGTCTTACTTCAGCTATTGGCCGTGTTTCTAAATTTATCCCCGTCTGTTATAAATTGGTTATCCAGTTACCTTAAAGAACGTCGGCAAAGAATCAAAGTTGACGAACTACTTTCTGACTGGGCTTACACTTCTGCTGGCGTCCCTCAAGGCGGTGTCCTGTCCCCTCTACTTTTCTGTTTATTCATAAACACGATTAGCAAAAAAATATCATCATTTTATCACGTGTACGCTGATGATTTTCAAATTTATGTACACATGCTAGTATGTTAGAGCATTAAAAATTTAGCAGCTGCGATTGCGCAATTAAATGAAGACCTGTCTCAAATTTGGAATTGGGCAAGGAATCACGGTCTACAGTTGAATCTTAATAAAACTCAAGCCATTATGATTGGTAGCCAGGGCATGTTACGTAGACTTGATCAGTCCGATATCCCTAATGTCGTGATGAATAACACAAATATAAACTACTCTAACACGGTTAAGAATCTGGGTGTGCTTTTTGATACAACTTTGTCCTGGTCATGTCAGATTGATTCGGTTTGCAAAAAAGTTTTTGTGGCTTCTGCGTCCCTAAAACGTCTTAACAATCTACTGCCTATACCAACTAAGGTTATGCTTGCTCAGACTTTACTGCTCTCAATTTTGGATTACGCTGACGTAAGCTACATGAATCTGACCGAAGACCAGCTAAACAGACTGGAACATGTTCAAAACTTTTGCATACGTCTCGGAGTTCAGGACTAAATTGAAGTGGCTCCCGATACGTTACTGTAGGAATACTCATGTGCTGCATCTATTGTACAATGTGCTTTTTGACCCTATGGCTCCACCCTACCTCAAGGAGATATTTACATTCTCGTCTGAAGATGAGAATGCTCGTCTAGCTTACAAACTTAATGTACCAACTCAGAAAACTAAATACTATGGTAATTCTTTTGCGTCAGTTGCGGTTAAACTTTGGAATTCATTACCCAATACGCTAAGAAAAGCGCCATCTCTGAGCATATTCAAACGACAACTCAAAGAGTTCTATCTGACTGACAATATGAATCAACAATTATCTATGTAAATTGTTTTTAACATAATGTTTACTTGCTTGTCCACCCTGTTCTTTTCTTAATGTGATACTCTCTTATACGTTTTGATGGTTGCCTGGAAGACATCGCTTTTAGCGATAAGGCCGCCAAAATTGTACTTTTATTTAACTGATGTGTATGTTGTATCTGTATATGTTTGTGGTGTACAATAAAGATTATTATTATTATTATTATTAGCTTTTTACGAGTAATAGCTATGCGCCGCACTCAGAATCATGGAATGATTATTATTGTTTGACTTCAATTTTATGTAGATTTTGACATAAACTCCATACGTTTTCTGTTAACATCTTCATTAAATTAAAGTTAAGTAATAATTAAAGTCTGCGGCCGTTAGTCAACTGACTAACGGCAACAGCAACAGATTTTAAAAGAAACGGGCAACCAAACCCCAAGTCTGGTGACGCTTTACTTTCTGGCTTTCAGATAAAAGTGCGCAATTTTTTTTGCACAAGAGTTCACGAAAAGGTCAAAGTATAGATTTTATTGTAACTGGGTGAAAACAAGTGCCAGTAAACTTCACGACCTCATTAAAATCGTTCTTACGTAAAAGTCATCGTTAATTTACTTTTGATTGCGTCCACTTCGACCGGCCATTGCTACAATCGATTAAAACTTAGATTGTGAATATTGGGCAATATTAGAAAAAAGTTTCCTCAATAAAACAACGGGTTGCACTCCCAGGGTTCATAAGTATCTTTATTAACACATTAAATTTGTATGTGTAGGTGTTTTATATTTGTAGATTTAACATTAAAAAAAAAAGCTTAAACATTTATTCAAAAACAGATTTATTTACAAGCATATCAAAATACAGTGATTTCTTAAAAAAATCAAGTTTCACAAAATTATTTTCCTCATTTTGGTTACTTACAGCTGTAAAGATGTAAGGACAATAATTTACGTACGAACTTGAATAATTGCTTAGTTAATAAGGCAAGTAGAAAAAAAGGTTATGACGCAGGAAAGATTTTAATATAATGAAGGTTACTTACATAAATAGGCTTTGTTTAAGCAAATCATTAAGATAAAGAAAAAAGATAAGATGAAAAACAAAATAGAAAATTCCTTGAAAGATGGTAATTATCTGATATTTTTTTTTATTACAGTTTAGTATTAGAGTTAGGCAGGAATCAGGATAAAGGTGCGGGGTGCCTAGTTTTTAAGTTAGCATTTAGTATACTGCATGGCACGGCCTGTATAATGTGTATGTATGAGGACTGAGGAGGTATGATGTTCTGACAAACGATTGACTCAGATAACGCTGCTGGTGAACTTATTGTCAGTCTAATCACAGCTGCAAAGATTCAAGGACGACAATAATGAGAGTACATAAGGAGGCTAATTCAAGACGTGAGTGGAAGTATAAGGTAAGTAACATGAAAAAACTTGCCGTTTTTTGCTTTGATGGAGGCATTAGGGCCGGAAAAAATATTTGAAATAGAAAAACTATGAATTATATGTGTAGCCAGATATATTAGCTAGGTTATGAAGTAGATAAGTTACAAGTTTTATGAAAATAATTAGGGAAAAAATGAGGTATTGTTCGTATGTTACGAAATTTTACTTGTTCGATTCTTCCACTCACGTCTTCATTATTATTATATGCGTAAAATAATAAGTCACACTCCTCCAACTAGACGATAGGTTTAAGGTGAACAGGTTGACGTAAGATCACTTAAAAATTACACGAAAATAATTTTTTGTAATTACTCAGCTTTAACTAATAAGCGTTCTCATTTTTTTAAACACCTACTAATGTCTATTTTGTTCTGTGAGTTAGCCGTTTTAATGATTTGTAGGTCCTCGAGTTGAAAACAAAGTTTTGCTATTTTAGTAAACTGTACTTTAGCGTTGGTTTTATGGCTTATGAAGATTAATAATAAAATACTCGCATTTAGGTATATTTCAATATTACTAGGGCCTGTTACAAACACTAAATACACATACAAATTACAATTATTCAACAAGTTTTTGTTATATACCTAAATGCGAAAGCATGTGTCATCCAACAGCATTTACCTAAATCTGTTCAACGGATTTAAAGCAAAGATTCGACAATATTTAGAACTTCTACAAACCTGAAAAGAAAAACCCGACATTACATAGCACCAAGAGAAAATTTACCTACTCTCAGCGAAAAACCCCCTACTTGTAGGTGATTAAAGTAGTCACGAGTCAAGAGAAATTACTGCATTTATTTGCATTTATAATAGACACGTAATACACTTATTAGGCTGATACGTGCCAGCTTTTTACCAGCGTAGACAAGTAAATAACTTAATTTATGTATGTTCCATAAGTATCCTTAATGGCACTTAAAGTATGTGTAGGTTTTATATTTTTAGAGTTTAGCAGGATAAAGGTGCGGAGTGCCTAGTTTTTAGTTAGGATTTAGTACTAGTATGGCGTAGAGATAAACTACGTCGTAGGGCATGTCGTTGGGTTTGGGACGACGAGGGGGTCTGGAGATCCCCTCCTACGTCACTCCCCTGTGAGTGACGTACAGACCGGATTTTGGGAGAAAAACTATCGGTCGGAGCTAGTGGTGTTCCTAACGGCTATATTTTCATAGCGCGCTAGATGGAATACGCTACATTTTTCAAACGCGCTATTTTTGACGCTACGTTATAACGAATAAAATCTCGATTCGTTCAAGCGCGCTAGTTTTGATGCTACGTTATAACGAATTTCAAGCGCGCTAGTTTTGACGCTACGTTATAACGAATTTCAAGCGCGCTAGTTTTGACGCTACGTTATAACGAATTTCAAGCGGGCTAGTTTTGACGCTATGTTATAACGAATTTCAAGCGCGCTAGTTTTGACGCTACGTTATAACGAATGATACGTTATAACGATCGATTGGACACGTTGTAAAGTTACCGACGTTATTGAAATATTTCGCTAATAATAATTATAACGCGGTGGGTGAGTTAATATAATATAACGTGTTTGTATATAACTTAGAATAATATAATCGTTTGAAGGCATTATTATTTATTTGGTTAATTTTATTATGTTTGAAATGTTCAAATTAAAATGATACAATATAATTATATAATAATATTATATTGAAATTGAAAGGAATCGGTTTATATAAGTACAATTCTTTTTTTATAAGTTTTTTAAATGGTTTTTAACTACTTAATTTTTTTTGGTAATATACTTAAATTATTTTTATACCTTTTTTAACATTTTATTTACTTACATTTAAAAATATAATAGAGTATCCAGATTTAGAAAGAATACATTCACATGGAACGGAAGTTACCATTATATTATAGTACAGTGCTCTTCGGAGCAGGGGGTCAATTACTGATGATTTTAAAACATTATAATTTACCTATGCACGCAACGCAACACTGAAAAAATTATGACAGCCGAATTCACCCGATTTTGACCCGAACGACACGTCAACGAAAGTCGCGCGCGATCGGCAGCGCGGGCGGCGCCGCGCTAGGCTAGTGACCGGGCGATACGTTATAACGTAGCGTCTTATGCATAGTTTTATAGCGCGCGCTATTCGTTGCGAAGAAATAGCGCGCTACTTTTTTCAGCTATACGTTATATTAACCACCACTAGTCGGAGCCCACGTCACACGTGATACATTTCAGCTGTCGTACATATACCAACGCGCTCAGAAAACTTCGATAGCGCGATGCAGGAATGTTAGACGAATTGTAGGTACCGCCACAGTACCATTAATTTCTGATAGATTAAAAAAAGTTTCCTAGAAGCTAATTGGTCAAACTCAGGAACATCGGACTGAGATATCCCTCACTTCATTCGTTCGACTCACTTCGTTCGACGTTCATCTTATACTACCTCCGTATTAGGTATAATATAATATAGGGTACAGTAATTTTCTTGTTCTCCTTAAATTTTGTGCGAGTGCAGAAAGGCGTTTATTTTAATTAAAGGGTTGTTTACAACCTAGTTGGCAACGCAATAGGTGAAGGCCTTTATTACCTAGGCACTAGACCTAAGATCATGAAGTGTTGTATAATACCTCTCGTGATTTTAGATTTAAACGGATAAACACACACGTTACAAGACCTGTCCTATAATTTATTATGTAACTTATTAAATGATTATATTAATAGCTGTGTAGGCACGGTACACGTAAGATAATTATGTTTTCTATTAAATGTGTGATTTATTCTTTTGCTGCACAAAAATATGCCTCTAGTCTCTACATCATGTTAAGGTAGATTAGGAACTGTAGAGACTGGAGACTAGGTTAATTTTTAAGTGCTAAAAATGTTACTATTATAAAATTAGTTTTTCGCGCGGGAACCGTACATTTTTCCGGGATAAAAACTATCCTATGTCCTTTCTCGGGACTCAAAGTATCTCCATGCCAAATTTCAGCAAAATCGGTTCAGTGGTTCGAGCGTGAAGAGGTAACAGACAAACAGACAGACACACTTTCGCATTTATAATATTAGTATGGATTCCATACCACAAGACGACGTCTCGAGGAGTCATGCAATTTATGAATTTTCATAGTTATTTTAACACAAAGTTTTGTAGCAACCGATTAGATTTTGAACATAATATTGTCTTTGCACAGTCTGTGCTAAGGAGCCATCTACATAATATTACGTCATAAAAAATATATTTGTTGAACAAGACCACCTCGTAGTCCGTAGAGATCAACTACGATAACATGGCGCGCCCCTCCAAAATTCAAAACTTTTGAAGTGCGTTGTCAAAACGTTTGAAGTGTGTTGTCTTGCGCGGTAGGCTAGTTATAATTAGTTGACCAACAAATCTTGGTAATGAGTGACATTAAGTGAAATATTACGTGTACTGTGATTGGTTGAATACTTACTACATACAAACTCTTTCATAAGGATTACACACACTCACATTTGGTATGAGTATGACACACCTAGTTTTTATTATTCGTAGGACACACCCTTCCCTTTTAAGCTGTGACGTAATATGTGGATGGACCGTAAGTGCGGATGCAAAGAAAATCTGTGTGAAGTCCAAACAAGACCATTAAAAGCCGTTTAAAAATTACCACATTTACATTTAAGTTCATCCGAGTTGCCGTGAAACAACAATCTGTTTATGTAAATAGTGTTGTTATTTATAACACGCTAACACCTTTCTAATGATCACGTGGTGGCCATTTAAGTCGAAAATATTCACATCCGTGATTTTGGCGGCTAGTAGGTATTTTTTACGATTCCATAAAATGCTTGCTTTCCTTTTCCGTTTACAATGGAGCCGTACTTGGAATATTTTGAAATACTTATAAGAAATTAATAAGATTTTCCGAAAACATAACCGCGCCGTTCTAATAAAAGTTTAAGCTTAGGTTTAAATTTAGGTACAAATCGCCAAAATATGCCAATATTATAATGCACGCTCTTTCTTTACCTAGATACCTATTACCCATTTTTGTCAAAGATCGATTTTAACAAAATAACAGTCGCTGACGATATTGCAAAGTCAGAGAAGTGAGAGATTCACTTTAACTGCAATAACACTAATAATCTTATAGTGACACTATTTTTGTTCCTTATAAAAAATTGAAAGAGCTAGAGCAGCTAAAGATCTTTTTGTCAATTCCCACCGAATCCCCGGGGTGGTGAGAGAGAGGATTGAAATTGTCTCCCAGTGTGATTTTCATGGGCGTACCCAGGTAGGGGCAGGGGGGAGGGGGGCAGCTGCCCTCCCCTGGAAGTCAAATCAAGGCAGAAATAAACGTCAATTTTCCTGGCAAATGGGAATTAGAAACATGTTACCTACTCTGCGCAAAATGAAGTGTTGGAAACAAAATATATTTTCAGTCAGACTAATATAAGTCAATTTGTATGATTATTTGTTTCAATATACCAAGACCGATTAGCTTCTTGAATGTATGAGCTGTACGCTCATGGTAATTTCAAATTCTCATTACAGTATCTTTTTACTGGCTTGGAATCTTGTCCTTTAACCACTATTCTAGTACCGTGGGATAAGACAGTTGAGTAATGACCATAGGATATATGTGTCGAAATCATTAGCCCGGAGTACGAACTACAAACCGCAGCTTGTCGCCTGCTCACATGAACAATTGTTTATGAAATGTGCCGGAGCTTGCAAATCATTGATCACGACTTGAGCAATGCACGATCTATCTCACATTGAAAAGTAAATTGATACCTTACCCACTATTGTTGCGTTCAAGGAAGATGTTTTTAGTTTTACATTTGTTCAATTGCATGGTGTTGCTCAAAAATGCTAAGTACTACCTGTTGGTAATCAATTTAAAATCCCACAGGAACGGTGTCCTTTGTCGGAAAATACTTTACATGTTCACCAACATCGGTACAATTCAGTAGTTTCGACTCCGTTGCTCACAAACTGTTATTCATGGAATAGGTCATAGCATAACACACAAAGCTGGAGTCTCTACCGTAGAGACAGAGCCACGGTTCCGGTTGGTTTAAATCTTGTAATTTTGCGCTGCATTAATATGATAAATCATAAACACTCTGAATCTGAATTGTGTTTATCATTCTTGCAGCAGCTGCAGATTTCGTAGTCGCTTCTAAAATCTAAACTCCTAAATTCATTTGTTTAAAAAAAATTATAATAATTATTGCCAATATAAAAATTTCTCCCATAATTTGTATTATATAGTAACAAGGAAGTTACGTTTCGCTTATTTAAATACATAACAAGGATTCTCCTAAATTGGCAAAGAGTCACATGACATCGCCAGCTTTACGCGTCGAATAAATTATGTTGCGTAAGCGTTCACTAGATTCCTCTATTATACGCATACATTCACCGTATTATATCGAAATTGTTCGTCGTTATCGTAAACGTGATGTTTTCCGACGATTTCACGTATAACAATCTTGATTTGTTTACAATCGTATGGACTACGGTAAACAACAACGACCTTCTAGCAAGTGCTTGCAAAGGTATGTTGACAAGATTAACGGTATCGAAACATTTGTGTATCGTAATTTGTAATAGAAACTAAGTAGTATCTTAAAACTTACAAGATTTAGAATTCTTGGTCTAGTGCTAGATGTAATGATAATTATGTTGTTTAAATATTAAATAAACAAAAAATTCATAAAGTACTAGAAATACAAACTAAAATAACATATACAAATATATACAAATTAAGAATATAAAATTATAAAAAGGAAAACTTCCCCAGCTCGTCCCCATCTGGCAGAGTGACCGGCAAGCTGACAGCATTGCCACGTTGGATGGCAATTGCTATCCGCTGTGCCAGGTAGCTCCGGCTCTGGGGTCTCGGGTGGCTTCAATAAGCCTCTTAGATATTTCTCTAAAAAGCTTATGTGCCCCCGGACCCCATGCGCCTAGGGTTTCTACCCCAAACGGTTCAAATATTAGATCTCCGCTGAGGTTCTCACATTTGCGCCGCTTGAGGTTCTCTGCTTGGTTGGCGGCTGCGCCCGCACAGCTCGAGGTGCCCTGAACATGGGACGAGGCGAGTGTGTCGACACAAGTGGCGTCCCAAACAAGGGCCCGTCCCACATTCCAGGGGACCAGGGTCATTCCATCGGGTCTCTTGCCATCGTCGCGCGCCAGACCGGAGGGCTCCAGTATCGCTGGCACGCTGGCAGTGACAAGAGCCAGACGAATGAGGTGAATCAGGTTCAGTTCGTCAGGGATGCATGGATGGAGCAGCACAACTCGTGGTGACCGTAGCTGTCTACGTGCGCGCCGCAAACACACTGATGGGGGACGACATGGGGAGCACCAAGACGCAGAGCAGTGGCTAGGCGGAATGTATTTCGGACCAGAAATGTTCCTATGTTTTTAGATGGTAGTGCCCGCAGCCAAGCTCCCGACTCCCACCTCTCCACAGGCAAAAGTCGAGCCCGTTCTGCGACGCTGGTAGAGGCTTTTAAAAGTTTATTACGCACCAGTTCGCAGACGGGCCCGTCCCAGAGCCTTTGCGAGAAGTGTTCTCGGGGACCCTACTGCCGGAACTAGCAATGTCCCAGGCGTCCTTGGCCTCGTCTGCAAATGGAATGACTAATGGGCAAGATGAGGGCTCTAAAATTTTTGCTATAACTGCGCGATTTGCGTGGACTGAGGACAAGAACGCCGGTAATGCTACGTCAGAAATTCGTGGTGTTCTGTGAGTGCTAGATTGACTCACAGAACACCACTAGTAGGTACGTCTACTGGTTTGAGAACTTAAAAGGGTAAAGTCTGTGAACTGTGCAGGTTCGAACTTCGAACGTAAGAGCCAATAACAAGAATGTAATAAGCCAAATAAAAGTAGTTTCGTAACGATGCAATGTGACCTGACCCTTAAGAAGGCGACTAACCCAAAATTGTCGATTTTATAAATCATTTTTGTACTTGATAATAAGCCCCGAATCGTTTAATTTTCTAAACATAGATACTAAATTATATTTCCTAGTATTCAATCTGAGCGAAAACACGATATCGTGAAATTTTCTCGATAGAAAAAAATCACAAAGATGCATCTAACTTTGACGAATTTTTCCTATATTTCCTAAACCATGCAGTAAACTGAGTTAATATTTTTACACATTATATAAAATTCTATCGTCGTTCGTTCTAGCGGATTTTTAATATTTATCTCGTTTTGCACATTGCTTTGGTGTCGAACCAGAATCTTAATAACATGTTGAACATTTTCAAGTGTCAACCGGATACCATTTTTCGTCGCAGGTTTCTTAAGTTGGCTGGTACCGCCTACAAAGTGTGAAGATTGAGTAGAAAAATACATTAATTTTAGGCGAATTATGAATAAAAGCACTTTATATAGAAATAAATCTAGCTAGTTTCGAGTTTCTAATTAAGGCCAAAAGTTCCTGGTTTTAAGTTTTTAGCTCTTTAAGTCGTAAATAACTTTAAGAAAGCTACTAAAATTTACTACGATTTTGTCTTTCAAACTTTGTATCTAACTCCAATCATTGCCTTGCTATGAGCTTGTGGCCGATTTTTTCAAATACACAAATGAAGAAGGTCTTAGGATATTTGTGTTTTATGAAATATCTGAAAATATCTAAGAATCTATTTGAAAGAGCGTAAATGAAAGAATTTTAGCTTATTTTTAAAGTTATAAATAACAAAAAAAAAACTTTCGGATATTTTTATTTCCGATATACTTAATAATAAAACTAGGCCTTTTCATCCGTTGTGGATGATTTATACAGTATTTTCAGAGCGAAGTAGCCACTCCTTAAATACTGTAGTGCCTGGGACAAGATTTTTTTTAATGTCCGTGTATTTTTTAATTGCCCAAGCACATACGGCATTCTCGCAAGTCGCAACATAGTCAGCCTAGTCAAGAGGAAAGAACTAGTCAATACGTCTGGGACCAACTATGTGCGGTTTCCTCACGATGTTTTCCTTCACTGTACGAGCGTCCGTATTATGTACTTGAGATCAGAAAATGTCTCATAGCACCCGGGATCGAACCTGCACCCTCTAAGAGTACGAACCAAAGCTCTTCATTTAGGCCACGGACGCTCTTATATATACTAGATGTCCCGGCAAACGTTTTCTTTGCCATTTAAAGTATTTCTACTTCATCAGTTAATACAAAATCTTACTCAATATCTTTTGTCCCCTAAGAGGGGTGGGAGTAAAAAATTTAAGGCAATTAAAATGCCACTTTATGACAGACTATAGTCACAAACTGTGGAGATAAACTTAAGGTGCCGTTCTGATCTTTTTTCGTTCCGAAAAATTCAATTAAAATGCCACTTTATGTAGTACTATAGTACTAAAAATTCAAATAATATCCTACTTTATGACATACACTATAGTCTGTCATAAAGTGGCATTTTAATTGAATTTTTCGGAACGAAAAAAGATCGGAACGGCACCTTAAGTTTATCTCCGCAGTTTGGCTATACTTTCGCATTTCTACTGGTCGCCGTGCTACGGCTACGTATGTTAAGTTGGAAGAAAACTAATATATCTGCGAAAACCGCATTCAAATCGGATCATTAGTTTTCTTGTGATGCTGGAACAAACATACAGACAGGCAAAAAACTAACCACAGTTTTGCGGGGGCCCCCGCAGAATATCAGTGCAGCGGGCTCGCTTGCTGAGCTGGGGCCAATTTCGGGCATCACACAGCATTATAATTTAATTTAATGTACCTAGATCATAATAACTGTACCTACCACTGAATACCGTTTAATTATTATGATGTTTCGTGTGATGCTGGAAATAAAAGTGTTCTTAGTCTTTTGGTTTCTATAGCGATGTAGTGACACCCCCGCTTATTATTTTTTGAATATCTTTAATGTACAGAATTTTAATTTCTACAGTTTTATTATATGTAGGTATATATACTATATAGGTATTATAGATAATTTCAAGTAATCTTTTGTTCTAATTTAAATACTAGAATTTTAGAAAATCTGTCAGGAATTGATGGGTATTTTTAACCGACTTCCAAAAAACGAGGAGGTTATATGTTCGGCTGTGGATATATATATTTTTTTTATTATTATTTTTGTATGTTCAACGATTACTCCGCCGTTTGTGAACCGATTTTCTAAATTTTTGTTTTGTTATATTAGGTTTCACTCCAATTTGGTACCATGTTCACAAAAGTGGTGACCTGATGATGGGATCCAGGAGTAATCGAGGGGACTCCTCGAAATTTATATGGAAACATATGGTGATTTTGGTTTTATGTGAAGTTCACTAAGAATATGCTACCAAAAAGTCAAATATTGGGTCAAGGTATACCATGGTTTCGAAGATGCTGAGAGAACTCCTGACTCTTTATAGATACACGTTTGGGAGTTTCGTCGTTGTTTTAAGAACAGAAAGCATATGCTACCATGCAATTCAAATTCATCATCATCATCATCGTCATCATCATCATTACCACGTCGTGTTAAGGTCACCAATGTCTCATGGCACAAAATAGATAATAGTACAAGGCATAGGTATGGATACAATAATAATAATTATATACATAGCAACACCAATTATAGGCTGTTTAATATACACGGCGGTCGGCGCCGCAGAGGCAATGGCGTCGCCGCGCGCCGCCTCGGGAGCGTAAACATCGTATTCAAGTTCTAACCGGAATGTCAGGGCATGCGGCATGCCACGCTGCGAGCATTTTTCAGCACGTGTTCACTTAGATTTTTTTAAATGTATTGTTTAAATGTATCTATCTACCTGATATTTGGGCCTTGTTGTATGCCGTATGACTCTTAACAGTCTTAACAAATTGTAATAAGATACGTAGAATATATGCAGTACCACCGACGACCACTTATAAATTCGCGGACTATGACGGAGGTCAACTTAATAACAATTATACGAGATCAATTACCACTCAATATTATGATTTATGTTGTCGTATCAATGCTCACTGCTCACACCAAGCGGCAGGCTCACTGTTGAGTTGTCAGTTGCTTACAAATTTTCGACAACACGACAGAAATCTGGTTACAAGTTACAACTACCTATATAAAACTTCTACGTACAAGCGATAGCGCGACACAGGTGCGCCTCAGTGACATCTAGTGAAGACAATATGAAACTATTTTTTAATACAATTTGAATTTGCACTAACAGTTTACCTACTAGGTAACTAAAAAGAGTTAAATTATTATTTTTAACAAAAAATTAAAACCGACTTCCAAGGTAAAAACAATATTAATAGAATCCTTATAATATGAACTAAAAAGTATTAAATAATTTTTCCTATCTAATATGTAGTGCCTTTTCCCGAATTCCGCTAAACCTCAACTATTTCTGTACTCAATCTTCATAATTTTGAAGTCGGTGCCTGAAACCTGTCAAGTGTCAAAGAAATATAGATTCAGCTATATCTGGTACCGACTTCAAAATGAAGTCCCCCTCTTAAGTGTTAAGTATAGGAAGGCGAGCATGAAAGAAAAAACGTAAATCTTATCTATAAAATTCTCGTGTCACAAAGTTAGTTACCGTACTCCTCCGAAACGGCTTTACTGATTTTTACCAAATTTTATATGCACATTCAGTAGGTCTAAGAATTGGCTACTGGATACTTTTTATATTGATAAGTGAATTTGTTGAATAAATAATAGTAAATTAATACAACTCGAGACTACGGCGACCATTGTTTGTGCGACGGGATAGCGATGGACGTTGCCATGGTAACATAGGTACTTATTTAGTCACTTCAATAAAATAATATGGGCGAAATACTTCATATTATGGCAAATCGACGTTTGCCGGGACAGCTAGTACAGGTCAGTTAACAAAAGCTGGCACGGTCAACACATTTAAACATTGCGCTTGTGTAGTGTCTGTGAATAAGCGCGTGGCGTGACGTCGTACTGCATACGCATCGTAAAAAGTCTGCCCGTCTCTCTCGCGCGCGGTCTATCTTATGAGCGTGAAGGGGACAGTTATTGTTTTTTATAAGCTACTGTTTATAAATACAGCGTGATGTTACAAGTCGGTAACGTGTGATCGGCGAGCGGCCAGCGTTCGGGACCGTACGATAATTATCGTGCACATACGATAATTTTGTACGATGTACGATAGCATATTATTATCGTACGCAGATTATACGATAATTTTTATCATAATGCAAACATATTATATTTTTAAACATACTGTATAGTGAAATTGCATAAGTGACAGCACTGTGAACGTGCCAGCTTTAGTTAACTGATCTATAGTTAATAAAAATCAAAGATCTCTTACGGTTTTCAGGAATTGACAATTATTATGTATTAATATGTAGTTAGATCATGGAAGTGTTTGCTGCCATTGCCGGGAGGCGGGAACCAATTTTACATAAAAAAACGAGGTTGTCTCGTTTCAGGTATAAAAACAACAGTCTAGTTATGAATTAAATAAATAGCTCTTCTTAAAATAATATAATATTCACACAACTAAGTACAGGTCAGTTAACAAGAGCTGGCACGATGTTGACATTTAAACATTGCGCTTGTGTAGTGTCTGTGAATAAGCACGTGGCGTGACGTCGTACTGCATACGCATCATAAAAAGTCTGCCCGTCTCTCTCGCGCGCGGTCTATCTTATGAAAGAGAAGGGGACACTTATTGTTTTTCTTATGCTACTGTTTATAAATACAGCGTGATGTTACAAATCGGTAACGTGTGATCGGCGCGCGGCCAGCGTTCGGTACCGTACGATAATTATCGTACACATACGATAATTTTGTGCGCACGTACCGATGTACGATAGCATATTATTATCGTACGCAGATTATACCATAATTTTTATCATGATGCAAACATATTATATTTTTAAACATACTGTACAGTGAAATTGCATAAGTGTGAGCACTGTGAACGTGCCAGCTTTAGTTAACTGAGCTATAGCTAAAAGTCGAACTTTCTCGTCGCGTCATTTTTCTGCGTGACAATTTAATCTTCAAGACATTTTTTTTATATTTTAATCCTGTGATCGCGGATTCTTGGAAATCTATTGTTATTCTATTGTCGCGGTCACCGGTGTCCTTATGGGGCTTGATGGGTTAATAGTAACCAAACCTTGACGGACCGATGATAACAAATCTACATATAAATAAAAATTACTATGTTAAAGCACAAATCAACGTGCTCAGGTTGTGGGATATACTAGGACTCGCTTCGCTCGCCCTGATTAAAATGGATAGGATAATGCCATTGTCTTATCGAAATATACCATGAAACAGTTACATTATGAGGGTCACAAGACCGAACCAAAGATACAATATAATAGATTCAAAGATTTATGAAAATGTTCTATTGTAAACATGACAATAGCTAAAATCTATAGATTGAGAGTACTGTACAATAATATTATGTAATTGAATTGTTTTTATTGTATGGCTGATAATAATACGTGGTGGCCTCGCGCCCCGAGGATTTACTTACATCTAATATTATAGAAGATAGTATTCACTTACATCTAATATAGAAGCCTGAAGCTATTTCATTTGATATTTTCAGTTAGGTACAGTCGCAGCGAAAACCATCTGCAAATTGAAAAGTTGATGACGTAATTGGTGAGTTTTAGTTAAAAATATAAGATATTATCAATATTTTATTTCGAAAAATAAAATTACAGTTTTATAGTCCGCGCGGAACTAATTGGCCGCGCCTTAGGTAGGGACGGGGGTGAGGGGGCGGGTTGCTTGCTGCTCGCACCGCACATGAGATTCGACAGTGACGACCAATCTTGCGATATCGTGAACAATAATATTATTTAATTATTGAAAAGAATAAATTAAAGACAATTGATCAGTTTTATATTCTAAATTATTGACATCTGCTATCCGTTTTTTAAAAATCTATGCACTTTAAATATTACTAGCTATATGAGCGAGCTTCACTCGGTATTCAAAAAATTCAAAAACACACATTAAATGACATTTTATGAAAATGATTCCTAGCTAGATCGGTTTATCGCCCCCGAAACCCCCTATATTTCCAGCCCCCTTTCATTTACCCCCCTTTCATGAAAATCGTTGGAGCCGATTCCAATATTCTAATATATATATAAGTACAAGAATTGCTCGTTTAAAGATATAAGATTTCCCTACATTTTTTTAAACGGGCTTTGGCCCACCACACATTCCCACCACTATATCTCCTGTGTCGCCAGGATCGACAGCGGTATCCAACCACGAAAACCCTTTGATATGATCTCAGGCCCGAGGGACATGCTAAAACTGTTTTTATTTCCTTACATTGTCTTTTTATCGGCGGACTTATCTTGTTTTTTTTTGTCTAAATTAGCCAGAACTGTCAAAATCATGCGCCCCCGCCTCTCCGTCCCACCGCTCACACACCTAAGGCGCGGCCAACTAGTTCCGCGCGGACTATAGTACCTAAGTAATAATACAAAACATGTCTTATTTTATTTTATTTTAGGAACAATTTCATTTGTTACAATATAATTCTAATTGTGATAATATCGTCTTAATAGTAAATATTATATAGTTACTTTGTAATACCAGAGACTAGATATTTTCTGGTATGGTTATGGTAATACCTTAAAATAGTGTGCGTGTCTTATAAAAAGATAAGGCACTTTTTTATCATCTCACTGCAAGCAACTTTTACTTTACTTTCTAAGCTCATTTTGGCAATACATCGCGTTATTACAAATAAGATACAGTATTACAAAAGCATTGAATATTAATTTTAGTCGAAATTTAAGAAAAAATATATTTAGGAACTTTCAAAACACTCTAACTACGTCATATTCTCATTCTTATTTTTGGTATACAAAAATAGTGCCTACTTTTAATTTTAACTCATTTTATATTTAAAAAATATTGCTACTTTGGTTAGACCACAGTTTTGTATTGCACAGAATATGCATAAAGTAGCTTTATTAAAAAGCATCAATATTTCATATAAGTTTTTAAAAAAATAACACAATAATTGAACTACTTCGTTTCAAAGCAACACACACAACCTACACATTATGTACTGTCTTTCGTCATAACATTATAATTCATAATTAAAAAAAAAACATTACATTACAAGCGACAGGACGTCGGACAGGACACGATACAAAGGGACAGGACAGGACCAGTCCGGGCGCTTTAAACGGCTCCGTGTATGAAGAATAATAATTATAGCTTTTTAACATGCCTAAGTCTATAATATCATTCATAAAAAAAACTAAACATTACATATCGCCTGATACGCTTCAATGTGTGAGTTTTCCTCCGGCGTGAGGGTGAGTTGTCTGCTGGCTTTGAGGAACAGGACCAGGCCGGGGCGCGCTTTAAGCGGCTCCGTGTCACAAGCCTCGCCGCTGCCTGACGTCACAATGAGTATGCTGGGGCTGTGACGCACTATCGTGTTGTAGGAATCACCGCTTTCCACCTGGAAGTTATAGGTTTTATAAAATTAGGACTGTAATATAATTAGCCACTGTAGCTCCGAAATTGTTATAATGCGAATGTGTGTCCCTACTCTATTTACGCCATAACCACAGAGCTAATTTCAATGGAGATATTATGGAAAGCTAACAGAATTATCACAAGATGGAACCAATTTTACTGCCTCCATAGTCTACATGTTTTAGCTGTATATTTTCACAGTTACAATAATGTTACATTCTTTTAAAACATTGTGACAACTATGATCTATGACTTATCTATAATATATGGCTAGAGATAAGCAGTTTACATGTTTTCCAATAATGTTTTATAACCCGTTACATTGTGCTATACAAATATTATTTTCCGTACATGTTTTACATTAGGAACTAATTTTAAGATATTGCGTTTCTTTCTACTATTTATTAACCTTGTATAGTAATAAAAACATATAATGTATCCATACTAATATTTTAAATGCCATAGCATGACTGTCTGTTCAAAATGACAAAATTTAGTATGGAGTAACTTTGAGTCTCTTGAAAGAAATGTTACGAAGTCTAGAAGTAAATAGAAGAAATATCTAGCACTATTTTAGTAGATAAGTTCTTACTCTTATTCTGATGACTGCAAAATCAGGAACAGGTGGTCTCCAGATGCAGGAATTCGGATCTTCCAACTCCGGATTGAACAGTAGGTCCTGTAGTGTATAGCTTTTGTAGTCCAACATCTCCACTAGTGTTGGGACGTCCATGTGTTTGGGGGTCAGACCAGCCCGCACCACATTGTCTGAGCAAGCCATACATTCTACACAGTCTGAAAAAATAATGCTGCAGTTAATAGTTATAACAATCATGCAGTGTATTGAAAAACTAATCATGGGCTTCATTTGAAATATGCTACTAACTTAAACTGGATTGGGTAGCACCTCCATCATGGGTATCGCAGACACAATAGATTTTCAATTGTTCTGCGGCAACCGACTGCTGTTTGGAGATTGATGGGTTAAGTTCAATTTTTTTTTGCAATTTGATCAAAATTAAAAGAATCAGAGTATAAAATTACAGACAAATTTCACCTCCACTCAAATAGGCATGTATAAGATTAGGTTTGAGGAAAATAGCCTGTCCCGGTTGTAATGTGATGTAGTTAATAAAATATGGTGCCCAACATCCCACATCTCCTGGGTAATTGTTGTGAAGCTGTTGCAACACCGGGTATAAGAGCAGTGCATGAGTCTCTGGACCTATTGATCATGTAAAAAAATATAGTTTTAACACATTTTCACAATCGAGTAAAGTATATAATTCAATTAATTACTGTCAGTTCGAAAAGTCTTCTAAAATATTCAACAGTATTTAAACAGAATTTTTTGACTGTAATACAGTTTTCAGCTATAGTATATAGATATGTTACGCTCAAAGACCGAAAACGCTCAGTGAGCGAAAAAATGACTCACAACGCGAGTGAATCGGGCACGACGCGAAATTCGCGTCGTGGCCCTAATGAAAACGGCCACGACCCGTTCTTTTAATTGAGAAAAGCCACGACGTGTTCTGAACATTAATTAAAAACAGCCACGACGCGAATTCGTGTTGTGGCCCTAATGAAAATGACCACAGGAGTAATTTTATAGCGCCCAAGTGTGTGCGCAATACATAAGAGCACTCTGGTTTCAATGAAACTAGGCCAGTTACGCAGGAGTTATTTTATAGTGCCCAAGTGTGTGCTCAATACACAAGAACATTTTGGATTCAATAAAACCGGGCCAGTTACGCAGGAGCTATTTTATAGTTCCCAAGTGTGTGCGCAATATACAAGAGCACTCTGGTTTTAATGAAACCAGAAACCAGGCCAGTTACGGAAGAGTAATTTTATAGTGCCCAAGTGTGTGCGCAATACCCAAGAGCACGCGAAATTCGCGTCGTGGCCGATTCACTATAACCACAACACGTTGTGAGCCATTTTTTCGCTCACTGAGCGTTTTCTGTCTTTGAGCATAACAGATATATTAGACGGGATGGTTAAATGTTGCCAGTTTTATGTAATGGTATTCAAGTTTGTTGTATCTTGGCCATAAAATATTAAGTACCTTCATTTTCCAGTCTTGATAGTAAATTTTTCAGTCCCATCTCTACAGCTGCTTTGTCACATGTCATTAATGAATTAAATATATTTTTTATTATCTTCTCTGAATCAATTTTTTGTTCATCCAAACTGCTAATAATATCAGAAGGTAAGATAGATTTCAACTCGGGAAGATCTGAAATAAGAAATTATGAATTTTAAAGAAAATCATTTTTAATATTAGGTTATTAAAGTTTGTGGCTAATAATTTCTTTTTATTATTAAATTACAACTTACTGTCTAAATATTTTTTAATTTCCTCTAATGGCCGGAAACCACAGAGAGCTTCAAATCTAGTGAGTGCAATGGCAAGTTCTGGCTTATGATTTGGATCTTTGTACATTTCTGGAAACTTTTTGTGTAATTCTTCAGCATGTGACTGAAATAAATATAATCATAAATTCATTAGTAATGAATGTTCAGTTTTGTGAGGTTTATTTATTTGTTAATTGATCTACGTATACTATAACTTTTTATCAAAGTAAAAAATTACCTTTGTTGGATGAGCTTGAATTGACAATGCTTTCCTCACTGATAGAATTTTGAGAAGGAACGGCACAGTCACTCCAAAATGTTTTTTGACATCTTTTCCTACTGCGTCGTGGTTGTCGTTTAAATACTCCGAAATCAGTATTCCCCTTTCCACAATCAGTGATGGTCCATTAGGATGGGTTCCCATCCACAACTCTGCGTATGGTTTTGTGGCGTCAATGTCTTGATTTGGATTGGCGCTAGATATAAGCTGTGCAACTTTGCTATCAGCTCCCATCTTCCCCCATTCGTAATTTTGAACTTTGCAGCAGAGCTCCATTGTAAATCTAAAATCAATAAACTAAGTTCTATGACCAAAGTTCTTTGGCTCTACACGTTCACGTATGTTACATAGATTATTTAATCATGATACAAAAAGTAAAGAAAATGTAACAGAGCTCTAACCTAATATCAACAGGCAATATTGGAATTATCAATACTGGAATACAGAAATTAGTGCACTCAATTATCTCTATAATTACCTTTATTTGTTACGAGCAATTATTACGAACCTTCTTGTTTGTTAAATCGAAGGAAAAAATATTTTTGTTTACAAATTCGGCTAACCACCTGTGGACACGCTGTGGATGACAATTGACAGGGGCCGACTGCTATCAAATGTCATACGTGACAGTTGACACTGACAGCAGATTTTTTTTATTATGGCACTTCGGCTTATTATTACTATGGCCAGTGTCCATGAATCCCCAAAGATGTAATCTCTACCGGCCAAGTGCGAGTTGGACTCGCCCATGAAGGGTTCCGCAGCAGCAATTAGGTTTATTTCTATGAAATTAAAAGGTTTATGATTTATTTTTATATTTCAGTTGATTTAATGAAAGTTAAATTAAGGTTTACCATTTATGACGTATAAAAAAAAACTACTTGCTAGATCTCGTTCAAACCAATTTTCGTTGGTAGTTTTTATAGCAATGCACATCATATATTTTTTTTAGAATTATCATGCCCCTACTTTAAAAGTTAGAGGACACACATTTTACCACTTTGGAAGAGTCTCTCTCGCAAACTATTCAGGTTAGAAAAAAATTATATTAGAAACCTAAATATGATTTTTGAAGACCTATCCATAGATACCCCATACGCATAGGTTAGATGAAAAATTTTTTTTTCTTTCAGTTGTACCTATGGGGATATATATCTTTTACTTAATAATTTTTTCATTTTTGTATCAAAATCTTAATGCGGTTCATAGACTCCATCTATTTGCTAAATTTCAATTGTATAGCTCTTATAGTTTCGGAGAAAAGTGGCTGTGACATACGGACGGACAGACAGACAGACAGACATGACAAATCTATAAGGGTTCCATTTTTTGCCATTTGGCTACGGAACCCTAAAAATGAATTCATATTCGCGTGGTCACGACATCACGCGTAAACGGCTAGCCCGATTTTGCTGAAATTTGGCATAGATATAAGATAATAGATATAATCCCGAAGACCAACTTTGGATATATTTTGTATCCAAAGTTGGTCTTCGGGATTGATTTGGATACATACAAAATGAACGGTTACTGCAAAATATACTTTTATGATTTGCCCATAAGCTATTACATCTATTTTGATGTTTGGTATGGAGATACTTTGAGTCTCGGGAAAGGACAAGGGATACTTTTTGTCCCGGAAAATGTACTGTTCCCGCACAATAAACTTTTATGATGTTCGCCTAAGCTTTTCAGTCTATCTTGATGAAATTTGGTAGGGAGATACTTTGATTCTCGGGAAAGGACAAGGGATACTTTTTGTCCCGGAAAATGTATGGTTCCCGCACAATAAACTTTTATGATTTTCGCCTAAACTATTTAATTTAATTAGATAGGTATTAATTTTAATCTATTTTTTTCTTAATTATACCAATGCGAATTAAATAATCATCGCTGAGACAGGACAACGTCTGTCGGGTCAGCTATTAAACAATAAAAATAAATATTTAAAAAACTTGAGAGGTGTCAAAGGGACACCCGGGTGGAACTAAATTTAAAAAACGCCATCTAGCTGTCGCCCAGGCATACTATCAACGCCCTCTGCCCTACAGCGCAGGAACTAATACAAATCGCACCTTTAAAGTAAAACCGTGACAAAACGAAATCATCAAATTTTACAGGGGAGCAAATATAGAAAATAGTCACTGTTTTTTCTAAATAAAATCTGAGTTCAGGGTTTTTTTAAGATATTTAATGAGCTTATATGATAGATCTCTGTTAATATTATGACTTGCCATTTTAAAAAGTTAATTATAATATTTACAGCTTTATTTATTTTGATTTATATTTTTATAGTAACACTTTACCACTAATTTTTGTAAGTGCAACTAATGTTACTAAACAAAAAAACTATTAAAACTTCATAATTTAACATAAAGTTAAGACAGTATCTTACCGTCTTAACTTTAAACTATTTTATGCTTTTACATTTTAAAACACTTTGACTGAAATCAGATCAACTGAAAATAGCAATAAAATAAAAAAAAGTGTGTCAGCTCCGACGCACGACTGGAGTTTACTCCTTAAGTACGAGTATCTAACCATACGCAAAAAGAGTTTATTCAACTCTGCCGTGCACTAACTAAAAGGCAGCTAAGTCCAAAAAATATTTTTCGAGAAAACGCCAAAATAAGTGGGAATTAATGTCTCTTGAAAAGTATGCTACTTAGGAACAAGGTTGCAAGTTATATATGTAGGCATAGTATTTGTGCACAATATGTTATATATTTCATTCATATTTATTTATTAAATTTTATTTTATTTCACTTTCTAACTGCAAACTAAGCATTTTTTTTAATTTTTACATAATATCCTGCACTATAAGGCCCTTAACCACACCTTAACTGCTTTATAGCAAAGCAATTTCTTGTAGCTGCTACGTCTTGTACTTATAGTTAAAGTTGAAAAAAAAATAATTAGCTATAAAGCAGTTAAAGGATTTTAACAGTCTTTTAGCCTAGGTAGCTAGGCCTTGGAAGAGTGACTTTGCTTACAAAAAAGCAGTTATAGCTCAGTTAATTAAAGCTGGCACGTTCACAGTGCTCACACTTACGCAGTTTAAAAATATAATATGTTTGCATCATGATAAAAATTATGGTATAATCTGCGTACGATAATAATATGCTATCGTACATCGGTACGTACGCACAAAATTATCGTATGTGTACGATAATTATCGTACGGTTCCGAACGCTGGCCGCGCGCCGATCACAAGTTACCGATTTGTAATGCTACGTTTTGATGCTTGCCGAGCCACGGCAAGCCTCCACAAGCCCGAGCGTGAAAACAGGTGAAATGGCTTGGCTTGCGTGAGCTTGCGGACGCTTGTAGACGATCGGGAGTAGTGTCGGTTTTTGGACAGAGATCAAAGGGCATGTACGTAATACACTGACGCGTTCACGAACGTGAAAACGACTTACAAATGCAAAGATTTGTGGAGGCTTGTGGCTTGTGGAGGCTTGCCGTGGCTCGGCAAGCATCAAAACGTAGCATAACATCACGCTGTATTTATAAACAGTAGCATAAGAAAAACAATAACTGTCCCCTTCTCGTTCATAAGATAGACCGCGCGCGAGAGAGACGGGCAGACTTTTTATGATGCGTATGCAGTAAGACGTCACGCCACGCGCTTATTCACAGACACTACACAAGCGCAATGTTTAATTAATGTCAACATTGTGCCAGCTCTTGTTAACTGACCTGTACGGGATTTTATATGCTTTTAAGCTCGGTGATGTAAAACATATCCCACCAAAAATATTTCATGTAAAAGTTACCTCGACGACCACAAAAGGTTTGCCCTGTGAAAAAGACATCAGATCTAATGTAGAGCCAAGCTTCTGAATCGACGCGGCCTAACCCTAACTCCAACACTTTCTAAATATCCGTAAGTATGTATGGCTTCGCTGTTTCTAATATTTAGTTTCTGAATTCTGATCTGAAATAAGTAACGAAACTGCCAAGCCATAGATGCATACTTACTGATATTATGGTAGTGGCACCAGTAGTATCAACGTTCTGAAAGCATTTTTTTTTAAATCTATTCAGAAATAAAACAATTTCTGCTCTCACTTTTTAATTTATTTAATGTCCATCCCGTGGAAAATTTCATGTTCTTATTCATAAAATTGGTGAAAGTCTCATTTAAACTACAAACTACTAAACTTATTACACGGCGTATATGTTATAACCCGGCGTATTTTAGATATCAATAAAATATAAAGTATTAGACCTATTCAATTGAGACTTTGTTTATTTAATAAGTTTATTATTAACATCATATCCTGAGAATATAAACTATCTGGTACATCGGAGACCAATTCTATAAGGGTAAACTTCCACCCCCCAATTTTAGGGGATGGGGGACGAAAATTACAAGTTTATGAATTTTTTTGTTAGTTGTATACTAAACTTAGATTACATACCAAATTTCAGCTTTCTAGCACTTCAGGAAGTGGCCAAACATTTTGATGACGTAATCGTAAAAAGAGTGTCAGTGACGAAATCGGCGTATTTTAGATATCAATAAAATCTAAAGTATAAGAGCTTATTCAATTGAGACTTTGTATGCTTAATATGTCTATAGATGACATCATATCTTGAAAATATGAACTATCTGCTGCAACGGAAACCAATTCTATGAAGGTTCAAAAAAACGGCGAAAGGTAGGTAGTGCCCTTGCGCTTCGCTTAGCTCGTCTTGGCGGGTGCACTAGCGTGCACCCAGATTTTTATACTGGTTCCCCTAGTGCTTAACTAGAAGGCAGTTAAAGACATCTCGCTCGCAATTAACTGCCTTTTAAGTAAGCACTTCCGGGTAAAAATTTGAGAAGTTAAAAACTATCTTAGGAAAATCAGAACTTTATTTATTAAAAAAGAACATCTGTTAAAACTTATCAAAATGCTTATTATTAACAAAACAATAAATACTTATATAGAAAAAAAAACTTTTACAAATCTTATTAAGTAATGAGATCACCATGATTATGGGACAAATTATATTAAAATTATTTTATAAAATTACTCAAACCATGTCAGTATCGTTTTTGAAAGGCCAAATTCAATAACAACAACAACGCTAAGACTTATAGGTGCGAAGAAATAGAGGAAAATGTGAAAAAACGGGGGAAAATATTTGAAATTGCTTATTTGAACGCGCTAATCTCAGGAACTACTATTCCGATTAGAAAAATTATGTCATTGTTAGATACCCCATTTATCGAGAAAGGCTATAAGTTATACTTTATCACGCTAAGACTAATAGAAGCGAAGGAATAGAGAAAAATGTGGAAAAAATAGGGGAAATTATTTGAAAGGGCTTATTTAAACGCGCAAATCTCAGGAACCATTGGTTCGATTTGAAAAATTCTTTCAGTATTAGATAGCCCATTTATCGAGGAAGGCTATAGGCTATATTTTATCACGCTAAGACTAATAGAAGCGAAAAAATAGAGGAACATGTGGAAAAAAAGGGGGAAATTATTTGAAAGGGCTAATCTCACGAACTACTAGACACATTTTTCTAATATTTGGGTCAGATAGGAAGTAGAGCACGTGATGGATCATAGGCTATTTTTTGTGGACTAATTTGTCTGTGAAATATGTAATTTACGCGGGCGAAGCTGCGCGGAATGTCTATAAATAATAAAATGAATCCATATTTCCCTTGGTTACGACATCATGCGTAAACAGCTGGACCGGTTTTGCTGAAATTTGGTATAAGTAGATATACTTTGAGTCCCGGAAAAGGACATAGGATACATTTTGTCCCGGAAAAATGTACGGTAACCGCACAATATACCTTTATGATTTGATGAACTATTCAATCGATTTTGATGAATTTTGGTATGGAGATACTTTGAGTCTCGGGAAGGACAAGGGATATATTTTGTCCGCGGAAAAATGTACGGTTCCCACAAAATGTACCTTTATGATTTGCGCGTAAACTATTCAATCGATGTACGGGAACAATTATTACTATAAACTGAAGTCCACGCGGACGAAGTCGCGGGCAACAGCTAGTTTTATAATAAGTATAGATGATTATAAGCGAGATGCAGCAGAAGGAAACTTTACCTACTTATTTGCCTTTATAACGTTGGGCCTCACAAAAAATCGATGTGAAATAACGTCGAAAAACTGTGGGTACACACTTGTGATCCGACATGGGATAAGTTTGCATGTTTTGTGGTAGAACAAAATAAGTATTACATGTTAATCGCAATTTCATTGCTCAGTAGGTCGCATCACTCAGGTGACATTGGAATCGTACAGCATTTTCTTAAAGTCTTGACTGTAGAACCTTTAATCCAACGAATTGCAAAGATAGCAGACACTAGTGACTAGATAGACTAGATAGAGATTCTAGTAGCTAATCTATGTCTATCTATATCTATATACATATTATAAAACAGTCGCTTTTTTCCCTCATGTCCCTTTGTTCCCTTTAATCTTGAAAACTATTTATATATACATTCATCATTTATATATCAGTAGTATGTCTAACTTATATTATAGTTTAAAAAACCATAGAAAGATATGTACCTACTACCTACCTATGAAGTAACATTTCGGTAGGTCGGTAACAACTAACAGCCGACATGTTACTTCATAGGTCTGTTCCTAAAATTTTCATCATTACAGTCAATTAAAATAAGTTAATCTTAACCTATTTTAAAAGAATATTCCTAATTCTAAAAGTTGACATAGAATATTTAAAGCCTAAAAATAAAGATGAGATTAAAAGTCACCGCCCCTTGGGCCGGATTTGTACGGAGCTTCTCATTGGGCGGTCTCCCCTTTCCCCGGTTTACGAGGGTAGCGGATGTGGGGCGGGGCAAGAACTCCTTCGGGAAAGCAAAGCTGACGCGGACGTTGTCAAACCACGTGCTACAGTGGTCAGGAAAAGTCGCGTATTGAGGCGAACGTAAGTAGGGTTTACGTACAATATTTTGAGTTCCGCGGAGATTCAGACAAAGAGTAGAACGAATAAATAACTAGGATTCAATAAAAAAAAAACTAAGATCTAATAAAATAAAATTGTACTTACTTTAAAAATAAAAAAAGTAATTGCAAATACTTAACAAAAATAATTGTAAATAAAAAAAGTTATTGTAAATAACAAAAATAACTGTAAATAAAAGAATAATAGTACTTAGATAAAGAATCGATTAAAAAATATGAATGAAAACAGCAACTATCCGAAGACTGCCATACAAACCCCGCGACCGTCGTCGCCGAGAAAATTTTTCGCGCGCATTTACGGGCACCTCGAAAAAGATAAGGACGTCAATCAGGAACGAGCCGAAAGTGATTCGTCCTCAGATATAGAGATTGGAGAGAACGAGCGATCGGAGGCTCCTTCGGGCCCTCAGTTCTGGCACCCTCCTCCTCCCATGCCAATTTGCCCTCGACCGATGTTGCTGCCGCATCAGCAGCTTGCGTTCGGCGCTGGACTTGCAGCATTCCGTGAGTATAAATAAATTTCTTCCTGATTAAGACGTTCTCACATTTAAAAAGCTATAAAATGACGCGTCCCACTATACTTCGCTGCTTAATATACCTAAATGGCATATTTTATTCTCGAAATATTATAGTGTACCTAAATACGAGGAAGGCGCGTCATTTTAAGTTGGTCAAACTTAAGAGGCCGGGCTACCCTCGAAATTCTCATACATACGTAATACCAAAATCATTTTCTCATACGAAAATATTTAACATGTTTGAGTTATTTTTCAGCTTAAAATAGTATTTACCTAGGTTCCTGTACAAAAATTAACTTCAAAATATTTAAACACAAAATTTTTTTTTGTGTATAAATTTTTTTTTCTAAATTTACTACTAAATATTTAAACACTAAAAAATAGAGTAAAACACTAAAAAATATTTTTTAGTATTTAAATATTTTGTAGTAAATTTACTATTTATTTATATATTTTTTAGTGTTTTACTCTATTTTTGAGTGTTCAAATATTTAGTAGTAAATGTAGTAAAAAAATGTATACACATACATTTTTTTTGTGTTTAAATATTTTGAAGTTAATTTTTGTACAGGAACCTAGGTAATTACTAGTTTAAGCTGAAAAATAACTCAAATATGTTAAATATTTTCGTATGAGAAAATGATTTTGGTATTACGTATGTATGAGAATTTCGAGGGCAGCCCGGGCTCTTAAATGTCTGTTCTAAAACCTCTATAAAAATAATAGGTAGAGCACGGGTAGAGATTATAATATGTCTACTTTTCGGGCTACGCGGCCTACGGCGTAGCTCGTAGAGATTCAGATATTAGGTGAATTTCGTCAAACGAATTTTAAGGGCCATCCCTACGGACAATCCGTAATTTACCGTATTTAGAGCCTCATAAACTCATAATTTGAAAGCTACAGTTATAATAAAAATACAGCAATAATCCTCAGTAGGTATCTCAATATTCCTTTCCACGTTTTAAATTATCTATTTTCGTTTATTATACTCTTAAACTAGACTAGATTTGACTTGGCTAGTTTTCATCAGAATTAAAATGTTCAATAACTTTATGAAATGACTGATATAATGAAAACTGGCCAAGTTAGATCTAATCTAGCTTAAGATCTCACATTATCTAGACACGCGGTAGCGTGTCAAGCCAAGTTCCAGCATAAAAGAATGGCGAGCAGCACCGTGTGCACACGAAGCACACGAACCATTTGCAGCTCTTTTTGACCCCCTCATAATTCAGAAACTATTTCACATAAACGTTTCAAATTTGGCTCATATAATGAGACTTGTGAGATAAACGGTTATTAAGATATTAACGTCCGAAAATCTACATTTTTATCACTGACTGACTGACTGACCTATAGATCAAAATTCTAACCCACTTCCAGATAACCTAGAAGGCTGAAATTTGAAATCCAGCTCGGTAATTGTGTGAAAGCGTAGGGAAAAATCAGAAAACAAAATAAATCGGTAAAGTGCGAGTCGGACAGAGCAAAACTAGGCAAAAATTGTGATTTTGTGTGGAGGCCCCCCTTAGATATTTATTTTCTTTTACTTTTATTATAAATTATGAAAATAAAAATGTAATCAAAGATTTTGTGAAATTTTAAAGTATCTACCGGCTGTCATTATTGATTTTGAGCAAAAAAGGCCAAAAAATCACATAATTATTGTATGGGAGATCCCCGTAAATATATTTGCTTAAATATATTGCAGCTTAAAGTGAAAAAACTTTAGGAAATTAATAGAAAGTGACTTTATGAAATATGTCTATCTGTCTGTTACCTCTTCACGCCCAAATTGCTTGTATCGATTGTTCTTAATTTTGGTATGGAGATATAGTTTGAGTCCCGGGAATAGACATAGAATTCTTTTAATACGTCTGTCTGTCCGTCTGTCCGTCCGTCCGTCTTCCTGTCTGTTAGACAGCTATAATAATAGCTACTTAACTTCCGCACAATAAGATTGTACCCTATAGTTAATGGTTGGAAATACACTTGTGTTATACCGTATTATTCCAATGCCTCCTGATGGTAGCTGCTTTGATTACCACTCGCTTGGATTTTTTTTGTTTTATTCGTCTGATACTTGCTGAGTATCAGACGAATAAAGTTTAAGATATCACAATATTTAAATAACATTAATTGTTATAGATATTCAATAAAGCAAAGAAATAGACTATTATTTGTTCATAATGTTATTTGGTTCCTATACATACATATTTCGATTTTCCATGGAACTTGGCACTCATTTAGATCTCCATCCTTTTTATGGCGAAGTACATAGACAAGAATAATGTTTGTATAGAACTTGGCTTTTAATTTTTACATATTTTATGTTTTTGGTGGGATTTAAATAACATCAATTGTTATAGATATTCAACAAAGCAAAGAAATAGACACTATTATTTGTTCATAATGTTATTTGGTTTCTATTAGTCTCCGACCGAAACTAATTTTTCAGCCGAAACCGAAACCGAACTTTCGGTCTTACTCTCAGTTTCGGCCGAAACCGAAACTTGGTAAAACATTTAAAATTTCGATTATTTACTGAAATTTATTGATTTTTAACATACATTACAACTTTTTTAATTAAAGAAAAATTACCACATTGATTTTTTTTACTTTTTGCGACATTTCTTAAATGAAATATTATTATTAATCTTAAACTCCAATATGTTCCCTAGAAACTTTTTTGTACTATATTCCGTTTTTTTATACGATTCCAAGTAGGTGCGATTTCACCAAAGAAATTGAACGCGCTTAGCACACATAAAATCATCGCGTGACGTAACGTAAACTTAGATTCATTAATCGCGATTAAAAGAATAATGACAAAATCTATTTGAAACAAAACGAGAGTTGTGTCGCCATATAAACGCATTCATTGTTCAATGAGCACTTAGTTTAATAAAACGAAGTTTTAAGTGTGATTGGTGAAATTCCCCTTAATGTAGTACTACGAAGGATTAAACAAGGGCAGAAGTTATTACAAGTCATTTTATTTAGGTGCGATTTTATCTAAGAAATAGCGCTTAGAGTACACTTAAATTGGTTCTAAACGTATAAACGCGTTTAGAGCACCAAATTGCATTTCACCAACATAACGTTCACAGTAAATCCAAGTTTTATCTTCAGAACGTCCAATGTTAAACTTCATAAAAGCCGTTAAATTTCTGTTAGTTTAGTGTCATGGCGAATCGAAAATCATAGACGAAAAAAATGTCAAGATGACAGTTTTTAATAGATGAGTTTGGGTAGTTTATGTATCGTTTCTTGCTTTTTTGTTGATAAAATAACGTAACTAGACTGCAAAATGATAAAATTTAAAAGGTTACGTCACATAAACTTAGATTATAAAATCCATTTGAAACAAAACGAGATTTGCATCCCCGTAGGAACGCGTTTAATAAGTTTTATAATGTGATTGGTGAAATCCTCTTTTAGACATTAACAACGTACTACTTAAAACACAATCAAAAATAATTATAGTATTTTATTTTTATGGGAAAAATGGACACGACCGCGGTTGAAGTTCAAAACGATTTTTTTTTACTCCAGAACTTGTTTTGCTACTACCTAGTCTTGCCATAAATACTGTTACAAAGAAAAACATTTTTTTTTCTGTTGCAAATAAATTTATTACTTTACAGTGTATTAGTTTAATACATAAATAAAAAACAATTTAAAATAAGCTTATTCAAATTGGCCTTCATTGGCTACAATAACGTCCTTTAAACATTGTAGCCAGTTATCATTAGAAATACGGACTCTTTCCATGGGAACATTCTTCACTGCCAGTCGTATGGATTGTCGTAGAGACTCCAAATTATCACGGCGTTTACAGCAAGCTATACTTTCTAAAACTGACTAAAAATCATAATCCAGTAGATTAAGATCGGGACTAGACGACGACCAGTTTTCAGCTCTGATGAAGTCCGAAACGTTCGTTTCCAACCAAGACCAAACCGTCTGAGCTTTATGACCCGGCGCCGAGCCTTGTTGGAAGGACCATTCTTGGTTATTGAACTTGATGTTGAACCTTAGAAGTTCAAGCATAAATAAAATCATTTTGTTTGTTAAAATGTTGCTTAATTGTAAAAAAAATCTCATCCGTAAACAAACATTTTTTGTGACCTCCCTTTGCGTACCGCTTCAGTAGTTGTTTTAATTTTACCACCCTTTCTTTTTTAAATTATCAGTTAGGAAATAACCAGTACGTCTCTTGTAGGCTGAAAGTCCTAAGTCATCATTAAAATACGCGACATGGTTCTAGGTGCCATATTTATCTTGTGAGATATAATCTTTTACTTTCGAACCGATTTTTTTCAAATTCTTTCCCTTACTGCTTTAACCACCTTTTTCGTACGAACACTGCGTGGACGGTCAGATCTTTTTCTGCCACACGCAGAGGAGGTCTTATTGTACCTATTAATGGCCCGGTAAATAAATATTTTACTAATACCAAGCGTATCGGGAGTTTTAAAAATGACATTGGGCTCCATACCTACTTTGTGTGATGCAATCACAGCGATTTGGTTCTTGTGATCACCCCACTCCATTTCAGTATCGCAAAATATTGTAAAATACATTGGCGCCAAAACGAGAAAACACAATAAACAATCATATAAAAATTACAGAATCCAAATTCAAATGTAATATTTTGTTTATTTTAACTAGTAACAGTATTTATGGCCAGACTAAGTAAACCTGAAAATTAATATAATGAGGGCCGGAAGAGTGAAACTTACGGGGAAGTGAGCTTCTAGCAGGGTAGGAACGATCTAAGAGATTGCGTGTCCATAGTTAAAAGTTAATTTTAAATATTTAAATAAAACGCGTGATAAAAGGAAAAGAGTGAGACGAGATGATTTACTAGATACATCTCGCAGGATATATCCTAATATATCCTATAATCTCACAGTCAAAGAAAATTCTTAAGTAAATAAAGTTTATACACAATAATATAATCAATTTATCATAGCATTTACTAAATCGTTTGATTGGGAAACATTGTTAAAATAGCACGTAATTTTTCAACACTTATGTAAATGTTATATTAAATAAGCCTGCATATTTTGTCGTACAAATAAAATTCAATAATATAATTTCGATACCAATAAGTTCAGACAATTTAATGAAAATAAAACGAAGTGAAATAAATAAAAGTTGCAAGTATGGAAAACATAATCTCAAAACACAATTAAATAGATGGTGGAGAACTGAGCCGGTTCCTCGCTGGCAAGCAAGCACGAGATATCTGCGAAGCTTAGCGAACGACGCATGAGTTCCGGCGGGGCCGAACGTTTCGGCTATATTTTGGCCGAAACCGAAACTATAACCGAAACTAGATTTTTTGGCCGAAACTGGCCTAAACCGAAAGTTCGTTCGGTCACTAGTTTCTATACATACATATTTCGATTTTCCATGGAACTTGGCACTCATTTAGATCTCCATCCTTTTTACGGCGAAGTCCATAGACAAGAATAATGTTTGTATGGAACTTGGCCTTCCATTTTTACATATTTTATGTTTTTGGTGGGATCTAATTTTACTACAAGTTGTACTTGTGGGTCACATCCACGTTTAATGACTAATTTTTGACTTGATAGTTTAAAGAAAAATTCTTCACGCTTGAACCGCTTTATACATGAAATTTTATATGGAGGTACTTTACATCCTGGGAAAGGACATAAGTCATAAGACAGCCTTATACAACACCTTATGATATTATATTTTGTAATTTGCCTTTCAAACCCCATAAGAGCACCGGTGATCGCGAGAACAATAGAATAACAATAAATTTCAAAAAATCCGCGATCGAAGGATAGCCTTTACCTACCCTGATCCATGCCTAGGTAAATAACTTCCAAATACGCTAATTTTTTAACGTAAAAAGTAATTAATCGAATACTACGACAGTAAATAATAATCAATTTGGCATACCTACATAAAGTGTAAATTAATAAGGCTGAAGAAGAATGATAAAGCATTACATATTGATTGCTCGAAAATGTAGGGGAGCCCAGCTCAAAGCGGCCACAGGAGGTAAAGCGGCCACGCTTAATATTTCGGTTATTTATAAAGGCAGAGTGACGTTACTGCTCTGACGCATAGTGAACATCAAGCCCCGTCCCGCGCAGTGATGCGGTAGCGGTTGGGAAAGGCGCGCGCTTGTAGCGACAAAAATATAGGAATTGCACGTTTTATTAAAAAAATGCAAAGAAAATTCTTCCTGTTCTAATAATTTTCTTGTATATTTGAATGCTTCTATAACTGTCCCAATGTCGTTACTTATCTATTTAGCTTTATCTAAGTTGTTTTTATTCTGGAGTATGGTACAAAATGCGAAAGAAAATTATGTTTAAAATCACTTCTCTGACGATTTTTTACACTATAAAACTTCATATTTCACAATTTGGATCCCTAAATCGGAAATAATCTTTGAATACTCGTAATATTTTTAAAAAACTATCCAACGACACCATATCGACTGCTCCTTGGTCGACTATCGTAACATCAAATACACAACTTTACAGGAGGAGCGTTTGAAGTTGCAAATTTGAACCACGATATTATTTTTTAACCGATTGTTATGAAATTTGGCATGAGCAACAACAATAGTGTTAGGTATTGACTTATGCAATAAAACACTATATTTATTAGCTTGGTTTAGCTGAAATTGTTGTTGCGATATTATTATTTGGAAAATCTATAACGAAAATTATTGCAACTAACACTAACCACAGTTTACGTTGAAATTTCTCCTTTTTAAAATATTGTAACGTTTACTTACTATACTATACGGGGCACATATTTACCGATTTTTATGGTATGTAAGACATATCATAGTTTACACGGGGAATTGCCTAATTCGAATTTATAGTATGTCTGAGAAAATAAGTTATTTATAAATTATCTTTTCTGAAAAAAGTGTGAAATACCTTTAAAAATTGTTTTATAAATTTTAGATGTAGGTCATTGACATGATTTATACCGTTGAAATGCAAAAAAGTGCAAAAAAGTGTTAAAATATAGTAAGAAATCAACTTAAGTGGCTTGCAAAGCATCATCAGTTAAGTAGCAAACATTTTATTATAAATAATATTTTGTAACCTTCTTAAAAAAATATATTATTTTTTTAAGTTATAAAGCTGATATCACAATCTATACTCCGCTTATACTTATACAATCTATACTCTATACTAATATTATAAATGCGAAAGTATCTCTGTCTGTCTGTCTGTCTGTCTGTCTCGCTTTCATGCCAAAACTACTGAACCGATTGTAATGAAATTTTGAACACAGATAGTCTAAAGCCTGATAAAGGACATAGGCTACTTTTTAATTGGAAAAAGGGGTTGTAAGGGGGTGAAAATGCGTAAATTTGTTCAAAATAAGTTAATTCCAAAAATGCATAACAGATGGCGCCAAGAGTCTCCTACATCGCGCTATCGCTTGCTCATACGTCTTTCTATAAGAGGTGGTACCATGTTGAATCAGGTTCACGTTAATAAATAACTCACTATTCAGTAGGTAGTAGGTACTTTATGTATGCAGTACGTAACCTTAAGCCTACCAATGATAAATAGTTAATGGGTAAAGCTAAAGTTGTGTAATGGGGTTTAAATTAGTTTAAATTAAAAATGAAATATTATGTGCACACTGCACAGCTGTTTTTGGGTAGATATTTTGATGTTTTTACTTGACACTAATTTTGTTGACCAGGGTTTTAATTTGACACTAATTTTGTTGACACTGCGCGCTATAAACTGAAGACCACGCGGACGAAGCTGCGGGCAACAGCTAGTATTATTATAAATGCGAAAATGTACCTCTGTTCGTTACCTCTTTACTAGAGTTGCGCCGAATAGTGATTTGGCCGAATAACCGATTACCGAATATTATTCGGTTTAGCCTTTACCGAACCGAATATTCGGCCGAATTATTCAGTTTACCATTATTTTATTTTGCCGCGTAAACAGATTCTATCGTGTACCCTACGTGCCGCAGGCCGCTGCTAGCTCGGAGCGAGCCGCCTGGGCTATCGCGTATCTCGCGAGTGCAATGCAATCGCAATTATTGCGCAATAATTGCTCTAAAATCGCAGTTTCGTATCACATAACAGCCAAAACGATACGATAGCAATCGAGCGACAGTACTCCCTCTGCCGAACAATCAAGGAACTATAATTGCATTTAAATCGCTAAATCTCCATACTGTTACATTTATTTCGTATCACCTAAGTAGTCTATGGAAATCGTACAATAAAAGGGGTCTTCACTTGCATCAAATGGGGTAGTTCTGATTTTTTTATATGTTGTATGTGATGAGGTGGTAATGTCAAATATAATTTTTCCAACTCGGAATCCTTCCGGAACATTGTAAAATTCATGAGAAACCATTAAATTTTTGATCAGTTTTCAGTTTTTGCTATTTTTTACGACCAAGGACCTGTTTAATGGTAGAAGTTATCAGAAATTACTTGAAAGTAGACAAAATTTTCAACAAAATGAGAATAGTTAGGTCTCAATAAACTGAATAGATTCAAAGATACAGCTGTTCAAATGTTTGTAAATTTTCCAAAAAAACATTTATTTTTCGAATTTTTACAAGTTCTCGTCAATGTGGTCAATTATTGATCTATATGACGGCATAAATTAAGGTGACGCCGCGTTAAAGTAAGAAACCGTGTTGGATATGTTTTAGATTGCTTGTTTTCTATGAGAGGCCGGGCCGGCCTCTCATAGAAAACAAGCAATGGAACAGCAAAAAATGGAAAGGGCGTAAGCGACAAAATGGTTTTTGTCGCGTAATTTAAAAACCATAAATACATTTCATATAAGCTATGCACATATTAAAGTGTATGCTTCAACCAATTTATGTACAAATTTTGGAACCTTAAATCACTCTCCTCTGTTGGAAAAATAGGAATCCCTTTTTTTACAGAGGTATTTTCGATTGATAATTCTGTGTTATAAAAGTTGTCCAATCGTGTTATGCTATGGGCAATTCAAAGACAAAGACATGATGAATACTGACAATGAACTTTAGTTTCTTAGCTTTAGTCATTGCTGAGAAAAATCGGCATCGCTGCAGCCAAATTTTCAAGGCGTCGCCTTAATATTATACGTTATTAAAGAAGACAAATTTTTCAACAAAACGAGACCAATTTGGTCTTTTTTTTTATGAAAGGAGGGGCAAACGAGCAAACGGGTCACAAAGCAACTTCCGTCGCCCATAGACACTCGCAGCATCAGAAGAGCTGCAGGTGCGTTGCCAGCCTTTTAAGAGGGAATAGGGTAGGGGATTGGGCCTCCGGTAAACTCACTCACTCGGCGAAACACAGTGCAAGCGCTGTTTCACGCCGGTTTTCTGTGAGAACGTGGTATTTCTCCGGTCGAGCCGGCCCATTCGTGCCGAAGCATGGCTCTCCCACGTATTGCCGTCTATTAAACTCTGGTAGTTCCCTAGCTATAGCTGTTCAAAGTTGCTGAGGTGAGTAAACAAAATGAAATAATATGACTTACTAGACATTCCGCGCGGCTTCGCCAGTGTAAATTAGATATTTCGCAGACAAATTAGTCCACAAAAATAGCTTATGAATCTTTACGTGCTTTACTTCTTATCTGTGCCAAATAACAGAAAAATTGCTCCAGTAGTTCGTGAGATAAGCCCTTTCAAATAATTTCCCCCGTTTTTCCACATTTTCCTCTATTTCTTCGCTTTTATTAGTCGTAGCATGATAAAATATAGCCTTTCTCGATAAATGAGCTATCTAACACTGAAAGATTTTTTCAAATCGGACCAAGTAGTTCCTGAGATTAGCGCGTTCAAATAAGCCCTTTCAAATAATATAACCCGTTTTTTCAACATTTTCCTCTATTTCTTCGTTTTTATTATAGTATTGGATCCGACCATAAAATCCTGCATGAATCGTTTTTTTCGATCAAATATATTTTAAAATAATCTTTAGAATGTATATAATGGATTAATGTTGGGTTGCCTTGTCAAAAGTGGCCGAAAGTACCTCTAATTAAGAGCCCGGGTTACCCTCGAAATTCTCATACATACGTAATACCAAAATCATTTTCTCATACGAAAATATTTAACATGTTTGAGTTATTTTTCAGCTTAAAATAGTAATTACCTAGGTTTCTGTACAAAAATTAACTACAAAATATTTAAATACAAAAAAAAAAAAAATTTTGTGTTTAAATTTTTTTTACTAAATTTACTACTAAATATTTAAACACTAAAAACTAGAGTAAAACACTAAAAAATATATAAAATTACTTTTTCTTTTTATTTAACTATTTTAGGTTATATTTTACAAAAATTAATACTCTATTCTCTAACAATATAAGGTGCCTATAAAATATATTACTAAAATATAAAACAGGGGGAGAATAATAAAAAAAGAAAGACTATATATAAAAAACTAAATCTAAGTCGGAGGCTGCGGGCAATGTACCCAAGAGGCTGGCAGCATTACCTCGATGTATCGCAAGACTGATACGTTGGCCGAGGTAAGCGCCAGCTCTGGGATCATTAGTTTTCTCAACCAGTCTTTGGGATAACTCCTTGAATAGTAGTTTGGCACCAGGGCCCCACGGGCCCAGGGTCTCAACCCCGAAAGGTACAAAAAAGTAATCACTTCCCAGTGCTTCATACTTTCTTCTTTTGTTTGTCTCCGCTTGTGCCGCCGCAGCTCCCGCCTCTCTCGTTGTGGCCGTCACGTGCGACGCCGCTAGCGTATCCACGCAGGTGGCGTCCCATACGAGAGGCCTCCCACGGCTCCACGGAACGAGCGTCATTCCGTCGGGCCTTTTGCCGTCGTCACGTGCGATACCGTTCGGCTCAAGAGTGGCCGGCACGTTGACGGAGACAAGGGCCCTGCGGATCACGTCGTTCAAGGAAGCATGGCGGGACTGGCGGCCGGCACTGCGTCGACAAGACAGGCCGTGATGACCCTGGCGGTCTACTGCGGCGCCGCAGTGGCAGCGATGGGGTTCGCTGATATTGGCTCCTAGTCGCAAACTGAGTGATAGATTGAATGTATGATTATCTAATAGTGTTCCGGTATTGGATGATGGGTTTGCCTGAAGCCAGTAGCCTGATTCCGGCTCGGCGGACGCTAGGAGACGCGCGCGATCTGTGGTGGACGAGGAATTTAGTATGTCTGTTTGTGCCAAATTAATTAGGGGTTCATCCCAATTCTTTTGGATGTTGGGGTTAGCTGGAACGTCACTGGGACAAACACGCTTCCAAGCGTTGATCGCCTCAGCTAGTGACTGAATGCCTATGTTTCCAAAAGAATTGGTGATGATTTTGATGAAAAGAGGATGAATGCTGTGAGCTGAAGAAAGGAAGGCGGGAAGAGACACGCTGGACACACTTCTGAGACCCAAGCCGCCGAAACGAATGGGAAGAGTGGCTTGGGCCCAGGAGGTGTCAGAGATTTGACAGTTAAAAATATTAATTACTGTGTCTTTTAAAATAGAGTCTAAATGGGAAAGAAGGTTGGAACACTCCCATAGAGGGCAGCACCTCAAGACATATGTAAATTGGGGCACAAACAAACAAAAACGAATTATTTGGTAAGCCATATGGGATTTTATTGCGACAAGTTTGCCAGAAGATTCTACGAATTTTTGTTTTTGTTCCGAAACGTAAGGCTCAAAACCGTCATTTAATATGGGGGCACCTAAAAGGCGGAGGGATTCTTTACTGAGAATTTTGATACTAGGGGCCAAATTGTTAAATTCCGATATAATTACGTCGTGCGGCTGTGTGATTGGGCTATTCAAAAAAAGCTCACATTTGGAGAAATTTAAATCCAAATCTATTGCTTTAAATTTCTCTATTAATACCTGCAAATCGTGGAGAACTGTAGCCGGGTCACCACCGAGGGTGCCATCATCCAAATACCAGACGTTAAATTCAGATTGGAGGGATGTAATTGTAGAATGTATGGCAAGGCTGAAAATAGCGGGGCCCAGAGGATCGCCTTGCTGGCAACCAGTAGAGGATAGTAGGCAATCCCTGTTATATAGAAGTGTCGAATTGGCGCCGTAGCTTTGGAGGATGTATTCATATATTTCGGGAATGTGGTTATGGACTTCCTTGAGCAGAGCGCTTCTAGATACGGAGTTGAAGGCATTTTTTACATCAACCTTCACGATCACTTGTCCGGTTTTGGATTTAATATAAGTACGGAGGGCGTGAACGGCGGCTTCACATCCACCCTTACTCCCAAAGCCAAGTTGTACAGGCTGAAAAACATCTCTAAGTTTATTCGTAATGTGCTTACAACAAATTTTCGATGCGATTCTACGGTAGGTGCAACCGACCGCTATGGGACGAATACCACCATCTTTTTTCTTTAATGCGCATAAATTAGCGCCATATAAAATAAACGTGAAATCGTGGTGGACCTTGCCAGATAGCATCAAATTTATTAAGGTCGTCAGGTCCTCTAGAAGCGCTCTGCTGGAGTCTTCAGATGCACTGATTAAGTCCTTCAGGTGCTGGGGACTTAGACCATCGTAACCGCTGGCCGATCCAGTCCTGAAAGACATTATCGCGTTTTTTACATCTTTTATGGAGGCCTCTACGGGTTGCACAGAAGGGCTAGACGAAGGAGGTATGTTCGGTGGGGGGAGTGAGGGATGTTTGTCACGGAGGGCTTCTAGGGTGTGTGCGTTGTATTGGGCTATGCTATCGCTGGAAAAAAGCATGTTGGCAGCACCTTTTAGGTCCCCATCGCTGATCTTAGATTCGATTTTGTGTATCGAGTTGTGTTGTTTACGATGAAGATGCGGGGGTGAGTTATCATGAGAATGAAGGTGTAGAGAGGCATTGATGGTGAGGTTGTTAAAGTTGGAGCAGTTGTTTTTAATGATAGAAGTGAGTGATTTTTTTTTTATCTTGGATTGCATGTAGGACATGGAACGGAAAAGTGAGTAGACTTTCCCATCGCTGGCAGCTGTCGGGATGTGAAATGACCTCTCTAATTACAGATGAAAGTTGCTTGGCTACTTGAACCCTAGCACCTTTCGGGATGCGTTTAAGGATGGGTAGTGACAATTTGTAGTTTGAAATTTTTTGCCAGAAAGGAATGTTGCATGACGGGGATGGGGTTGTTGTGGGTGTGCTACTGATATTTGAGCTGTGGCTGTGTGTCTTACCTATGTGAATGTTCAGGCCTTTTACCCCTTTGAAAGACCGGTTGCAAAACTGGCAGCGTATGAAGTTGATCGGTTCGCTCGCAGTCTCCGACATGTAAAGCTTATAAAAGAAATTACTAAACTAAAACAATTTTCAAAGGGCGCGTAATAGTTAGTAAGGAAAAAATAAAACCTAAACAAAATAGTAATAAAAAAAAAAACCTTAAGTATAATATAATAAAGGGCTATACTAAACTACCTTAAAGAATTCATAACAGATAAAAATAATATACTATACTCGAAATACTTAATAATATTAGATATAAGTAGGTACTTTTTCCTCTGCCTCTTGTTTCTTGGATGCGTGAACCAACGATATTAAAATATACTTCTATAGCGTGAACATATCGAGAGCTGCTGCCGGTTCCAAAGCCGATGCCAGAGCAGTCTACCCGCTGTCTGCGTCTCTTGGATCAACGACTACATCTTCTTTTTATTATTGACAAATTGATCGGGATACATTTAATATTATCTTAAAAAGTTCGAAAACTATGCTGCGTCTTCCCTCGACAGACTGGACAGAAGGTGTGAAACGGAAAAGGGCTTCTCAGACTTGTTTATATTTTTACATAGGTACTATCTTGCAAGACTTGCAGTACGTAAGTATGAGGAGATTATCTCGTGACGATACTCACGGTTTTGCCCGCTTGGGCTGCTGTGAATTACTGATTATGGCAATATTAATGCTGAAAAGGGAGTGTTTTACACTGAATGCCTAAACTTGTATAAATTTTTCTATTTTTTATCCAAAAAAAATTGCAGGGAAAAATTTTAACTTGACATGATATCATGACATCCATAGACAAAATATATAAATAAATAGTAAATTTACTACAAAATATTTCAACTCTAAAAAGTATTTTTTAGTATTTATGATTCATTATGATTATTTTTTAGTATTTATATTATATGACATTTCTGAGTATTTCATATAGTTTTTAATAAATATTGTTAAGGATAGACAAATAATAATGTTTTCTTTATTGACAAGTAACTCTTTCTAATATCTTATTCATAAAAAAGCCTATATATACTAAAACTAAACAAATTAAAGAAATCTCAAAACATGTACGTACAGGTAAATTATTTTATGACTCATCCAGTTTGCAAACATTGTTTGGTAATGACTAATTGCCTAATTAGTAATTACCTCTTCACTTGGAATTTGTGCTCTGTTTTATTATTCAGCGCTAGCGAACGCTTAGAAAACGCTAAATAATAAATAGGCACATAGCTGGTACTTCAAAATTTCCCTTCGTACTTTTACGGGTTTAGGACCGTCAAAATACAAACTTGTATGAATATATAGGTAATGTATTAACAATAGTGGAAATCTCAAATCGTGTTCGTACATGTAAATTATTCCTTCGATCGTGGAAAAACGAGACGCAATAAGGCTATTGTGAAAACCGATAATGAAAGCCTCTTATTACTTCAAGTAGTGGGGGTAATTAGACAATGAGTTATAAAAAAATGCTTGCAATATGGATGACTCACGCAATAATCTTTCGAGCCCCAAGCGGTCGCATGCGACCGCGATAACAATAGAAAGGCCCGGGCTTCGAGCCCCAAGCGGTCGCATGCGACCGCGATAAGAATAGAAAGCCTTTCTATTGTTTTTTAATTAGATAATGAGTTATAAAAAAATGCTTGCAATACGGATGACTCACGCAATAATCCTTCGAGCCCCAAGCGGTCGCATGCGATCCTATAAGCCGCGATATGTTCTTTATACCGAGTCTCAAAGCTGCGTCCAGCGTAGAGTCCACATCCTGAGGATGCTCCGGTGTTGGAGCGAAACGCGCGTCGAGGTTTTCAACCTGCATGGTGGTGAGGGGCCTTGCACGGATTTGCCAACATTATTGCTTGTGTGGTGGTGGTGTTTGCAAGTTCTTGCATGCGAGTGTACGCATAGGCAGTGTGGGAGGAGGGAGGTGCTGTACGCATGCCTATGCGTGCACTCACTAATTTACTTAAAGGTGGAAGTTTTTTTCGCGGAATATTGCTAAAAATAATAACAAACTAAATTTTAAGCTATGGATTTCCGCAAAGTAACGCCTGATTCTATTAACTATGTAGATTACTATTAAGTTATTGTTATTTGTCTTCATGTAATAAATAGCCCGGTCTAATTAGACGTAAAAAATCACAAATTCGGAATAATTCGCATAGAGCTGAAAATTGGTAGAGACGTTAAATACACCATCATAAATAAAACCTCAAAAGTCCCCGGCGATTCTCCTTGTGCGAAAAATTTTATTCAAGGTCAAAGGTATGAAAATGAGGTTTTTCCCGTTTTTATGCAAACTGTGTTTTATTTGTAATGGTGTATTTAACGTCTCCACCAATTTTCAGCTCTATGCGAATTATTCCGAGGTCGAATGTTTAATTTTCCTGGGGTATAAGTAGAATTAAATGGAATACCTTTAAATATACTAACTATATACTTTACATAATATAACTTTTTGACGTGGGAGAGGCATGCTTCGGCACGAATGGGCCGGCTCGATCGGAGAAATACCACGTCCTCACAGAAAACCGGCGTGAAACAGCGCTTGCGCTGTGTTTCGCTGAGTGAGTGAGTTTACCGGAGGCCCAATCCCCTACCCTTTTCCCTTCCCTACCCTTCCCTATTTCCTTCCCTACCTTAGGGGTAATAGGGGAGCTATTACCCCTTAAAAGGCCGGCAACGCACCTGCAGCTCTTCTGATGCTGCGAGTGTCCATGGGCGACGGAAGTTGCTTTCCATCAGGTGACCCGTTTGCTCGTTTGCCCCCTTATTGCATAAAAAAAAAAAACATCAGACAAGTATGTTATGTTATCCCTGAGTGACATAGGCTATGTATGTCCCACGGGTGAAGCCGGGGCGGGTCTAGTTTTTAATATTTGAAAAAAAAAACGAATATATTCGGTAACTGAGCCGAATAATTCGGCCGAATACAAATAGTGGAAAAGATGCCGAATACGCCGAATACTGAATACCAAACGAATATTCGGCGCATCTCTATTCTCTAGTATCTACACTCAATACTATTTTACTACATTTAGGGCCTGTTTCACCACTTTCTGATAAGTGCGGCTATCCACCACTTAACTTGACAGCTGATGAAGTATGGAGAATCTGTCAAAAAAGTTGTGAATAGCCTATTCGGCACTTTACCAGAAAGTGGTGAAACAGGCCCTTAGGGCCAACCCACACGTACCACAACTACACGACAACCGCAACCACACGACAAACACACGACGTGGTCGGGCGTATATGTCGTATTGTAAATGAACTGGACCATTCACACGTACTACATTTTGCAGTCATTGTCGACCACTCGTAAAATACCGACCACATCGCAACCACGTCGCAACCACGTCGCAACCACATCGCAACCACAACGTTGCGTCGATGCAACGACACGCCGCCCGCGCTCTCCCCCCTCCCTTCATTCATTTCTTCAGGGGGGCGAAACTTTAACGAGAAAGAAAGAAAAAATTCCATGCCTCGTTTAATTTAAACGAGGCATGGAAATAATATAGTCCGGTAGTCCGGGAGCCCTAGAACAATAATTTTTATTTAATTACCATCAAGCTAATTTTTTATGAGTAGCTTCATTTTGTAAAAACGAATAACATTTTTATTTGCGAAAAATCTCGAAAGTGGTAGCTATCATCAGTCAAGGTTTTTTATATGTAGATATTGTGTTTTCATAATTCATTAGAGCTGTAGTAAAAGTTGGTACTGAGTAACGGGAACGGGTACGCCCACGGGCGTACCGAGGGGGGCAGGGGGCGCAGCTGCCCCCCCTGGAAGGTAAAATAAACGTCAATTTTTCTGGAAAGTGGGAACAAGTAGTAATTTAACAAGTAGTCAAAATATGTGTTGTTTTTCAAAAAATTTAGAATGAGCACATTCTAAATTTTTTGAAAAACTTTATCTTGAACCTTCTCAGTATAAGATAATCAGTACGAAATTGGCTTTTACTTTTGTTTACAGCGTAGCAAGGATAGCAACAATAAAGTGTCCTCCTCGAAATCCATGACTTTGGGCAAGACGTGTTTCCGCTATAAAAGCCGGAGTCGAACTACAATAGTACGACTTGCACACGACGCAACCACGTCGCAACCACATCGCAACCACTGGCCGTCGTCATTTTGTCGGTACCACAACGCAACCACAAAATGCTGCAGCGACACCATTCACACGTAACCACAGCTCGACGACATTTTGTCGTTGCGATGTCGTGTGGTTGTGGTACGTGTGGGTTGGCCCTTACTATTATTAGGTTATGGACTATAGCAGCTTCTGCTCTATAATCTAGCTGATATTATAAACTACTTTTGATACTTTCTATAAACTTTAAGGGTGTTACGTTGTTACTATCTCTCTAGTAATCCTAGGTAAGCTAAGGTAGGTTGATAGGATCAGTTAGGTATAGTGACCAAACAAAAACTTCTGGATTCGAATAGAAGTATCGCACGAATATCGGAAAACGGTTGTACAGACTTATATACGAGATCAATCAATATATTCGACGGACATTGCAGATACGTTGCAAGTTACAAGTAAAAGAGATTAGAGCAAATATCTAACGCAGTCTTTCCTTTTATGGTATAACACCCACACTCAGATTCATTTAATGATTACCTTGAGGCACTTGATAAAGATTTTGACTTCCGCACTCAGAGACGAAAATTAATTACACACCTGATAATGATTTATTTCGAAACCGGTCGGGCAATTTGCTAAAATTTATAATAATTTCTTAATATAATGGAAAAAAAGTGCACGAAAAAATGTGTTTTATTAGTGTTCAACATGAATTTCCACCAATAACCGACAGTACAATCAATTACTTAATATAGAATATTAATTATATGATCAAACTCTTCATTTAATTTCAGTTATCTAATGAATACCTATTTGTCTCCGTCAATCATTGCTCGCAACTTCGTTCCGCAACAATTCAAAGGCGAAACGAAACCGCATATATTGCCCGGATCAAAATTGTTTCCTTTTCAACCTTTCTTCGTCTTTCATCTAATAAAAAAATCATTAGCTCAGGATTTTAAGTACCTACTTAATAAAAAGACAAACACAATCTCGAATTTATAATACTAGTAGAGATTGGGTAAGGGAGCCTCAGAAAAAAATATACAAAATCTAAAAGATAAGGGAAAAATAAAATAAAAATAAATAAAATCGTTACAGTCTTTCATACAACATAAAGAGTCCCGGCATCAAAGAAATATTATCTGAGTTCTTAATAAAAATATAGCTAGAAAAATACTTTGAATAAGTATAATAGGGAGCCGCGAGAGATAAGCTGCGTTGCATCGAGCTTAAAGCTCCGGCCACTCTTTACTGACCATTCCTTTTGATTCACAAGGAAAATGTTTACGCTTAGCCTTTTATTATGTAAGTATTTTTATTATTGTGTTCTACGCTCAATCTCTTTCCATGTAAGTCGTTCTAAAGTACAGGTTTATTCAATTTTTTTGCTAGATGTGGTAAGCCACTACTCTTAAGTTAAGCTAAATCTGACAGGACTTGCTCAGATGAATTTTTAATTATCGGCCAAGTGCGAGTCGGACTCGCGCACGAAGGTTGCGTACCATTATAGAGCAAAATTAGGCCAAAAATTGTGTTTGTTGTATGAGAGCCCCCCTTAATTTTTTATTTTATTTTAATATTATTATTAAATATTAAAGTACACATATAACTAAGGATTTTTTGAAAAAGTCAAGTACCTACCTGTTGCCATTATTGATATAGAGCAAAAAAGGCCAAAAAAGATCACGTTTGTTGTATGGGAGCCCCTCTTAAATATTAACTTTATTTTATTTTTATTTTTTGTTATAGCGGCAACAGATATACACATTCTGGGAAATTTTCAACTCTATAGCTATTACCGTTCTCGAGTTACAGCCTGGTGATAGACAGACGGACAGACAACGAAGTCTTTAGTAATAGGGTCCCGTTTTTGCCCTTTGGGTACGGAACCCTAAAAATGAACTGCACTTTGACAACCGATTTAAAAAAATATAGCCATTAGTCACCGGTTAGACGGTCAAATTTTCATCAATCTGATCCATCAATCTGATTGACGGAATATTGATGGTTACAAAAATTTCATATTAAAAATACGATCAGTCTATCAATCCGTGGGTTAGACGATCAAATTTTCATCAATATTTACCGGATTGATGGATCAGATTGATGAAAACTTGACCGTCTAACCGGCGACATACAGGCTATTCATTCATTTGAAAATCAAGCAAACAATAGAAACACATTCCGGAAAACGGGCGTCGTAGGCGTTTCGTAGCACCTTCGTAGGCCTCGGCCTTGTCGTGTCATACGGCAAGTTCAAACTTCAAAGAATATTATAATGTAATGTTTAATCAATTGCCCTAATGTATTTTTTTAAAGTAACAATTTACCATTTTGCCACAGTATAATATCCCTACCAGACCTACGAAGGTGCTACGAAACGCCTACGACGTCCGTTTTCCGGAATGTGTTTCTATTGTTTGCTTGATTTTCAAATGAATGAATAGCCTGTATGTCGCCGGTTAGACGGTCAAGTTTTCATCAATCTGATCCATCAATCCGGTAAACATTGATGAAAATTTGATCGTCTAACCCAAAACCGTTTTTGAAACCATTGTATGTAGATGTACTACCAGGGAAGTTAATTCTTATGCAGATGGCGGATCTGAGCCATGTGGTCGGCTTATATCAATTCAATGTTAGTGTCTAAACACACTAGGCTGAATTACGCCGGCGCGGCGTAATTTCCGCCGCAAATGTCAAACGCATACAAAACGCGACGTAATAGTGTGTCACCCCTAGTATTCGGCCCGTATTTTGTATGCAATTTAAGCGCGGCGTAAACGCGGCGGAATTTACGCCGGCGTAATTCAGCCTAGTGTGTTTAGACCCTTAGCTGTGATCGGTCGGTTGGGTTTGACGTAACGCGACCGAATTACTTAGGTCCGCCATCTGCATAGGAATCAACTTCTCTGATAGTACCAATATCGAGGAAATTGATTCCTAGGCAATTGAAAGACCAACGTCATTTGGTCGGATCATTACAAATCAATTTTCATTATGATCTGTCGGCTGGGTTTGACGTAACGCGACCAAACTACGTAGGTCCCCCATCTACCTAGGAATCAACTTCTCTGATAGTATATCATTTATTTTTCCGTGCGTGCACAATAAAGAATATTGAATATCTATTGATTTCTTCGCACAGCAAATAAAATTAAGATACAAACAAAACACCAACGTTCATATTGTACGAATAATGTTCTTTACGGACGAAATACGATGAGATTATACGAAAATGGAATCATAAAGGTTTTTCGCGTCGTTAAAAAACATTTGAATTTCGAACGGAAGGCGAGGCGGAGCTCCGTCGTCTGATGCGATTATAACACCACGTTCGAGCGCCCCGCTATAGCTGCGAGCCGGGCCTCATTCAGAACCACCCTCGTGTTAAAATTGTCCGCACTGTTCTGATATACTGTTATAAAATCCATTGTTCGACTCTTATAACTATTACGGAACAACGGGCCGTGAAACTGAAACGAAAATTAACTCAATAAACATTACCTTGGGCGTTGTTATTGGAATGAGAATTAGGTATCATCATCATTGAAAGTATACTTATATATATCGACGACCTCCGTGGCGCAGTGGTGAGCGCGTTGGAAGCTCAAGCCGGAGGTCGCGGGTTCGAGTCCCGCCGACGGAACAAAAAGTTTATAAAGTTCCTGGGTCATGGATGTGTATTAAATATGTGTATCATATAATAAAAATCTTAAATATGTGTATAGTATAAAAGTATTAAATATATTTCCGTTGTCTGGTACCTGTAACAAAAGTCCTTCAGGTACTTACTAGGGGGCCAAACTGACGTGGTGTGAAGCGTCCATAGATATTATTATTATACTTAAGTTAGAGTTCTTAGGACACATACATTACTCGACGTTCGTTGTTAAGTGCTTTTAATCCTACGATCGTGGGGCTCGATGGGTTAAATTATGTCATTGTACTCGTTATGACGACTTCGTGGTTCATAAGGTTTAAGAACGATTGATATATTTTAATATCTTATATCCTTCTCTAGGACAGTACCTACCTTTGATCAACAAAGAAAAAGTGTTTCACGTGGACTCTATTTCAAATTTGGCTACTTTCTTTAGTATAAGTATTTGGAATTTGGATATAACCTCTATGCCGCCAAAATAAATACCAATCACGAAACTCGCGAAGTAGAATAAAGTTAGGCGCAAATTAGAACGAGGCGCAGCGTGACAAACTGCGTTTTTCATACAATATTATGATACTATACAATTTTTTGTAAGTTTAAACCAAGTGTCTTGTGCGCGTAACTGGACGGAGTGTGGATAGGGTTGTCAGGCGTCCGGATAAAGCCGGCCACAGACAGGATTTTTATTGCATGTCCGGCCAAATTTAACAGCAATATTATGTATAATTTTATCAATTAGATTTTAAAATGTTTAAATAAAACAAAGTTTTCACATGCGTTGCCGAACAGTTTATACTTAGAATATAGATTCTAAATATTCAATAGTAGAGTTTCCGGCTTTTCTGTACAAATGTCCGGCTAAGCTTTGTTCGGCTTTTCAGTTTAGCGCTGGCAACCCTAAGTGTGGGAGCGGGCACGTGGCGCTCGCTCACTGGGAACAACATCGTGATTTACATTAGCCACAATTTGTGTCGTTTAACATCGCGTCGAGTGGGCGCGAGGATTTGCCCGCTCGTGCGAAACAATCCCGTATATTGGAATTGATTTACCGATATTGTTACAGAATGTGACAGAGTTACATTTTAAAATGTCATCCAATTAGTTAATTAGAGATCAACTACGATAACATGGCCCGCCCCTCCAAAATTCAAGACGTTTGAAGTGCGTTGTCTTGCGCGGTAGACTAGTTATGATTAGTTGACCAACAAATCTTGGTAATAACTGACATTAACTGAAATATTACGTGTACTGTGATTGGTTGAATACTTACTACATACAAACCAACTTTCATTATGATGTGACTACACACATTGAAACAGTCATTTGGAGGGGCGCGCCATGTTATCGTAGTAGTTGATCTCTACTATTTGTATTGTTGAAGTAACTTTGCAGTATCCACGGTAAATTAAATAAACAATGCATTTTATAAGGAGCATTCTTACTTATAGTGTTTTTCCAAAGCTTATTATACTATCATGCCAAAAACTCGTACGGTAGTCTTTGTGTAAAAAAGTAGGTAGCTAAAACAGGAAAGCCTTCGTCCTGTGAAGCACAAATGTATTTATAGCGTACCTAATCATCTGACCTCAGATGACCCAGACCCAGATAGTATACAGGCACAACTACTGATTCATAAAATGTAATACCGGACACATATATGCCTAAACAACAATAACCTAATTTTGCTTGAGAAACAATTAATAAACCAAGAGCCTACGTCAGATCTGATCAAAAATTAAAATCAAAGAATACAACAGGAAAAATCGCTAACAATACAAATAAACACATTCCTATTTACCCGAGAAAAGCTAAAGATAGATATTCTATTCAGCGTCTATTGGTTTCAATTGAAGCTCGGTGGAGCAGACACTCTTGCAATATCAATTTCTTTGCAAGTGAATTGAAAACAAAAAACAACCAAGTCAGGTGTGCCACTCTCATCTCGAAGGACCATGGTCGAACGCATCAGTAATTAGGGGACCATAATGAATATTAAGGGTTCGACCCCCTATTAGAGCTCTATTATGCCATGGTTAGTATTGTTGATTAAACACAATCAATTTTTAATCGCTGAAATAACATACGAGGGTGCTCGGGATATATCTGATTAAATGTCGTCGGACATATCTTAATTCATTGATTTGTGTTTGCACGTGAGATTTAGTTGCGTAGCGAATTTATTTAAGTACTTATCTTGGCAAATAAATCTAGTGCACATCTGAAAACCAATGGTAGAGTACCTAAAAATAATAAATGATTTATTAAAAATAAATGATAAACTTAACTCAATGCACACAAAAAGTATTGTTTTCAGTATGATAAAACATAATATTATGAAGAAAGTATGGTAACGTCTAACTTATAGCACGAATTCTCATTTGATACCTACAATAAAGGCGGGGTCCTGATTACCTACTCCACGAATTACGATCATGAACATCATTAAATAAGACGTATCACTCAAGCTCCCTATTGTTGGCATTATGCCTCATACTCGTACAATAACCACATTTAGGGAATGATCGAACCTCTCACGCATTTGTTCACTTTAACGACAGGCAGCATGCGAGCAATGTTTTGTCTTATCTTTAAACTTTGGAACACCCTGATACGTTTATCTCGTTATGAGACTGGATAACTAATGCTTTTCATTGCTAGGTCATCTTGCAGCAAAGTTTCGATATCAAAGGTTTAGGGCTTGTTCACAAAACCGTGCGACGTCGCATCACTCGCATCGTAACAATTCGCGTCGCAACTTTTTGCGTTGCAAATTCGCATCGCGTCGCATCGCAGTTTTGTGACAGATCGAAACGATTAATTGCTAGAGATCAATTACGATAACATGGCGCGCCCCTCCAAAATTCAAAACGTTTGAAGTGCGTTGTCAAAACTTGCGCGGTCGGCTAGTTATGATTAGTTGACCTACAAATCTTGGTAATAAGTGACATTAACTGAAATATTACGTGTACTGTGATTGGTTGAATACTTACTACATACAAGCTCTTTCATAAGGATGTGACTACACACATTGAAACAGTCATTTGGAGGGGCGCGCCATGTTATCGTAGTTGATCTCTACTGCGTTATAGCCGCTGCATCTCTCAGGGCTACGATAGAGTATTGATATTAAGTTAGAGATCTATTATTTTATGTTTCTGTATCCAGCACATAACAAATCGACATAAATACAATGTAGGGGACATCAATACAAAAGTTCTGACATTTTAGAAGGACAGTTCGACAATCAGACGTAGTATCTCCTTTCCGATAAGAATTTCATAAAATCCCTGACTACCTGAGTAATATATTGGCTTTTCAACGGCGAAATTATGTAATAAGTTAAATCATGCCATTATTGCCACGTATCATGAAGTTGTATGGCTTGGCGTAAGCCGTAATGAACCATGAACACTACCGTTAATGGCGAATCAACCGGACGCGAAATCACGCGCCACAAGGTTCGCTCGCGACAGTTGCTCGATGGAGATTTCCGGATGTCGCTAAATCCATTACATTTTTTTAACGGCCCGGCCAATAGAAACCTTACTTCCTATTTATCAAGTGGACGAGGGAGTATAACCTACAGATTGCTCGGAATCATTGCTAGTTTTCGAATTGAAACTTGTCAGCTAATCATTCTCATCAATCATTTTAAGCAGGAGTCAATAGAAGATTATATTAGAAAGACGAGCCGAGGTGACAGATTGACTAAGGAAATCAGTCACTTGTTCTTGTATTTTTACTGTGCTCATGCTAAGCCCTTACAGTCGAACGGACTGGCATAACTTCAATAAGCATAAAAAGATTTGCTTTAAATTAAAACGACATGGTTACGCTTAATACAGAATGGCTATTACAATGTGACTAGTTGGATTTCAAAATATTACTCATACACCAAAACACCATTAATGAAACACGATACCGGTATATTCATAACAATCTCGCCACCGTGATACGAAGCTATCGAGTTGCATACTAATTATAAAAATCGTGATTCACCCTTGCCCGTAGGTGAGGTTTCTCTCTTCCGGGATCGGCAGTATGGTGCGGATTCGGAGCTCCTACAAGCTCCCATAACAATATCCCGTGATTATAGGAAGAATCAAGAAGCCTTATGTAATCATAATTTATATTGCACACCGAGTCCATTGAAATGTTAAAATTTTAGGACCGAATATTGCATTTATTAGAGGACGCAATTTTATTTTTGGAATATGTTGGGGGGGGGTCAATAGAAGCTTAACCTCAAGTTTGTGGGGTCGCCACTCTTGTCCCCCGGCCGCCATCTTGAAAAAAGGGGTGACAACACTATTTTCGTGATATCTCGGAAACTATAAGGGCCTGTTTCACCGCTTCCTGATAAGGTGCCCGATAGGCTTATTTGACAGATTCTCCATACTCTATGTGTCAAGTTAAGTGGTGGAGAGCCTTATCAGGAAGCGGCGAAACAGGCCCTTAGTCTTACAGAATTTTTTTAAGAACATAATTTGTTGCAAATTATTTTGCCTACAAATATGTTTCTATAACTTTTTACCCTAAATTAAAAATTTAAAAAGATATAAGCATAAAAGTGATAATTGTTTTTAAAATTGTTTTTGCTATCGCTCTTTAACTTTTATAATACATTTTATAAAAAAATTAGCTTAGAACAACCTTGTTAATTATCTTTTGAGAAAAAGATCCACCAATCCCACTCGATCTCATAAAATTAATTTTCTGCAGATGCAAAGGAAACTGTGAAAGCGTGTGTGGCTGCAAAAAAGCAGACCTAAATGCTCTACAGTATGCCTACTATTCTGTAAAGCTTTTCAGGCCTGCTTTTCTGCAGCCACAGTCTACAGTATGCCTACTACACTACATAAATATATGCAAACTATATTATAGTATGCATACTATACTAGTCTGCACATGCCTACTATACTATAAAGCATTTCATGCTGCTTTTCTGCAGCCACACATGGTTCCACAATTTCCTTTCTATCTGCAGAAAATTAATTTCATGGGATCGGGGGATCTTTTTCTCAAAAGATCATCTACAAGGTTGGTCTAAGGTATTTTTTTTATAAAACGTGTTAAACAAAGTAAAAAAGTGATAATAAACCTTATCAAAAATTTTCTCACTTTTTTGTTAATAACTTTTTAAATTTTTAATTTAGGGTAAAACATTATATGAGCATATTTGTAGGCAAAATAATTTTCAACAAATTATGTTCTTACAATTTTTTTTGTAAGACGTATAGTTTCCGAGATATCACGAAAATAGTGTTGTCAACCCTTTTTTCAAGATGGCGGCCGGGGGACAAGAGTGGCGACCCCACAAACTTGAGGTTAAGCTTCTATTGAGCCCCCCAAAATATTCCAAAAATAAAATTGCGTCCTCTAATAAATGCAAAGCAAATGTAACATTTCAATGGACTAACCCGCTCGCGTAATGTGGAAACAAAATATTCGTTTGGCCGGATATCGGAGGTCTCTTTAAAATATTTACACGTTCCTGTTGGATAATAATTATTAACATTATGCTTTCCCTATTTAAATACCTACGTTGTTGTTTAGAAAATTCACTCACTAAACAATAATACTCGTTATTCATATACCAAAGGGATATTTTTTTTAAATAAAGGGGCAAACGAGCAAACGGGACACCTGATGGAAAGCAACTACCGTCGCCCATGGACACTCGCAACATCACAAGAGCTGCAGGTGCGTTGCCGGCCTTTTAAGAGGGAATACGCTCTTTTCTTGAAGGTTTGCAGGTCGTATAGGTCCGGACTCCGGAAATACTGCTGGTGACAGTTTGTTCCAGAGTTTTACAGTGCGCGGCAGAAAGTTACGCGAGAAACGCACGGTGAAAGACTGCCACTCATCAAGGTGATGAGGATGGAATATTTTTCGCGTGGGACGATAGCGAAAATTTGCAGGTAGTATGATTCCAAACAATTCCTCAGAGCAATCCCCGTGATACAACCGATAGAGGACGCAGAGTGAAGCTACATCTCGGCGTAATTCCAAGGGGTCCAAGCTGTTTGAAACACTATGGCAGTCAACAATAATTCGAGCGGCCCTTCGTTGGATACGATGGAAAGGAAAGGAGTGGCATATTATCGTACCCACTAATGTAGCACTTTGAGATTGAGATATAGTTATAATATACCAAATGAAAGTGTATTAAACAATATTTTATAATTTATAATTATACTAAAATACAACACTTTCCTCAAGTATGCCATATACGATTTCCAGAAATTATTCCTTACCAGGAACACTATAAATTGATGCAATAATACAGGATGTTTTTATGTGATTTTTTTCTTTAAACTTCTACTCTCGTTAACTTTTTTCTCCAATGGAACTTTAGAGATTTTAGGTCATTCAATAAAATGTAGAACTTTTCAAGCCCTTTCATTTGATATAGTCCAGGGATTTTTTTACTACTATCAAGCTAATTTTTTGTGAGTAGCTTCATTTTGATAAGACGAACAACAATAATTTTATCTGCGAAAAATCCCGAAAGTGGTAGCTAACAGAGATAGAAAGGATTTCATACTTTGATTTGATGGTCCCAAAATATGGATTTTTCTATTTGTAGGACAATGTTACTCTTAAGTTATATAACTATTAACCTATCAACATATAAAATATCAGATAGTTAGGGTTCCGTTTCAGGGTTCCGTAGTCAACCAAGTTTTGTTGATTACAGAACCCTGAAACTTAACGCTAACCAGGTGATTTCTTGTATGTTAATAGGTTTATTTAATTAATTAATAGTTATTATATATTTAAGAGTAAAATTGTCCTACAAATAGAACAATTCATATTTTAACCATTAAATCAAAGTATGAAATCCTTCCTATTTCTGTTAGCTACCACTTTCGAGATTTTTCGCAGATAAAATTATTGTTGTTCGCCTTATCAAAATGAAGTTAGGTTAGTACGAAGTTAGCTAATATATTATGTATGGATGTGCTACAGCTTGGGACTTGGGTACAGGTTCCATACAAAAATGCCCCTTGTTCTTTGGTAGCGACTTCATTGACTTTGATATAGAAAAGACAATGATACCTTCCCAACTGTTTTCTTTCTTTTCCAGTCGCTAGAAGGCGTCGGAAAGAGAGCAGACCACGACGACAGCGCACCACGTTCTCCGCTCACCAGACCCTGCGGCTTGAGCTGGAGTACGCGAGAGGAGAATACGTTGCTAGAGCGAGAAGGTACGGAAAATTGGCAGCTCCCCCCCCCTGCCCGCACCTTCCGCGGTCCCTGTCAATCTTTGGTAAAATACATTTCTCATTTCTTACAGATGTGAACTAGCTACGGCTCTGTCACTGAGTGAAACCCAAGTTAAAATATGGTTCCAAAACAGACGAGCAAAAGACAAACGGATCGAAAAGGCGCATCTCGACCAGCAGTATAGGTAGGTATAATATAATATCTGAAGTTTCTTTAAAAATAATCCATATACTTACTATCGTTAACTAAAAAGACACCATCTTTTGCAACAGGTGAAATTATTGTACATGGAGTTGTTACCCTAGGAAAATTAAACATTCGACCTCGGAATAATTCGCATAGAGCTGAAAATTGGTAGAGATGTTAAATACACCATTACAAATAAAATCTCAAAAGTCCCCGGCGATTCTCCTTGTGTTAAAAATTTTATTCAAGGTCAAAGGTATGAAAATTAGGGTTTTCTCGTTTTTCTCCAAACTGTACATTTTATCACAAAAATAGGTAGGACAAGAGTGTAGATCATAGAATTCTCTACTAAAAATATTTAGACACTTTTTTTATATTATAAAGCTAAAGAATTTATGGAACTACTGCTTCGAATTGAAGAATTAGTTTTTAGTTGGATAGGTTTATTTATCGAGGAACACTTGAGCTATATAACATCACGTTGGCACCAATAGGAGCAAAGAAACAGAGGGAAATGGTGAAAAACGGGGAAAATTATTTGAAAGGGCTTATCTCACGAACTGCTGAAGCAATTTTTAGGTTATTTGGCACATAATATATAGAATAGACCACGAGGAAGGACATAGGCTATTTCGTTTTTCAGGAAAATTTACGGTTTCCATAAAATTCATAATTAACGCGGGCGGAGCCACGTTTAACATCTAGTACTACATACTAGGGTTATTTGAAATGTTCTCGGCCTGACATACTTCTGAGTGACTTGCAAGCTTACTGTTGCTCTTCGCGACTCGAAAAGTTTAGATTTGGTAAGTCACGTAGAACTCAGAAGTATGTTTGGCTGTGAACAGCCCTCGTATGCTGTTATATTACAAGAAGTTCCGCTCCACACTGTTAATTATGTATTTCAGGGAAACCGTACATTTTGCCGAGAAACAAAATAGTCTATGTCCTTCCACGTGGTCTACTTTATATCTGTGCCAAATATCATTAAAAATGCTTTAGCCGCTTGCGAGATAAGCTCTTTCAAATAATTTTTCCCGTTTTTCCCCATTTTCCTCCGTTTCTTTGCTCCTATTGGTGCCACGTGATGTTATGTAGCCCAAGTCTTCCTCGATAAATAAGACTATGCAACAAAAAACGAATTCATCAATTCGAAGCAATAGTTCCACAAATTCTTTAGCTTTATAATATAATGTACAGATATAATTTTTCCTAAGCTTTAAGCCCGCCATTTAAAAGGAATGGTAAGTGGTATGAAAAAAGTGTCTGAATATTTTTTATACAGAATCCTATGATCTCTGACTCTTGTCATACCTATTTAAAATAATACACTAAATGTACACTTTGAAAAAAAAACGGGGAAAACCTCATATTCATACCTTTGACCTTGAATATATTTTTGCACAAGGAGGATCGCCGGGGACTTTTGAGGTTTTATTTGTAATGGTGTGTTATAGTTGGAGACAATAAACTATTATAATTATTATTATTTAACGTCTCTACCAATTTTCAGCTCTATGCGAATTATTCCAAGGTTACGATTTTTTGCGTCTAATTAGACCGGGCTATGTTGACGATTGCTGTATTCAATATCTGTCTGTTCCTATGTACGATAGGTGAGGTTGGTTGTATGACGGTTTTGTCGATAATTTGATTTAGAGACCATAATATTATAGTGTGCCGTCTCAACAGTATCAATACCCATACCTCACAGAAAAACGACGTGAAACAACGCCTGTGTTTTCATAGAGTGAATAACTAAAAAAGGTTACTTCCTGGAAAGGAGGCCTAAGGTTTTTAAGGACATGAGTAACGATTTTTAAGAGGAGGAAAGCAACTCACAACACTTGAGAATTTACACGTATACTTCCTCTGACGTTACAAATGTCCATAGTTGGCAGCTATCTGTTTCTAGCAGTTGATCTGTCTGATGTCCTTGACATCATAAAAAACAAAACACCTTTTCACTGTATTCTTAATGTCTAATTCTTCGCAGACAACTAGCGGCAGCAACAGGCTTCTTCCCACCCATGCTGAGCTCAACTCCGTACGGGACAGCGTGTCCATGCTTACCGGGCCAACCGCAACCAGATATAAACAAGTAGTTATTGTTATTATATTAGCTAATTTTGTTTTATTATAAGCTACGCCTAAGAGTAATACGATGTGGAATCGTGTAAAGTATATCCACGGGCGGTCTCCCCACGTTGGCCACTGATGTACCAACAATAAGTGATTAAGAACGAGTAGACAGGGCCTGATCTAAGAGGGGCGAGCCGGGCATTTGCTCAGAGCGGAAAAAATGAGGGGCGGCAAAATTTACTTATTCCTATCTTCCAACATAGCCATTAGCCATCCGGCATCCACCACCCAAGTCAGAGAATTTTACCTTCCAATCTACTTCAGTTTGGATAGTGGAAATTATTTTGTAAATTAATTATAGTGGAACGTATTTAAACAGTACTTAAATATTCACCCCTATTATCTCTAGGGAATGTTATTAGTCAAATTTATCCAAATATTTCTTAAAAATCTCCCAACAAAATTAGCTCATGAGTTGTATGGATTTCTGTATGTAAAGGGCGGCGAAAATTATCTTTGCCCGAAGCGACTAAATAGCTAGATCGGGCCCTGCAGGTAGATAGCGATACGAGGGCGGCACTGAAAATTTCGGGAATCAAGGAGGTGACACAACAGTACTATTTAAAAATGTGTTTATTGCTTTTCGAAGTATTCTCCGCGAAATTTGACACATTTTTCCATACGATGGAACCAATCATTGAAGCAACCATTCCATTCGGAAGTTGGGGTCTCCAAAATGGCCGTTTTGTAGGCGTCCACAGCTTCTTCAGGCGATGAAAATCTCTGACCACGCAATTTATTCCTTATTTTAGGGAAAGTATAGAAATCATTAAGGCTTAAGTCGGGGCTGTACGGCGGATGGTCTAATAATTCTATGTTTTCTTGCTCTAAAAACTCTTTTGTTCTGTGCGCGGTGTGTGAACTCGCATTTTCGTGATGGAGGATGATGCGGCGGTTGCAGTTCTCTTTACGGAGTTCAGATACGACCTGTGGCAAACAAATGCTAGCATACCATCCTGCATTAACCGTTCTTTGTCCCTCAAAAGGAATAGTCACAATATGGCCGGTTTTGGAGACAAACGTGGCCACCATTTTTTTTGCAACACTCCGTGAACGAACAATTTTTGTTGGCTTTAGCTCATTTTCGAACACCCAAACTCGTGACTGGTTTTTAGTTTCGGGTTCGTACGCGTATATCCAGAATTCGTCACCTGATACGATGTTGTATACAGCATTTGAGGATCCTGCGTGGAATCTTTCGAGAGTTCTGACGCACAAGTAACGCGAGCCGCTTTTTGCTCTTCACAGAGCAAATGCGGTATCCATCGGGAAAACAACTTTTTTAAACCTAATTGTTCATGCAATATTATTTGTATTTGACTCATGCCAATGTCTAAAGTTGCCTGAATTTCGCGGTATGTCACATGTCGATCTTCCTCAACCAGCTTACGCACAGCATCAACGTTTTCTTGGGTGACTGCAGTTTTTGGACGACCTTGACGGGGATCATCAGTGAGCCTGACACGTCCACGTTGAAATTCAGCAAACCAGCGATAAATTGTGGTTGGTTGGGTGTATGGGGCTTCATTACCAAATGCAGAAATCATCCGATCAACACACTGTTTTTGTGTTAAACCACTTCGAAAGTCATAATAAATCATCGCTCTATAATTTTCTCGAGTCAATTCCATTTTCTCAACGACTAAACAAGTTTGACAAGACCTTGTGACAAGACCGAGAATCTTTTTTTAAATAAATAAATGGTATTCGATTTTTAAAACCAAGGAGTTTTCAATTAAAAAGATTTTAATATGACAGGAATAGTGGAAGTATTCCATTCCCGATATTTTTAGTGCAACCTATGTATTATTCGTCTGTAAGTGCCCATGATGGGCGTCAACTATGCATGCAGAAGACAGCTTCGCAATAATGGTTATCCATTTTGGGCCAACATGAAGAGGAGCATATAAGTCTTACGAGAATCGTCGTTTTCTACAAATCATCTGTTATTTCCATAGACAACGATGATTTCCGAGTATAGTCTGTACAATCCACGAAGACGCGCCCCACCACTTTTTGGGTGAACATCTTTAACTTTGATCGTGACGGTTTTCTTAATTGGTCTATTTACTGTAGTCTGAGCGAGTACTGATAGGTAATTAGTGCTTACCGACAACACTCAACATTAGCGAAAGCTTGCACACATAGTATAAACAATTTGGAGGAATAGTGGGGCGCGTCTTCGTGGATTGCACGGACTATAATATTAATGACGTGGTTGTATTAATCTATTAAATATTGTTATAAGTCATTGTAAATAATGAACTAATTCTTAAGTAAAATTCCATCAATCATAGCAGGTTGTCCGGTTGTATATTATGAACTTGTAAATAATCTAGTCAGTGTTGCCAGCTATCTAATATTAAGAGAGTTGAATAAAAAACGTAAATAAATCCCCATAGTTTTATTTAGTCAATCCACTTACCATGGCCTTTTCGACGATGGCTCGTCCAAGTGTAGAAGAGTCCATGGAAAATAGTATTACTTTAATTCATCACACGAATATTAAAATCTTAACATAACAATAAAAATGTTTACACGTAACATAACTTAAATAGTCCATATTTTTGTAACATGAAAATAAAATAAATGCATATTATGCAATCAAATTATAGGCCTAAATGATACAATGATATAATAATCGTAATGTAAAATAGTGACAATCGACATTTACACTTCATTAACATTGGAATGTAAAACAACTGGTAAAAGTTAAGCCAAAAGTGGCTGATACACAGCTTTTACAATAGAATCTTGAATTACTTTAAACCGTTAAAACCGTGCTGACGTAACAATATGTAAAAACTGTGAGTGTGTTACACAATAATGTTGCTAGTGCCTAAACAGTAAGTTGAGAACAAACCTTATACTGATATAATATATAACAGACTGAGTGGTAGTCCGCTGGCCCTCACTAGCTAGATCTCCTGGCCTACCTTCTACTCTATCTGCCTGCCTAGCTTCGACTAAGCGACTTGTCACCTAAGCATTAAAAAATTACTTATATTAACGTTGTTCACTTGTTTGTTATGAGAAGCAATAATGTTAAAGAAGTCTGAGTAAGATTGAGTAGCCTATAAGATGTGTACAGTGCAACCTGTGTACAGTGCAACCTGACTAAAATACATTTTCTTCTTGGCCTACACTTGGTATGACCTAATGTAAAGCTTTATATTATTAACTTAGGTAACTTAATATAAGCAAATAAATCAATAAAGCTGCTGAGTTATAACACTTTTTATACACATTAACCAAGACACGCAATAGTCACGACAATGGAACTCCAAAAATTTTGTGATGAAACTTTTTGTGTACTATGTTCAATTGATATATTATATTTTTTAAACAAAATATACTCAAATATAATTACGGTTCATTGCCAATTGTTTTTGCTAGTTACTACAGCAAATTTTCACGATAGTTTAGTCAGGTTGTAAATTTTTGTGTTGTAAAAGTATCTGTGCTAGTGTTTACTTAGTAAAATGACATCAACAAACTTAACTCATGTTACTGAACAATGCTACTATAATTTCGTCTTATAATTTTTTTTTATTTATATCACAGATACGAGTATTTTGTACCTAAGCTAATGTTAAGTGTAAGGTGTTCAAAAACTTAAAAGAGAAGCTTAAGACGGAAAATTGTAGTAAATAAATATGAAAAGAGATACTTACAAGACATTAGTGTTTTTAGTACTGGCGTTGCCCAGTGCCAGCGCTGGGGCCACTCATATAGTTTTGCCCTCCGTTATTGCCGTACCCTGATCCACCTGCAATATAAATTGGACTTAAATTAAGTTTTGCTTAAAATTTTATGTACTTCAAGGACATTTTCCAAACGAATTCCAAAGGAAATGACATGAAAATAATATGTATGGGAATAAAAAAAAATAAAAAAAAACTTTTTAGTTATTATGTGATAGCTCCCGTCGTTGTGCCGTCACGGCTGGATCGATTGTATAAAAGCGCTATTTCTTATCGCAAAAGAATCCACGATTCCTGTGGGATTATATTTTAGAAATAGCTATTTACCTACTGATAACTTTGTCCAACACACCTGCATTATATGGTTGCGACCTCTGGTTATTGTAGTTTTGTCTCATTGGACCTCCACCATAGTTCTGCTGGTAGCCACCTCCAAAGTCTCCTTGCACCCATCCACCCTGATTACCATATCCCTGGTTGTCCCAGCCCCCAGAGTTGTCCCATGGGCTCTGATTGTTCCACGCGCCTTGGTTACCATACCCTGAAAGATGTGAAAATTTATTTGTATAAGAACATTTTTATAGTTTACTAGTTGTTGGCCGCGACTTCGTCCGCGCGGACTTCAGCTTATAGTACTTTATAGCGCGCGGTGTCAACAAAATTGGTGTCAAATTTAAAAGCTTTTTAAGACTCTGGTACCCCTTAAATCAAAATACCCAAAAACAGCTGTGCAGTGTGCACATAATATTTCATTTTTGTTAATTAAACTTTATTTATACCAAATTTTAAAGCTAACAACTTTAGCTTTACCCATGAGAGTGAGGCCGCCAATTTTTGCTAATATGACGCAGAAGAATAGAATATTCGCGTAGAAGAATTGGCGAATATCTAAGCTGCTTGTGACGTTGGAGCACCAAAATGGTACCGGATTTATTCCTCTACGTTATCATAGCGTTGAGAAAACCAAACTTATCTCTGTAAATAATACACGATGTGGTCTTTAGTATAGCCCCAAACATGGCCTTTTTGACTACTCACATGATGCATTGATCGTTTTATGTGAAACAGTAATAATTACATTTGTGTCACAAAAAAACTTCCTATGAAAAAACTGTGTACACAGCCCGACTGACGTTCAAATGTGAACTGTCGAGAAAATTTATTTATTTATTTATTTAAATTGATACATTTCATAACAGGTATACTTATTCTAAGGCAAAAATTAATTACAGGTGTACACAGCATTCACAATTAATATAGTTCTCTGTGCAGTAATTATCAGAAATACTTATCAGCAAGGCACAATTTATATGATTCACATTAACATTAAATATAAGATTACATTAACAACATTTACAATAATTAATGAGTTATAGTTTATTAAAAGTTTTATTTTTACATGTCGACATAACAAAATTCAGTAAATGTTAATAGAATTAAAGCTTAAATTTATTAAATGTCCTTAGAAACATAAAATAATATGATAAATACGCACAAATAATTTAGGGGAAATGTCAATAATTGAGAATTAAAATACAATGTGAACTAACTAAACTAAATTAAACCTAAACAATACACGATGAATTAAATTAATATTAAATATAACCACATCAATAATGTCAATTACTTACTCATAAATTTATCATTATCCTTAATTAACAAATATATTTTTTTCTTAAAGATATCTAGATTGTCATGAAAAATATCTATATCGTATGAAGCAAATTTATTGTAGGAGTCTGTTAGTCGGTTTAGGGGCGAGTATTTTCCTAGGTTGATTTTAGCAGGACTGGTTAAAAAGGTTTTTACGGGATTTCCGGGAAGGCATCTAGGTACGTATAGGTTGATCGTATTTAATAGACTCGTAGAGTCAAAGTTATTGTTGACAATTTTGTGCAGGGTGCATAGGTCGGACACCAACCTGCGACACTCAAGGGAGTAGATATTAAAATGCATAAGACGGTTTTCATAGCTTGCTCTGTAAGGGCACGTCTTATCTTTGAATGAAAGATAACGTGTAAATGAACGTTGCACCCTCTCGATTCTTTGAATGTGTGTTTTGTAATGGGGGTTCCAGACTACAGAAGCATATTCTAGTGTACTACGGGTTAAGGCATTGAATATAGTTATAATGCTGATTGCCTTTCTGAAGTCTCTAGTGTTACGTTTAATAAAGCCAAGTAACGTCCACGCTTTACTTATTATATGATCAAGATGCTCAATGAAAGATAATTTGCTATCTAGCATGACTCCGAGATCCCTGATGACTTTAACCTCTTGTAGTTGTTGCTGTCCTTGAATAAAGTAGCAGGTGTTTATGGGTTTTCTTTTGCGGCTAAATTTAATGTGAGCACATTTTAAGGCATTTAGGGACATTTTATTGTGAAAGCAACGTCTGTCGCCCATGGACACCAGCAGCATCAGAAGAGCTGCAGGAGCGTTGCCGGCCTTTTAAGAGGGAATAGGGTAATTAGGGATGAGAAGGAAAGGGAATAGGGGAGGGTAGGGAAGGGAATAGGGTAGAGGATTGGGCCTCCGGTAAACTCACTCACTCGGCGAAACACAGCGCAAGCGCGTGTTGTTGTTTCTCCGGTCGAGCCGGCCCATTCGTGCCGAAGCATGGCTCTCCCACGTGCCTTTTGCATTTTTGTGCGTCTGTACTCCAAAGCGATCAGCACTGACAAGGTACGCGCTGAGCTGTCAGCGCCGATGGTCAGCGTGACTCTAAAACCAGCTTTATAGTCCGCGCGGAACTAGTTGGCCGCACCTTAGGTATGTGAGCGGTGGGACGGAGAGGCGGGGGCGCTTGATTTTGACAGCTAGTTAAGACAAAAAGCACAAGAGATTGCAATAGCAAGATGAGTCCGCCGATAAAAAGACAATCTAAGGAAATAATATTTAAAGTGCATACGTTTTTTAAAAAACTGAAAGCCGATGTCAATAGTTTAGAATATAAAACTGATCAATTGTCTTTAATTTATTCTTTTCAATAATTAAATAACATTATTGTTCACGATATCGCGAGATTGGTCGTCACTGTCTAATCTCATGTGCGGTGCGAACAGCAAGCAACCCGCCCCCTCACCCCTGTCCCTACCTAAGGCGCGGCCAACTAGTTCCGCGCGGACTATATATAGCACGTCACGTCACGTGTTCGTCACGTTAAAATTATCCGCAGGCTGCAGCTGATAATATTATATTTTGTAAGTGTGACTGTAATAAGATACGCAGAATAATATTATACAGGTGTATTATTCTACTTAAATATACCGAGTACGCGATGGTTTACTCCAGGGTAACTAAAAAGAGTGAAATTATCATTTTTAACAAAAAATTAAAACCGACTTCCAAGGTAAAAACAATAATAACATCCTTATAATATGAACTAAAAAGTATTAAATAATTATTCCTATCTAATAGTGCCTTTTTCCGAATTCGGCTAAAACTCAACTATTTCTGTACTCAATCTTCATAAATTTGAAGTCGGTGCCAGTTCCAAAAGTTTCAAATATATGTATCTGGTACCAACTTCAAAATGATGAAGATTGAGTACAGAAATAGTTGAGTCCTAGCCGAATTCGGAAAAAGGCACTATTAGATAGGAATAATTATTTAATACTTTTTAGTTCATATTATAAGGATGTTATTATTGTTTTTACCTTGGAAGTCGGTTTTAATTTTTTGTTAATCATACAACTAGATTAGACCGATTTTCAAAATATTTTTATAGTGAATAATTTATTAATATAATTCTAATTTGTAGATGTTTTTTAGTGAATTTATTTAACTTACTACGTAAACAATTTAATAGAAATGGGTAATGGTCTATGTTATTTATAGAAAAAAATATTTTAAAATGTGGGACAAAGATTTATATAGAAAGTACAATTTTTTTGAGAAGCGCTCAAATATATTTTTAGACCTTATTTAGAATTTATTGGAACTCAAATAATTCTAATGCATGCTTAAGCACTTTGTTTTCTTCGTTAGAATCAGTTTTCGAGCATAAGATAAACACAATAATTTTTAAAATACAAAGGGCGGAGAAAAATAATTGCGAAATCAGCAAAAATTGGCGGCCTCGCCCATAAACCATTTATCATTGGTAGGTTTAAGGTTACGTCACTGCATAGATAAAGTACCTACTGAGTAGTGAGTTATATTTTATCAACGTGTATAAAAATCGAAAGAATCTAAAAACGCAACTCAACATGGTACCATCTCATATAGGAAGACCTATGAGTAATAAAGTTATGAATTTTTGGAACTAACTTAATTTGAACAAATTTAGGCATAAACACCCCCTTGCAACCCCTTTTTCCGGTTAGAAGTAGCCTATGTCCTTTCTCAGGCTTTAGACTATCTGTGTACAAAATTTCATTACAATCGGTTCAGTAGTTTTGGCGTGAAAGAGAGACAGACAGACAGACAGAGATACTTTCGCATTTATAATATTAGTATAGACTAGTATAGATTTATCGTTCAAGTCTTCAAGATATCTGTAGACAGCAGGCTAGTTGAAGCGATGTCCTCAAATCAGGTATACAGAAGATATTATCATATTCCACATTAAAAAATCAAATCTTTTCTGGTAAAAGAAATAGAAAACACTGTGGTACTATACAATGGCCATACTAAAACAATCAAACTACTGGTTATTCAAAAATTGTAGCTCTTTCACTAAAACTTTTATATTTTTTGGCATCTCACTAATAAATAAAAGTAAATCAAACTACTAGTTGTTAAAAAATTATAGCTCTCTAGCATCACACTAATAAAAGTAGAACTGCTTCAATGTTGTACCTGAATTGTCCCAATTCTGTTGGCCGCGTCTGCCTCCCCAGCCGCCACCACCACCTCCGCGGTCAGAGCGACGGCCACCACTGCCACCACTCGCCATCTCAGTCTTAGACAGGGCCTTCTTAACATCCAGCTTATGACCTTTCACCTTGTGGTTGGGTTGTACTGTAAATAAAAGTTTTAATCACTTAAAATATGTCAAAGACTTAAATTTCTACTGCTAAGGTGAATTATGAATAGATTAAGTAGTAGCAGATCATTAAATAAATGCCTAATCTGTAAATACTACACAAGTACAAATATAACATGAATTAAATTTTTGTTGTGGACATCTTATCTTTAATCCCTCGATCGTGGAAAAAACGAGACACTAGATTTGTATTGTTATCGCGGCCGCATGCGGCCGCTTGGGGCTTGAAGGATTAAACGAGCAATTCTTGAATATATATATATAATTGGAAGCTCGGAATCGGCTCCAACAATTTTCATGAAATTTAGTATTTAACCCCCTATGGGTTTCGGGAGCGATAAATCGATCTAGCTAGAAATCATTTTCATGAAATGCCATTTTATGTGTGTTTTTTGAATTTTTTTAATCAGTCATAAAGCTAGTTGAATGTTTAAACGACAAGTACTCACAGCATACTCTATCTACAGGGTCATAGTCATCAAACTCAATAAATCCAAACCCCCTTTTCTTTCCAGTTTCTTTTTCTGTGACTATGCTCACAGACACAATATTTCCATATGATTCAAAATATTCTTTGAGGTCCTCTTCTTCAATGTCTTGTTTCAGTGCACCAACAAACAATTTCTTCACAGTGGCACTTGCATCAGGTCTATTTATTTCATCCCTTGGCACAGCTCTTTTAGGTTCAACCACTCTGCAAAAAATAATAATTTTGCAGTACCTACCCAATCTAAAGTTGAAATAATTTTGTTTTGATAAAAGGACATTATATCATAATACTATTATAGTTTTATCATAGTTACATTTTAAGTAAAGAAGTAACTTTAGATGTGCCTTTTTATAGTATTTACCTTCCATCAATTTTATGTGGCCTGTTCTTCTGGGCTTCATCCAGCATGTGTGCATGAGAGTATGTTATGAACCCGAAACCTCTCGATCTCTTTGTATGAGGATCTTTCATAACAACGACATCCACAATTTCTCCCCATTGTTCATAAAACTCCTTTAAAGTTGTATCATTGGTTCTATAGTCTAATCCTCCAATGAATAGTTTTCTTAGATGCTCTGGCTCTTCCTGTAATTAAATATACATAAATAGGTAATCAGCTCTATTTACATCAGAAAAACTAAGCAGAGTTGTAAAGGGGTCCACAGATAGCGGACCCTAAATGTAAATCTTGAATTAACCTTTAACTATGGACATCTAAAAGTTGTAACATACTTATGGACATGAGGTCTGACAGACCACTCGATTTTCATCTATTTTTTTAGGTAATTGAAAGATTTTTTCAAATTATTTTTGCTTAAATGCCTTAACACAAAATAATTGATTTAGGGAATATAATATGGGTTTAAATAAATATGGTGAGCGCGTTGGTAGCTCAAGCCGGAGGTCGCGGGTTCGAGTCCTGCCGACGGAACAAAAAAAGTTTATGAAGTTCCTGGGTCATGAATGTGTATTAAATATGTGTATCATATAATAAAAATCTTAAATATATGTATAGTATAAAAGCATTAAATATATTTCCGTTGTCTGGTACCTGTAACACAAGTCCTTCAGGTACTTACCACAGGGCCAGACAGACATGGTGTAAAGCGTTCATAGATATTATTATTATTATTATTATTATTAAAATTCTAAATTATATTGTTAAGTGCATTTTAAGAAAAATTATTATTATTCACTTTTAAGACTTTCATTCACCTGTGACGAAAAAATGACTTTTTTATATAAAAAACATAAGTTTTAAAACTTTTTGTCCTAATTTTCTATTAATATAAGTCATATTTAATATAAAAATTGGAATTTAAACTTCTAATCATGTAACATAAAAATTTTTGCAAACATGGACAAAATTATTGGCGGTCATTTCACATAGTAAAGGCCACTAAAAAGTAAAAACGTAATTATTGCTTAAATGTAACTAAACATATTGTGGTTAGTATTTTAGTTTAAATCTAGACAGATCCAATTAGTTTTTGCTGTAAAAAAATATTTCCTAAATATTAGCTCTTCTAGACACAAATTTGTTCCTTAGAACATTTTCAGTGCAATATTGCAAGTGTTTGACCGATTCCAAGTTTTTTATGTATTACAAAAACATAAGCAGAAGTTATTTTGAGACATTTTATTTAGACAATGACTGCGCACTACCGAAAATACAAACATAATTCTTTGTATGGGAAGCATGGACATGGGGTCTCACCAACCGCGCTTGAAGTTCAAACCGAAATAACTTTGCAAACTTGCAGTCGGCGTCGATTTTTTTTTTTGCTTCAAAATACATTTTTCGACTAAAACTGAAGCTACTAAGCACCGCAAGAGTGAAGCTTAAGGGGAAGTAGGGTAGATGTGATTCTTGCAAGGTATGAGCGGTCTGTGAGACCGCACGACTATAGTTAATGTTTTTTTGGAAATTATGCATCGAACTTTAACTTTCTCGTCAAACGTCTTGATTTTCTACCCACCTGTTAAATCTGTACAACCCGGCAATATCGAGCTACAATAGATTTAAATTCAAATCTTGTTTTCATACTACAGTTACACAATATTAGACATAATATGAGTTGTGTAAAGTAATCAAACCCACTTTTGTGTTTAGATTTACGTCGTAAAAGCAGAGGTAAAAGTAACAAAAATGCCGGAAAAATACATACGTAGTCACCGCCGCTACTAGGTTTCATTTTGACTATCAAAGAACAAAATCACCAAGTATTACAATTGTATGTATACAGATTTCTTCTAGGTAGATCAATTTTGGAATTTACACTCTTACAGGTTACTAATTAGTAAAATAATCACTTAATTTCTTGTTTTGGAAAATAGATTTTCATTTCACACTATCACGACGATTGTCATTTGTCATTTTCGAAAATTCCAAAGACAAATGTCAAGAATCAAGAATCAAGCAGGGCTTCAAAAAACGTTATTTTTTCATAACGTTATTGCTTCAAGGGCATAGATAACGTTATGAAAATTTAACCGATACTAGAAATAACGTTATAAATGTATTTAATAACGGTAAATGTTATAACGTTATATAGGATTTATAACGGTAAATATATGTTCTTTGATAACGTTATAGTCCGTCAAGAAAGTCATGACAGGCGGGAAAATTTTCTAAACGTAATCACGCTTTTAAGGTGTATTTTTTCTTTGTATTTTCACAGAGAACGCTTATTACATTTTAAATATGAGTGAGATTAGGTGCACCGTGCACGATCGCATACCTGATACCAGAAAATAACGTTATATTTACCGTTATTATTATAACGTTATTTTTTTGTTATGCCATAACGAAAAAATAACGTTATAATAATAACGGTAAATATAACGTATTTTACTAGATATCGTTAAAAAAAATAACGTTATCTGGCTACCATTATGAAAATAACGGTACGTATCGATATTTTTTCTGTTATTCGATAACGTTATGAAGCCCTGGAATCAAGATCAAGATTCCAGTAGTGATGGACCTGTGGTGATGGACGCATCGATGTGATGGATGATGGTTTTTTTATAACTCACGTAATCAATTCTAAATAATATTATTTGGTACAACCATATACCTATCGGAATAGAGAAACCAGGGCAAACATTTTGTACAAACATCTTGTAATTCGACAAAATATCGATCATGGATTAATAATTGTAAGATTGTAAAAATAATAAAATGGGATAAAATAAAACTGATTAGATATATAATAAAATTGTAATTTTGAAGTAAAATGTGACTTCTTCAAAATGCATGCTGCATGTGCATGTGCATTAAGTATGCATGAATTTTTCTTCGGAGTCCAGTTTGGACGGTTAATTATTTTAAGCCATGAATATCTGGTATCCAGGTCAGCAGGAAATCTGAAAAATTGGCCAAGTGTGAGTCGGACTCGCGCATGAAGGGTGACCGGTTTCAACCGGGCATTTTCTAAAACCCGGCTCGATACGACACAACATGTCATGACACGATTCGACACGACAGGTTACATCACGTGACATCAGTACACGACACGACACGACTTCACTAGACCGTCTAACTATAAAAATAAACTACGGATGAGTATGTTATCATTTCAACATTCCTAGATAATTAGTATACTTAACTAAAAAATATTTTCATATCGATACAACTTATCGATAACTTGATGCAGCCCTAGTGTAAAATAGATGAAAATTGTTTACACAAAATATCCTTAAATTGTGTACCATGGCTAGTCAAGTTATGTTTTCCATATAAGTAAACATATATAGAAGTGAATTATCAAAATGAATACCAATAACTCGTAGGGAATTGGCAAAAATAAACTTGAAACTAGGTCCTGTCGATGTAGAATAATTCGCCTGTGAAATGAATATTTGTCCGGGTTTTTTCGGTGTCTGGATCTAGAATCATCCCACAAACATTTAACCATATTTCTAGAGCAGTATTTCTAAAAATTACTCATTATTTAACTTAAAATCACAATTTTTCTGAGAGCCTAAATTGACAACGATCGGCACAGGGTCAGACAGACTGTCAAACAGATGAAAAAAAAGCTATGCAATCTCAAATCACGCTTCTCTTTCTACCACGCAGTGTTACTGATAGTGACATCTCGCTTGCTCAGGCCTTTGTTTCTCTATTCCGATAGGTATATTAACTTTATGGGTACAACTAATATATATTCTGTGAGAATATAGACAATTGTTTCCACTTTCCTGTCCATAGGTATAGGACTATAGGTTAAAAAGATAGGTCTTTGATTAAAACAGATAAAAATATCATTTGTCGGTTCCAATTTTTTAACTATAGGTAAGTGGTAACTCGATATAACACGAGTTAAACGGACACGATGAAGGAAGTTTGAACCGACAATTAATGATATTTTTATCTGTTTCAATCCTTTCATTTTATTATTTATGTATTTATAATAATGTAAGTTATAAAAGAAAATTATTATTTGAAAAAGAATCAATAAATAGATAAATTTAATGTCAGTATGTCTTTTTGGCGGTTTATGAACTCGAGTCAGAAAGAATCAACTCGAGTTACGTTAGTTGGGCGTAACTTGAACCCTCTCGGGGTTCAAGTTACGCCCAACTCGAGTTAACTCGAGTCGATCATCACTATAGTTTGTTCGTTCTAAGATGATATGGGTGACAGTTCTCATATTCCTTGCTACGGATTTTTTTTACAAGAAAACAAAAAAATCAGAATGTAATAAATTATATTCCATCTACAAAAATAAATGTTTCCTGTAAATAAAAATGAAAAGTTGCTAAATGCTAACTTATTGATATAAAATTATAAATATTAACTTGGAAATAGGAGTATAAAATTATTGTTACGAAAATATTTGAAAAATGTCAGATGCATGAAACGGAACTTATGTCAATAGAGATTGACACAGTTGAATCGAAATCAAATCGATAAAAAGGGCGGCCATCTTAAATCGCCGGCGTCACTCTGAAACATCAGTACGAAATCGATAATTTCGATTGCAATTCCTTTACGAGGTGATTCATATTTTTAAATTATTCGATTAATTTTTTTAGGTAACTTCCCTACTATTGTCAATTATAATGTGTCACGCATATCATCATAAAACGAACAAACTATAGCTATACGCTGACATACGCATGTCAAACAAAAGTGTTGCCAGACAGGGGATTTCCCCCGAGATTTAGGGGGTTTTCGACCAAGTTAGGGGAAAAACAGGGGGAAAAAATATTTGGGGCATTTCTTAGGGGAAATTCAAAATACACGTCAAATACAGCTTTTTGCCAAATTTCACGTTCCTAACATTTTTTGACGTGATAACGTCTTATAATTCGATATGGGGTGCGCGCCCGAAAAAAATGATAGTTCATGCGGCGTTGCCTCGCTGCTAGCTCTAAGGCGTTCCATTTACACTTTCGAATCTTTCAACAACCGTAAGGCCCACCTGGTCCGCGCTCTTTGTTTCGATTATATTACGTATTTCGATGACTTAGAGAATACTTTTGCATGAAGAAGTTTGGTTAGTTATGACCTTTGATACATTGGCCACACTCTGAATGAAAAATAAATAAACAATCTGTGAGCTATTAGTATTATTTCGGCTATTTAAAATTGTGCTCTATTTCCTACGTGTCAAGGTATGACTTGTGCTTTGTTCGAAGATTTTACTGGATTTCACGAATGTATGTAGCGTTTTGTATTACGAATAGTTTATTTTACTCATTATAAATATTTTTAGACAGTCATTTGAAAGAAATACATCGAAATAACATCAGGTTACAGTCGAAAAAGTTTGCTTCTATTTATAGAGATTCGGAAGCGAGGGTTAAGGGGTTAAGGATAGTACGTATGACGTTGTCACGTTCAACTGTCGTCAGTAAACCGACTTTACAGACTACCGATTTTTTAAATCATCTTTGAATTACTTAAGCGCCACAACAACTAATCGAGGTCACGATTCGAGACGTTGAAAAGATGAATACAGTTCGACAAGGCTTTAAATGAACATGTCAATGATGTCAATGGGCGCTGCTGGTAAAGGTCTAAGAGAGAACTTTCAAAAATGTCATTTTTGTATGATTGGCCTAGATTACACGGTCAATATTATCACGATTCTAGTATCACGGGATTCACACGAAATACAGGGGATAAAATAACAATTTATTATTATAATCTTGAGAAACCCAAGCGCGGAAAAACCGCGCGAACACTTTCCGCGAATTTCCCAGATTTCGCGACATCTAACAGCGTTTGACATTTTGACAGCCCGACGCCCGAGAGGATAGTACTGCGATACTGCGATTCGGCCTATTACACCATCAATATTATCACGGAATCGTGATAATATTGATGCGTGTAATCTGCGCCACAGAAGCGTTAGGGTCGGACCACATCTGGCAGCACGGAATCACCTTTTTCCGTCGCCCTTTCTCTTTCTGTCGCTTAGAACTGCCATTTGCTAGACCGAGACAGAAAGCATAATGCGATAGCCCGTGGCGGAATCCTCGAGGCAGTTATAAGCGACTGAAAGAGAAAGGGCGACGGAAAAAGGCGATTCTGTGCTGCCAGATGAGTTCCAACCCTTAGTTTCTTTTCTCGCCTTGTCGAGCTGTATTATAGTTTAGTAATAATATATTTTTATTGAATATTAAAAGAAAAAGTAATCTAATGGATTTCTAGGGGGAACTCCATTGGCCTAGATTACACGGTCAATATTATCACGATTCTAGTATCACGGGATTCACAAATAGTACTGCGATACCGCGATTCGGCCTATTACACCATCAATATTATCACGGAATCGTGATAATATTGATGCGTGTAATCTGCGCCATTGGGAAATCAAATTAGTTCAGGGGTACGGCGCGGCGCCGAGACCAATGACCATTAATTTCAAAATGACAACACTGACAACCAGGGCTTCATAACGTTATCGAATAACAGAAAAAATATACGTACCGTTATTTTCATAATGGTAGCCAGATAACGTTATTTTTTTAACGATATCTAGTAAAATAACGTTATATTTACCGTTATTATTATAACGTTATTTTTTCATTATGGCATAACAAAAAAATAACGTTATAATAATAACGGTAAATATAACGTTATTTTCTGGTATCAGGTATGCGATCGTGCACGGTGCACCAAATCTCACTCATATTTAAAATGTAATAAGCGTTCTCTGTGAAAATACAAAGAAAAAAATACACCTTAAAAGCGTGATTACGTTTAGAAAATTTTCCCGCCTGTCATGACTTTCTTGACGGACTATAACGTTATCAAAGAACATATATTTACCGTTATAAATCCTATATAACGTTATAACATTTACAGTTATTAAATACATTTATAACGTTATTTCTAGTGTCGGTTAAATTTTCATAACGTTATCTATGCTCTTGAAGCAATAACGTTATGAAAAAATAACTTTATTTGAAGCCCTGCTGACAACACTGACAATTAATTTCAAAATTCAAGTTGACGCGACCGCCGGCGCGGGGCGCCGGACGACATTTTCTTTTTGGCGTGGCAGTTGGCAAGATAAGTCGTGTTGCAATCTGTACAATATTTTTATTGTTAGTAATTTGTAGAATATATTGAATTTTATAAAAATGAGGCCGCAAAATGGCGACGATGGCTATGTAAGTATCTATTTGTATATTAAATCTAGATAAAATTGATCTTGTAAAAGTTAGAACATGGGAAGGTCAATGTTCTTTAGGTTATTTGCAATTGCGCATTTCGTGTTGTTTTTCTGTAAGTCTCAATTCCGTGATCTAAAGCCCTAAAAATTTAAAGAACATTATTTTCATTCCAAACTTAGAATATGCATGGGCATTTTACATCGATAACTTGCAGCTGTAAATAGTGAAAGGTGCCGCGGGCTTGGTAGCCGCCATTTTGTTGACGTTTTGCCCTACTTTTAGGACGAGCCGGAGGTTCACCGTAAGATTTTTATCGGAGGATTGAATTATCGTACGAATGATGATTCGCTGAAGGAGCATTTCGAGAAATGGGGGGAAATCGTCGACGTGGTCGTAATGAAAGATCCCAAGACCAAGCGGTCACGTGGCTTTGGTTTCATTACCTATTCCAAGGCCCACATGGTGGATGACGCTCAGAACAACAGGCCGCATCGTATCGACGGACGGTAAGTTAGTTTGCGTTTTAAGTATTGTGTGCAGTTTAGCTATATTAATGTATGAATGCGTTTTGATGGCTTTCATATTGTTTTGCACTGCAAATAGCGAGCGTCCCTGCTTGGTGAATATCACGCGTCATTACTTACACGTGGCATTTTCCGTGGGGTCAACAAACTGATAGACCGTTATAAGTATAACACTTGCCTATAATCTCCTAAAACCAATTGCATGTTTTATTGTTTTGTTTATTGCATAGTCATATTTTTTTGTTTGCTGCACGTGTTAATTGAATTAACCATCTTTGTGATGTAGATTAAAAATTAACTAGGTATATGACCGAGCTTCGCTCGGTACTTATTCAAAAAATTAAAAAAACACATTAAATGACATTTTATGAAAATAATTCCTAGCTAGATCGATTTATCGCCCCCAAAACCCCCTATATACTAAATTTCATGAAAATCGTTGGAGCCGATTCTGAGATTCCAATTATATATATATATACATATATATATACAAGAATTGCTCATTGAAAGATATATAAGTATTTTGTTTGACTTTAATTTTAATAATGGGCCCAAGAATGATTATAATATAAATGATCATTGTAATATTTCAGTGTTGTTGAAACTAAACGGGCTGTCGCCAGACAAGATATCAAAAACCCAGAGGCTGGTGCAACAGTCAAGAAATTGTTCATTGGAGGAATCAAAGATGATCACGACGAGGATCAACTTCGTGAATATTTCTCAGCTTATGGCAATGTACAAAATGTCAGCATCGTTACAGACAAGGCCACCGGAAAAAAGCGAGGATTTGGCTTTGTTGAATTCGATGACTATGATCCCGTTGATAAGGTTTGCTGTAAGTATTTTTTTTAAATATCAGATCCCACAGCTTTGCCCCAGATCTGGATTTGTATTCAAACCTGGCTTCTCTGACTGTGGAGAGTAAAACCATAACATAAGCTATACTTGGCTATTATTTCATAAGTAGATCAAGTACGCAAGTTACGGGACATTATTTAAATAGCAGTTTTATTATGCTCATCTTCTTAAACCAAAGATAAGGTTTTAACTTTCTTTTTGGCTTTACAGTAAATGCGCCTCACAAAATTGGTGGTAAACAATTGGATGTCAAAAAGGCCCTTCCCAAGGATGGTTCAGACCAGAGAGGAGGAAGACAGGGTGGTGGAAGGAACGACAGCTGGGGAGGCGGCGGCGGCGGTGGTATGTATAATTTTATTTAATATTAATTGCCTAATTGTTACAGTTGTGTTATCATTTTAGTGATTTAGAATTCTCTACAGGTGGCTACGGCAATAACCAAGGGGGATGGAACAACTCTAATCCTTGGGATAACAACCAGGGAGGAGGTTGGGGTGGTAGCCAAGGGGGTGGTTATGGAGGCGGTAACCAGAGAGGAGGAGGCGGTGGTGGCGGATGGGGAAATCAGGACTTTGGCAATTATAACCAACAGAGTTACAGTGGGGGCCCAACTCGTAACCAACAATATGGCAATAGCAGATCAGCTCCCTACAATGTGAATCAGGGAGGTGGCGGCGGCGGCGGTGGCTACAGCGGTGGCAACTATGGGGGTGGGCAGGGCAGAGGGGGCCGATTCTAAGTCCCTTAGGTATGTATCAGTCAATATTAAGCTTCATTTTTCTTACATACATTACATCACAACAGTCATGTCTGTCTTTACAACATTTAGGTTGATGAGACACCATTTAAGTATCTAGGTATTTTTTATGAGCACTACATAGCATTAATTTTGAGTACCAAATACGTTAGTGACCTGTTAGTTCTGATAGTTAATGCTATGAAGGTAGCGTCTTTAGTATTTTGTGTATCTTTACATGTCTTATAAAAGGTTTTTTCAATCTCTAGGTTTCGTGCTAAGTACACTAGTAGTGCAGAGTATATCGTGCTAGTGTAGGCAGTACGCTCCGGAGCACTAGTTACATCATGGTCTACAATCGGAGACCAACTAGGAGAAGCCGTCAGGAAAAACGTCTTAGTTCATCTCTTAGAAAATTTATCATATTAGATTAGTTACGAATAAGTACTGATATTTTAAGATGGTCTGCTATTTATTGTTGTACTTAGGTACAGACATTATGTTTAAGAAAATAGTTTGTGAAAGTAATCTTTTCTACGGTATATAAGTACAACTTAGGTTAACTTGTAAGAGATTTTGCATTAGAAGCTAGATAAAAAATAAGATGTGACATTTACTTTATATAGATCATGATTCTGATGACTCATAAAATCCCCTGACTAACTCAGTATTAAGTTCTCAAATGTTATGGATTTGTATAGGATTAAATTTGAATAATTAGGTTTAATGTGAAATAAATTTTTTAATATCAAACTGATATTTAGATATAGTCATTCAATACTTTCCTTATGTAAATAATCCAATCCCTTTCTAACATTTTTTTTTGTATTGAAGATTATGCCCTGTTTTGAAATAACGCTGGTAAAATCTTAAAATTGTAGTGTTGTCATTTTATCAAATTTATAAAGCAGCCAAAAATTAAACTAGCTGCTGCTAAATATAAATTTAGCCTTGCTGCTAAATATAAAGTTTATAACATTTCATTGTGGTGCAATACTAATTGCACTGTACCTAATTACCTATGTACCTTACTTTTAAAAGTTTGCATATTATGTACCTAGTTATTTTTTGAACCTTTATAGGCATAGACATTTGGTCTCTAATTTAGGTAAAGAGGAGTATCGCCATATATTATGCGGAATGTGAGGGTTAAGTAAGTATTTAGGTAGGTAAAGTAGTTTTTAGGATATCAGGGAGGACCTACTTCTCAAATCCTAGACATTGCGAAGGTATGATCCTGTCGATAATAGCAATATCATCGAATAGTTTTAAAAATATCCTCCTATCCTATAATGCGTAATTTTACCCGAGCGCAGATTTCTGGTTCCCATGCGGTTGACGACATGCTCCTGGCCGGGCGCGCGTTGCCCGCATATAAAAAAAAAAAACGTATTTATAAGATAGAAAAAATCCTTTGAAATGATAGGGTGCGGGCAACTTGCATGCGGACTAGTCACTAGATCTGCGTGCAAGCGATAACGCGCATGACAGGAAAAACTCCCTCGTTGTTCTATACGACTAGAGCTGACGAGTATATGTACTCGCCAGCTCTAGACGCATTGAATATTATTTTATTTGTTAGTAAGGCTATGAGGCTAGTCAGGAGGTCATTCCTAGAAAGGGCGATGACGGTTGCTACAAAAGAATCAGGTTGGATATGTACCTATGTGTAACTACATGCCTAGTTCTGTTTAGTATGACCTCCCTGGAAAATAGTCTTAGCCACAGAAGAATATATATACCTACAAAATGTCTTTGTCAAACTTGACGTGTTTCGCTTTCGCATAGTTTTTTTCGAGTTGTCAATATTCACACCTAAAAAGGTCCTTGCATGATAATAATTATTATACTAGGCCGAAGAAGAGAATCAGGATAGAATCCAGTTGTTTGCGGCTGCACTACTTTATAATAGGTAATTAATTTGACTAGTAGGTATGATTAAATTGTAGATAAAATTGTAGTTTCAGTATCTATCATAGTTTTGGTTTGTAGGTTCTTGTTAATTTGAAAATTTAGAGCTTTTTATTTAAAGGTCTGTCAGGGCTACATCATACACAGACTAATCATTACAAACTCAACTAACTGATCATTATTAACAAACCTTCATTTTACATTTTTTTAATGATATGGTCAACTTGGGTAAGACCGGCATACTTTATTTATTGAAGTTGGCCTCTAGAAACACGGTTTTCACAGTAGATAGCAAAGTAATCTTTTTTAAACCTAATACAGACGTTAGATGTCCCCACGCATTAATTGTGTGGAAAATATAGTTGATATTTCAAAGAAACATCTTGTAGACGGACTTTCCCGGTCTTTGGGGCAAGTCCGTCTAAAGGTGATTTTCGACATCGTATGTACACTAAACAAACTAAAACCAGATAGTGACATCTGTAAGTACGAGGTATTATAGAAGAAACTATACTGTTATAATTTTAAAGCCTCATTTAGTTTTTGTTGAGTGAAAAAATAATTAGGCAAGTCTGGCATGTGTTTGGGTTCAGGGTGATCATTTTTTTGACATGGGAAATCTGAATTAATACAACTTATAAAAGAGCATATTATTTACTTATAAAGTTATGAGCCCAAAATCGGTGGTTGAGGTCAGGTTTCGAGGGCACTTGTGACTTGGCCACTTTATGGGTAGTGTCATCTAGTAGGTTTGAAAAGGTTGACAATATCTGATTGGAGGTAAGACCGTCATATGACGGCCTTTCCTTATGCAAGCTGGAAGTAAGAAATAGTTTGCAGGTGATAATAACCAAATTAAAGCGACATTAACGAATTGAACACCAGTAATAAAAGGATCACTAAATTACTTACGTTACATATGTAATCCATGAAACTCCAAAAAAATCCTTCGTATTGCCACTTTTTTTAATTTTTTGGCAGAGACTTACACTCTGAATACGAGTACAAAACGGGAAAAAATTGCCGATCGTTTTTTTGTAACAAGTAGTTAGTAGCGATATGCCTGTTTCTTATATCAAACTAACTGCAATACTGTTTTACCCACTGAGCCATATGAATCTAGTCGTTAAAATATGGAAGTTATTGCCGCTAGACTTACCCCCCAGACGGACTTCCCCAAGTTGACCTTAAAGCCTAAGGAGCGGGACACAAAAACACGGCACGACGTCGTACGGCGCCGTGCGGACGCGCGTCGTAAAAAACCCGCGGCACGGCGTCGTACGACGTCGCGCCGTAGAAACTCACGTAGAAATTCAAGATGAGTTTCTACGGCACGACGTCGTACGGCGCCGTACCGTGGGTTTTTTACGACGCGCGTCCGCACGGCGCCGTACGACGTCGTGCCGTGTTTTTGTGTCCCGGCCCTAATATTATTTTTTAGACGCCGTACGACGTCGTGCCGTGATTTTGTGTCCCGGCCCTAATATGATTTTTTTTCTAACTATAAAATTAAGTACAGATGATTACTGCTCAATTTCTATACCAACGAACATTTTAACTGGCTGACTTTTTATTCATATTAGGGCTACGATTAATAAAAACTAAGGAAGAGTAACTCCGTCAAAAAACATGCTCCAAAACACTTGTCGAAAAAGTGTACCTTAGGTTCACTTTCATACATTTGCAATAATTAGGTGACCTTGAGCGGTATAAAGGCTGATGTTACATGACAGTTCGAATGGAACCAAATTTAAAACTGTATTAGTATGGGAGTTACGTTTCCTTATGTTTTATTATTCGTAGTATTAGGGCCGATTTTTCAATCCCAAGGTAAAAGGTCGGATAGTCAACTGAAGAATAAAGTTATTCGGTTGTTTAACCGTGGAATAAGTCGTAGTCAATTTTTCAAATGTAATTTGTTCCATAGATAACTATCTGACCGAATTTTTGAAGTCTGGCAACTCGCACTTTACGCAGATGAAACAAATATACTGAATGCTCTATTGTTAGAGCAAGACAGACTCAGTCTCATTGTTTTTGGGTTATTTGTCAGTTTCGTTCGCCTGTGCACATATTTTATTGCTTACCTATTGTGTTTGAAAATAAAAAGACATGCTGTGACGAACAAAGACTTTTTGAAACGCACCAACTGTATTAGGTACCTGATAGGATACCTCATACCTATCTATTTATAAACTGTGTTTCGTGTTTGTGTTTCGTGCTTTATTTCAAATAAATGTAGCACAGATTCTTTTAAAAGTCTGAATCGACGCTGAAAATCTTTTGGATCCCACATCTTATAATGATCAGGCCTCGATCTGATGATTCATTCTTTTCTTTCCAAAGGATTCATTCGATTCATATATTTGTTTATTATGGCCTCTTCTTCAATTGCCAGATCATCAATTTCATCGCCATCAACCTCAAGACAAATACCAGTTACCAATGTCAACGTAAACTATCCGTCTAATAGCTGTTATTTGGTGGTTCATGCGACGGATAGTTTTATTCCTCAGTTAACGGGGTTATTCGCCGGTTAAGTCCTATCTGACGATTGAAAAATTCAAAATCTTGCTATCTGTCGAATAAATACTATCTGTCTGTTTATCTGAGGATTGAAAAATCGGCCCTTAAACGTTCAAAGTTAACCATTGTTAAATTTTAACAATGGTTAACTTTTACCGCGAAATTAATCAATAGATTTATTTCGCGGTGTGGGTTTGAGAAGAGGTTGAATGAAATCGCAACATTTACTCTCTGGGCATAGCGCTCTCGTGAAACCAAAATACTAGATACCAAAGTTATGTTCAAATCTGTTCAGTAGTTTTCGTATACATTTTTTTAGAACAAATATATCACCTGTGTCACTATCACTATGTATGTACCCTGTTCCCAAACAGCTATTACACAGTCTCTTAATTCAGTCAGCCTATTTAAAAGGTGTTATTGAAATGGACAGAGCTTTTACTATTAATAGGCTTCAACTACTAAATCAACTATGAATCTAGATATATATCTTATTTGTAATTTTATATAACCACATCTAATGCTGTTTTTTGTTTTGTTTTCATATTTTATACATCCCGAGTTCCGCCTAGATCTACTATGTTTGAAAACGGGTAAGTACTCTTGCTTTTGGTATTATACAATATACATATTGCTACAATGTTTTGTTTTTGGTTTTTCAATAAAGGTTTACAAATAATTAATACTTTTATTATCTGCATCCTACACAAGCCCTTTTACCTGACTTATTATGCGGACAGCTAGCGGACAGCTTATATCCGCAAGCAGCCCCCCGCCAAAACAAAAACAAACACGATCCAATTTTAGCAGCTTATTCTATGAGTGCTTACCAAAATTTAATTAGGTATAGGCCACTCATTGCAGCTTTGATAAATACTCGGCTGTCAAAAAAAATTTTACTGCTGTTCAGAATGATATATATTGCAGACTGATTTATAAATATTTGCTGAACACAAGTTGCTATCCAACTATCAATTCTAGCTTACCAATTACATATTTCTGCTCACAAAATATACTGGGTGTCCGAAAAATACCGTCTCATAGTGACATGGGAGATAGATTAGCCTTATATCTCTCGGATAAAATAAAAATGACCTTAGTAAAAGTTGCTTAGTTTTCGAGATATTTGGATTTTTTTGGTTTTATTCAAAATCTCCATTTTTAGTTAGTTTTTATTTCCGCATTAGTACAAATTCCTTTAATTTATTCATTTTAATTTTTTTTTAAGTATCTCGAATAGTTGTTTGATGCATACAAAATAAATTTTTGTCAAATAGTAGTGTATTTTTTAAGAAAAAAATATTTTTGTGTTGCGTTTTAGCTCTCCCAAAATTTCGAACAAAATTTTGACAATCTGCCGTGAAAAAAAAATGTACTAAAGTAAACTGGAAAATTATTTTAAAAATTACTCAATTTATTGCAGATTTAGAAATGGTATAACACTTACATAAGAATTTTACAGAAACTTAGAAATTGCCATTTTTTAACCGACTTCCAAAAAACGAGGAGGTTATATGTTCGGCTGTGGATATTTTTTTTTTTTTATTTTTTTTTTTATTTTTGTATGTTCAACGATTACTCCGCCGTTTGTGAACCGATTTTCGAAATTTTTGTTTTGTTGTATTAGGTTTCACTCCAATTTGGTACCATGTTCACAAAAGTGGTGACCTGATGATGGGATCCATGAGTAATCGAGGGAACTCCTCGAAATTTATATGGAAACATATGGTGATTTTGGTTTTATGTGAAGTGTACTAAGAATATGCTACCAAAAAGTCAAATATTGGGTCAAAGTATACCATGGTTTCGAAGATGCTGAGAGAACTCCTGACTCCTTATAGATACACGTTCGGGAGTTTCGGCGTTGTTTTAAGAACAGAAAGCATATGCTACTATGCAATTCATATTCATCATCATAATCATCATCATCATCATCATCATCATCATCATCGTCATCATCATCATTAAGGTCACCAATGTCTCATGGCACAGAATTAATAATAGTACAAGGCATAGGTATGGATATACTAATAATAATAATTATGTACTGTATAACAACGCCTGTTTGTTTAATACATGGCGGTCGGCGCCGCAGAGGCGACGGCGTCGCCGCGCCGCCGCGCCGCGTGGCGCGTGGCGGCAGCTTAGAGCATTAAACCAGGGTTTAATGCTCTAAGGGCGGCAGACAACAGATCGAATACTTTACTAATTACTTTATAAAATTTAAATAGACAAATAGAATTAAAATAAAGTTATTTTAAAAAGAGCATTTACACAAAACAAAGTCATTGTCTTTTTAATCAGTTATACTTATTAATCGATAGATGGCGCACTAAGTATCGATTTGAATTCTTGATTAAGCGCTTATTCCACTTATCCTAGCTAGGAAGTCCTAGCTAGGGTCCTAAAAAATTTAGTCAAGTGGAATAACATTTAGAAGCTAGGATCCTAGCTAGGATCCTAAATCGGAAAAAATTTAGTCAGGTGGAATGACATTTAGAAAGCTAGGATCCTAGCTAGGACTTCCTAGCTAGGATAAGTGGAATAAGCGCTTTACAAGAACAGAGCTGTCAATAATTATGATAATATTAAATATTATGAGTAGCTACGCTACATCCTATGCAAGTTTATACAATTTTTTATCTGATAGATCCTTCGATCGTGGAAAAACGAGACACAATAGCCTTTCTATTGTTATCTCAATCGCCGGTGACCGCTTGGGGCTTGAAGCATTAAAATTGTTAAATTACTTAGCACAATATGTTCACTTCACTGATAATATATGATTTTGTGAGTGTGAGTTGTGACTCTTGACAAATTGTAATAAGATACGTAAAATATACGCGAAGGTTTACCTACTAGTGTAATTAAAAAGAGTGAAATTATTATTATTTTTAACAAAAAATTAAAACCGACTTCCAAGGTAAAAACAATAATAACATTAATATGAACTAAAAAGTATTAAATAATTTTTACTATCTAATGGTGCCTTTTTCCGAATTCGGCTAAAACTCAACTATTTCTGTATTCAATCTTCATAATTTTGAAGTCGGTGCCAGTTCCAAAAGTTTCAAATATTCTGTCAGAGGACTGAAGATTCAGCTATCTGGTACCGACTTCAAAATAATGAAGATTGAATACAGAAATAGTTGAGTTTTAGCCGAATTCGGAAAAAGGCACCATTAGATAGTAAAAATTATTTAATACTTTTTAGTTCATATTAATGTTATTATTGTTTTTACCTTGGAAGTCGGTTTTAATTTTTTATCATTAAAGTCTAATTCAAGCCGGGCTCAACTATGAAGTGAATATTCAATATTCAAACACAATGAAAAGGCCACATGTTGTCCTTTGTGTTCGGAGTTTGTGATCCTGTTCTTAGGTTAAAAACTGAGTGAGATAGCTGTCAATGATCAACGGTAATGTTTGTTAAAGGCCTAATAAGTGCAAGGGAGCGCGCAATATGCGCTACTCTCTTCCCACATTTTACAACACCGTGTTCCACGTAGTGGTGGTTAATATAACGTATAGCTGAAAAAAGTAGCGCGCTATTTCTTCGCAACGAATAGCGCGCGCTATAAAACTATGCACAAGACGCTACGTTATAACGTATCGCGCGGTCACTGACCTAGCGCGGCGCCGCTCGCGATGTCGATCGCGAGCCGTTCGCGACTTTCGTTGGTTCGTTGCCGACTGCCGTATCGTTCGGGCCCAAATCGGGTGAATTCGGCTGTCATAATTTTTTCAGTGTTGCGTTGCGTGCATAGGTAAATTATAATGTTTTATAATCCCTGCTCCGAAGAGCACTGTATAATGGTAATTTCCGTTCCATTTGAACGTATTTTTTCTAAATCTGGATACGTTATTATATTTTTAAATGTAAGTAAATAAAATGTTAAAAAAGATCTAAAAATTATTTAAGTAGGTATATTACCAAAAAATAAAAATATTAATTAAAAACCATTTAAATAACTTATAAAAAAAAGAATTGTACCTATATAAAGCGATTCCTTTCAATTTCAATATAATATTATTATACAATTATATTGTATCACTTTAATTTAAATATTTCAAACGTAATAAAATTAACCAAATAAATAATAATGCCTTCAAACGATTATATTATTCTAAGTTATCTAACAAACACGTTATATTATATTAACTCACCCACCGCGTTATAATTATTATTAGCGAAAGAATTCAATAACGTCGGTAACTTTACAACGTGTCCAATCGATCGTTATAACGTATCATTCGTTATAACGTAGCGTCAAAACTAGCGCGCTTGAAAGAATCGAGATTTCATTCGTTTTAACTGTTATAAGTTATAACGAAGCGTCAAAACTAGCGCGATTGAAATTCGTTATAACGTAGCGTCAAAACTAGCGCGCTTGAAATTCGTTATAACGTAGCGTCAAAACTAGCGCGCTTGAAATTCGTTATAACGTAGCGTCAAAACTAGCGTGCTTGAACGAATCGAGATTTTATTCGTTATAACGTAGCGTCAAAAATAGCGCGTTTGAAAAATGTAGCGTCTAGCATCTAGCGCGCTATGAAAATATAGCCGTTAGGAACACCACTGGTTCCACGAACGATCTCGTGGACTTTAGTACGTTCTCTTCCGTTTTGTGCGATACACGTGCTATTTTGTACTGCCCTCGTTTCTCTCATTTTTTTTATTACTAGGCGTTATTTTTGGACTCTGATTTGCTTTCGATTTGGACTATTGTTGAACTGATTTGGTGACAACAACGACGGTTTGCGCTCTTACAGACAGCTGGCTGGTTTTACTGTGCTAAGAATGGAAAATCCACGAGGTGCTGCTACTCAATTTACTCATCGTGAGTACGCCGACATGTACTTAATTTATGGGGAAACCAGGCGTGTTTCTAATCGAGGCGTAGTAACTTTAAGCTTACGATTAGCTGCAAGATTGTACGCGGAACGTTATCCAAACCGTACACCGCCATCGTATCATGTGATTGAACGATTGGATTCTGCCTACAGAGAGGGTAGAGTCCCAGGAACTCGAGGTGGTGAAGGGAGACCGCAAACAACCGACGAAGATGTCGTGTTACAGCAAGTTACCGAAGATCCGTCAACATCGGTTCGTTTGATTCAAAGTCGGACTGGAATACCGAAATCATCTGCTCATCGCGTTTTAAAAAGGAACAGGTATCATCCGTACCACATACAAAGAGTGCAAACTCGCCTTACGAGTGACTATGCCAGACGGGTACAATTTTGTCAACGAATGTTGGAAAAAAATAGGGAAGATCCCGACTTTTTTCATAAAGTACTGTGGAGTGACGAGTCGCAATGTAGAAGAGATGGTTATTTAAACCTTCATAATATTCATAGCTGGCAGCTAGAAAACCCACACGAGAATAGAGAAGATCGGTCGCAACACATGTTTAAAATAAATTTATGGACCGGAATCTACAACGGTACAATAGTAGGACCAGTGGAGTTGCCTCCAATATTAAATGGTCACACCTATTTGGAATTTTTAGAAAACCAATTGCCAACGCTCCTCGGGGATGTGCCACTGGAATCATTACGAACGATGTGGTTTCAAAACGACGGCTGCCAAGCACATTACGCTCGAGACGTTCGAGCACACTCGGACCGCAGGTTCCCGAGAAGGTGGATTGGGCGACTGGGGCCAATCTTATGGCCACCACGATCCCCTGATCTTAATCCCCTGGATTTTTTTATTGGGGATGTCTTAAAGACAAAGTTTATGGTAAACCAATACGCAACGAAAGGGAACTACGCGACAGAGTCACCGCAGCGGCTCAAGAAATATCTCAGATAAGTTGGAGAAGATTAAAGAATAATTTTATCAGAAGATGTCGATTGTGCATTCGTGTTGGAGGTCGACAGTTCGAGCATTTACTGTAATAAATCTAAGTTCTAAAGTTTTTTTCTAATTTTATTTATTATCACAGTGCCCCATAACAGCGAAGGAAAGAACGAAATAACAAATTAGGGTTGCAATAGTACATTCAGTTTTACAAGTCTACAGATACATTATTATTTTTAACAAAAAATTAAAACCGACTTCCAAGGTAAAAACAATATTAATAGCATCCTTATAATATGAACTAAAAAGTATTAAATAATTTTTCCTATCTAATATGTAGTGCCTTTTCCCGAATTCGGCTAAACTTCAACTATTTCTGTACTCAATCTTCATCATTTTGAAGTCGGTACCAGATATAGCTGAATCTTTATTTCTTTGACAGAAAATTTGAAACTTTTGGAACTGGCACCGACTTCAAAATTATGAAGATTGAGTACAGAAATAGTTGAAGTTTAGCCGAATTCGGGAAAAGGCACTACATATTAGATAGGAAAAATTATTTAATACTTTTTAGTTCATATTATAAGGATGCTATTAATATTGTTTTTACCTTGGAAGTCGGTTTTAATTTTTTGTTAAAAATAATAATTTCACTCTTTTTAGTTACCTAGTAGGTAAACTGTTAGTGCCAATTCAAATTGTATAAAAAATAGTTTCATATTGTCTTCACTAGATGTCACTGTGACGCTCCTGTGTCGCGCTATCGCTTGTACGTAGAAGTTTTATATAGGTAGTTGTAACTTGTAACAGATCTTCGTTGTGTTGTTGAAAGTTTGTAAGCAACTGACGTCTGACAACTCAACAGTGAGCTTGGTGTGAGCAGTAAGCATTGAATTGACAACATAAATCATAATATTGAGTGGTAATTGATCTCGTATAATTGTTATTAAAGGTGAACGCAGATTTGGCCGCACCGCACGCACCGCAGTCGCCGCATTCGCAATTCTTCATATTATTATGAAGTTGCGAAGACTGCGGCGCGGGTAGGTAGGTATGCGAGCTTGCCTATAACTTCATATAAAGAATTCCGAATGCGGCGACTGCGGTGCGTGCGGTGCGGCCAAATCTGCGTTCACCTTAAGTTGACCTCCGTCATAGTCCGCGAATTTATAAGTGGTCGTCGGTGGTACTGCGTATATTCTACGTATCTTATTACAATTTGTTAAGACTGATATGAGTCATACGGCATACCCCAAGGCTTAAATATCAGGTAGATAGATAAATTTAAACAATACATTTAAAAAGATCTAAGTGAACACGTGCTGCAAAATGCTCGCAGCGCGGCATCACAATAGACATAACTACCAGTACTTCGACTGCTATGAGACTGACGAGTATTAATATCTGTCGTTTCTTTCGTGTTTCGCCAGGATAAGTTAAAGGCTGGCGCGCTGGCTGGTATAATTTAATTTTAAAAATAAGATTTTGAAATTGAATTCTGACAGTTTTCTTTGCATGTGCCAAAATATAAACAACTAAATTTGTAGGTTACGACCCTAGCGACGACTTTTGTCATAATACGTCAAACTTAAAAAAATTACATCAGTTCTAAGTCGGCATACTCTATCATTCTGTCTACTCTGGCGGCATGCCGCATGCCCTGACATTCCAGTTAGAACTTGAATACGATGTTTACGTACGCGTCGCCGCGCGCCGCCGCGCGCCGCGCGGCGACGCCGTTGCCTCTGCGGCGCCGACCGCCGTGTATATTAAACAGCCTATAATAATTGGTGTTGTTATGTACATAATTATTATTATTGTATCCATACCTATGCCTTGTACTATTATCTATTTTGTGCCATGAGACATTGGTGACCTTAACACGACGTGGTAATGATGATGATGACGATGATGATGATGATGAATTTGAATTGCATGGTAGCATATGCTTTCTGTTCTTAAAACAACGCCGAAACTCCCAAACGTGTATCTATAAAGAGTCAGGAGTTCTCTCAGCATCTTCGAAACCATGGTATACCTTGACCCAATATTTGACTTTTTGGTAGCATATTCTTAGTACACTTCACATAAAACCAAAATCACCATATGTTTCCATATAAATTTCGAGGAGTTCCCTCGATTACTCCTGGATCCCATCATCAGGTCACCACTTTTGTGAGCATGGTACCAAATTGGAGTGAAACCTAATACAACAAAACAAAAATTTCGAAAATCGGTTCACAAACGGCGGAGTAATCGTTGAACATACAAAAATAAAAAAAAAAAAAAAAAAAAAAAAAAAAAAAAATATCCACAGCCGAACATATAACCTCCTCGTTTTTTGGAAGTCGGTTAAAAAGATAATAAAGGTCGATAGATAATAAGATTGCGATGAACATTCCTGGTACTTTTTCATCTTCTTTACTACATAAGAGTCTGGCTTGAATCAGACTTTAATGATAAAAATGGCAATTTCTAAGTTTCTGTAAAATTCTTATGTAAGTGTTATACCATTTCTAAATCTGCAATAAATTGAGTAATTTTTAAAATAATTTTCCAGTTTACTTTAGTACATTTTTTTTCACGGCAGATTGTCAAAATTTTGTTCGAAATTTTGGGAGAGCTAAAACGCAACACAAAAATATTTTTTTCTTAAAAAATACACTACTATTTGACAAAAATTTATTTTGTATGCATCAAACAACTATTCGAGATACTTAAAAAAAATAAAAATGAATAAATTAAAGGAATTTGTACTAATGCGGAAATAAAAACTAACTAAAAATGGAGATTTTGAATAAAACCAAAAAAATCCAAATATCTCGAAAACTAAGCAACTTTTACTAAGGTCATTTTTATTTTATCCGAGAGATATAAGGCTAATCTATCTCCCATGTCACTATGAGACGGTATTTTTGGGACACCAGTATACCAATACTTGTGTGCGTTAGTGGCGAAGTTTTTTTCTGGTTAGATAACTTGGCGGAGCAATCGTAACGCACACCCAATACTTTGCTAACCGTTTAAATAACACCCTTTATATAATAGTAGGTATTTTAAAAATATAAAAACGACTTCAAAATTGTATGTAATTGAGAATTAAAATTATCTATCTCAAAAAGTACTGAACCGATTTTGATGAAACTTGTAGTATTCCCTAAGTTAAACTACCTAATATCGGACATGCAGTTCCAGATATATGCGAACATAAACATAAAAAACATACATACATACACTTGAAACACTTTGGCACACTTGTTCAGACGCTGATATAGAATTATAGACTCGTCAATCGTCATACATTAAATATGTATTATACGAAAACCGTAAACGATTATAATATTATGTACTTCAAAATATCTTTTTTTTCTGAAAAAAGGCATTATCATATAACAGTGTAATTGGTTGACATGTCTAATGCCTACTGCTTACGTAATTGAGTCTGGTAGTTTTTGGTTACCTATTTGCTACGAATAACAAAACTAAAAAAACGTAACTCCCATACTTCAACTGTATTAAATTTGGCTCCTTTTCGAACACTAAAATATTATGACAATTCAGATTCTCGCCAAGGTCGTTTCCAAGGTAACGTATTATACATACGTATATATATATATATATATATATATATTATAACGTTTAACTTAATATTGCGCGCTGGACGACAGCCTGCGCGGTTATTGTCACTGTCACAGTTATGAAACAAAGCCGTGGACAATACCTAATTGTCAAAAGCGGATGGCATTATGCAGTATACACCAAACATATCTACTATCACGGAAGAAAGGAGTACATAATTATTATTTTAAATTCAAACATTTTCCTCTGATCCTTAAGTCATCGATAATAATAATAATATATAATAATTTTGAACAAACCTTGTACGACTCGGACGAATATTTTATTGATGGTATTCCCTGGTATTACCGATAGTTGTCTACCCATACGCCATCTAGTTACTAAAATGGAAACTGTTTGACAATCAAATTAAAAAGTTAAGAAAATCCCTCATTCAATTTTAATTGTGATCTGTGGGCTGGGTTTGACGTAACACGACCAACTACGTAGGTCCCCCATCTGCTTAGGAATCAACTTCTCTGATAGTAGGTACAAAGGTTCACCATCTGCCTGTAAATCAATAAAATATTATGATATTATAATCTACCGTGGACGCCAGCAGAAATAATTTCCAAGGGTTGCATATTTTAGTTTTCTTTCTGTTCTTTTTACGAACAACAGTGACTGTCTATTTACGTCAACAAAACATTTAGTGCCGAAACATTACGAACTATCCTTGTACGGCATGATACGAGGTTACGATATGATCTACGAGGATAATGGGTCCGATTGCGTTTCTCCCCGTATCTAAATAAGGACAGACTAAAACTTTACTAAATTAGTCCATGTACTTCTTAGAGCATTAAACCAGACAGAGAAGATGTACTTATCCAAAAGCTATTACGTTCCTGTTAAAATAAGTTCACGTCACTAAATATGAACTTAATTCTGCATCTATGGAAATGGACATAATAACGTTCGTTTGAGAGATGTCAATGTCATCTAACTGCCAAACCAAATGTCATTGAGCAGGCGGGAACGCGATACGGTACCGTTGGGTGAATTAATATTCCTAAAAAGTTGTGTTCTTCGCAAAGAAAAATCAATAAATATGGACACAAAGAAGCCCAGAATTGAAATATTATTTTAAACAAAAAATTATTGTTTTTACCTTGGAAGTCGGTTTTAATTTTTTGTTAAAAATAATAATTTCACTCTTTTTAGTTACCTAGTAAGCCACCGCGTATATTATTCTACGTTACATCTTTATTACAATTTGTTTAGAGTCACGCCCACAAAATATATCAGGTAGATAATTTAAAACAATACATTTAAAAAAATCGAAGTGAACAGTTAACACGTCGTGCTTAACAGGCACGTCGAAAGGGTCGGAATGGTCTCGAATACATCGATTCGTTATTAGCTAACCTTCTCGCAATCATAAAACGAAAAAAGTTTGGATTAGTCATGCTTATGATTAAACAAGAAATATCTAAATTTTATTCATATTTCATACGCATACCGTTGCCGTTCCTCATTGTATCTTCTTTAAATAATAGCCCAGCCATAAGGTACCTAACATTTCACAATTTTCTAAAGTAACTTTGCTTACGTACGGACTTAACAAGTGTGAACTTATAAAACAATCTTTTAGTTCATTTTATCGCCGACGAACTGTCAAACTGACAGAATCAAAATAGCTAAAACATGCTTTTGAACTTATTTATGTCCGAGGTGGACATAAATAGTGTTGTGGGCACAATCAATCCACAAACGCAACAGCTTAAATATTAGTACGAATTTTAGACTAATTTAAGTCTATTAATCGGCCTTATTTAAGTGCACCGAAGAAACGCAATCGGACCCAATATCCTCAGGATAATATTACACTACCGTACGTAACAATTCTCATGCCTGTTGAATTGTAATAGCAATGACGGTAAAAATATTTACTTTAAAATATAGGCAGAGCGTGTTCTACCTATGGTCACAATTTTGATTTTTCGCTGCTTATGAATGAGATTGAAAAATAGAAAATTACAAAGTAAAATTAAACATTAAAATAACTTTTTTTATGAAATACGGGGGCAAACGAGCAAACGGGTCACCTGATGTAAAGCAACTTCCGTCGCCCATGAACACTCGCAGCATCAGAAGAGCTGCAGGTGCGTTGCCGGTCTTTTAAGAGGGAATAAGGTAGGGATGGGAAGGGAAGGGAATAGGGGAGGGAAGGTAAGGAAATAGGGTTAGGAATGGGCCTCCGGTAAACTCACTCACTCGGCGAAACACACCGCAAGCGCTGTTTCACGCCGGTTTTCTGTGAGAACGTGGTATTTCTCCCGTCGAGCCGGTCCACTCGTGCCGAATCATGGCTCTCCCACGTTATGACCCAATGGACTTGTTCGAGGTTTGAGGCTTTTGGGATTGCCTATTACTGTCTATAGTCTATACTGTAGTGTTCCTAATTCTGGCTCCACACCAGAATTAGGAACACTATGGTGTGGAGATAAATTAAGAAGATTACTAAACTTAACTTTATATTTAAGTACTTAATTAATTACACATGTTCCCGTGTTCCCTATTGCCCAGTTCGCACGCAACTGCGGGCCGTGGCCCTACGCCACAGGGTTGCCAGATGACAATTTTTTTTCTCGTACCAGGGTTGCTAAATATCTCGTAATTTCAACAAATAATCTCGTAAAAGCATAAATTTAAAAGGCCCGTATTCACTTTCATTAGTAATAAGTGCAAGTGATTAGGGCAGGTGATTAGTTATTAGGAAAAAGTAAGTGTGGACAGCGACTGTTTAGTGCAAGTGATTAGCCGGCTGCGTAGTAACGTGATTAGTTCTGTATTCACTTTGATTAGTGATTAAGTGCAGGTGAATAGTACAGGTGGTGAGTGATTAGTAGAAAGTAAGTGTGGACAGTGACTGATTAGTGCAAGTGACTAGTCGGCTGCGTAGTAACGTGATTAAAAGCGTGTTCTATTTTTTGCGAGCGCAAGTGCAAGTGCGTGACAGATGAAATCAATTTTGGTTTTGTTTGACAGCTCGAGATTGTTACTATTATTCCGCTAGGTATATTAACTTTATGGGCCAGACTGACGTGGTGTGCCGTGTGAAGCCTCCATAGATATATTATATTATTATTATATTATATACCTATTAAAAGTACAAAAGGACACCCTTTCAATTACTTCCATACTAACCCATACTTATTACTTACTAATATACTAATAATATTATAAATGCGAATGTGTGTCTGTCTGTCTGTTACCTCTTCACGTTTATGCCTCAGAAGTCAGAACCGATTTTGCTGAAATTTGGCATGGAGGTACTTTGAGTCCTGGGAAAGGACATATAAAAATACTTCATGGTCAAATAGTTTTTAATAAAACCAATATTAAAAATGAAGGACATGTCAAAATGGCAGTTTTATTTTTGAAACTTGGACGCTCGTGTTGACTACTACTGAATTTACTAAATTAAATTACTAAAGAGCCACTAAACAAGAATTGGACACTACTTGCACTACGCACCTGCACTCCACTGCCTCAATTACTAGTCACTTGCACTTGCACTAATCAAAGTGAATACAGGCCTAAAGAAACTCAAATAAAATTAATGATTTTGTGCTATTTACTGTAACCACGTAACTTGTGTAGTCATATTCTTTGCGCTCGGGGCTGTTAAATTCAAACAAAACAATTAAAAATCATATTTTTTATTAATTATATTCAACATCAGGGATGTTAGTAAAATCATCTTTTCAGCTGTCATTCTGGCCTCTCTCATGGGTCATTCTGGTCATTCGCAATTACCTTTGCGATTTGGGTCTTTAGCACTTTCGGAAGCTAAAAGTGTACCGTTTAGGCACTGTATCTGTGGTAAGACGATTTTTTAAATCTTTTTTTTTCTTGTTTAATTATGTGGTTAGTTATTACTAAATACTCGCTCACAGTCGACTGCATTTGCATGAGGCAAAGCCAATACTGCGATTTTTGCATATTTACTACTACTACTAACTAAATTAACTTTTTGGCTGATGTGAAAGTAGTCGTCATTGTTAAAATCTCGTAAAAAAGTGTACGAAATTTTTGCTAATCTTGAATCTCGTACAGACCCTCTAAATCTCGTAATGGTACGAGATTTCTCGTACGTCTGGCAACCCTGCTACGCCACTTCACCTTACATTCGTGTTAGCATTTTATTTTTTAACTATGCATTCGCTACAAGGCTAAGTGAGGTGAATTCCATGGCGATCCAGTTTCGCAGTCAGCGCAGTCAGCAGTGTTAGCAGAATGTTCCCCTGAATGTTACCGATTAGTATGTTATAGGCAGAGGCGACCGTAAAATACCTATACCAAAGATGTACTGGTATAGAGGCGTAAGGCGTTATTAACTTGTAGATTTTATTATCTTGTAGTTCAGTATCTTCGGATGATAGGCTTGGTGGTATATAAGTTATAACATACGTAAAATACAGTATGTATCGAGTTCCAACTTACAGTATAGTCATACAGTATGTAGTTCAGTATCTTCGGATTGGCTTGGTGGTCCGTGGTAACTGGTAAGTATAATAACATTCGTAAAACACAGTAGAGTTACGAACTTTATCACCGTAACATATTGTGTCCTAAAATTAGTTATAAAATTAGCACTCAAATGAAGAGTAGATAGCGGCCATACAGCGGCCATAGTGTTATGTGCACCAAAAAAAAAAATCGAGAAATAATAAGTCAAGAAAACGAAAGAAGGAAAATTAGTACTAAAAAACAATAACGTGATGACCTTCCACCGGTTCGGGAACTCCCGGCGAGAAGAAGCGGTGTAAAAACTATAACGGTCAAGATTTGAAGTTTGATTCAAAAGTTACGAATTAAAGGAGATGAATACTTATCGGATACGCTCTTGTCCTACCGTCCAAGTATCCTTATCACGTAGACTACCTATCTGGTGGGATCTGAGTGCGTGGAAAGGGAATTTCTATCGTCACGATTACGTGCCCGCCGCTCACGCCTCATGTTTGTTGCGGAAACGTCCGCGTAGACAATGATTTCACTTTCATTTATCAACGTGGAAAAACCAGCAGCCGTATGCACCATAAACTTGGACCAAACCGACTTGCCTTGATTTCAAAAGTGTCGGTAGTTGTTTAATAATCAAATATTTTCTAAGTTGTTACTTTACCGAAGGTCTTTTTAGGGTTCCGTACCCGAAAGGTAAAAACGGAACCCTATTACTGAGACTTCGATGTCTGTCCGTCTGTCTCCAGGCTGTAACTCAAGAACCGCTATAGCTAGATTTCTGAAATTTTCACAGATTATGTATTTCTGTGCCGCTATAACAACAAAATATACTAAGAACAAAATAAAATAAATATTTAAGAGGGGCTCCTATACCTACAACAAACTTGATTTTTTTGGCCTTTTTTGCTCTTAATCAGTAATGGTAGCAGCTAGGCAATTGAAATACTCACAATATTCTTAATTATATGCAAATTATGTGTACTGTAATAGTTAGTAATAAAATAAAAATAAAATAAATATTTACCCATACAAAAAACACAATTTTTTACCAACTTTCTCTCAACGGTACGGAACCCTTCGTGCGCGAGTCCGAGTCGCGCTTGGCCGATTTTTTAAGTGTACCTATGAGAAATAAGAGAAAAAAGTGCTTAGCTTTTAACTGATACTTGACAAATTTATTAATTTTTACGTACCTATATATTTTTTTAATGAAATAAGGGGGCAAACGAGCAAACGGGTCACCTGATGGAAAGCAACTTCTGTCGCCCATGGACACTCGCAGCATCAGAAGAGCTGCAGGTGCGTTGCCGGCCTTTTAAGAGGGAATAGGGTAATAGGGGAGGGTAGGTATGGGATGGGAAAGGAAGGGAATAGGGGAGTGTAGGGAAGGGAATAGGGCATGGGATTGGGCCTCCATTAAACTCACTCACTCGGCGAAACACAGCGCAAGCGCTGTTTCACGCCGGTTTTCTGTGAGAACGTGGTATTTCTCCCACGTTTGTTTAACATTAACGTTACGTCACCGCTACGTTACGTCGCCGTTACGTTACGTCACCGCTACGTTACGTCGCCGCTACGTTACGTCGCCGCTACGTTACGTCACCGCTACGTTACGTCACCGTTACGTTACGTCACCGCTACGTTACGTCACCGTTACGTTACGTTAACGTTACGTTACGATACCGTTACGTTACGTCACCGTTACGTTACGTAACGTAGCCGTGACGTAAACTAACGGCGACGTAACGTAACGGCGACGTAACGTCGTTACGTTACGTCACCGTAACAACGTAGCGGTGACGTAAACTAACGGTGACGTAACGTAGCGGTGACGTAACGTAACGGCGATGTAACGTAACGGTGACGTAACGTAACGGTGACGTAACGTACCGGTGAGGTAACGTAGCGGCGACGTAACGTAGCGGTGACGTAACGTAACGGCGACGTAACGTAGCGGTGACGTAACGTGGCGGCGACGTAACGTAGCGGTGACGTAATGTTGCGGTGACGTAACGTAGCGGTGACGTAACGTAGCGTGACGTAACGTAGCGGTGACGTAACGTAGCGGTGACGTAACGTAGCGGCGACGTAACGTAGCGGTGACGTAACGTAGCGGCGACGTAACGTAGCGGTGACGTAATGTTGCGGTGACGTAACGTAGCGGTGACGTAACGTAGCGGTGACGTAACGTAGCGGTGACGTAACGTAGCGGTGACGTAACGTAGCGGTGACGTAACGTAGCAGTGAAGTAACGTAGCGGTGACGTAACGTAGCGGTGACGTAACGTAGCGGTGACGTAACGTAGCGGTGACGTAACGTAGCGGTAACGTAACGGTAACGAAACGGAATTAACGAATTTAAGGGGAAAGCAACACTGTTCGAGCGCCTACGATTACTAAATAGCAACATGATAAATTTAAAACCGCCGGCACGCTAATATTTCTATCTACCGACAAACTAATAATTCAACTACCTTTCGATACTTAAAATTAATGTATTTGCTTCGTCATTTTGTCATTCACATTTCCATTCTCTTTGTTCGCACTTTGCACAAGCAAGTTATAATCAACTAATTTTGTCAAAGTCTATCTTTAAATATCAACCAATCAATCATACAAGTCATTTGGCGACCGTGCAAAATACAAAACTACAATATGCAATCAGAGGATTACGAGGAATTTCAACAAGGAATAAGCAATATTACGTTCGGCGGTCATTCGACATTCCGATTCGGAACGGAATGGAACTGAACAGAACGGAACGTAACTTAACGTAGCGGTGACGTAACGTAGCGGTGACGTAACGTAGCGGTGACGTAACGTAGCGGTGACGTAACGTAGCGGTGACGTATCGTAGCGGTGACGTAACGTAGCCGTGACGTAACGTAGCGGTGACGTAACGTAGTGGTGACGTAACGTAGCGGTGACGTAACGTAGCGGTGAGGTAACGTAGCGGTGACGAAACGTAACGGCGACGTAACGGAATTAACGAATTTAACGGTAAGTAACACTGTTCGAGCGCCTACGATTACTAAATAGTTACCGTTACGTTACCGTTACGTTAGCGTTACGTTACCGTTACGTTACGGTTACGTTACCGTTACGTTGCCGTCCGCGGGCACGCTAATATTTCTATCTACCGACCAACTAATATTTCAACTACCTTTCGATACTTAAAATATATGTATTTGCTTCGTCATTTTGTCATTCACTTTTCCATTCTCTTTGTTTGCACTTTGCACATGCAAGTTAAAATCAACTAATTTTGTCAAAGTCTATCTTTTAATATCATGATACAAGTCATTTGGCGACCGTGCAATATACGAAACTACAATACGCAATCAGAGGATTACGTGGAATTTCAACAAGGAATAAGCAATATTACGTTCGGCGGTCATTCGACATTCCGATTCGGAACGGAATGGAACTGAACGGAACGGAACGTAACGTAACGTAACGTAACGTAGCGGTGACGTAACGTAGTGGTGACGTAACGTAGCGGTAACGTAACGTAGCGGTGACGTAACGTAGCGGTAACGTAACGTAGCGGTGACGTATCGTAGCGGTGACGTAACATAGCCGTGACGTAACGTAGCGGTGACGTAACGTAGCGGTGACGAAACGAAGCGGCGACGTAACGTAACGGCGACGCAACGCAACGGCGACGTAACGTAACAGCGACGTAACGTAAAGGCGACGTAACGGAATTAACGAATTTAAGGGTAAACAACACTGTTCGAGCACCTACGATTACTAAATAGTTACCGTTACGTTACCGTCCGCCGGCACGCTAAAATTTATATCTACCGACAAACTAATAATTCAACTACCTTTCGATACTTAAAATTTATGTATTTGCTTCGTAACGTAGCGGTGACGTAACGTAGCGGTGACGTAACGTAGCGGTGACGTAACGTAGCGGTGACGTAACGTAGTGGTGACTTAACGTAGCGGTAACGTAACGTAGCGGCGACGTAACGTAGCACTGACGTAACGTAGCGGCGACGTAACGTAACGGCGACGTAACGCAAAGGCGACATAACGTAACGGCGACGTAACGGAATTAACGAATTTAAGGGTAAGCAACACTGTTCGAGCGCCTACGATTACTAAATAGTTACCGTTACATTACCGTTAACGGAACGGAACGGAATGTAACGTAACGGTGACGTAACGTAACGGTAACGTAACGTAACGGTGACGTAACGTAGCGGTGACGTATCGTAGCGGTGACGTAACGTAGCGGTGACGTAACTTAGCGGTGACGTAACGTAGCGGCGACGTAATGTAACGGCGACGTAACGCAACGGCGACGTAACGTAACGGCGACGTAAAGGAATTAACGAATGTAAGGGTACGTTACCGTTAACGGAACGGAATGTAACGTAACGGTAACGTTACGTAACGGTAACGTAACATAACGTAATGGTGACGTAACGTAGCGGTGACGTAACGTAGCGGTGACGTATCGTAGCGGTGACGTAACGTAGCGGTGACGTAACGTAGCGGCGACGTAACGTAGCGGCGAGGTAACGTAGTGGCGACGTAACGTAGCGGCGACGTAACGTAGCGACGACGTAACGTAGCGGCGACGTAACGTAGCGGCGGCGTAACGTAGCGGTGACGTATCGTAGCGGTGACGTAACGTTGCGGTGACGTAACGTAGCGGTGACGTAACGTGGCGGTGACGTAACGTAGCGGCAACGTAACGGTAACGTAACGGAATTAACGAATTTAAGGGGAAAGCAACACTGTTCGAGTGCCTATCGATTACTAAATAGCAACATGATAAATTTAAAACCGCCAGCACGCTAATATTTCTATCTACCGACAAACTAATAATTCAACTACCTTTCGATACTTAAAATTTATGTATTTGCTTCGTCATTTTGTCATTCACTTTTCCATTCTCTTTGTTCGCACTTTGCACAAGCAAGTTACAATCAACTAATTTTCTCAAAGTCTATCTTTAAAAAATATGAAGCATTGGATAAAAAAAATTAGTTTTTTTTCTACGCGATAATTGACAAAACTCTTAATTTCTCAAACTTTCATTGCATGGAGATAACTCACTATTACAATGAACGACATATAATTGGAATCTCGGAATCGTCTCCAACGATTTTCATGAAATTTTGTATAATATAGGGGGTTTCGGGGGCGATAAATCGATCTAGCTAGGAATCATTTTTAGAAAATGCAGTTTTATTCGTGTTTTATCGAATACCGAGCAAAGCTCGGTCAAATAGCATAGTGTTTGTAAAATGAGCAGTCTCAAGTCACAACTTTGATCGTTTGGAAGACACAAAGTCATAAAGTTGTCTTGATGTCGTGTTATTGTGTATCTAAACATGTTTATAAAGTCATTTAATTTAATTTAATTTATAAAAAAGTTATAAGTTATAAGCCATTTAATTTATATTTAATAATAAAGTTATAAGTCATAAGTAATGTAATAAAGTTATAATATTTTAATAATATAATTTTATAATAAATATTTAATAATGAAGTTATAAGTCATAAGTCATTTAATTTAATAAAGTTATAAGTCATTTAATTTAATTTAATTTGTTGTCACAATTTATTGTATAGCAAGAAATAACTCTTAAAAGTTGTGAATTTGAGTATATATTATTTTTACGACGACGTAACGTAGCGGCGACGTAACGTAGCGGCGACGTAACGTAGCGGTGACGTATCGTAGCGGTGACGTAACGTTGCGGTGACGTAACGTAGCGGTGACGTAACGTGGCGGTGACGTAACGTAGCGGCAACGTAACGGTAACGTAACGGAATTAACGAATTTAAGGGGAAACCAACACTGTTCGAGTGCCTATCGATTACTAAATAGCAACATGATAAATTTAAAACCGCCAGCACGCTAATATTTCTATCTACCGACAAACTAATAATTCAACTACCTTTCGATACTTAAAATTTATGTATTTGCTTCGTCATTTTGTCATTCACTTTTCCATTCTCTTTGTTCGCACTTTGCACAAGCAAGTTACAATCAACTAATTTTGTCAAAGTCTATCTTTAAAAAATATGAAGCATTGGATAAAAAAAATTAGTTTTTTTTCTACGCGATAATTGACAAAACTCTTAATTTCTCAAACTTTCATTGCATGGAGATAACTCACTATTACAATGAACGACATATAATTGGAATCTCGGAATCGTCTCCAACGATTTTCATGAAATTTTGTATAATATAGGGGGTTTCGGGGGCGATAAATCGATCTAGCTAGGAATCATTTTTAGAAAATGCAGTTTTATTCGTGTTTTATCGAATACCGAGCAAAGCTCGGTCAAATAGCATAGTGTTTGTAAAATGAGCAGTCTCAAGTCACAACTTTGATCGTTTGGAAGACACAAAGTCATAAAGTTGTCTTGATGTCGTGTTATTGTGTATCTAAACATGTTTATAAAGTCATTTAATTTAATTTAATTTATAAAAAAGTTATAAGTTATAAGCCATTTAATTTATATTTAATAATAAAGTTATAAGTCATAAGTAATGTAATAAAGTTATAATATTTTAATAATATAATTTTATAATAAATATTTAATAATAAAGTTATAAGTCATAAGTCATTTAATTTAATAAAGTTATAAGTCATTTAATTTAATTTAATTTGTTGTCACAATTTATTGTATAGTAAGAAATAACTCTTAAAAGTTGTGAATTTGAGTATATATTATTTATAGCCGTACCTTCTTTTATAGTAAACGAAGTCGATTGGTACGTAAGACGGAAAAAGTTTGATAAACTTTTGTAATTATTATTTTTATTTATTTATATATCTAAGTATATACTTATATATATAATATTTAAGTTCATATACATACACCATTTTATTTTTTACATTGTACTAATACATTTAGAAACCTTCACGGGTTTTATGTCACAGTCAAATTTATCGCTTGATGATAGTTTCTTCTCTTGCTCTGAGTCATATAGCGGCGATGAAAGCTTTCACAGTACTTATTATAATCCATTGCTTACTACCCTTACTTCTCACCTCTCGATGAAAAAGAATAACTTCAACTTAATCCACATAAATGCTCAAAGTATTCCTGCACACTACTCCGAACTCCTCAATTACTTTGATTCTCAATCCTTTGTTCATGCTATCCTTGTTTCCGAATCCTGGCTTAAACCTTGTCTGTCCTCTACATCCTACTCCTTGCCTGGCTATCGACTTATCAGAAACGATCGAATTGGCAGACCAGGTGGCGGTGTAGCTATATACCTCCGATCTAATATCGGCTATAAAATCCTTAAATCTTCTACACAACCACCACCTGCTGATGAGACGGAACATCTTCTTTTAGAAGTGACAAATGGTTTTTCAAAATTACTTTTAGGAGTGTTTTATAGCCCTAATCTTTCCGTAAATTACTTTTCTTCTTTTGACAACATGCTTGACAAATTTTCTCCTCTATACGACGATGTTATCTTGATGGGAGATTTTAACACATGCCTTCTTAAAGACGACAACCGGTCAAAAAAACGAACTTCTCTAGTAAACTCTTTTAACCTTAATCTCCTTCCCTTACAAGCCACTCATCACTATCCCCATTCCACACCCTCTCTCCTGGATCTGATGATTGTGTCGTCTCCTCACCTTGTTGACACGCATGGCCAGCACCCAGCTGAAGGTTTTTCATATCATGATTGTATCTTTCTATCGTACAAATGGCGAACAGCTAAAGCTAAACCCAAAGTTATTATGCAAAGAGCATTTAAAAATATGAATTTAGATCATCTTCGCGCGGATGCAGATAATGTTGATTGGTCTGAAATTTTCAACGCCCAGACGATTGATGGCAAAGTAAATATTTTCAATAGCATTATTACTGAACTCTTTGACCAACACCTATTAAAATCAAACACTTACCGGCACCATGGCTAACTGAAGAAATCAGAACATTAATTAATAGAAAAAACAGAGCCAAAGCGAAATTTAAAAAATCTAAATCCGAATGTGATAAATTACTTTACAATAAGCTACGAAATCGTTGTAACACTGCTTGCAGGGATGCGCCATATTCATTCTTCGGTAGAAAATGCTGACCAGGCCAAAGTTTGGAAATTTTTAAAATGTTGGCAAGGATGCAAAAGCATCGGTTCCTTCCGATTTAAATCTAGAACACTTAAATTCCCATTTTGCTAATACAAAACGAATCTTCGATGCACACCAAAAGGCTCAAACCTTACACAATCTGTCCACCTTACCTTCTCCCGATTATGCTCCTTTTTCCTTTAGAGAGCTGTCTACTACAGAAGTTAAAAGAACTGTTATGTCAATCACATCCAGGGCTGTGGGCAGTGATTGCATAGGTCGAAACATGATTGTTCCCTTGTTAGACATTTTAGCTCCGGTTCTAACCCATATTCTCAATCACTCACTTTCTACCGGTTCCTTTCCCTCCTCCTGGAAAAGCGCTAATATTATTCCACTTCCCAAAAAACTGAATCCTAAAAGTTTAGCTGACTATCGTCCCATCTCTATTCTTCCTTTCCTTTCAAAAATTCTAGAACGTTCTGTACAACAGCAACTTCAGTCCTTCCTTAATTTACATAATTTATTAAACCCGCTACAATCTGGATTTCGTTACGGACATAGTACCTCCACAGCCCTGGTGAAAATCACTGATGACATTCGTCTGGGGATGGATAATCATCTTTTAACTATACCTACGCTCTTAGACTTTAGCGATGCCTTCAACTCTGTAGATCACGATATACTATTACTTCTTCTCAGCTCACTCAACCTATCACCTATCGTGCTCAACTGGTTCCGTAGTTTTCTTCAGGGACGCCGGCAACGTATCAAAATTGACAACACATCGTCAAGTTGGTGCGATATCTTTGCCGGTGTTCCGCAAGGCAGTGTCTTATCTCCTCTCTTGTTTTCTATTTTCATTAATTCCGTTTCTCGACATATTTCCTCCTCCTATCATTTGTATGCAGATGACTTACAGATCTATACTCAAGTCCTACTTCACTTACTATCCAAAGGTATTGCCCAAACAAACGCCGATTTAAATGAAATTTTGAGGTGGTGTAATGCCTTTGGCTTAGTCCTTAATCCTAACAAAACACAATGTATTATCATCGGCAGTAGACAGTTAATAGCGAAAGTGGACTGGAGCACCTTGCCCAATATTGTCCTCGATGGGACTGTCATTTCCTACAGCTCCTCTGTGCGTAATCTCGGAGTTCACTTTGACCGCACTCTCTCTTGGAACATCCAGATCCAACAACTTCGCAAAAAGCTGAACAATGCCACAGCTTCCCTCAGACGACTGAGCAACTTTTTGCCACTTGCAACAAAAATAAAACTTGTTACAACTTTACTTTTCCCTATTCTGGACTACGCTGATGTCTGCTACAGTGACATAAACGAAATTCTTCTTTCTTCTCTTCAACGCCTTCAAAGCTTGTGTATTCGTTTTATTTTTGGCCTTCGAAAGTTTGACCACGTTTCAAATTATCGAACTCAGCTCGAATGGCTCCCGATCAAGTTGCGTCGAAACTCTCACATACTTCACTTACTGTATAACATCCTTTTTAATCCTTCTACTCCTAACTACCTCAAAGTAAAATTCAATTTCCTTGGTCACAACAATCCTATTCTTCGCTCTGGAAACAAATTGACTCTTGCGTTTCCTTCTCACAATACTTCATTCTATGATTCTTCTTTCACCATCTCCGCTATTCGTCTCTGGAATTCTTTGCCCGATTTTATAAAAAAATCGGAATCAATTAATATCTTTAAAAAACGTTTAAAAACATACTATCTAGAACAGGCTCACTCCACGTAAAACTTTTAGTGTTGTGGTACAATTATTATTATTTTAATGTATTTTTGATAAGTAGGTATATTATATAATTGTAGACATGTTTTTTATTTTTAACCCTCTTATATCTATGTAAATTTGTGTAGTTTATTGGATATTTTATGGTATGTAATATATATACATATATATTATAATATATAAATTACCATATAATATTTTATTAATAATAAGATTTTTTGTTTAAGTTCAGCATTTTTACATTTTCTGTTATCATATTGTGGTTGTCTGGAAGAAACCGCTGAAAGCGGTAAGGCCGCCTATTTGCTATTCCTTTATATTGTTCTTGTTATTTTATATTGTTAAATTTTTAATGCAAATAAAGAATTTATAAATAAATAAATAAATAAGTCAATGACAGTTCCCAAATCCCAAGTTAAGTTTGATAATTAAGAGTCCGTATACGAAATTTTGCCGATTTTGCCGAAATTGCAAAGGTTCGCTACAGAAATATTATTAGGTTTTTTCCCCTTAATAGACTTAAAAATATATATATTAATTATTAGATTTAAAATATATTTAAGCGCGGAAAGCCGACTCGAACTTGCGGCGAGTAATATAATGTGAGATTTAGGTTGTTTTGAATCGTGTTTTTTTGGCACACTTTGTTTTTTTTTCTCGAATTGGATAGAATTTTATCTATAGATTATTTCTGTCGTTTTCTTTTTATGAATTGACCCTATTTATGCAAAATGAGTCCAATCCACACCATTGCCAAAATTGAGTTAATAATGCAGAAGTATTCCAAAATTGCCCTTTTATCGACCCTATGAAGATCGTACTAATCCAACAATTTTTTCAGAACAAAACATTTTTACAACAAAGTTACCAACTAACAAATTAATGAGTATTGTTTTTTTTATATAGATCCAAACTACATATTGGTCTCTCGATTTTTTTTTCAATTAGGCAAGTAGAATCATGCGACTTGTTTGCATATTAAAAAAGGCTTAGTTCTTAATATTTTACAAAGACTCACGGGTCATGTGAGTCATGTGAGTCAGGCCCGACACAAAATAGACATATCCCATTTTTTGATAGGGTAAAACGACTAGTGTTTAGATAGTACCAGTTATTGGACAAAACACAAAAACGCAATATTATTTATAAAGTTTGCTTTAAAAACTGCATTTTTAAAGTAATAAAACGCCTGATTTTAAAGATAAACAGGTAGCTATTAAAGCAACCTTAATAAATATTATAGTGTTTTTGTGCTGTGTCCAATGACTAGTACTGACTACTGTCCAATCACTAGTCATGTTCACCCTATGTAATATTTATATTCAAAATCAGTGGCTAAGACGTTATTTTATTGCTTTCTTTTTTTCTCTTTAGGTCCCAATAGGCCTATAGGAACGGGGTTTCTTCTAACATCAAAGGCAACATCTCGGCTACCCCCTCCCTGAATTTGAACTAAATCGGAGACATCAAATTTTGTCTCAATTCTGAGGCCAGGATCGAATATAGGATAAAAATCCAGGAAGAACAAGCCGACGAATCCCATATCCAGGAAAAATAGTTGCCGAGTTACAAGCATTCAAACTTTGACATTGACAGCTCGGCTCAAATGTCTTACAAAAGTAGCCATAACTCCGCTCCCAATAGGCCTAGAGGAACGGGGTTTCTTCCGACCTCAAAGGCAATACCTCGGCTACCCCCTCCCCGAATCTGGACTAAATCGGAGACATCAAAACTTCAAGGACGATTCTTCTACTATATACTTACTTATACTTTTAACACATTCTTTGCATTTAATGGACAATAAAGGTCCGATAATGGCTCATTATTTTGTAAAATGGCAGTGTAAGATACTCCATTACTATTATTTTTTGTATTATTATTATTATTTTTTTTCATTAAGATTTTTGCAACGTTGCTTGAAACCATTAGTACTAATGCGAAAGTGTGTCTGTCTGTCTGTCTGTCTGTCTGTCCGTCTGTCTATCTGTCTGTCTGTTTGATATCTCTTCACGCCCAAACCACTGAACCGATTTTGCTGAAATTTGGTATGCAGTTACTTTGAGTACCGGGAAACGACAATTAATCCCGGAAAAATGTACGGTTCCCGCACGATAAACGAGTTTTGGCGAAACGGAGTTGCAGGCATCATCTAGTTTTAAACACCCTTGTAAAAACCAGAAAAAAGTAGGAGCCCCACATTATATCAGGTAGGTACTTACTGCTGAAGCATACAACAAGATATATTTAGGATATGCTCACCTAGATACAAAAAATATTAAGTCTTAAATCTAAATTATATTTTTTTTTCATTTCAATAATTAAAAATTAAAATATAAACTAAAAAATAATGAATATTTACATTTAATTCTATTACTACATAACCGAAAGAAAAAAATGCCGGTTTTCTTCAAAATTTGAAAGTTCATGAGGCCTCAGTTTATTTAAAAGCAAATTTTATAAGTTAAAATCGTTGTTTCTATTACTAATTAGATGTTAGACATCCAAATCGGGTGCACAGATCTCATGCACGAAAATCCTGTTGACTTGTATAATAAATCTAAAAAGATGGTTCGCTTTGGATTATATGTACCTATCTCACACTAATATAGTTTTCCTAAAAAGAACCCTCCTGTTTTTGTTAAATTTTTGTTGGAAATAGTAGTAATTTTTAACATATTTATGTTTGTACGCATAGAATAAATTACCAAATATACTATTGTAAATTAACTTTACTTAAAATAACAATCAGTTTTAAAGAATACACAATTTTAATAAAAACGGCTTTTTCTCAGAACTGTCATCGTGTGAGTTGAGTCCGGTATGCATAAATAGGTCCAATTACAGCTCCAAGTTGCCGAAATTAACAGCAATTCTTTGCCCATTTTCTCTAAAATTTTGCCGAGTTACATATTTTTTTACTCAACTATTTCATATTAAAGTGGTAAAAAGTAATTCCAACATTTTATAGACGACTTTCTCAACAGTACATTGTATTTTTTTCATACCGTTAAGACGTCAATACAATCCATAAACAGGTGATATTCTAAACCTTTTACAGCAAAAATCACAAAACTGTCGCGGGTTTGAGTTGGATTATTTAAAAATACTTAAAAAAATAAAAAATCTAGCTCCAACATTAGATTATAATTGAAATGATCTTACATGGTGTGCATTAAAACTTATAGAAATACTGTATTTTAACTGTATAATCACGTCTGTAAAATCACCCTTAAATCGAAGGCTTAATTAATTATCAAACTTAAATATTCGTGAAAGTCTAGGGAAGGTTTTGTACGGTGAGAAAATATGTTTGGTAGGGAGTAATACGAAGTTTGCCGGGTCTTCTAGTACTTAGTATATAAATAATTACTTATAGATTAAGGTTAAGGTATATATTGCTGTACAAATTAATAGTTTTTAGACGCCATTTCTCGCCCTCGGATACAAATACAAATTGGATTGTAAGTTAAACTGCAGTTACCACGTAAGTTAAACTAAATCCAGTACTTTAGCTATGTTCAGTCCTCTATAAACGTAAAAGCTCCTCTATCATAAGGTCATAAGGTTGCTTCTGGCTTAGGAGAGGGGCAAAGTTATTATTTACTGTCAATAAAGTAGTCGGGATGATGCGAGGCATACATCACGTCAGCGGCAGGCGCGGGAGGTGACGTGGAAGGAGAATGCCCTATTTGTTATCCATTACCGTGTTAGACCCATGATTTGACCTCCCACATAATATAGCAGAAAGTATATATATTATGCGGTATAGTTGCACTGATCTCTATTATACAAGTACGCTGGATCGCTGATATCTTTTGTGCCTATTTGAAGCGGAATCAGCGCCCTCATTATTGGGGCAGATAACTAAATTTGACGTAACCACAACCAAAAACAACAGTTGTCATTAGTAGTATTAGGTCCAAGTACTCTCACTACTGCTATCAGCGCCAATATTACGGCTTTCAAACGTCATTTTTACGTCAGATTTAGTTCTCAGCCTCCAATAATGGGGTCGCTGATTCCGCTTCAAATAGGCACAAGAAACAGCTGTCATTTCAAAGGGTATCATCTATCTAGCGTACTTGTATAATAGAGATCAGTGGGTAGTTGCCATGATTTAACCTCTCTCATGGTATTGCGATAGTTGAAAAGTACCTTGTGTGTATTGGCTATTGCAATAATATATCATAGATTTTAGACTAAAACTAATAATATTATAAATACAAAAGTGTGTCTGTCAGCTTCGCCTGTCAAAGTTTTGGCGCGAAAAGATACTTCACGCCCAAACTTTGATTGGGTATGGCGATACATTGAGTCCTAGGCCCATATAAATTAATCAGTACCCAAGATGCATCTCGGTCTCGAGACACGGTTCAGGCTCTGTGATTGGTTGGCTGTCAAAATTTGGACCAATCACAGAGCTGAATCGCGTCTTGAGACCGGGTCGCATGAGCCCGGGTAACCCTCGATATTCTCATATATACGTAATACCAAAATCATTTTCTCATACGAAAATATTTAACATGTTTGAGTTATTTTTCAGCTTAAAATAGTAATTACCTAGGTTCCTGTACAAAAATTAACTTCAAAATATTTAAACACTAAAAATTTTTTTTGTGTATAATTTTTTTTTACTAAATTTACCACTAAATATTTAAACACTAAAAAATAGAGCAAAACACTAAAAATATATAAATAAATATTAAATTTACTACAAAATATTTCAACTCTAAAAAAAATTTTTTAATATTAAAATATTTTGTAGTAAATTTACTATTTATTTATATATTTTTTAGCGTTTTACTCTATTTTTTAGTGTTTAAATATTTAGTAGTAAATTTAGTAAAAAAAATTCATACACAAAAAAATTTTTTTTAGTGTTTAAATATTTTGAAGTTAATTTTTGTTCAGGAACCTAGGTAATTACTATTTTAAGCTGAAAAATAACTCAAACATGTTAAATATTTTCGTATGACAAAATGATTTTGGTATTACGTATGTATGAGAATTTCGAGGATTACCCGGGCTCTTAAGTACTGACTATTTATACGGGCTCTAGTCCCCAGGAAAGGACATAGGATGATTTTTATCCCAGAAAATTATACGGTTCCCGCGCGATTAACGAATTTTGGCGCAACAGAGTTATGGGCGTCATATTATAATTACAATTATTAGTTATTGGATAAATATTTACGTTGCTTAACGTGCTATAAAATATTCAAAAATTTAATATAAAAGGCAAAAATATATTTTCACATGACAAGCTCTATAACTTATTACCTACTCCTTCTGTAGTAAATACTTACATTAAAAATAAATAGAATCTTTATTCCAATTTTAGAACATTACACAATCACAATAAGAAAAAAAAAAAACATAAGAGAAAGAAAAAGAAACAAAACACTAATTATTATCTATATCTATATCTTATATATAAAATTCTCGTGTCACAATGTTAGTCCACGAACTCCTTCGAAACGGCTTTACTGATTTTTACCAAATTTTATATGCATATTTAGTAGGTCTGAGAATCGGCTACTCGGTACTTTATATATTGAAAAGTGCATTTGTTGAATAAATAATAGTAAATTATTACAACCTGAGACTGACGGCGACCATTGTTTGTGCGACGGGATAGCGATCGACGTCGCCACGGTGACATAACTTATTTAGTCACTTCAATAAAATAATATGGCAAATATATTATGGCAAAGCAACGTTTGCCGGGACAGCTAGTCATTATATAAAAGGCTTTGTACTGAATGACATGAAAATGGAATCACGTCACGGCCTAAACCAGTGATTGTAAATACTTGAAATTTGGAGGGAGTGTTCTTCGTATAACGTAGGCGTACGATAAGAAGGGATTTTTAATTATCTATATTTTTTGTAATGGGCAAGAAAAAGAGTAGGTATAAAGTGTGTAACAAAACTAAGGGTCAATTTATAACAGTGCAGAGTCGAAGCGAATTCCCAAAAACTGAACACAGAAAATTCAAATTCTCCAGAGCGTAAGGGCCGGGACACAAAAACACGGCACGACGTCGTACCGTAGAAACTTATCTTGAATTTCTACGTGAGTTTCTACGGCACGATGTCGTACGACGCCGTACTACGCCGCACGGCGCCGTGCCGTGGGTTTTTTACGACGCGCGTCCGCACGGCGTCGTACGACGCCGTGCGACGTCGTGCCGTGTTTTTATGTCCCGGCCCTAAGTTTCTACGGTACGACGTCGTGCCGTAGAAATTCAAGATGAGTTTCTACGGCACAACGTCGTACGACGCCGTACGGCGCCGTGCCGTGGGTTTTTTAAGACGCGCGTCCGCACGGCGCCGTGCCGTGTTTTTGTGTCCCGGCCCTGATGCATACATTACTTCTGCGAGGCCAGTCAGCGTTGGTCGGGCGCATTCACGAAAATTCGTGCGGATGCGCGCGCCTTTTTATATTCTCAAGTTCAATTTGTAATGTTCAGTTTTAATAATTCGCTTCGATGCGCTTCGACTCTGCACTAATTATTGATTAATTGGTACAGTCTGTATAAATTGACCCTAACTGATAATACATTAGGGTGTGCAGTACGTGTTCTTTGTAGAGAGTTCACGTGAAAGTAGCAGCGCTGAAAGACCATTTTTTTCATTTTTGTATGGGCATGGGCAAGGGCCCGAGAGTGACGAGTTTCCCCATACAAAAGTGAAAAAAAAGTGTCTTTCAACGCTGCTACTTTCACAGTGAACTTTTGGCAAGTAACTATTTTGGCAAGCAACTCATACGGTACCTAAACGCAATTCCTAAACTTCTATTTAAAATATGTGCCCCTTTCAGTCATTTTAAGTAGGCAATAGTTTTTAATCTTTGTTTGTTAATAATCTGACAGTCTATTAAACGGATTAAGATATCAGAATGACTTCCCAAGAGCAATGCGATTATAAGCGGTGGGGCTGAATCTGCACTGTTTTTGGTTCAAAGAGAAAGTAAGCGAAGTGGTGGCCGAAGACCTCAGCGCGGCGGATACCGCGCGGCCGCGGCCGATCGCGCCAGTCCGCCTGCGATCGTCTCCTCCGCGAATTTATCGAAATAATGCGCCACTGAGACCGTTAAATTAGAAAAAAGTGCCGCGAGGAAATGCCGCGCAGATAGTGTTGTGCGTTCAAATTTAATTTTGGAACTCCCAACAATGTGCGGATGGCAGTCGGTGCCTATATTTCTTGTGCTTCTCGTCCTGAAGAGTCACACCCGGGAAATTAATCAGCTGGATATCGTGGATAACCATGTAAGTATTGTATTCTACTTATCGGTCAAGTGTACAGAGCAATGACTCTGTGCACTTTTACTTTCTGCATTGCGCTCGCCTCTTATACAATGTTATGCTGCCTGAGGCATATATATTCTGTGGTTTTAAAAATAAAAACTAAGAAAATATTATTGCTTTTAGAAAGAAACTAAAAAATCTAAGACACATAAATATAATGTAGGTATTTGTAAATACCTAAAATAACTAAATAGTTAATGTCTATACACTATACAGGGACAAAACTAAGTGTTAATACTTTATATAATTAGGATGTGTAATGTCACTAATAAAAACATACGTTCACTGTGAAGATAGCAGGGGGGTATGCCAAAATGTTTTCGTTTTCGCATCGTTATAGAATCGCCGATGAAAATGTATGGAATTGACATAAGCGTTCGTTAATATGACGTTGATGTTCGTCTCGTCTTATGTCAATTCCATACATTTTGATCGGCGATTCTATAACGAAGCGAAAACGAAAAAGTTTTGTCTAAATGGCCAGCACAGAAAGAGTAACTTTTTTTAAAATTTTTGTATGGCTAAACTCATGAGCATGACGCTGGAGCGCTTGCCCATACAAATCGCAAAAAATTGACTTTCAGCGCTGCTGTTTTCACAGTGAACTCTATACACACCCAAAAGTATTATCATTTATCACTTTGTTTTGTTATATCTTTAGTAGTTACCACGGCACTTACCTACCCTACCTAATTACAAATGGTAAAATAAGTGAAATATAGGCAAGTATTTTTCTTATAAGTCCAATTCACCATACCAAATAGTCATGAATTCTTGGTTCCTATTCCTTATCTTGACCAAGAGCTAGAGATAGCCCCATTTTCATCATTTTATAAAAGCTTAACGTTTGCCTGTTTATCACCCCTACCTAGGTATAGAGGTAAGAAGTGAGAACCACCTGCAGCAACTATGGAGTTTCGGTCGCAGTTTTTAGGAGGTATTCAGTTCTGAAGGTCTACCTGACCTATGCCGTACATAGAGTAAAGTTTGAAGAGCAATGTCAACATTACTGCCTACTGCGTTGTATAAGTACATATTCATATCGAGGTTATCAAATATGAAAAAACCTTATCTTTGAGATCCTCGTGGGTTACCACAGTAAGGGCCTGTTTCACCACTTCCTGATAAGGCTATCCACCACTTATTTTGACAGATGGAGTATGGAGAATGTGTCAAATAAGCCTATCGGGCACCTTATCAGGAAGCGGTGAAACAGGCCATAATTGTAGCAAATTAGCAGTCAGAAGCACCCTCGTCTACGTCTAGATACGCTAAAGCCCCTTGCAAGAGATCAAGGGTTCTGCTAAATAACCTCATAAAATGCTGTAGCCTGCTGTGGCAAACAAAAAATAAACGCTGCAATATTCCTGCATCGCGCTTTCAAAGTTTCCTTAGTATGACTATTATGTTAGTCCTTGTATACATAATTATGTATAACGCCTCCGTGGTCCCAGTGGCGTAACTATAAGGTGGCAGAGCTAGCAAAATGCCGCAGGTCCCCGACCCAAAAGGGCCCCGGTCCAAGAGGCCGTGTGGTCAGAAATTTTTCATGTTATTCCAAGTTTGGTTAGGACAATGCAGGCTGATCTGAGATCTCCTGATTGTCTAATAAGAAAGATGACCCATGCGTCGGATGGGCATGTAATAAGTCGGTCCTGCGCCTGATTTCTCGCCAGTCATGTCGGCCTTTCGTCCCACTAGGTTATGAGAGTAAAGGAATAGATAGTACTCTTGTGTACCTACCTACTGCGCACACACTTGGGCACTATAAAATTAAAAACGACTCCTGCGTAACTAGCCTGGTTTCAATGAAAACTGGCCACCGTCACCGAAACCGGTGTGGGAGTTACTATTATTATTTTTATTATTATTATTACATAATTATTGTATACAACAGCTGATATCAATACAATGAGCTCCAGCGCCTGATACCACATCGCTTAGTCGGTATATCTTCAATATACATACATATATTATGTATGTATTGGCTACAATAACTATTATGAAACGGAAGGACTAGGCGAGATATCTACTAGCAACCCTACTGGACAAAAAAAGCAAAGCGGATTTTAGAAATCCGCTACCTACCTAATTAGATAAGTAGATGCTTATCGAGTTAAAAAGTCTTAACTTATATAAGCCATAGGTAGGAACTAAACAGGAAGATGTGATTCCGATCTCTCGTGTGATAAGTGCACTAAGAGTGAAAGGTAAGCTGAAGTTTTGTAAACATTTGCGAATCAGTTTTAACTACCATTGATGTATTTATGATGGGTTTATACTAAATTACGAAACGGACATACTCCACTTTCGCCTGTTATGCAACATTACATAATATTAATTTAATAACACTACATTTGACCACCGAATTGAGATCAAAATTACCATACAATAATTGTGGTTGAATTGTGAAATGCTCTAAGTTTTTGTATAATGACTCACTAATGATATACAATATTCATGTCTTTCTTAATTAGGAAGTGTGGTAATTATATGAATTATTATAATTCATAAGTATAGTTATATTAAAATTTTGCTGTTTAATAATTTCGCAGACTAGCTGTCCCGACAACGTAGTTTTGCCATTTAAAGTATTTCTACTTCTTTAGTTGATACAAAATCTTACTCCCTCTTTTGTCCCCTAAGAGGGGTGGGGGGAAATTTTTTTAACACCAGTTGGAAAAACAGTTAATAATATGAAGTAAGCCCTTTAAAGAAAAAAAGTTTAATACAAAATCTGACCCCCTTTTTGGTCCCGTTAGAGGAGTGGGGGAGGGGGGATTTTTATACACCAGATGTTGAGTTCGAAGAAGACAATTATATCTACGAAAACCGTATGCAAATCAGATCAGTAGTTTTCGTGTTAAAGCAAAAGTCTTATACAAAGTCTGACCCCCTCTTCCGTCCCTTTAGAGGGGTGGGGGGAAATTTTTTATACACCAGATATTAATTTGGAAGAAGACAAATATATCTGTGAAAACCGCATTCAAATCGGATCTGTAGTTTTCGTGTGACAGTGGAACAAACATACAGACAGACAGACAAAAAAAATACTACATTTTTGGCTTCTATAGCGATGACGTAGTGACACCTCCCGCCTATTATTTTTTGAATATCTTTAATATACAGAATTTTCATTTCTACAGTTTTATTATATGTATAGATAGATTATGAAATAAGTAATATTTAGGCTATAGAGTCTATATCCTAAATATTACTTATTTCATAATCTATAGTATAGACTATAACCTAACTATTTCATAGTATTACAGGTGCTATGAGTTTTATGACCCGATAACCTTCTAGGTAGGTAGGGTAGTAGGGTAGTAGGGTAGGTATACATTCAGGAAAAATAAAACAGAACTTTGCCAAATAAGGATTAAGGTGTTCGTCCATCTAAAATGCATAATATTGTGCTATTTTATCGTTTAGGCCCCATAAATGAAATGACTCTAGTGACATAATTTAATCAAAGTACCTAAAACTAACTAAGTGGTTTCGTCATTTATAAAGAAGAAGAAACATGGTTGGGTTTGTAACTGACTCTGCAAATGATTAACAGCACAATATCAGCTCCAGATATAATTTCCGAGTACAACCCATTACCATTAACAATCTGTTCGGGTATCAATTTAATTTATTCCCAATAAGCGCGACTTACTTTTGCTATCTTCTCGTTAATTAAAGTAAGCCTTTGTAATTATTCAGATAATGGTCGCCGGTACCCTGTTACAATGTAACAGAGCTTTTACAATTACTTTGTTACAGTTATGTGTTAAATTGTCCCTCATTTGTTGTAATTTACAAAGTTTAAGGAAAAAAGCTGGAAGCTGCAGTTGGTAGGTCAAGTCAAGTGCTCCACTTTATCTTCAGTAAAATAAATTCCTAGATAAGTTTGTACTAAAGATGAGGTACGTGACCAATAAAAAAGGTAAGATTTGCATGAAAAATGTTGAGATATTAAGTACCTAAGTTGGATTACATAAATCAAATGGTCTTAAATAATGGGAATTAATATCTAAACCAGACCTATCTGCTTACGGTGCTCCTTCACCAGGAGCATTCGCTTGTAATGTAACGTTACGTAGTCGAGCATGACATCAGTGAGGGAGGAGAGCCGAGCAAGAGCGCACCTCGTACTGATACAGTGTGTAATATCTTGATACAATTTGTAACATCGATCTGATATTATGGTATCAACTGGCTATGGAATGCTCAAAGTCGAATGTTACGTTACAAGCGAATGCTCGTCAGTCAGGGAGGTAGCATTGTAAGGTAATGGTCAAAAACGAATCTATAATGTTACATTACACGTCCTTTAGGTGTTGGTTATTTTTTCTTGAGTTCATTTTTGTAGCTAGCCAAAGGAGAGGAAATAAGTAAAAAAGGTAAATATTTTTGTGGGCTACTTAAAACTAAAATGCAATGCATAATGCATTTACATAACATCCTGTTCCGGTGGTTATGTGTTTACCATCGCTGGCGTTTACTTTAATGAATGAATAAACTTCGGTTATCTCACTAATTGGCCTAATTTAATTAAATACAAGTTTTAACTTCGCGTAATCGCAGTGAAGTATTATCAGTTATGTGTCTGCCTGCGGCTTCACCTGCGTAACTATTACACGGGCATTATACATTTTAAAGCGATAATAGAAGCCCATTTCCTTTTCCATAGTCTTCTCTTAGATATTATTTTGTAACTATCTTTCGTTCATGATAATTTGTTAAGTATTTTTAGTTAGAAAAAGGAACAAAGTATTCACATTCATACTTAATATTATAAATGCGAAAGTGTGTCCAGTGCCTGTCTGCCTGTCTATCTGTCTGTCTGTCACCTCTTCACGCTCAAACCGTTGAACCGATTTTGCTGAAATTTGGCATGAAGATACTTTGAGTCCCGGGAAAGGACATAGGATACTTTTTGTCCCGGAAAAATGTACGATTCCCGCGCGATAAACGAGTTTTGGCGCAACGGAGTTGCGGGCGTCATCTAGTAATATTATAAATGCGAAAGTTGTCAGTGTCTGTCTGCCTGTCTGTCTGTTACCTCTTCAAGTCAAAACCATTGAACTGATTTTGCTGAAATTTTGGTTTGAAGATATTCTGAGTCTAGGGAAAAGACATAGGATACTTATTATCCCGAAAAAATGTACGGCTCCCGCGCTATAAACGTATTTTGGTAAATGTTGTTGCGGTGGAGTTGCGGACATCATCTAGTAAACTATAATATCATTAGCAAGGATATAAGTACTATCAAATAGTAAATAGTGTCTATATTAGTATCAATATTTAGTAGTTTATAGTAGTATAACTATGTCACTAAATTATAAGTAGTATGCAGTTTTGAAAGCATTAAATAGAATAGATATTTCAGTATTCATTATTCTGTAGAGTTCTACGTTCTTGCTACTTTACAAAATGCACAACAGAGACCGCGTTGATGTCTTTTGTATGTCACATCAAACGGGCTACGCCACGCCTACGGGCTCCCAAAAAATTACTATTATTTTATTAAATTAAGGAATAATTGTGTAAAAGGCATGATAATAATACTATTTAATTATGAATTAACCTGTTTATTATCTATAAAATTCTTATTACCCCAATTACATACAAACTCCAATAAGAGTCAATTCAGACCGCAACGCGACGCGTAGAATGTAGATATGCATTTCTAAATTTGTATTGAATTGACAGACTTCATTTGCGTGATACGTCATGCAAATCTGTCAATTCAATACTATAGAAATGCATATCTACGCGTCGCGGTGCGGTCTGAATTGACCCCACGGTGTCGAAAAATTTGACGACCTCTGTGGCTCAGTGGTGAGCGCATTGGTAGCTCAAGCCGGGGGTCGCGGGTTCGAATCCCGGACGGAACAAAAAGTTTTCAATGTTCCCGGGTCTGGATGTGTATTAAATATGTGTATAATATGATAAAAATCTTAAATATATGTATAGTATAAAAGTATTAAATATATATTCCGTTGTCTGGTACCCGTAACACAAGTCCTTTAGGTACTTAGCATGGGACCAGACTGACGTGGCGTGAAGCGTCCATAGATATTATTATTATTTATAACGATTTCGATTAGCTTTTTTTTACACTTCCTGTGCTATTGTGCTTCCGTTTGGTTACAACTTACAATTCTATACTTTCGTCGTCAAGCTCACGGACCATGCGACACTTTCTTTTGTTTAAAAACTGTCAACTGCTAACAAAAACAAGAGTTAAACTGCATCAAATTCTTCGTGAAAGTCCAAATTCGCAATTTTTGTGTGACTCGGCGAAAGCATTAGGTACATGCTGCTGGATTTTACATAAAATCCAATTAATCCAGTTACTAAAGAAAATCAAACCTACAGAAAAAAACCCTTATAAATAAAGGCAAAGTTTGAATTTAACCAGGTCAAGTTATTGCCTATTCTTCGCCTGTATCTAGATTTTTACTTTTGTGACCTTGGCGAAGTGGGTCACGATTCCGCGGGTCACGATCTAGGTCTGTAGATCAGTTCATTGATTCTGCCCTTGACTATTATCTATAACAAAGATGATTTTTAAAGATTCGTGTTTTATCTTTAGTCATTTTAGCAATATTAAGTGTCAAAAATGTATGGGATTTGAGATGGCGGAACTACATAACTTTTACTGTATCTCTGCAGAGAGAATGTAAAACTAACCATAATGAATTGCATATTATGCAAAATAATGATGTCGTATTAACCTTAGCCTCATTACGACGTTGCGTCACATCGTTAAATAATGTGTGACATCTGTAACGTTACGTCACATGTTACGTGTGACGCGGGGAAAGTGCATGAATTATTTGTCAACAAATGCGGTTGTGGTCAGTCGCCTACATTCTAACTACCTTTGAACTTCTGTCGCTAAAAGTGGGTAGATAAAGTTGGAAATTCCAAAATAGCAGGATTATGCTGTGCTCATTTTAATGAAGATAATTTAAGAAAGTAGTCAAAGAGCGTTTGTGTGCCAAAGCCTATTATAAGGTCAATAATTTCATAAACGATGGCACATCTTGGGAGTAGGATGGCTGCTTGCAAGGCTACTTCTACATTATTATATTACTTACAATAATTATGTAATTGAATTATTAATTGACATTGTATATTTTTAAGTTACAAATTTTTTAAAATTTTATTTCAAAAAGATTAATTTTTTTCTCACTTTTTTGGTAAAAAGTGGGACCCCGTGCGAGTTTCTTACGCCGGTTCTTCTCGCCGGGTTAGTTCCCGAACCGGTGGTAGGCACCAGTAGTATCAACGTTCTGAAAGTATTTTTTAAAGATCTATTCAGAAATAAAACAATTTTTATTTATTTTATTTATTTTAATGCATTATTAGTGCATCTTCGTTCCTTGTTTGATCCAATTAATTTCCTATTAAACATTAAAATTTCATATACGTGAACAAACGGGTTCGTTGAGTTTAATTTTTTTCTTATGATGCAATTTTGTTGTTAGAAAGAAAACTATTTGGATTGTTGAAAGACTCCGACTTATACTTATACTTATATATCTTACACTTATGAAACTATAATATTTAAGTAACTTCAAGTTATAATGTATGTTTGTTACGTGGAAAAAGTAACTTGACCGACAAAAAAAGCGATGTTAAAATATACTTTAACCACCTTGTAAATGTTTTAAATCACTTAATAAATTAAAATGCTCCTTTTTGTTGGCTATCTATTTCGTTACGGTATTTAAGACTTGTCAAACAATCTGTTAACATCGGAGCATCAATTTCACTATTTTTTGTGTGTAAGAAAGCACATCGAACCGCGAATAAAACAAAAAGATAACTGCGAACCGGAACGCACTTGTTAAGATTGTGAAAGCAACATTGACATTAGCCGTCAATTAAGTTCACAGGGTTGGCACTGACAGGAAAATTAGCTGCAGGAAAATTGTTAATTAATTAGAATGACCTAAACTCAATTATAAGGTACCTATGCTTAGTCTTTTTTATTGCTGGTTAAATAATAAACTAGCTATATGACCGAGCTTCACTCGGTATTCAAAAAATTAAAAAAAAACACATAAAATGACATTTTATGAAAATGATTCCTAGCTAGATCGATTTATCGCCCCCGAAACCCCCTATATACTAAATTTCATGAAAATCCTTGGAGCCGATTCCGAGATTCCAATTATATATTTATATATATACAAGAATTGCTCGTTTAAAGATATGAGTTAAGATATACTATAATATGTCTTTTAATATACCACGTGCTGCCAACCAAGTATTTATAATTACGTAATATTATAAGTTAATCTATTTAATTTTTATTATTTTTAATTTTTGACTTTCAAAGAGCATGACTGACCTAGAGAACAATGTTACAGGTTACACCAAACATGGACTTAATTCAGTATTAATACGCTAGTCTGAAAACTAGATCAAAAAATGTTCAACCCTATTTGGGTTCATTGCGCAACCGCTAGAGCGGTTCGCTCCTGGCCGCGAAAGTGAGTCTTCACGCGGTTTAAAATCGCAAAAAAGCCTTACGCAACATCTTTGTTACCGACGTTATGATAATTTCCTCATGGAAAGGTTCTAGAACGGGTTAATCGCTTCTAAATACGTATTATTTGGTAATAAGTGGTACAATTTAGCTTTTAATCGTCATTACATAATGTTAGGTTAGATGATGCTTTAAACTTTCGAACTACTGAAATTAATGCTTTAAATGATATAAGGCTGCAATTTAATGACGTTTAAATAGGACTCATTTTAAATTGATTTTTACCAATAAATACACCGATATGTTAATAATAGATAATTATTTATTGCATTTATTTAAAAAATGTTAAAAATTAAAATATAATATACTTTTAATGGTTTTTACTTCTCTGTTCTGCCCGGTGGTTGAAGTAAGAAATGTATAATATTTTAGCAGAAAATAAGGATCTTTAAATCGAAGTACTTATCCGGAATTATAACTAAGATTTGTTTCTAATTTGCATTTAACTTCAGATATTTCATATACTTAATTGATACCTACCATATTTAACTTCAGAAACTTCGTTCAATCAATATCGAAATTCGAATTTAACCTATTTTTGAACCTCAGAAAAACCGGAGGGGTGATTAAATTTCTCCGTGGCACCGTTACATCCAAACAGGTGGACGATTTTTATCTAGTTTTTGGTTTTAAAGCTGATATGACGAATGTCGACTTCATCACGAATGTTCTTAGCAATACCTAGTTCATAATTATCAACTGCGTGATTTTTTTATTTAATTAAATAATTTACTATATATTTATTATTTACAGGTATCGAGGAGTAACAGATCTCAAAGATTTCTTTTCGACGCCATCTTCGGGTTAGAAGTTCCGATTCTAGAAGAACAAACCTTAGAAGATGACGAAGAAGAGTATAGTGGTGCCAGAAATTGCTCATGCGGTAAGAAATGTTTGAACTCCGTTGGAAGTTAATTATACTATCTATCCCATCTTCCTCGCTATGCACTCTAAGCGAGGAGATATCTAAGGAGAAACATTATTCTTCATTAGATTAAAATTTACTTTAATTTAGAATTTAATCAATATAAATAATATTCTACACTCTCACCATTTTTCGACGAACAAGGTTGTAGTACTTGTCTTTTGTAGAGGTATTATCTATTATCATCCGTGTGCTTTAACGCTGTTTCGTTTTTCAATCCAAAGACCACAAACACATTTTTTTGTTTAAGCTAAAGGTAAAGCAATTTGTGGCCAGTGGTTAATAAAATGTATGATTTTTTTTTCAATATCGACCCAGCAGGCACTCTGTGAGCCGATTCGATGCAAACATACGAACATTTCCTCTTCATAATAATTGCATAATATTATCTACACGTAGTCTTTGAGAAAAGTGTCACTGCCGATACCGTTTAGCACTTCTTATAAGTAGTTTTTGTACTATCACTGTAATTTTTCCCAAACTTCACTTTCTAGAATGTGGCAGAGCGAATCTTCTTCCTAGAAAACTCACAAAAGTCAAGAAAAGTAAGTATTTCACGGACTATTAGTTTTCTGCACCAGCTTTAACTTTAGTAGTCTAAACCAGCGGTCGGTAATCTTTTGGCAGGCAAGGGCCACAAGGTGGCAAAACAAACTAAAGGCGGGCCGCAGACCTCATACTCGTATTAACCCTATAACCCCAGAAGCTCAATATACCTACACATAATGAAAGGAAATAAGTTTTTATTAAAAATGGCATAAACAGCTACGTACATAAGTGGCGATAACTACTGGCAGTATTAGAAAATATTGTTTTTGATATACATAACTCATTCACAAAACATTCACGGGCCGCAAGTAAGACGTTCGCGGGCCGCACGTTGCCGATCGCTGGTCTAAACACTTTCCTTATGCTGAATTCTATAAAATTACACATTTTTAAGTTGAATTCTATGAAGATGAATTGTAATAGACGTGATTGTCAATTAATATCAAATTGACAATTAACTATGACTTAATATCAAACATAATAATATGTAGATAGCTAAAAATTAAACCTTTACATCGTTAAAAGCTTTCCGTTTTTCTCATAGCACGAAAACCGGTAGAATACCAACTAACTACAACTAATTGCTTCATACTAAAGTTCCGACTTCCGATGGAAAAGTCTGAAAATACCAACAGAACTTGTGCACTATACCGGGCGTATATCCTGCTCAGTTCAACAAACTCGCTTTCACATTGCAGACTGCGGCGGGCCGAATCAGGAGAACAGAATCGTGGGCGGTCTCCCGGCGGGCCTGAACCGGTACCCGTGGATGGCGAGGCTGGTGTATGATGGTCAGTTCCACTGTGGAGCCTCGCTCCTGTCCAAAGAGTATGTGCTCACCGCCGCGCATTGTGTACGGAAGTAAGTAACGTTGAGATTTACTGGTTTTTGTGAAAGATAGGTAAAATAGAGATATTTCTCACGATAGTAAAAAGTTAAGAATAGTAATTATAGTATAGATCTTTAGCTGCGTTCACACCAAATTGATTATTATCAGTCGAACGTAAGCAAGCTTTACGCAGTTCACTATTATATAATTCTAAACATGAATTCGCATTTTCGTTCGCAACTGACTTACGACAATACGTTCCTTAGATGTTGTTCAGCATTCAAGGAACTTCTACCCAAAAAAGTTTCCAGTGTAGAAGTTCCTTGTCGGCATTTAGCTGATGGTCAAATTGACACCGATTTTTAATTAAGTTAGTTTATTCCGAGACCCTTAATTGATAGAAGAAGTGATATAGTTATCAGGTAATGTGTAATGTAACTAGCACGTAAAAGTTTAATGCAACGTTTCTCAGTAACTCTCTGATTACCTAAGCAACAATTTAAAAAGTCACCGAGACATTATAAATTATATTATTAACAAATTAACTACATAACTACTTCAAATAACAATGAAAGGCAAAATTGATTACTTCAACCATTAGCCACAGCTACTAAAAATCAAAACTCACTCTTCCAGGCTCAAACGATCGAAAATCCGCGTGATTCTCGGCGACCACGACCAGACCTTGACCACAGAGAGCGCGGCCATCATGCGCGCCGTGACATCCATCGTGCGACACCGCAGCTTCGACGCCGACTCCTACAACAACGACATCGCGCTACTCAAGCTGAGGAAGCCTGTATCCTTCTCTAAGATCATCAAGCCTGTGTGTTTGCCGCCTGCTAGTGAGTTTAATATTTGATCTGTTTTTGACCAGGAACTTAGAAAATGATCATTCAACTTCGACAGCAGCATCAAAAAAAAAATATATATCCAGAGCCCAGCAGCAGAACATATAACCTCCTCGTTTTTTGGAAGTCGGTTAAAAATGCATCAAATTAGACGTAACGGTGATTGCGATGCCCTACATTCAGCTTCATTGATATCTTCGATTGGTTTTATCCTTAATTAGTTCCTTGATTCCTGTTATAATAGAACGTGTTTGATGTAACATTAAAGAAATTGATTTACAGGCAAATAGCGCAGCGCAGCTACGTAATTTGGTTAGGTACTATCAAGCTCAGCCGACAGATCACGACTAACGTTGATTGTAATGATTGAAACGTTGGTTGATGTATGTATACAACCAAAAGACATGCCATCTGCATTTGAATCAATTTCTCTAAAAGTAAATTTTAATAATCAACTTCAGAGAAAACTGTTTTTCAAATACACTCATTTTTAACCGTAGTCTGCGTGGTTTGCCACGAAATACATTTATGCAACAGAGTGATTCTTTAAGAGAAGACTGATATTATTACGTAAAAAACGTTATCCGAACATTTTTTTATATTCCAGGTATAGAACCAGCCGGCAAGGAGGGTATCGTGGTGGGCTGGGGCCGGACCTCCGAGGGCGGGCAGCTGCCAGCAGTGGTACAAGAGGTGCGAGTGCCCATCCTGTCCCTGACTCAGTGTCGCGGGATGAAGTACCGCGCGTCGCGGATCACCAACAACATGGTACGATTTTAAGTCTTGTATAAAAGAAATAGGATTTAATTTTCTATGGTGGGCTGGGGGTACATATTGCACATCCGACAGAAGTACCGGAGTTCGTGGATCATCAATAACATGGTACGAATATAGACCTTTTATACAAGATTTAAAGATGATAACATGGTATGGACCTTGTTCGAAAAACATACGGTCTTACCACAAAAAACTAAACATCTGTTAAACAGTTGTTTTGAGACCATTTTGTACTGAATTTTTCTCTAATCAACTATCAACAGATGTTCAAATCTTTTGTAGTAAGACCGATAATGTTTAATTTTCCGTGGTGGGCTGGGATGCTTTGTACAATCACGGTCCGCTGATTACCAAAAACGTGGTATGATTATAGACCTTATAAACAAGACCTGGGGTTCAACTTTGAGTTCTTTGAGTCGGGAATGGCGGTGGGTGAGGTGGGTGAGGCCTTGTGAGGATCATCAAACGACTATTTCAGTTTTCATTAGGGACAACCTTTGTAAAGCCGTGAAGAAATCTGAGATATAACTTTTTTTTAATGAAATAAGGGGGCAAACGAGCAAACGGGGCGCCTGATGGAAACCGCCGTCGCCCATGAACACACGCAACATCAGAAAAGCTGCAGGCGAGTTGCCGACCTTTTAAGAGGGAATCGCTCTTTTCTTGAAGGCTTGCAGGTCGTATAGATCCGGAAATACTGCTGGTGACAGTTTGTTCCAGAGTTTTACAGTGCGCGGCAGAAAGTTACGCGAGAAACGCACGGTGGAAGACTGCCACTCATCAAGGTGATGAGGATGGTATATTTTTCACGTAGGACGATGGCGAAAAGTTGCAGATGGTATGATTCCGAACAATTCCTCAGAGCACTTCCAGTGATACAACCGATAGAGGATGCAGAGTAAAGCTACATCTCGGCGTAATCCCAAGGGGTCCAAGCTGCTTGAAACACTATGGCAGTCAACAATTCGAGCAGCCCTTCGTTAGATACGATCCAGAGGGAGCAGTTGGTATTTTGGCGCCCCTGCCCAGAGATGAGAAAAATAGTCCATATGAGGCTGAACCTGCGCCTTGTAGAGTTGTAAGCGCTGGTACGGACTGAAGAATTGTCTCGCTCTGTTCAGAGCACCAAGCTTAACTTTATGATTAATACGATACTAATATTAAGTAATTATGTCGACTTTTCAGTGCTGACATTATTTGTTTCAGCTTTGCGCGGGTCGAGCGTCAACAGACTCCTGCCAAGGTGACAGTGGTGGGCCGCTGCTCATACAGCAGGGAGATCGATATCAAATCGTAGGTAAGAAATTAATTATAGGAAGATATATTATAATGAAAGTCTGCCTCCAACATTTCAATTTCATGAACGTTAATTAATTAATAAATAAAATATCATCAACAGAGCTGGTATTCTTTAAATAAAATGGCAATATATTTTGTAGTTGCATGTTATCGATCATATTGTCCCGAATGAAAATAATGATGACCATCGTGTTATACTTATAATAATTGTAAATGTGTCTATTCTTTTATTGGGTCCACACTGGCATAGCCTCTATCATAAACTTATAATATACTAGCATTATAAGTTTATGGCCTCTATACAGGGACGGGTAGGTAAAAGAACGTCGTTTTGTAGATGTAACTATTTCTAACTTTGTTGACATTGCAAACAAGAGGAATTAGAAAAAAATTGTTACTAGTCCGATTTTAATAAGTTAGAAGTCACAAATTCTTTCTAATATTAGTATCGACATATATGACGATAAATTAAAACCAGAAATTACGTTGTTGCACTTCTAACTTTCGTTAATCAATTCCAGGCATAGTATCGTGGGGCGTGGGCTGCGGCCGGCCGGGCTACCCCGGCGTGTACACGCGCATCACCCGCTACCTCCCCTGGATCAACGCCAACCTGCGAGACTCCTGCTTGTGCGCCAACTGATGTCTGCTATTGATTTATGTACTATCAGAGAAGTTGATTCATAGGCAGTTGACGGGCCTACGTATTTTAGTCGCGTTTTGTCAAAACCAGTTGACAGATGACATAATCCGACCAATTGGCGTAGGTCCGTCGACTGCCTACAATGAATCAATTTCTTCGATGGTACTTTCAGAGAATTGATTCATAGGCAGTTGACGGGTTTAAGTCACAGTACCTATAGCAACATTGAATCTTACGAAATGTGGTGGGATTATGTAATTTCAATGATGTTTATGATATTCTGTCGGCTGGGTTTGAATTAGCGCGGCCAATTTACGTAGGTTCGCCTATGAATCAACTACTCTGATAGTACTTTCAGAGAAATTGATTCTTAGGCAATTAAGAATATTACGTACAGGTCGGAGCAGAGGGCGCTTCTGGCACATACAGTACCTACCATTCGAACAAACCCCAAAATGAAAAAACATGTCTTTTGGAACGTGGTTCCTTATCGCGCATTGTGAAAGGGGGCTAGGCGAAAGAAATTAAGACCAAAAGTTGTAACGACACTTTTTGCTATAGTTGTAAGCCGTGGCCCGTGCGGCGTGCGAACTTCGTTTCATCCGGGTGTCCCTTGACACCTCTCAAGTTTTTTTGTTCACTGTCTATGCTATTGCTGCCTCTTGCGTGAAAAAATTGCAGTAAAACTTACGGCTTGACTTATTAACTAATCTACGTCGTCATTAATTCCTCTATTATGTCAAGTTCTGCAACGACCTATCGCGAATCACAATATAATTCGACCAAATAATAAAGCTATCACTATCTGCCTGTGAATCGAATTCTCTAATAGCAAAAATTATAACTACGCAAGTTGGGAGTTCTAAAATTTGTTGCAATTTTTCTTGATCATCATACTCATACTAATATAATTATTATGTCTTGAGAATCACTCTTCATACATTTAATATTGTCCAATAGCATATATCCTATTTATAAACTACCTACTAGTTAAAAATTAAGGTTGCAAGTGGATATTTGATCTCCTGACTCCCAATTTTCAATTATTGAACAATATTTATGTAAATAATACTATTTGCTTTCTTTTTGTACAGCAAAAAATAAAGGTATATTTTTAATAAATTAAGTTTTTTGTTAGATATTTTCTAATATTGTAGGCCTTATGGTGTAAGGGGTTTCAGCACATATTATTTACTATAAGTAAATAGTTACTACGTTGTAGTATGATTTTTATCAACTGTAATTTTTAAATTTTATGTACCATCGAGGAAATTGATTCTTAGGCAGTTGACGGACCTACGTCATTTGGTCGGCTTATGTCAATTCAATGTTAGCTGTGATCTGTCGGCTGGGTTTGACGTAACGCGACTAAATTACTTAGGTCCGCCATCTGCATAGGAATCAACTTCTCTGATAGTACACTCTACGCATGTCACAAAGTCTTCCATAGAATTTGTAGTTAAACAAGGAGAGCTGATTTGGTTTTTGAGGTTTTTTTGACTGGTTTTAGTCACATAACCTCAGAAACTGGTTTATGTTTTCTTTACTTTCGTAATTATTATATTTAGTTAATGAATTAACTATTCTAAATTATTTAATTGTATATTCGAGAGATTATAATTAATTGTTTTTAATACTTTACATAAATACCTAATAACAATTATTAAGTAACTTATTAATTTTTTCCCGACTACGGCGAAGCAAAAAGGAGGGTTATGATTTTAACCTGTATGTATGTATGTATGTGTTGTCTGTTCCCTCGTAACTTTAAAACTACTTAACCTATTTAGACAAATGAGATGTTATTGGAAGCGTCTTGATTGTCCGCTGGTTATATGCTACATGACTTTACGTAAAAATTGACTATAGCGCCATCTAGGACACTTAAAGTATAGAACAAAAAAATTACCTTTCGTACTTTTTAGAGCGCGTTTTAGTAGTCGGGTTTTAGTTTTTTAAACTTTATTTTAATTTTAATAATAAAAATAGATTTATATGAAAGGCCGGTGGTGCAGATTACCAATAGATATTAAGTCACTTGAAGCAGCTACCCAAGTGTTCAATAATGTATTTGTAAATAATTATTTTAAAATTAATAGAATTACTTATTATTTATTAAATTTTATGTTATAATCATAAATCGTTATTAATTTAATTTATTAAAAAGTTAAGAGTAGTCAATCAGTTTATATGTATAAAAATATGATAAAATATACCTTTTGAAGATGTTTTTTCAGAAAATAGTTATCTTAAGTATTTTCTAAACATGTTTAAAGGCTAATTGACTGCCTTTACAAATAGATTTTACTAAGGAAATGGAGTCCGTTTACCTTATAATTATTAATAATAAGTTAATAAGTATTAAAATTGTTAATAACTTTGTTAACATAATTGTAGGATTTATAAAATCGCTCTTAGGCTATTGCTGTGATCCTGTTCACGTTTAAAAAAATAAAATAAATATTATATTTTTTCTAGTGTTTATGTTGCATAGTAAATAGTAACAGAGAATGAGAAGTATAACATCGGATGTGCAGTTGGCAATGTATCTGTATCTATAGTGTAAAAAATATTATTAAATATATCTTTAAATATTTTGAGAATGGGATTTTTTTTGTTTTATTCGGCAAGACTGTTGCCTTGTTAAGTTAAATGAGATATTGTTTAATGTTTTTAATATTGTTGGTTAATTTTTGTACCTACACGTAGCTTTGATGAATATTTAATTATTTATTGATTAGAATATTTAAACTACTTACGTTAAAAAATCTACGTTTGGATTACCTACGTTGGAAATGTTTTCTGAAGTTAAATTAAGTTTTAATATTTGTGGTTTTACTTATTACTAAAATATTATTAGCTATGTTTATTGTTTGTTTATTGTTATATTGTTAATTAATAAATTGTACATTTGAATTGTTTCGTTATATATTTCATCCGAATATTATCATACCATTAATAATAGCGCCTTTAAAAATGAAATCTTTTGTTATGATTCATAGATTGCTACACGACACATTATATTATAAGCTACGCACTTAAAGCCTAGAATATATAGGGTATACGTACAAATTAACTTTAAACACACTAATCAGTAGGAATCAATTTTAAACTAACATTAAAAAAACTGCCTTAAATGTTATAACCACGCAGAAGAACGACGCGAGCCCTCACAAAGCTCGGCTAGCTAGCAAAATTATTTTTAACCCCCCAAAAAAGAGGGGCGTAGTAAAAGTAGGGTATTATATTATGTTGTGTGTCGTGTCTGTCTGACTGTCGTTGCATCGTAGTATCCAAACGGGTGGACCGATTTTGATCTAGTTTTTTTATTTACTTATTTATTATACTTAGATCGTGTTCTTAGCTATCAGCATCAGCCCCCTCAGTGCTAAAAAAGTTAGGTTGATCTAATTAACATTTTTGAATCGGCGGCTGTTTTATCTTAATAGTTAATACGTTCAATATGTTAAGTTACTAGTGTTCTTAACGTGATTATAGACGTTGGTGCCCTTAGTTAAAGCAGGTACTGATTTAGAAGTAATTAATAAGACCAATCATCGAATACCATTTTTGTTCATATGCCAGAAACGATCAATAATTTTATAATACTTCACACCGGTTTCGATGACGATGGCCGATAGTCGTAGCCAGTTCATCTTCGACTACTTACGCCATTTTTTTGATCGTAGAAGTATCAACGAAGTTTTGTATGAAATATTACTACATTATTCTACCCAAGTAAATAGAAGCTTTATTATTATTAAAGAAATATTATAAAGCCTAGAAGCCTACATCTAATTTTGAAAACCTGTATATTTTTTGAACGCCATCTGAACGTCATCTTGGCGTTCACTGAGAGAGGCCTATGTCCAGCAGTGGACGAATATAGGCTGATATGATGATGATGTAATATATTTTATTACGTCTTGAGGTGTTACATACAGCACAATACAAGATACAAATATTAAAATATTATATAGGTACAAATCTTCATCTACTCCCTCTGGATCGTATCTAACGAAGGGCCGCTTGGATTGTTGACTGCCATGGTGTTTCAAACATGGAACTCTTGGAATTACGCCGAGATGTGTCTTCCATCTGTATCCTCAACATCACCATTAGGTGACTCGTTAGCTCGTTTTCCCCCTTCCATAAAAAAAAAAACATATAAAATCTATATACACCGTGAGAGCCTTCGCGTTTTGCGTTTTGACATACTTTAATAATTTTATTGCTAAAAAAATAAACAGCTTTTTGTAATTTGTTCGGAGTGAACGTGAAAGTATTGCTATGAATAATTTATGAACCAAACTACACTTTGGTTTCTGTTTTGTGCGACAAAATATTGTTATCCTGCGCTGATGTTATATTCGTAACTTGGAAATATTAAAAAAAAAAAAACTATAATGCTAAAAACACCGACTTTTAAGGGGCGACGAACCCAAAACTGTCGATTTTATAATTCGTTTTTATACTAGAAAATAAGCCAAAAATTATTTCATTTCTTAAACATAGATACTACATTATATTTCCAAGGATCCGACCTTAAATCGAAAGATGTATCTAATTTTCACGAATTTTTAAGTATATATTGCCTGAACAAAAAAAAAAAAAACGTTTTTTTTACATAATATCAGACAAAGACATTCCTTCATTTGAGTTCCTGAATAATAACTTGGCTACTCCTAGGTGCACCGAGTCCTGGATTAATAAATAGGCCGTATAGGCCGCGGCCTAGGGGCGGCAGCGACTTAGGGGGTGGCAGATTTCGAACAGGGGGCGGCGGAAATGAAGTGGTCTATACTCATAAAAATGTAAATCCAGCACTCTGTATACCAACAAGGATCGTTGCAGGTGCTACTATAAAGGAGGGCCAGAATAATAATAATAATAATATTATCTAGGGACGCTTTACACCACGTCGGTCTGGCACCGTGTTAATGTACCTGAAGGACTTGTGTTACGGGTACCAGACAACGGAAATATATTTAACACTTTTGTTACTATACATATTAGGTATACCCTATTTAAGATTTTTATTTAAATATCAAACACATATTTAGTACTCTTCCAGGACCCGGGAACATTGAATACATTTTGTTCCGTCGCGACGTCGGCGGGATTCGAACCTGTGACCCCCATCTTGAGCTGCCAATTGCCACACGCTCAATTATTGAGCCACAGAGGTCATCAAACTCAAAAGCCATAATGTAAGCTGTTTAATGTAGTCTAGCTGCAGCAGTTGAGTATACCAAATTAAAACCTGATAAGTATATAAATTAAGATATTTTATGCAAGAATAATTTTTATTATTGTAAGGTGTGAAATAAAAGCAGTTCGTCGAAATGACTTTCACTTTCTTAAATATTATCGTTATTTGTAATTTTATTATTAATTACCGAAATTAAGTATAATTTATTACTGAATATACCGAAACTCTGCTTATTACTTTCTTCATTTTAACTATGTATATATTTTTTAAATATTTTTTGAAGTGAAAACTTCTTTAGCGGCGTTGAGCACTTTTGTGGGATGGGTAAAAACTGTGAAACTCGCATCAGATTCTCGTGCTGATCGAAAAACCTTGGAAAAACCGTAAGACGGTTGGAGAGTAGTGTTTTGTGTCGAACTCGAACTCGAACTCGCACTCGAATTCGAACTCGAACTCGAACTCGAACTCGAATTGATTGTAAGGGTTTCGATTAATTAAAAAAAAAATCGATTTTCATAAAAAATGGGTTAAAATTTTAATCGATTAGGGTTTCGATTAATTAAAAAAATGGATTTTCATAAAAAAGGGGTTAAAAAAATGCACAACGTGAAAACTTGATAGTTTTCACTTCTGCCGGTACTCCCGGAGTGCAACCCGTCTTTTTTTTAAATAAATTAAGTCCTATTTGATAAAGACGAAGAGGACAGAAAAAAATATAGTGAATTAAAATTCTGGTATCGGATACTTTGTCAGATTGGGAAATTGTACTTTCGTACATAGAGTTCGAAGCCATGTGCCAAAAGGCTTGTTGTTTATAAGGAAAAGTGAAAAGACAATGCGAGCCAAGAAAATTAAAGATTTCGAGGAATATCGACAGTAATGTAAAAAAAAATTGTTGGAAAATTAGCAACGACCTCTGTGGCTCAGTGCTTAGCACGTTGACGCCTAACAACAAAAAATTATATAATGTAGAACTTTTCAGTTCCGAAATTATAGTACTGATCCCATTTTTGATGATCCTGAGTAAAAAAGATGGCATTGGGCATTGGCTCTATATTAATAACTAGATCAGGGGTCACCAATTAGTTTCGCACGGGGTCCGTTTTAAGAAATAAAATGACCTTCGCGGTCCACACTGTCCACACATTTCAGAAAAAAAATATTAAACAAAATATGTAATTACGGAAATTACAAAGGTATTTGCTTGTATCAATGAGAAAAGTGACAATTTTTGTTGCTGCATGTTCATCAGTATGTCGAGACCGAAATTAATTTTTAACGAAGTTCATCTTCGAACACGCTTGGTCCACACACAATAGGTCGGCGGTCCGGATGCGGATCGCAGTCCGCCATTTGGTGACCCCTGAACTAGATGATGCCCGCAACTCCGTTGCACCAAAATTCGTTTATTACCGAACCGTACATTTTCCCGTGATAAAAAGTATCCTATGTCCTTTCTGTATGTAATTTCAGCAAAATCGGTTCAGCCGTTTGAGCGTGAAGAGATAACAGGCAGACAAATAGACAGACAGACACTTTTGCATTTATATACTAGGGATTCAAACGCTTTTCGCGTTGCTCTATTATTCTAACGACTTATGTTTACTAACATCTCTATTGTCTTTCTATAATCAAACAAAGCAAATTTATTAATAATACAGCTATTAGTGGGGTATCCTATATTGGTACTCAAATCACGTTTCGGTGAATGTGTGAATATGCAAACTGTCTCAGTATATGTCGGCTTGCCAGCGCGCGCGACTACTGGCGCCTGTAGTGCGCCTAACGTTCGAATTTTCAATTTGGAATTGTTTTTTTTATTCTGCACCAGTTTGAAGCAGCAAGATGTGGAAGTGTTTTGGTTTTTTAATTTTCGTGGCTTTGATTTCTGTTACAACAGAGGTTTGTTAATTCATCTTATAAAAGGTATACAAATGCATGGACTAAAATTGGTAAATAAACAATAATACGTCTTCATGCAATAATATGCATTATGTGCCGATCTTGTAGTTCAGAGCCTATCTACCCTATGACCTACTTATTGAAACAATAGATATTGACCATAAAGCCTAGGCTTTAACACTTTGGAAAAGGACTTACTTTCAATAAAATTATAATTGGAATACTTTCAGAATATTCCTTTTTCGTCCTACCGAATGAATTTTGCACGATGAAAGATGATTATTAGTTTTATCTCTTAGCTTTTCCGAAGTAACGTGGTCTCTCTTCTACGATGGACCAACATAAGCCATTGCAAACTTGTAGAACGACTATCATTACCCATCGTTATTCAACATCAACATTAATTAAAACAATGCTAGATTATATATAGATAGCTACGCAAACATGGACATTCATCATGACAGACAACAGTGAAGAAAGGCCCCTTGATTATTGTATTACAGCAGAGGTTTTTTTAATAAAGCTAGGCGCTTTGTTAACATGATGTAATAAGAATTTACTTTCAGGATGAAGACGTCCGTGAAAATCGTGGTTTAACCAGTAAAAACTTTTTGGGGGGTGTGTGGGGCAACCGTCCTCCCCTGCTTGAGAGTAACCTGCGGTCGACCTGTTCATGCAGTAAGTTACATTCAATATTCATTTTTCTACTAAACACAACAGAGGTTTGGCAGAGAAAATTACATAACGGCCTATATAATATTGTCGCTGTAAAGCATATTTTGTTACCCACAATTATTTTTTTGCAGTCATGGTTCAATTTGAATGCAGTCTTGATTCTAAATCATCTAAAGAACATAACTGCATTCATAACTCAAAACATTTTTTTGTGGGTTAGTACATGAATGCTTAACAGCGTCCATTTAAGTCGAGAGTCGTGACCGGGTTGCCAACTGTGTATATCAGGAACCCGGAGGACTGAGTATAGGCACAGAATATAATATAATAGCACTGATAAAGGGTTGATACAGTGATAATCTCGAAAAATACTTAGTATGCGTAGATTAGAACAGCTAGTATTCCGCAAAAGGTGTGCCGCGGCACACTGCAGGGACCCGGGGGTATAGTGTCCAGTAGCTGGTGTGCCACAAAAAATGTTATTTTACCTACATATTCCTATTTCCTAGTTTATAAGAAACCAAAAATGCAACATCTCTGGACGATCGACGAAAGGAATGGGAATTGGGAACAGAACACCCCCGTACACCCTTGTTTTGTGGTTTTGGAAGCTTAAATCACTCTCCTCTGTTCACAAAATAGGAATCCCTTTTGTTACAGAGGTATTTTTAATTGATTATTCTGTGTTATAAAAGTTGACCAATCGTGTTATGCTATGGGCAATTCAAAGACAAAGACATGATGAATACTGACAATGAACTTTAATTTCTTATTCATTGCTGAGAAAAATCGATATCGCTACAGCCTACAGCCAAATTATCAAGGCGTCGCCTTAAGTTAAAAACTTATAAGTATACTTTAACCTCAGGGCTCAAAGTATATCTGTACCAAATTTAAGCAAAATCGGTTTAGCCGTTTGGGCGTGAAGAGGTTACAGACAGACAACATTTTTACACATTATGAGTGAGTGAGTGAGAGTGAGTATAGCTCCATGTAGAGCTTCACAAATTCGAAGGTATTCTAAGTACATAAGGAACTACTAAGAACCTGGTTTCATCCATATTGTGATATGTCATAATATGTGTTATCGCTCTGGGATCTGGGTCTAACAGGTAGGCACTTGACTAGGTATGTGACCAAAAATACTCAATCCATACTTTAATAATATTCACTACATGTTAGAAAGGGGAGGAACAGTCTGGATATGGACAGACAGACAGACGAACAGACTGAAATGTCTTTGTTATCGGGTCCCGTTTTTACCCTTTGGGTAAGGAAAGAGGGGAAAATTATCCATCTTTGTTATTATACTATGCAGTATGCTGACACGGACAAAGTCGCGGGCAACAGCTAGTAGAAAATAAATTCTTGCAATTTCGTATTGTTTTCTAAGGTGTTATATTAATTTATAAAATAAAAATTAACACCTTTGAAAAAAAAAATAGGAACAAAGTTATTTTCAAAACGTCTGATAATAGTTTTGGTAATTGAAAAGTGTCTTACACTACATCATATTAGTTCAGAACAATAATCTACAAATTATATATAAATATTAGCCATCAGAAAATAAGTAAAGTAAGACTCATTTTTTGTCCACTTTGGTACCTGGTACCTGACCAGGTGTCAGACTTAGAGCTACACAAATTCGCAGGTATTCTAAGTACACGAGGCACTACCAAGAACCTATAGTTTCATCCATCAGAAAGTAAGTTATGTCTTATCTTTTTGGGATGCGTCTATTAATCTTTGGGCATTTTAAAATTACTTCAGCAAGTTAGACATCTGTCACCTCAGTCCTCATAGTCGCTGAAAGTAGCCGAATCTCCGCGAATAAGAAAAGTGCTCCGCGAAATGTCCGTACTTTTTATTGTAAAAATGTTTACCTACTTATATCATACTACTGTTGAAAGTGTTAACTTGAGATGTTGATGTAGAGTAACAACCCCTAGCTTTACAACAAAATAAGCACACGATTCGAGTCATAAAATATTACTAATGCCAATTTAAAATAATCTAGAAAGGACTAAAAGATATAAAAATAAACAAATATGTTGTAGCTAAGCAAATTATGAAACTCGTATTAAAATATTATAGTACAAGGTGATAAATATGGTTTTATTTCAAGTTAGATGGGTGTATTATTAATAGAAAAAATTTAAATGTCAACTATCAACAATTTTTGATGTTCGCCATTGCGTTTTGGATTAATATATAGATGGGAGGATAGGATCCTGATACTCGATAAGGTAATCATCGGTAGGGGTGTGGTGGTCACTACAGTTACAACAGTCACCATGGCTCTGCAGTATGTCATAGACGTAGATGAGACAAGACGTGACGACCTCCGTGGCGCAGTGGTGAGCGCGTCGGTAGCTCAAGCCGGAGGTCGCGGGTTTCGCGGTGGAAAAAAAGGACAACATAACCTAACGACCTCTTCTTCTCTCTATATGATGACACTATTTAGTGAATCTACTAACAGTAACCACTAACAATACGTAACATTTATAGATACTCAGGACTTATGGTTTTCAACATAATATGAGATTTAGAAGATACCTAACACGATAATTTAATTTACTACACCACCTACATAGCGCACCCATAAAATATTAAAAAGTGTAAAAACTAATATCCAATGACGAATTAAGACTACTTAAGTAGTTACTTACCCTAAGCTATTCATGCCAGTGGGCCCCCCTATTCGTATGTCAACTAGAATCGGTCTTTGAACCTTTACTCTTCTGGTGCTTCTTCAGGCGTGATGCCGTAGGCATTTCCTTAATTTGATTTAGGGATAATCCGTCACTGCTAATAACTAAAGGGTGTTTTCCCACAATTTCAGAGTGCGGGGAGCGGAATGAGGTATCCCGGATAGTAGGGGGAGGGGAGGCGGGCGTAGACGAGCTGCCGTGGATGGTGAAGCTGATCTACTTCAAGCGGTTCTACTGCGGCGGGATGCTCATCAACGACAGATACGTGCTCTCCGCCGCACATTGTGTTAAAGGGTAAAAGCAGTTTTTTAGGGTTCCGTAGCCAAAATGGCAAAAAACGGAACCCTTATAGATTCGTCATGTCTGTCTGTCTGTCTGTCTGTCTGTCTGTCTGTCCGTCCGTAGGTCACAGTCACTTTTCTCCGAAACTATAAGAGCTATACTATTGAAACTTGGTAAGTAGATGTAGTCTATGAACCGCATTAAGATTTTGATACAAAAATGGAAAAAATATTAAAAATTTTAGGGGTCCCCATAGGTACAACTGAAACAAAAAAAAATTTTTTTCGTCTAACCTATGCGTGTGGGGTATCTATGAATAGGTCTTCAAAAATTAGGTTCAATTCAAAAAGGTTTCTGATATCATTTTTTTCTAATCTGAATAGTTTGCGAGAGAGACTCTTCCAAAGTGATAAAATGTGTGTCCTCTAACTTCTAAAGTAGGGGCATGATAATTCTAAAAAAAAAATATATGATTATTATAAAAACTACCAACGAAAATTGGTTTGAACGAGATCTAACAAGTAGTTTTTTTTATACGAACGGAATTAACAAGTTCGCGGGTAAAGTAAAACAAACGTGTGCTCTAGTCTCACGGAATTCCAAATCGATATTCCGCATTTGGAAATCGAATACGGAAAACGTGTGTATGCGGCCAGCCTAACCCTATGTTAAATAATACTCTCGTTCTTTTTATATTTTTTGAAAAAGGTAACATGACAATTAACCTAAAATTAAGTTTCACCCACATAATATTATAATACTAGATGATGCCCGCAACTCCGTTGCGCCAAAAGTCGTTTATCGCGCGGGAACCGTATATTTTTTCGGAATAAAAAGTATCGTACGTCCTTTCCCTGTACTTAAAGTATCTCCATACCTCAGCAAAATCGGTTCAGTGGTTTGAACGTGAAGAGGTAACAGACAGACAGAGACACTTTCGCATTTATAACATTATAGTTTGTTCGTTTTATGATGATATGCGTGACACATTATAATTGACAATAGTAGGGAAGTTACCTAAAAAAATTAATCGAATAATTTAAAAATATCGAATCACCTCGTAAAGGAATTGCAATCGAAATTATCGATTTCGTACTGTTGTTTCAGAGTGACGCCGGCGATTTAAGATGGCCGCCCTTTTTTATCGATTTGATTTCGATTCAACAGTGTCAATCTCTATTGACATAAGTTCCGTTTCATGCATCTGACATTTTTCAAATATTTTCGTAACAATAATTTTATACTCCTATTTCAAAGTTAATATTTATAATTTTATATCAATAAGTTAGCATTTAGCAACTTTTCATTTTTATTCATTTACAATTGCAGGAAACATTTATTTTTGTAGATGGAATATAATTTATTACATTCTGTTTTTTTTTTTGTTTTCTTGTAAAAAAAATCCGTAGCAAGGAATATGAGAACTGTCACCCATATCATCTTAGAACGAACAAACTATAGTAAGGATGCAAGTGGGTCTTGTGATACTGGCACGGTAGGTACTGGTAGATACGAAACGGCTGACAAATGTCTTGATGATTAAGGGCGTTCCTTACGGAGATTCCGTAATTTACCGTATTTCAAGCCCTATAAACTCATAATTTGAAAGCTACAAAGTTATAATAAAATACAGCAATAATCTTCAGTATATCGACATTCCTTTTAAATTTTCTATTTTTCTTTTTTATAGTCATGATTTCAGCTTCCAAAGTAAAACCAATTTATTAAAAAAATTCAAGTATACATTCAGCATCTCCTTAGGATTTATAAATTCGTTTTATTTGAAACACACACCAATAGATCGACAGTATCATAAACTACATATTCCCCGTTTTAATTTTTTTAGGTCAATTTTGAACTAAGATAAGTAAAAAAAATATGGTTTTGGTGCGCTCTCGGCAACGCGGCAAACGTATGGCCAAGGTCGTTTGCTCGGGGGACGGCCTTAAGCTGGGAACAAATTATCGGACGAACGTCCGCGGACGTTTTCATTGGATGCGGCTTGTGATCAATACAAAATACACTACTATACATTGTCTGACATAAGTCCCGGACACGACCTTGAGTGTTCGGACGTCCGAACAGAATCTGGCTGGCCGGATGTTTTTCCGCGGACGTCTGACATTAACATATAGGTTAGGTCTTTGACGTCCGCGGATGAACCGTGCACATTGTTAAGCCGCATCCGTCAGCCGCGACTGGATGCGTCCGATAATTTGTTTCTAGCTTTATTAATGTCTGCAAGTGCATATTTATAACGGGATTCTTTTACTTGAGGCTCAAATTTGTCCTGCCTTTCCTAATAAAAAGAAGTTCAAAGCTATGACCTGAATCAAGTAAGAAATAAGCGGTTCAGCAACGGCACTTTTATCCTTGACTAGATGACGCCCGCAACGGAGTTGCACAAAAAATTCGTCTATCGTGCGGGAACCTTACATTTTTCCAGGGCAAAAAGTATCCTGTGTCATTTCCCGAGACTCAAAGTATCTCTATAACAAATTTTAGCAAAATCGGTTCAGCTGTTTGGGCGTAAAGAGGTTAAGACAGACAGACAGGCAGATGGACAGCCAGACAGACACACTTTCGTATTTATAATATTAGTATGGATAGTCTCTGAGTGGATATGGATGTAGTTATGCCTAATAGTCTTCGTATTTCAATTCGGTATTTTAAATCTATATCATCCAATAACTTAATCCATGAAGATACTAAAAATATGGTGTATTTCTCCATTGTAGTACCAATTTTAACCAATTAACGCCACTAGATACTCCATGTCATTGTGGTAGGTTAGGTTTGAGTTTATACCGTAACTGTTTCCGCGTCTGGCAAAATTGTGTTACAGTCTTTCACAAAAGAACATAATATCGGCTAAGATAGTAAAAAAACTACGCAACGCTAATAGTTCTTGCAATATTTAATGGAACATTATAAATTTTAAAGTTGTAGGCTAGTTGCATGATATTTTACCTACTTTTTAAATTTCATATAAAACTGTTAAAAAAATTATATTATTACTTATTAGTAGGTAACTGCATTTAAGAAATTATTATTATGACGTTTTTACATTAAAACCATTTATCGGAAATAAAATTATTAACTTTTAAGTTCTAACAAATGAACATTTTTACGCATGTTCGAATATTAAAACAACTACGCCAATGAAAATTTGGTTTAGTTAATTAATTTCATTTAATTAATTAGGATATGTACCACAATTGGTAAAATCTAAATTGTATTACAATTTAGATTTTCGGGCTTTGGTTCTTCTTGTGTTGTATCTATTTAAAACCAGGCTAATTTATTACATTTGTTAGATATCTAAAAGGATAATTAAGGCTAATATAATTTTTATTAATTCGATAACTTCTATATGGGTTAACGATGATGACAGTATTCTTAGAATCTGCGTCTCTAAAAATGAAATCATGTTTTCCCAAACGAAAATGTACGTCACGTTTTCTTGAAATTACTTATGCAAATCGGAGGACATTAAGGGCGAAATTTAATGCCTTTTCGATATGCACGCAGTTTTAGTGTCGTCAATCATTAAAACGAGTTCGATAAAGGATAACAAACGAAAGAGCTTTGTCAAATTTCGTGATTTCTGATCGTCCAGTGCGTTAACCCGCAAACCGGCCCCAGCTCGCCTAAAACAAAAGTTCAATATCCTGGGTAAACGTCCATATTTGATGTCCGCGTGTTTTGATATCATTTGTTTGTTAAATGATCTTTATATTAAGGTTGGATTTAGAACAAGTCCGATAACGGTTTTACAAAAATCAAGAACCTATGACGCATTTACCTAGATTTTGATTGTGTTAAATTCGAGAGTTAGTCTGATAAAGTATTTTCCTTGACTTCATCAAATCAGGGTGCAAGAAATAGTGCACTCGTGCGCTCTTTTTTACGTTCCATAAGGACCAATCTTGTCAGTCATAAGACGACTTAATGATAATCTCGTTAATATTCATCAGAATTTAGATTTGCCAAAAATTTTTTGTTGACTCTACTTAGGAACTTTACAGACCATGGCCGGAAAAACTTGCCATGACAGATGACTGTCCCATGGCTAAATAAGGATGAGACCTAATCGACTTGTTTTAAAATGCACAAGTGAAAGCGCTTAGTGCCATTACATTCAACACCGAAAATATTTTGTCACTTTCGCTCTGTACTAATACAAACTTGCTTCAACAACCACTCCTTACAGTATACGACTATGTTACAGCTATAGTCCAACGATCAACGAACGTTGGACACCATATAAGTAAGGAAGCTTTGTTATTATATAGTTGGTTAAATTATTAAAATATGATTAGTCCCAGTTTCATGACATTTGACTTTATAAAATTTGAATGACCTGCAGGGGACGGTAAAATTGGCACTAGGTCGATTAAGATTATAATCCAGTCGTTTCTGAGGCTAAGCCTCTTCGCATCTGTGTGTGTTCCACGCGATAGAATAAAGCTGCATTTTCACATGTCGCGGAGACAAGTCGTCCGACATTTACGTAGTTTGTCCCTGCAACACGTAGTTTGTCTCCTGCAACTTTGTTCCTCAACATATGACTTGTTCACACTAGCCAGTGGTGAACTACTGTTCACAACATACTTGTCGCTAGACAAATGTTCCCTAGTGAAAATGCGGCTTAACAAAACTATTTTTTGTCTAAATTACAGGTTAAATCTTATATTTTCCAGGTTCATGTGGTTCATGATAAAGGTGACATTTGGGGAGCTGAACCGATGCAACGCGACGGTGCGCCCGGAGACCAGATTCGTGATAAGGGTCATCACACACAACTTCACTATGTCCAACTTCGATAACGACATCGCTTTGCTACGTCTTAACGAGAGAGTGACCATGTCAGTCGCCATCAAGCCTATTTGCTTGCCTACTAACGATGGTAAGGGGTTTTTATTTAGCTGACCATTCATCAGATTTCTTCCTCGTCATGAAGTAAATACAAAAGTAGTCGGTTAATCTACGTGAAAAACCGAGAAACAGATCAATGGCCTAATAAAAAGCAAACCAAATAAGTGAATCCGCCATCGATGAATCGACATAATATCGTTATACTTATATCACTTGTTTGGAAAATGTAGAGCAGTACGGTTTGTTCAGAATTAATATACCTATTATTACCTCGGAAATACTATGTGATTCCTATGGACCCTATTACATTTGCATGAAGTTCATGCCAGAGGCTAAAGGCCTTATAATTTTAAAACTTATTGTTTGCATTTGCTCTACATTCATTCAAAAGATTCCAAACTTAATACTTCTTTAGACTTAATGCGCACTGCTCAGGTACCATAGGAAAACTCACACTCACGTCTCAGATTGATACGGTTGCTTAGAGATTTGGTGACTCGGATTGCAATTCTTATAAATATTTTCTAATGCACTATAAATTATTTAGAATTCACGATATTGACGTAAATGATTTTGCGACTCACTCGATAAACAAAAACAAAAAGGTCAATAACTTATCGAATATCAAATGATGATTCACTGAGTTCCTAAAATATGCACCGTCTTTTGCATATTACCCAAATCATAGGTCGTCTATATACATTTGCCTCTTTTCTTTCTACTTACAAAAAGTTTTCGTATTTATATTTCTTGTGTATCTTTATTAATTTTATCTTCTCCTCATATTAAACTAGATCATTTTTCCGGAATAAAAATTATCCTATTGCCTTTCCCGGGACTCAAAGTATATCAATGAACGTACATTTATAACGTGTTTTACACTACTAACAATATCATCTGACATAATATTATCATTTACTTTCAAAGGAATTTGAACAGAGTAGGAATACTTCGCCGAATACATTTTTTTTAGTTGATCGACTATTACTCAATAACTTATGAAGTCCTCTAAGATCTTTTAAATCCAGCATATTTCCTACTCCCGGGAATTTTTTCACATTTCCAGAAGCTACCGTTTTGCTGGTAGAAGGGGGGGGGGGGGGGGGGGCACTGGACTCTAACGATTTTTTCCACTTTAAAACTTAATATTTCACAAACGGATTCCTAAATCGGAAAATAATCTATGAATGCTCATAATATTTTTAAAAAATCTATCCAATGACACCCCACACGATGGGGTGGACGCGAAAAAAAATATTTATCCCCGCTTGATGTGTAAGGAAGGTACCATAAAAAAAATATTGTTTTAAGATTTCGCGTATCATTTTGTCGGCATCAATAATATGTGCATTCATGCCAAATTACAGCTTTGTAGGTCCTATAAAGTCCTATATATTTGTAGGTCCTCCTATGTCTCTGAGCAAAACCGCGGACAGACAGACAGAAGGACAGGCAGACGGACAGACAGACGGACAGACAGACGGACAGACAGACGGACAGACAGACGGACAGACAGACGGACAGACAGACGGACAGACAGACGGACAGACAGACGGACAGACAGACGGACAGACAGACGGACAGACAGACGGACAGACAGACGGATGGACAGACCGGAACTATAAGGGTTCCTCATTGACTACGGAACCCTAAAAACGGTTCAGCGGTTTGGGCGTGAAGAAGTAACAGACAGACAGACGCACTTTCGCATTTACAATATTAATATGAATTACAAAAGATATTACATCGCAATTTTCTAATCGTCCACAGCTGACCTCTACGTGGGAGTGAAAGGGATAGCTGCAGGTTGGGGCACTCTGACCGAAGAGGGCAAAGTCTCCTGCACTTTACAGGAAGTGGAAGTGCCAGTACTCAGCAATAAGGAGTGTAGGAACACGAAATACACGTCCGCCATGATAACAGACAACATGCTCTGTGCAGGCTACCCGAAAACTGGACAGAAAGATTCGTGTCAGGTAAAGATACAGTTATTTTTGAATGCCATTAATGAATTATTCAGAACGAGAACGGTAACGTGCGACACTTTGGCATTATTCGTTTGCTTAAACAAGGTCATTGTTGGAACAATATGTTTAAGATGATAATATTGATTAAAACAAAATTAATAATTGATACCGATTCCTAAGAATTATGTGGACAGAGCAATGTGAGCAAACTTTATGGATTGCTGATGCGTTTGAAAAGCTCCGATTTCTGAAGTCTACTCCTTAGTAGACAAGTAGTAATAGAGTATAGTGTATCTGTCAGATTAGTTCTGAATAGCCTATCCGGCATTTATCAGTAAATAGTGAAACAGGCCCTAAGTGTATAGTAATCCAGTTTATTCATGATTATCGACGATCGTTTTCTTGGCTTTTCACGAGTTGAAAGGAATCTTTAGCTGTCAAAAGGATCCAAAAAAGCCTCATAAGATTACAAAATGTATGTAACTTTCTATTGTTTTCAGGGCGACAGTGGTGGTCCTCTTATTACCGAGAGAAAGCAAGACAAACGCTACGAGTTAATAGGTAATAAATATTCATTTATTTATATTCGGTGTCTATGTCATTTGCTGGTAGTAATATGCGTTGAATATGTTACATACCCATTATGTAATTAGTTTGAATAGAAAGTTCTCGTTTTTAAGCAATTCTAAAGAGTTCGAAAGAGACATAAAACATTCAAATGATAATATTACAAAATATTATGTAGCTTAATTTCGTTTACTTTCTTTAAAGATTATTTAAAAAGTTAGGCCCGTATTTTTGGTCAGTACTTAAGATGCGACCCGGTCTCAAGACGCGGTTCGGCTCTGTGATTGGTCCAAATTTTGACAGCCAACCAATCACAGAACCTGAACCGTGTCTTGAGACCGAGATGCATCTTGAGTACTGACCAAAAATACGGGCCTTAATTTCAATAGTTGTTGGTTTCAATCTTTTTGCAACTCATTTTATGAAGCCTTTGAAATTTAAATTGCAATACATAGATAATATTGTTTCATCCCGTTGAATTATAATAGCAACGCACGTCGAAAGTGTTGAATCGCAAGTTATTTTTCATAAAAGTTTTATTTCTTCGATATTTATTATACAACCAAATAGCTAACATAGCTAACATATTATTTTTCTGGCCAACTATAGTTCCGATATTTCAAATATTATGTTGCACACTAAACTAATTTGTATTTAAAATAATTTCAGGTGTCGTCTCCTGGGGAAACGGCTGCGCTCGGATTGGTTACCCCGGGGTATATACTAGAGTGACCAGATATTTGAACTGGATTAGGGAAAACACCAAGGATGCCTGCTATTGTACTGAATAAGCAACAAAGCAAACTTCAGGGCCCCGATTCTCGAGTCTCGAATGTAATTTGTGTCACGCCTTACATAGCGCGAATTTGTCCGAGTTAGACATTCTACGATCGAACCATATTCGACGCATGAGAATCCCCTTATAACTTGTAAACAACGTACACTTCAAGTACGTAATCTCAATACTATTATTAAAAAAAAGAATATTATACGTTCGAATTGACAAACCGCCTCCTTTTTGGAAGTCAATCAAAAATAATAGTAGGTATAATTTTTGTACCGGTTTAATGTTTATCCTATAGAATTTAATGAGAACTTAACTACTAACAATGACATAAAAACTGTAAGTTACAAATTTCGATCTAGATCTCATAATTTATCAAACACAATACTTAAATTGTTAGAATTTAAATTTTTGGAACTATTTATACTTTTTGTTTCCTTTTTCTTTTATGAAATTAATTTTAACGCCTATTATCTTTAAACGTAACAATTTTAATTATTGAAATATTCTATTATCTAAATGTATTAAAAAATATTTTGTTACCTACGCACTGTGTATAGTATATAATATTTTAATATTATAAGTATAGTAATGAATATTTTTTTAAATGTTCCATAAACCTTTGCTTTATTGTATATGTTATTAAAGCGATTGATCATTATTTTTTGTATAAATTTGTCTTTAAATATTATGTGACAAAAGGCACAACATTTATTTGCCATAATATAAAATAAGTAACTATAGGTCTACCAGGAGCTAATGGCAAATCTTGACAGCAGATTTAAAAAAAAAATCCTTGATCACGGGATAAATTTTTATATATTTTGTAATCGGTCACTATGAGGAAAAAAGATCAAAATGTTTTATTCCAATTATGCCGGTATTGCTAGAGTCAATTTATTTTCTCACTTTTTGCCATCAGATTCTCGTAGACCTATATTTTAAGATATTTCAATTATTATTTACGTGAAGTATCAAAGAATAAATTATGTATCTAATCACGAATTTTATTTAACCTGTGCTGAATTCTATGTTCTGATCACTTGATGTCAGAACAACAAGATTGTGAAACTCTGTTGTACTATCAAAGCAGTTTATTCATATAGTCCATTGAAATGTTACAATTTTAGCACCGAATATTGCATTTATTAGAGGATGCAATTTTATTTTTGGAATATGTTTTGTCAATAGAAGCTTAACCTCAAGTTTGTGGGGTCGCCACTCTTGTCCTCCGGCCGCCATCTTGAAAAAAGGGGTGACAACACTATTTTCGTGATTATTGTGATGGAATAATAAATTCCAAAAATAAAATTGCGTCCTCTAATAAATGCAAAGCAAATGTAACATTTCAATGGACTAATAGGCAGATGGCGGATTTGATCACATATTTTGGTCGCGTTTTGCTACACCCATCCAATAGCCTAGATGACGGCTTACATTAAATTGAAATAATCCGACCAAATGACCGGACCGTCAACTGTCTATGAATCAATTTCTTCGATGGTACATGTTTATAAATTGAATTTTCATAATGTTTCCTAGTTTTGTATGTTCCGTGGATCATGATAATAACGATTAAGTAATAATAATCATCCAAAGTTCATGTTAACATTTTAAATTGGAACGAGTATCTGTCTTTCTAGATGATGCTTTTTCACGTTTGAACTGTTGAAACGATTTAATGAAATTTGATATTACCTACTTTGTGTCCTGGAAAAGGACAACCAAAAGTTTTCATCTCGATTAAATTATAGTTCTAGTGCGGCAGTTGAATTTCGCAGCAACATCGTATAAATGTAAATATTATCAATGCTGATTTATAAAACGCAATTATCTGCGCCTGATAAAATATTAATCGCAAAATTTTAATTCCGAAAAAATATTGCATTAATAATTTATTACATACAGATATATGAAAAATTGCTCTCCTAAAATATATTATTATAACACCACCACAACAAAATTAAATCTTTGAAGTGTCTACGTAATTTTTTTTTGCAGCTACACTACGAATAATAAAAACGAAGGAAACGTAACTCCAATACTTCTACCGTTATGAATAATAAAAACTAAGGAAGAGCTGTGTCAAAAAATTTGTCCACGAGTCTACAAAAATATGTGACCCGAATACACGCATACTTTATGCGCGTATTCGGTACAAAATTTTGTGTAAATATGGAAGTGACAATTAATGTCAACGGCTTTAAATTCGTAAAGAGTGTTATTGTTTCGTTGCTATAACCATATTTTAGTGTGCGAAAAGGAAACAAATTCGAAAAGGTTGAAGTATTGGAGCTTAAAGTTTCCCTATTTTTATTATTCGTAGTTCTACCGTTTCGAATTTGGTTCCTGTTCGCACAGTATAATATTTAAATAATATTTCTCCCCGAATAACAGCCTGCGCGGTTATTGTCATTCTCAAAATTATTTAAAAATATAGCCGTTGACGATAACCCTCACAAGTGGGTGGTATTATGCATAGTAAAGACTAAGTACACCTACTGTCACCAAAAAGGGAGCACAGTCATAATTTTTTATCAATTATTTGCTCAGTATCAAGTAATACAGCTAGAAAGGTTTCGAATAACCTAGTCGTCACTCATTTGAAGACAGAAAGGAAAGGTACTATCAGAGAAGTTGATTCCTATGCAGATGGCGGACCTAAGTATTTTGGTCGCGTTACGTCAAACCCAGCCGACCGATCACAGCTAACATTGAATTGACATAAGCCGACCACATGACTTAGATCCGCCATCTGCGTAAGAGCAACGAAATCTGAGTAACTGGGCTTCTTTCGACTCCTGCCTTGCCTTTCTAAGCCTGCTATGAAAGAAATTGATCTCGATTCTCGAGGATTTTTTTTTCTTAGAAAAGTTTTTGTTTTCTTTTAATATTAAAAAATAATTCAAGACGTGAGTGGGAGAATAAAGTAAGTAACATGAAAAAACTTCCCGTTTTTTGCTTAAATGGAGGCATTAGGGCCGATTATTTGAAATGGAAAAACTATGGATTATATTATATGTAGCCAGATATATTAACTAGGTTATGAAGTAGATAAGTTACAAGTTTTATTAGAATAATTAGGAAAAAAAATAGTTATTGTCCGTATGTTACGAAATGTTACTTGTTCGATTCTTCCACTCACGTCTTCATTATTATTCACCATACATATAATTATTTATCTTGATCGTGATTAAAATATTGCGTCTATAAAAATACTATAATAAATTAATTTATTGCTACTTGTAAAAAACATTAACAAAATGCCTATAAATTAGTGTTAAAAGCTAGGTACAATTAGGAAACATAATAAAAGTTTTTGTAAGGCTTGATCTTAATTGATTGTACTAAATTTTTATGGCAAAATTTGTTTTAATTATCATAAAAGTTACGCAAAGGCAGTGTTGACTTCTTTATAAAATTCTCGTGCCACGGATCACGCTACTTGTACAATAGAAAAAAAATATCCACGGCCGAACATATAACCTCCTCCTTTTTGGAAGTCGGTTAAAAATACAATACTACAATATGATGGCCGCAACTTGTGCGCCAAAATTCGTTTATCGCGCGGATACCGTTCCGGGATAAATGGTATCCAATGACCTTTCCCGGGACTCATAGTATCTCCATATAGGTTTGAGTGTAAAGAGGTAACAGACAAACACTTTTGTAATTTATAATATTAGTATGGATACACACTATACACAGCCGCTGTTATTGACATAAAACTGCAATATAAGAAAGGTGAATTTTACAATAGGTTGTTGTTAACATTTTTAGTAAAAATTGCGAATTAAAATACGAATACGAAACATTAAAATTATATCTAATTAAAATTAACCCCTCTAAGATAAACTACAATAATTGAGTAAAAGCTATAACTCTATCACCTATTTTTATAACCCCGTGTAAGTTGTTGGTGTTAATAGAGTTGGTTTTGTTAGTTCTTTTTGATAGTTTAACAGGGAAAATTATTTGAAAGTTCTTAATCTCACGAACTACTGGAGCAATTTTCATGTTATTTGGCACAGATAGAGTAGACCACGTGGAGGGACATAGGCAATTTTTTACAAGAAAATGTACGAAATTCTTCATTTTGGCGGGCTAAGCAGCGAGGAACGAAAGTTAATAATAATATATATATATATATATATATATATATATATATATATATATATATATATATATATATATATATATATATATATATCACAAAACCCTATACGTCATATGACGTTAGACAATATATATATATATATATATATATATATATATATATATATATATATATATATATATATATATTGTCTGACGTCTGTGTATTTGAAAACAAGATAACAGTAATTCAACTTTGAAAGGAAAAGGCGCGGCCGCGGTGGCCAGTAATTGTGAACAGTAGACCGGGACCTTAGGGTTTTGTGGTTACAATTATTATAGTAGGTACCACATGGACAGTAGCGAGTTACTACAGCCATAATAATGTTAAAAGTATAAAATGGTCTGGTATAATATTATTATAATATATAAATCGATTCTGGCACGCCATACCATTGATTCGATTTCTCTATAAAGGATATTTAATTAAATATTTTGCCCCCTTATTTTATAAATAAAACCGGCCAAGTGCGAGTTGGACTCGCCCATGAAGGGTTCCGCAGCAGCAATAAGGTTTATTTCTATAAAATTTAAAGGTGTTTGATTTATTTTTATATTTGAGCTGATTTAATGAAAGTTAAATTAAGGTTTTTTAATTAATTTATGACGTATAAAAAAAACTACTTGTTAGATCTCGTTCAAACCAAGTTTCGTTGGTAGTTTTTATAATAATGTACATTATATATTTTTTTTAGAATTATCATGCCCCTACTTTAGAAGTTAGAGGGGGGGGGGGGACGATTTTATCACTTTGGAAGAGTTTCTCTCGCAAACTATTCAGATTAGAAAAAAATTATATTAGAAACCTCAATATGATTTTTGAAGACCTATCCATAGATACCCTATTATACGCATAGGTTAGATGAAAAATTTTTTTTTGTTTCAGTTGTACCTATGGGGACCCCTAAAATTTTTAATATAATTTTTCTATTTTTGTATCAAAATCTTAATGCGGTTCATAGACTACATCTGATTACCAAGTTTCAATAGTGTAGCTCTTATAGTTTCGGAGAAAAGTGGCTGTGACATACGGACGGACAGACAGACAGACAGACAGACATGACGAATCTATAAGGGTTCCGTTTTTTGCCATTTTGGCCACGGAACCCTAAAAGTGACTCAAGCGTGAACAAGTAACAGACAGACATACACATTTAAAATAGTAACATACATGTATAATTATTAGTACAGTACTGGATATTTGAGTAAATTAGTTATCCACTACAGTTTTCTAAGCGTTGACAAGTCCAAGTCAGATAGGATTAATTTAATGCAATTTTGAATAGCATAATTAACTTGAGTATACATTTAGACTACCTCAACTTTTCATATGATCTAGAATCTACATTTCAATAATAAAAAGATAATTCTCATTATCAAGGTAAAAATAACTTTAAACAGACTCTAAAAAAAGCTAAGACGTCAGCGTACTATAAATCTTATATCTTTAAGCGAGCAATTCTTGGTAGTTGAAAAACTACCCGCACGCTCGGTTACTGGACGTTCCGGCATGTCTCATTATGTTTAGAGAGAAATAATGCAAAAAATCTTTCTTTCTTTTTTTGGGTACTGCGGCAAGCATAGTTTTGTGCAAACTGGGTGGGAGGGAGATTATATCTTCGAATGATGCGACTCATATAATAATGATCGAACTTCACTTGGTAAGTTCGTTTGATCATTTATTATATTTCTTCGCTTCATTCTTCGATATATAATTATTAACCAGTAGATTTTCAGAGTAACGAAAGAAAGTTTTTTTTTACGAAATACCATATATTCATTATGAACAGTAATCATTATTATATTGGAGAAAGAATTTAACAATAAATAATAATAAAAGTCAGAAAAGAAACGCAAGAAACCTCTATGGTTTGTGATTTAAATGATAACATACTGGGATCATTCAGCGAAACTTTGTTCGTCGATAAAATTATGGCTAAGAAAAAATATCGAAAGTATTGGAGTCGCTAGTCCTGCCTTTCGACTGTCGTCTTACTAATCGTCATTAATGGTGTCCAGTTTCAGTCCCCGTGTCTACGCTCGTATCGACGCTCGTGTCGATGCTCGTATCGACGCTCGTGTCGACGCTGCGCCGATCTCGCACAGCACCTGCTTTATCTTATTTAATATAATCTTGAATAACCATCGCACGGCGTAATAACTTAAATATAACTTGAAACTTCTTTTTTATTAAAAAAAAATTACATAAATTAATAACATCACCGATCCAATCACGCCCGGGAGTTGATGTCTTTGTAATATAAATTTCGATACCGCTATTTAAAACCGTAATTTTTTATTTTGCCGAGTTTTATTAGGCAGAAAGTTTTAAGTCAATGACCAGTATTCAGTTGGTACAGAGTGCAAGAAAAAACAAATAATTTATAAGTGGATCCCGTCCCGGGTACTATACTACTCAGGTATGTATTTATTATGCAGGTATTTTTACCGGAAAGCTTCTTTCGAAAGACGCTTCAGTCTTCACACATTCATCTGAGCCAATGTCACCAACCAATAAAGTCAACATTGTTCATAAACAATGACAGTGCACAGTGATGGCTGTAGAAGATAATATCGTGATTCGTATTACAGCCATTGTCAAATTGTTTGGCTAAGGTTCCGATGGAGTGGACGAAGATCCCTGTAATAAGTCTATTTAGTTAATAAGATTAAACAGAGTATTCATCTAAAATCTAAGTCGAAGTAAAGTATTTTAGAATAAATTTTAAGAAGTCTACTGCTTTAACTGGGTCCAGCTCTGTGGTCGTCGTGATTCTGTTATCGTATTTATCATTGCATATTTTATTTAGTATTAAATATTTTAATCGCTTAAAACTAGTTGCATTCCGTGGCGGGGGTCAGGAATCAGGATATGAAGGTGTCAAAATATCTATCAGTTGAGATAGCTCACGAGTACATTGATTTAACTGTTCTATATTATTTCGTTTTTAATAGGCATATATTATTATATAATATATCTAATATATAAAATTCTCATGTCACGGTGTGCGTGGTTGAACTCCTCCGAAACGGCTCGACCGACTTTCGTGAATCTTATCTTATCCTAAAAATGAAATGTAAGCGCATCTGATAGTCTGTATGCCAAGACTTAAGGCTCTTAATCCGTTAATTAAAATCTTTCGATCGACTAGTGAGTTAATAGAAAACAAGAAGTAGGCTCTTAAATCTATTTTTGCTAGATATCCACTTTTGGGTATTGGCTTGAAAGCCTTAAAAGTTAATTTTCCAAATTAACATGTAATTTTGAAATAAACTAACGAAGTGGTTTCAAATTTAAAATAATTCAATAATTGTATTTAAAATAAAATACAATATTTTCCGCCGCTTTGTTTGGGGAAAAGAAAATCTTTGAAATAAGGTAACCTTCGATAAACCCTTACCCACACGAAGATATAATTTTAAATTCTAATAGTTTATTGATGTCATGATGTATATTAAACTAAGCCAGTGGTCCCCAAACTGTTTTTGTTTTTGGAACGAAGTTCCCTAATTTTTTTATTTTTCATGCGGGCCGCAAACATATTTGGTCTTGGTGTCGCGGGCCGCAACAAACATTTTTAGGTTTACAAATAACGTAATTTAAAATTAACGATTTACAAGTGAAAAAAGACTTTCACGTTGACTATATAATATTTTGCCCGTGGGCGTGAATTTCAAAATGATTTAACATCACGCGGGCTACAAATAAAGTCCCGGTGGCCTGCATGCGGGCCGCGGGTTGGGGATAGCTGTGTAAAGCCCACAATAATTATAATAGTAACTATACTACTATAAAATATATATAAAATTAACTGTCAGCACTATGGCTGCGGTGTTGAGCGCTTAGTCGCCTCAACGCTCTTCGAACTAGAAAGAGGTTGATTGTAGCGGTATAGTACTAGCGGCGCCAGCCGACCTTTACCAGCTCTGCCCCCCCCCTCCCCTTTTTGACGGGTAGCGGGAAGGGTTTGCTAGAGCCCAAAAGGTACCCGATTGATGGGATGTACTAATTTCTGAGAACAAATACTGGAACTATCCAACGAAACAATAATAATCTCGGTCTGATATTGAGACAAGACTTATCGAGTCTGAGTGTTATAGGTTTCCGTTACGAAGTTTGATAATAATTTATATCGAGATAAATCAGATACTGTTGATAAGTCTGATCATATCGAGACTTTGTTAGGTGAGACCTATAATGATTATAATCGATCGAAATGGAATCGATCTGCAACACTTATTATCAGCAATGTTTTATAAGAAGTAGCTCAACTTAATCGTTTTTGGGATCATTTAAAAGAATAATCTGGCGAATCCAACGAGGGTGCACCTAACGCCAGTAGGAGCCCTGGATCTATCCGGATCTGGTCCGGTTCTATCAGTGCCGGTACTCGGGAAGGCTTCGGGTTCATTCGTAACCTGATCGTCCCGTACCTATATTGGTCACTTTTAGTGATATTTTCCCGATTGTCTGGTCTTAGTAACCTAAAAAATAAATATTGGGGTAGCTCGTTATAATCGATTTATTTATCGATAAAATATGTTGCAAAAAATATTGAGGGTAGTAACTATAACGTTACGTAGATATTAAGTAAGTTTCGTTATGTACACTCGCGGTGTATCCCGAGTCCCCAAAATTGGTGCAAGATTTATTTAATAATAATAATTATATACCGGCAGACATAGTAAATCATAATCGTAGTTCTATATTTAGAACAAAAGGATCGCGCGAGATGCGCATTGTTTGTTAACTGATGAGACTCGCAGTCTATCTAGTTATTAGCTCGAAATAGCTATTCTCTATAAAGCATATAATAATTATGTAGTTATATTTATAGAACAAAGAGCGCGGGAAAAACGCGCGGTAGTTGCAAATTCTTTATTTTTAAGCATTGTCGGAGACTCGTAGTCAATCCATACATAATGTTGATTTGAAAAATATTAATATATATTTTAAATTGTAATTAACTCGCAGTTAATCCCCTCAAACCAGCCAACATAGTATTGTACTTCTATTTTTAGATAAAACATCGTCAGAGACCCGCGGTCAATTCCGATGCATAAGGATTATGTTTAGAGACTCGCAGTCAATCCACACATTATAGCGGTTAATAAAATAACTCGCTGTTAACCCTCAAACCGGCAAACTTATAGTTCTATTTATAGAACAGATAAAGCATCGTCAGAGACTCGCAGTCAATTCCGATGCATATAAATTGTGCTTAGAGACCCGTAGTCAATCCACACATTATGGCGGTTTATAAAATAACTTAATATATAATTAAGCTTGCAGTAATTAACTTGCAGTTATTTCCCCCAATCGGACAAACATATAGTTCTATTTATAGAATAGGTAAAACATCGTCAGAGATCCGCAATCAATTCCAATGCATATTATAGAATATAGATTGTGTAAAAGGACTCACGGTCCAAACACACTGTACTTATTGACTCACAGTCACAGTACGACGTACGTGCCGGTTAGTTAAAATAATTGCAGTAATCACCTGCAGTTGTTTCCCCCAATCCGGCAATCATATAGTTTTATAATTCTATTTATAGAACGGATAAAGCATACATAATATTATAGATCATGTATAAAGACTCGCAGTCCCAACACATTGTATGTTTATTGACTCGCGGTCGCAGTACAATCCGGTTAGTATTGAATATACTTGACTCGTCTAGGCTTCGGTAGTGCCTGCCGTTTATTTAAGTATTTAATAGTACTCTGTGTGTCCGTAACAGTACTTACATGTATTTTCTTACAACACGATAAAATAACACTGACTTTAGTTACTTCCAACACTGACTCAATCATTTTAATAATTATTATAACCAGCTGCAGCGCTTTGGCATGGTTACTAAGTATTCGTGCTCGCGTTGCCTCGCGTTAACAAAGAATGAGACATGCCGGAACGTCCAGTAACCGAGCGTGCGGGTAGTTTTTCAACTACCCACATACGTCTTTGAAAAAAACGCGATTGCCTAGCAGATACAGAGGTACTACTGGTTAATAATTATATATAATCTATACTAATCTATACTTCTATACTAATATTATAAAGCGGAAAACTTTGTTTGTTTGTTTAATTGTAATGAATAGGCTCAAAAACTACTGTACCGATTTTAAAAATTCTTTCACCATTCGAAAGCTACATTATTTACAAGTAATATAGGCTACTTTTTATTTTGGAAAATATAGGGTTCCGTAAGATATTTGGGTTTTTCTGACACAAGGTGAAAAAATCAACCAGAAAAGTTACTTATTTTGCGTACGCTGCCTAAACTATAAAAGATAGAACCATCCAACCTACCAAGTAAATGTAGATCTTCTAAATATCTACAAAAATGTCCGCGACACACTATACCTATCTAATCAAGTGAGGTACAAAAACCATTTTTTTATTAAAAAATCTTGATTTTTTTTGGACTATATTTAAAAGCATTTATTTTACTCATGATAATCCTTATCCAAATTAATTATTTCATCACAAAGTACAGTTTGTGTAGATAATATTTGGTGTTTGAATGATTAAAATTGGACGTTTGCTTTAGAAGTTATGGTGAAATTAATAATTGCGATTTGCGCCCGTTTCGAAGTGGGCGCCAAGGCGGGGGTGCGTAGTAGCAAAGATTATGATCGGCCCTGCAGCTGGTGAATTAGCTCATTATATCAAGAATACCAACGATCGATGATTTGCCTATACCCTGCAAAAGGCTCCAATTTTCTGTGAGACGTAGCTTTTGCGGCGGTACAGACCAATGCGGGCGACGGCCCACGGGTAGTAATCTATACTAATATTATAAATGCGAAAGTATCTCTGTCTGTCTGTCTGTCTCGCTTTCACGCCAAAACTACTGAACCGATCGTAATGAAATTTTGTACACAGATAGTCTAAAGCCTGAGAAAGGACATAGGCTACTTTTAACCGGAAAAAGGGGTTGTAAGGGGGTGAAAATGCGTAAATTTATTCAAATTAAGTTAGTTCCAAAAATTTATAATAGATAGCGCCGCGCGTCTCCTACATCGCGCTATCGCTTACTCATGCATCTTTCTATAAGAGGTGTTACCATGTTGGTATATGAATTACTTATAAATGTTTATTGAACTAAATATTAACTCTATTTTACAATATTAGATTACTTTTAAATGGCGCACAGAGTTACAGTAAGGCAAGAGGTAGCTGTCAACTCTGTGCGCCATTCAGGGGAGTGACGTAACTAGACCACCTCGTCGTCCCAAGCCCAACGACTTGCCCAATGGCAGTCATCATCCGACGAAGCTAAAGAGGGCAAAAAAAATGCGTTTTTCGATTCTTGCGACTGTTATGCACGTCGATAGTGAATAACTCACTACTCAGTACTTTATCTACGCAGTGATGAGTGACGAAACCTTAAACCTACCCTGCTAAATAGTTTATGGGTAAAGTTAAAGTTATGTGATGGGGGGGCTAAATAAGCTTTAGGTTTAATTTTTAAAAAATGAATTATTATGTGAGCACTGCACAGCTGTTTTTGGGTATTTTGATTTGAGGGGTACCAGGGTTTTAAAAAGCTTTTAAATTTGACACCAATTTTGTTGACACCGCGCGCTTTAAACTGAAGTCCACGCGGACGAAGTCGCGGGCAACAGCTAGTAATGAATATAAATCAAAACTGCTGAATCGATTTTAATCATTTTTTCAGTGGCTATATATTTTATTCCCGTGTGAAGCCGGGGCGGGTCGCTAGTATAAAAATAAGTATATAATTGTAATCTGGGAATCGGCTCCAACGATTTTCATGAAATTTAGTATATAGGGGGTTTCGGGGGCGATAAATCGATCTAGCTAGGAACCATTTTCATAAAATGTCATTTTATGTGTGTTTTTTGAACTTTTTGAATACCGAGCGAAGCTCGGTCATATAGCTAATATTTCCTAGAATGAGTAACGTTTTCGTAACGGTAAAATATTATCGTTTCATATGACACTCATAAATGAGTAGCAATAACTTTTCTTCTTTAAAAAGTTTGAATTTTTGACACGATAAAAATTTTAAAAATTTGTAAATATAAAAATTATTATAATTGCTAAGATTTTTTTAATGCAATAAGGGGGCAAACGAGCAAACGGGTCACCTGATGGAAAGCAACTTCCGTCGCCCATGGACACTCGCAGCATCAGAAGAGCTGCAGGTGCGTTGCCGGCCTTTTAAGGGGTAATAGGGAAGGGTAGGGAAGGGAAAAGGGTTGGGGATTGGGCCTCCGGTAAACTCACTCACTCGGCGAAACAGCGCAAGCGCTGTTTCACGCCGATTTTCTGTGAGGACGTGGTATTTCTCCGGTCGAGCCGGCCCATTCGTGCCGAAGCATGGCTCTCCCACGTCAGATTTTCTACGTCATGGATTTAACATTAATTACACTATTAGTGAAAATTTTCTCAGTTTGTAGAACTTTGTGGGTGTAATAAAAGAAGAAAAAAATATTTCTTAATTTCGACATCAACGCGCTCACTGCTGTATTCCAAAATATGTAACATAAAAATAATTTTAACAATAAACTTTTATGATAAATTAAAAAAGTCACGACAACAACATTTCTGAAGATAATATTGGGGATTAAGTTATACTGTTTAGAGTTTTAAGTAAGTCTGACAGTAGGTATACCCACGACTTATTTAGATAACCTAAACAGCTATTCTTGATCAGTAAGCTATCACTCTTTGGCAACAAATAACCTCAGCTTAGCTTTATTGAAAATATTTATTTTATAGCAGATTGGAAAAAATATTAAGGGGCCGGGCTACCCTCGAAATTCTCATACATACGTAATACCAAAATCATTTTGTCATACGAAAATATTTAACATGTTTGAGTTATTTTTCAGCTTAAAATAGTAATTACCTAGGTTCCTGAACAAAAATTAACTTCAAAATATTTAAACACTAAAAATATATTATTTGTGTATACATTTTTTTTACTAAATTTACTACTGAATACTTAAACACTAAAAAATATATAAATAATAGTAAATTTACTACAAAATATTTAAATACTAAAAAATATTTTTTTGAGTTGAAATATTTTGTAGTAAATTGGATATTTATTTATATATTTTTTAATGTTTTACTCTATTTTTTAGTGTTTAAATATTTAGTAGTAAATTTAGTAAAAAAAAATTATACACAAAAAATTTTTTTTGTGTTTAAATATTTTGAAGTTAATTTTTGTACAGGAACCTAGGTAATTACTATTTTAAGCTGAAAAATAACTCAAACATGTTAAATATTTTCGTATGAGACGTAGGTATGTATGAGAATTTCGAGGGTAACCCGGGCTCTTAAGACAGGTTACAACTTTTTTATTTCGTTCGGTAAGTTTATGTAAATAATATATAATTTTATACATTTCAAACGGAAAATGAAGAAATTAAGAAAGATAAGGATTCCTAATTAGGCTATAAACGTCTACTCACTGTCAAGATGAATTATTCAAATATTCCAGCTTTATCAATCTTGTCTGCTACAGTTGTGTCTAAAAGTTGTGTTATTGGAAACATTAGAATTTAGAAGCGTATCTACTCATGAATTATAGTGTATTATGTGATTAATAGGTACTAAATTAGCTATAAACGAAACTGGTATGATCGAGGTTCAATGATCTGGGGTCATTGCCAAATAAACAAGCCAGTATCGGCCGATGGGCGCTTAAAATGTTGCTTTTTGAAGTTCTCCTCTTAGCGGACCGAATCCAGACTAGTCAGGACGTGCTACATTTTAGTCACCTATTTGGCCATAAGAGCGAGGGGATCGTCTGCTTTTATTAGTGTAACACAATCTTTGGACTTCTCGTCTTAGAGATTTAAGTGTATCGAAAACTTTCGGCTCCGCCAGACATCGTTATTGTAAAATGATACGCCTCATAATTTGCTTATTAATTTGTGTCTTTATTGACGATGGGAACACTTTTGCAGTGGTAAGAATAAATTTCAGTTATAATAGCTGTAAACACCTAATAATTTTTAGCAATTAAATATGAAATATTATTATTTGATTTTTAAAATGCGTTCAATAAAAGTTGCTATTTTTTGTTTCTTATAATGTTTTTATCGTTACTTATAAATATTAATAATGTATATTATTTATTAAAATGTATATTGTGTACAGTTTTATAACTTTTACCAACAACTACTCCTGCTGAGTTAATGGATACAATATTTAGTTGTAAACTTTATAAAGTCAGTACAGTTAGTTCATAAAAAACTATAACGCTGAGAAACCAGAGTCAGCTTCGTTTTTAATTTTCAAATAAGGTATTCTTAGATTAGTTAAGGTAATATTACGAAAAAGAGTTTTTTTTTCTATTTAGGTGTACCAAAAACCTCCGCAATTCACGTTTAGGTACCGATTTTTAACATCACCACCACCACCAACAACAACATCAACACCAGAACCTCCAGCATCATCTTGCCGAGACTGTAGTAAGTATTATTTTTATATCTGATGTAAGGTTTTTTTTAGAATTATTATTTGAAATTACGTATTCGAAACGAATGTAAAGTGTCCCACAAACACGCTGTCAATATGTTCATACTGTTCTGAATCGATGTTTTTTGCCAATTATATTTTATTGAGTCCTTAGGCTTAAGAGACCGTATACGAAATTTGCCGATTTCGATGATTTAACAGACGTGATTTAACAGTTAAAATACAGTATGTCTAGTTTTAATGCGCAACATGTAAGATCATTTCAATTATAATCTAATGTTAATGTTTTTTAAGTATTTTTAAATAATCCAACTCAAACCCGCGACAGTTTTGTGATTTTTGCTGTAAAAGGTTTAGAATATCACCTGTTTATGGATTGTATTTACGTCTTAAAGGTATGAAAAAAATACAATGTACTGTTGAGAAAATCGTCTATACAATGTTGGAATTACTTTTTACCACTTTAATATGAAATAGTTGAGTAAGAAAATATGTTACTCGGCAAAATTTTAGAGAAAATGGGCAAAGAATTGCTGTTAATTTCCGCTACTTGGAGCTGTAATTTATAAAAAGAAAACGACAGAAATAATCTATAGATAAAATTTTATCCAATGCGAGAAAATTGAATAAAAAAACAAATTGTGCTAAAAAACACGGCAGTCCGCGCTTAAATATATTTTTAAATCTAATAATTAATATATAAATATATATATATATATAATATATATATATATATATATATATATATATATATATATATATATATATATATATATATATATATATATATTTTAATCTATTAAGGAAAAAAAACCAAATAATACTTTTGTAGCGAACCTTTGCAATTTCATATTCATCAGCAAAGTTTCGTATACGGACTCTTAAGAAAGAAATATGATGGAGATAAATAAAATGAATTAGGTATGCTATAAATCTGTAATCTGTAGGCTCACGCCAAGACTCATAAAACTTTTGCTTTCACGGTTGCAATTAAGAAATTATTAAGATTTTTATTTTACGGTCGAGTTTTTTCATTGAGAAATCAAAAGTGAATAAAAATGTTAACGATTTTAGCGTATTTATTGCAATAAAGTTAATTTGGTTGTGCACCAAACTAACCTAACCTAACCTAATACGACGAAAGTTAAATTTACGTTAGATGCGAGTATCTTTTTATGGAAAATTAGCTAGAATTTATTTTAGAACTACAATTTACTTTTGCTCTATGTAGATACACGAACATTGCATAGATTGCTTTTGGTGATGTGAAAATCGTACTTACTTTTGTTTTTTAAATTTTTTAAATCGTGAAAGCGTAAGCTTTGAAACTCAAAAGGAGTGCTATAGTTTATTCGCATTAAATTAAAGAGTGACGTCATTATCGATGTCAAAACTAGCCAATAATAAGTCTACTGAGGGTTTTATGGCGCTATGTAGCCGAAGGCTCTATCTTATTTTCTTGTTCTGAGGCTCTATCTTATCAATTTTTGTGTCAAACAGTTGTCATATTATTATGTCACGAAATAGCTTCCACATGTCACGATATAGCTATTATATGTTTGTCTGACACTGGTCTAACACGACATTTGACATGAAAGATTCTAGCGTCCCTCTGGTGGCATATATAATATATATTATGTTATATGGAAAACAATAATTGTATGGCATAATACATAATCGATTCTACTCATAGCTTTTGGATTCTACATTGTAACATATCTGCTCGATGTAAATACTTGATGAGTTTTATTTCTAGGTTGTGGTGAGCGTAATGAGGATCTCCGAGTGGTTGGTGGTACGGAGACGGACGTGAACGCTTATCCGTGGACCACCAGGCTGATCTACCACAATAGCTACGGCTGCGGATCCTCCCTCATCAACGATAGATACGTCATTACTGCTGCTCATTGTGTTCAAGGGTAAGGGTAGAGTAATTTTTAGGGTTCCGTACAAGGAACCATTATAGTTTCGGTCTGTCCGTCCGTCTGTCTGTCCGTCTATCTGTCTGTCCGCGGTTTTGCTCCATAGGACCTACAAAGCTGTAATTTGGCATGGCAACAATCTTCTTCTTCTATCTTCTTCTTCTTCTTCAAGAAATCTTAAAAAATAATAATTTTTTGGTACCTTCCATACACATCAAGCGGGGATGAATTTTTTTTTTGCGTCCACCCAATCGTGTGGGATGTCGTTGGATAGGTTTTTCAAAACTATTATGAGTACTTATAGATTATTTTTCTATTTAGGGATTCGTTTGTGAAATATTAAGTTCTAAAGTGGAAAAAATCGTTAGAGTCCAGTGTCCCCCTTTCTACCAGCTAAACGGTTGCTTCTGGAAATGTGAAAAAATTCACGGGAGTAGGAAATATGCTGAATTTAAAAAGAACACTATCACGGCTAAGAAGACTTCATAAGTTATTGAGTAATAGTCGATCAACTAAAAAAATGTATTCGGCGAAGTACTTATATAAAGGAAGTTATCGTTCAAATTCCTTTGAAAGTAACTGATATGATGTTGTTAGTAGTGTAAAACACGTTATAAAATATGTACATTCATTGACCACACAAAAATTAAAAAAAAAACTAGCGGTATTACGGAACCCTATATTGCGCGTGGCCCGACACGCACTTAGCCGGTTTTTATATTCCTTAGTGTCAACCACTTACGGGCGCGCACTATTCGGCACTAGCACCACCCATCATTTGGATACTGTATGAAGCTACATGCCCTGCCTGTAACTCAACATTGAACTCAGCAAGCGATATTTTATCCGACGTTGAAAAATTATTTACTACACTACCATACTTTATATTATATATATTACCTAATTGTGTATTTCATGGATCCACACATCAACAACTCGAAGATATTAAAATAAACTATGCTCCCCAGGTTCATGTGGTTCATGTTCCGTGTGAAGTTCGGTGAACACAACCGCTGCGAGTACAAGAAGGACGAGTACCCCATGATCCGCTACATCACGCGCATGTACGTCAACAACTTCACCATCACGCACCTGACTCATGACCTCGCGCTGCTCAAGCTGAACAAGCCCGTGCAGTACTCGCATCGGGTGCGACCCGTGTGCCTGCCTAAGCCATGTAGGTACATAATGTGTTAAGGTGTTAATATTAGTAGGACAAACCAACCTAATATAAATTCAAATGACTCGTTGCTGTGCAACTTTATACTAGTGTGTACTTTCACATTGTACCATCGAGGAATTTCTTCAATGGTATAATGTGAAAATACCTACGTCATTTGGTCGGCTTACATCAATTTAGTGTTAGCTGGGATCGGTCTGAAGGGTTTGCCTTAACACGACCAAATTACTTAGGTCCGCGATGTGCCTAGGAATTAACTTCATAATCTCGCACCATAAGCATCACTTTCCTTGCAAGGGCTGAAAATGGTTGTGCTGTTGTGCAGTATTTTAGTACTTTCGAGTTCAACCTATGTGTAGGCTGTAAGTTCAGTAAACTATACACTATACAGTGTATTGATAAAACATCCACATGAATAATAAATTTGACTGTAATGCTACGTTGCGCACTTAGCAATACTTATCCTATATGCATGTGTTTTCGATAAGCCTACGGACTGCAGGAGCGCGACGTCTTCGTTTGCAACGGGTGGTCTGTTCTATGACTACCCTCGAGAGTAAAATATGTTGGACAACTCGAGGGTAGTCGTAGAACAGATCGCCCGGTGCAAATGAAGACGTCGCGCTCCTGCAGTCCCATCGTGACCACGGCCGTTGCAACACGGCCAAAACGTCGAGAAAAAGTATGTACTCGTAGTAGCATTACTACTTGAATATGTCGCGTTAAGTCCCGATTAATAAGTTTTAATTATTCACACTTATTGACAAATTCAATAACACTATCATAAAAAAGGCGTAAACAGTCGTTGGTACATCATAAATTACCATTAACGTGTAAACCTCAGCAGGAAAATATTGGTATCGTATTTCTGCGAATCTTCAGATCTTCCATTTAATTAGAACCCAAGCGACAGACTCAATAAAAAGTATTTTTATAACCCTTCTGCTTTAAGCGTTGCGATGACAGTTGACATATTTTATTGGGCGGTTTATTTCCAATCAACCTGTTTGGCCCCTGGGTACATAATTTAGGACATGAGTGGATGAACTGGCTAACAACATACGAGCAATTACTTTTATCTTATAATTTGAACAAACCTTGTAACTCACCTATTTCATTATCTATAGCTCATATTATTATATCTAGCTGTACATAGAATCATTTTTTTCCAAATAATTTTCCCGGTCCTAAAGCCTCTATTTGTGCAAAAACCGACAGCTTTCAAATTGTTAGTTTCATGGCACCTCAATTGTCACCTTCTTTTCAGCTCATTACGAGGATTCTTTGTTCGTGGGGACGACGGCGACTGTGGCTGGTTGGGGGGCGATGTCTGAGGGTGGGAACTGGTCGTGTACGCTGCGAGAGGCCCAGCTGCCCGTACTCAGCAACTACGAGTGTAAGAACACTAAATACAACGAGTCCAAGATCCAGGAGGGACATTTGTGTGCCGGGTACCCTAATACTGCGCATGTCGATGGATGCACTGTAAGTTTATATTGATAGAGTTGTAGGACGCGGATCAACTAGCTTTAGTTTTAAAGTTTTAAAGTAGTTGTAAGACCCTTCTGCTACATTAAGATTTTGAAGAATCTAATACCAATTTATAAAGAAATCCAAAAAAAATATCTACAACATATATTTAAATGTCTAAATAACACAAAATACCTGCAAAGCCAATTTTGCTACATTTTTTTTACAATTTTGTACAAAGTTGTAATTGCTACATTATTTTTTCATCATACTTAATATAATTTTCTATTTCTGCAGGGTGATAGCGGCGGGCCGTTGATCGCTGAAAACAAGGACCACGCTTTTGACTTAATTGGTAAGCGATTTAATTTATATTTCGAATTCTCATTTGTAATAAAGAGAAAATGATACTAAATAAACTTTTTTTTCAGGTGTCGTGTCATTTGGTTATGGATGTGCAAGAAAAGGCTTTCCGGGAGTATACACAAGAATCACCAAATACCTGGACTGGATTAAGGAACACACCGATGATGCCTGTTACTGCGATTACTGATAAAATAATTTATGACATTCTTCGCCTGAAATCGATACTCAGAAATTGCCATTTTACGAAATAATGCCATTTTCATTGATTCATTGCCTGAAAGGTATACTCAAAAGTCATCTTCATATTGTATCAAAACGCAATAAGTAATCTTATGTCTTATTTGTAATTAATGTGATACATTATAAGATTATGGTAAATAATGCTCAGCAGAAGCATAATTTTTTAAAATTTTTTTAGGAAAATATTAATACTACATTTATAATGTATACAGTATTAATGCGAAATTATCTTAGGATAAAATATAATATCCTCATTAGCAATTTTGTATGTATTTGAATAAAATTCTACATACCTACTTTAGAAAAATATTTTAGGTTTAATATCTAATATTAATTCGCAATTAGGTACTATTAAAATATGTAATGTATATTGCAACTTGTATAAAACTGTGTTTTACTTTTCCTACATACACTAGAGCAGGGGTTCCCAACCTGGGGGTGATTACCCCTGCGGGCGTAAAATAGCTATTTTAAAGGGGTAACAGAGGTGGTACCTAAAATAGGTGAATTGGCAGAAAATTTTTAAAATTTTATAAACTCTGTACATTTTGGACAAAACCAGCTACACATTTTCAGATCTCTGTCCCTATAATGCAATTATAGGGACAGAGATCTGAAAATGTTTGTTATACCGTTAGTTACCAGCTGTGAACGCGAGAGCGGCCTCTCAACAAAACAACAAGTTTCTCTAACAGGCCATAGGGGTAACAGCTCATAAAAGGTTGGGAACCACTGCACTAGAGTGTAAGCTAGTGTAATTTTTCATTCATCCATAATAAAGTGAATAAGAAAAGAGTTTTTTTATTCTCGATACCGGCTATTTTATCAGTGAACTATTAACAAGCTTATATCATTTTATCAAAAATTCCAATACAAACTCGAAAGCTCTACATTTTTAAATTATAGTATTATCGCCATAATAATTATTTGCTAAATGTGCCAACTGTCAGGGCAGAATAATAAAATTAATTACATGTATTTTAACGAGTCCTTAACATCTGTATCCAAAGGACATTTATTTACTTAGCAACATTGACTTTCATTGCCTATGCAATTTTTATAAAAACAAAAACAAATGTGAGTTTTGTTAATGTTGTAGAAAAAGTTTCTACGCAGGACTTTTCCTTATTTATATTCAGAGCTAAGTTATTAGCTAGTTTCATGCCTAGTTTAGTATGCAGTTCAGTGATCCTGGGACTAGAAATAGGCTGCGCGGGCGCAGGTGCAACAACCTCAGTCCCTCTCAGCCTCCCGGGCCGGTGCGCTCCTGTTGCGTAATAATACTCAATACACATAATATTAGTAGAGTCAATATTAGTGAAAATTAGGAGAGTTTACCTAAATTGAATAATACTCATTATCATATTAGTAAATTCAATATAGTGGGAATCAGTATAGTTTAATTTAGTTGAGTTTTGAAAGTAAAATGTGGAAATCAATTTTGTTCGCTTTGCTCTACAATTGTGATTTTTGGGTAAGTTTTGTTTAAATAAATTAATTCAAAGAAAATGTTTTTGTATTTTTTGCATAAGGAATTTGAATACGTTTTTGCGTATAAGTTATAACGTATTCCAGTGATCGTGAATTTAAAATATTACGTAATTTAGGGGTAATTGTAACTTTACAAAATCTTTACTTAGACTAAAATATTAAACGCCAGTAATTTTATGTCACATAGAGTATGTACATTGTACTTTATTAATTTTTTAAGGTGATTGGTGAGAAGATAGAGTATACTACGGATGACCCATATTTGCCCGTGGACACAGAAGATTTCACAGCAGAACCCGATGGTTTCGATAATATTATGAATGACGAACGATACAGGTGCAATTGTAGTAAGTAAAATTTGAGTACCCCTTAAGTGTTTAAGTATTTGTAGGTATTGTTTTGAAATATTTTCTGTTTGTCTGAATAAGTACTCGTATTAATTCAAAAATATTCTGCCATGTCTAATTCTAAATTTTATTCTAAACTTTTAGAGTAAAATGTATGTCTGTATATTGTTATAGTAGAGTCATTGCCTGTCTAGAGTGTAAACGAAAATACAAAGTTACTACGTCTTTAAATATTTTTCTTTGCATACAAAACAATCTTTACAAAGTAAACAAAGCGTTCAATTTGTTTTTCAATATTTGTGTTGTTTTGTTTGCCTCTACCACCCACTGTTGGCTTAGCGGCGTTAGAGGCGTGAAATTATTATGGAATAGGCGCGGAATTTTATACATTTCTTGTATCTAACAGCGAAAACAAATTTTGAATTGCATATTATTACAGTAATAATATTTACCAGTAAAGCCTTAAATATTTGATTCTTGCAAGTGTATCAACACGGGACTTACCTACATAATATTATACTGTGCACTAGTTTATTTGTGTCTTGAGATTTCTTTCTTGTTGTGTGCTGTGTGCTAAGTAAAGTTTTTTTTAGTTATTAATGCTTTCCTTCACGAGTTTGCACTCTGTAATTTTTAGGCACTACGTTCTCAGATGTCGACATTCAGCGATATTCTTAATAATTGGATGGAAAATAGGAAATGAACGTTATACAACTATACTGGAAATTTCAATTGTCGTAAAGGTTTTTTTGGCGAAAATAAGTCATATACCGTTACTTAAATATATAAATAATTTTTCCCAAAATGTCCTTTACGACTGTTAAAATTTCTGGTATCGACAACTTTTGTTTAGGATGTGGGGAGAGGAACGAAGCGCCGCGCATCACGGACGGCGTGGAGACGGCAGTGAACGAGTTCCCCTGGGTCGCACGGCTGTCCTACTTCAACACCTTTTACTGTGGGGGAACACTCATCAACGATAGATATGTCATGACAGCAGCACATTGTGTCAAGGGGTAAGTAATACAAGGTGTAACTGTAACAAAACAAACTGGTAATACTTCAGGGTTTGTATGTCTCCCTTATACGTATAGAGTTCACTGTGAAAGTAGCAGTGCTGAAAGAGATTTGTTTGTGATTTGTATGGGCAAGCGCCCGAATGTCATACATTTTCTAGTAAGTATAAAAATAAAATTATTATTTCAGCGCTGATACTTTTAGTGTCTAAACTCTAATGCCGAAGTTCCGTGGCGGAAGTTCAGCATGATTACATCAGCAATGCCAAACGCGTACAATATAACGCGGCGTAATGTGGGCATGGTGTGTCATTGGAAATTATAAGTACATTGCAGGCGGAATCATCCCAAAATTCCGCCGCGGACATGGTGTGCTTAGACATTACAGCGAACTCGATGTAGGGTACCCACTATCCACGTGTATCCTGAAGTATTATGTTTATAACTTAGTTTTGATTTCGATTTATACGCGTCCGCGCAACCAAGCGGCCCGGTCGCGACAATTAGTATACAGTAACGATGTATACACACAATAATTATTATTTATTGCTTGTGATCTCGTGGCGTAGCGGCAATTGAATGGAGATTCTTGAGGAATTATTAAATTCTGGGACACATTAGGATGTTAAGGCATAGATGCCATGATGTATGAGTAGACTCAAAAAGTATAGTTTTATAATATGACTCACATGTTGTATAATTAAGAATTTTAAGGAAAATTTTGTAAAACAGGTATTCAAAATATTCAAATTACTCTGGATTCTGAGAAATAATGAAAAAAAGTTTTTAAATGATTTTATCTCTGTCGGTTGAATTTTTTAAATCCCTACGGTTTTGTAGAAACGAGGAGCCCTAAGGTGATTTGTCCTAAAGCCATTAAATTAATTTAAGTCGCAATAAAATCCTTAAAAGTTGTTTTATTCAAATAAGTGCTGTCTATATAAAGTTAAAATTATATCTACATTCTACAGAATAATAAGGTAGCGATCTCCACTAGGTACTCTAGACGAATTTAAGATTATAATATAGCTAAGCTTGCGGTAAATTATTGGAGTCGATAAGTATATTAACACTTTAAAATATCTATTAGTGATATACTGATATTACAATATTAAAGGCTTTCAACACAATAAGACTGTGGTAGCCAAAATAACGGTCTTTCTGACAAGATGTAGTAATGCTGTTATTAGGAATTAAATTTGAATGAAAAAATAATAAATATGATAATATTTTCGATATGATCAATTTTGGCTTCATATTTTATCTTAATCGATTAATACAATACATAAAAATGTCCGCGCAGAAATAAATGTGGAGTAGCTTCTTTTATATTTGGAGAATATGCCAGTAGAAAACTCGTAAAACTTTAAAAACCCTAAAGATTTCAAAGAAAAAAAAAATAGAAATGTTTCTCTTATATTTATCTCTCTATAACCATCCGTGGATCTATATTCAAATAATCCAGAAATAACATTGAATAATTTTGATAATATTTTGTATACCTACCTATCATGATCGTAGCGCGAAAAAATCCCTAATTTTCTGCGAGCCGCGCATCCAAACTCGTTTTATAATTAACGAACATGATGACCCTTGTTTTACAAAAGTAATTTAAGGGCTGAATTGGAATATTTTTTATACCTTTCGTTCTTATCGGCAGATTAATGTGGTTCATAATAAAGGTGACATTGGGAGAGCACAACCGCTGCAACAAGACCTACAAGCCAGAAACACGTTTTGTGGTTGAGGTGGTTGCCCGGAACTTCACATATACCACATTTAAGGATGACATCGCACTCCTAAAACTTAACGACTGGGTCGATATTAGGGACACGATCAAGCCCATATGCCTACCGCACAGCGACGGTAAGTGCAAAACTACTTGGTTGATATGGATTGGACCCTTTTTAAGGATAAAACAAAAACACTAAATGGTCCTTACAACATGCTGGTTTATAACCAATTTGACACTTTTGGTATAAATTACGAAGAAAAAAACAAAAGACTAATAAGATTATGGTATGGTTAAATTTCGTTTCGAAATTAATTATTTCAATATTTCTTTGAATTTTAGAAAATGTATAAAATCAAAAAATATTATGCTATTTAATTTAAAGTATCTTGGATTTATAAAAATATACTTACCAAAATATATTTCTGAGTAGGAGATATTTAAATTATTACTTCTAATACCTACAGTAGATCTGTTTTGTTTTAGAAAAGGATTACGTGGGAGTAAAAGCCATAGCTGCAGGTTGGGGCTCGACAAACGAAAAAGGCAATCATTCCTGTGTTCTATTAGATGTTGAACTACCGGTACTCAGTAATAAGGAGTGTAAGAACACAAAGTATGACTCGGAGATGATAGACAGTGCTATGCTATGCGCAGGTTTTCCAGCGGAAGGAAAAAAGGATACCTGTCAGGTAACATATTTTTTTAAATTTTTATTTTTAAAGTAATAAAATAAGCTTATTTATTTTTCTTCTTATTTTTAGGGCGACAGTGGTGGACCATTGACAGCAGAAAGAGAAGATAAGAGATACGAGCTTTTAGGTAACGAATTAGTTAAAACTTTTGACTGTAGAGAACTTGAGTCATGAGTTGATATTGCGCACAAGTGTAGAACGGCGCAGTTATTTGAAATTTTAATTTCGTATTGCTTTTGTTTATCGTCGAGTCGTACCTCCTTTTGTTTTGAAGTCAGCTGACCTTTTAGTAGTAATATTCAAAAAAGTATTGTTTTCTAGGTGTGGTCTCATGGGGAATCGGCTGTGGCCGTCTCGGTTATCCCGGCGTCTACACGAGGGTCACAAAGTTTCTCTACTGGATACGACACAACTCTAGAAAAGGCTGTTTTTGTGCCGACTAAATAAAATTTAATGTTAATTTCTTATGAGTTATGACAATAAGTGCCTTGCTGATATGAGAATTTAATAACATTACTTTTCTAAATATTTAAATGAGATGTGATATCATACAAAATACTTGTGGTTTTTTTCGCATTAATTCTATAAACAAATACAATGATTTAAAAATTGCCTGTTACAGAAAATATTGTGATAAAATTAAAATAATACAAATGATTCATATAATTTATTTATAATTACTCTAATTAAAAATAACAATTAAAAATATTAAGCTTTAGCTGAATTTCTTTTTATAACATTTACATTCATAACGTCGTTTTCATGGTACAGAGGTAGACCTTCTCCTTTGATCAGAACATTCGGGGGTTCGTAGGTGACATTGTAAGTAGGGTTCAGAGGATGTAGGGGACCAATGGCAGATACGGCTTTTTTACTTTCCTCATTTCCTAAATCATAATGCGTCCCATCTCCAGATTTTTGTATACGTCTTCGCACCTGAAAACATTTATGAGTTAAGCTTTTAAGAACGATTAACTTTAAGAACGAATTACATAATATATGAGTCTATCATCTAACACCTTAAAAAGTTTGTAATAAGTCTTCAATGTACCTATCATTCAGCTTACATGTATTTTTTAATATGAGCACTACAGGTATAAAAATCGTTGCTCAATTTTACATTTTTACCATAGATTCAGTGTAAACAAAACGAATTAATAAACGGTAACTAAGCCTTACCATATCAGGAGAAGCCGATTTCAAATCGTAAGCTAGACCAATTCTTTGGAAGAACTCTATTAAAATAGCCGAGTGGTTTATGTGGTCAGACAGTTCAGCTGCCTTGTAGTCCCAGGGGAATGTATGGTGGTAGTTGTGCCAGCCTTCACCAAAGGTGAGTACGGAAACCAGCCAAGTGTCCACTGGTTGCATATTTCTGAAACAAGCATTCAAAACACCTACGTCAGTATTCCTGCAGCAATTTAAAAATGTATCTTTTCCAGGTCGTATCCGGGCTGAGGGTCGTGCCTACCAAAATTTAAAAAATGTATATTTTAAATCCTTTTAATACAGAAAATTTAAAAGGCACAATTTTTATTACATAAAATTCTATGACAAAACATTTTAAAAACATACTTATCGTAAGGTCTTGTGCCGTAAAGATGGGCAGCGCTGTTCACCAACCACGTCACATTTAGTTGTGTTATGTACCGGAAGAAGTAGCAAAACAGTAATGAGTTTTTGAAAGTTTCACCCCAATAATACCAAGGTACGAAAACTGGGATAACCACAGCGAATATGGTATAAAGAACATAGTAGTACCTGTAAAGAAAAATATTGTAATGAATAATAACAATATGGTGCTAAATATGCAGGTTATACTGAAGGGAATTTAATTAACCTTACTCAAAACTATTATTATAAATTCGAAAATGTGTCTGTCTGTCTGTCTGTTACCACTTCACGCCCAAACTGCTGAACCAATTTTGCTGAAATTTCGTATGGATATACTTTGAGCCCCGGGAAAGGACATATGATACTTTTTATCCCTGGAAAATGTACGGTTCTCGCGCGATTTTTGACGCAACGGAGTTGCGGACGTTATCTAGTGTTTAAATATTTTGAAACGTACTTATGTTGAAACATAACCATCCAGTCCGATTCTAAGTCGCTCATATCAATTCGCTTGCCAAGTTTTAAGACATAAGGATGTTTCCTGTGCATCAACCAGCCTACGTGGCAGAAGAAGTAGCCTCTCTTGGAATTGTGTGGATCTCCATCGGTGTCAGAGTAACGGTGGTGAAGGCGGTGGTCTCTGCACCAGATATAAATTCCATTCTGAAAAATGTCGGAAAATAAATTAAATTCGAAGACAGAAAAAGACATTCAATTAATTATGTAAGTACATAATTCAAGAAAACTTCTCACTTGTCCTGCTGCAGTTTGTAGAATAATAAGAATCACTTTAAGAAAAGTGGTTGCTTTAAAAGTTCTATGTGCAAATAATCTGTGAGATCCAACTGTTACTCCGATACCAGTTATGTAAGCAATGAAAAACGCTGAAAAGAAAAAGTGTGAATACATAAAAACTAAAACTCTACGTTCAGTTATAATAAACATATTCTAATGATACCTACTCCATACAATGGTCACTAATCTAATTTCACCCATCAGAGCCAGAAAAGCGCCTCTTATGCATAAAGAGTATAAAATAAAAAATCCTATAACATTTTTCCACACTACTTTATGTTTATACGAATAATCAGTTCCGACTTTCTTCGTGAGTATTATTTCATCCACATCTATATCTTTGTACTTATCATCTAAGCCTTTCTCTTTATTTTCTTTTGGAACATTATCACTTTTAAATTGCTCACTATATTCCGTTTCAGTCATTTTTTATTTAAGTTCCACTATTTCATCTGATACAACTAAGTGCTTTTTGCTTTATGACTATTTTCGTGCAGGTTTCGTTTTATATTACTTTTAGAGATTATTGACAATCGATTGAGTAACTAAGAACTTGACCTCTAAGATTTGTGTAAATACGAGTTAAGAAAGAATTGTATTGTAATTAATTGAATACCGCATTAATTTGAATATCAAGCAGATAGACTTACTTGTAGATCGGTATACATTCAAAGTAGCTGAATGCAATACGTACTCCAGCACTTATAAATAGAGAATTATAGGTAAACATTATACAATTATACATGCTTGTAATAGGAATTTATAATTAAAGGTTTATGCGATTTTTATGGCTGTACAGATTATTATTTTACCGCCTTTCATAATGATTGTGTTGTTTGACTACAGAAAATAAGCGCATAAAATGAAATTTTCACTTGCGTTAGTTTTTTGTATGTGGCAAATTGTAAGACCTTCTAATTTGATGCTTTCTTAGATTTTTGCACTGAAAAAACTAAACAAGTTTCTCGCCAATTTAGATATAGATCTTAAATTTCTAATCTTTTCTTTTTAAGGTTCTTGGACAGAAGTATGATGAATATTGTGGTAAGTGATAAAGATTTGTAGTCGCATTTTAAGACTCAACATCCACGTAATACTTGTACTAGAAGAGCCTTATAGATTGATACAACTGTCGATTTTAAGTATGCACCACGCATACTTTTTCATATTAATTAATTCTTATAAACAATCCTTACACAGAATGTGGTATTGACGGCAAGAACCGACGGATTGTGGGTGGATCATCAGTTGAGCCTCACCAGTACCCCTGGCTGGTAGCTCTGATGCTGGGGAGTAAGCTGCACTGTGGTGCTGCCATCATCACTAATAAGCATATCCTTACAGCTGGACACTGTATTACGTTCGGGTAAGATTTTCATGTAAGAACATTTTTGAAGCACTCTTTGAGTTAATCAACAAACTGAGGTACAAGTGTTTAAATTGGAAAGCAATTACCATTGCCCATGGACACTTGTTACATCAGAAAAGTTTCAGGAGCGTTGCTGGCCTTTTAATAGAGGATAAAAATAATAGAGTAAATAGCTCTAATGTACAGAAGATAAGGTCATAAGATGTAAATAATTTGTATTTATTTTAATGTATTCATGTGCATTGCTGCTTTGAATACAATTGAAAGGTTTGTACATGTGTTAGTTTGATAAAAACAATTGTGTCACAGAGCTGTGGACTAATTCTCTGCAAGGTTAGGGGCAACATTGTTATTCATTTTGGTTTTTATTATTTGTTTTGTTAAGGGAATGGAAAAATTTTCCCTCGGCTTTTGTTGTTTTCCCCTTCAGATTTACATCTACAATGTTTACCTGCATAATTCCTACTAAATATATTTATGATTTATATATACAACTAGCGACTCGCCCCGGCGTCGCACGGGTATAAAATATATAGCCACTGAAAAAATTATTAAAATCGATAGCCTATGGATCCTTCACACACACAAACCTACCCCAAAATTAATGGGGAGCGGGGGTGAGGGGGGAGGGAGAGGAGGGGAAGCACCCCCGTAGCAAATCCACACTGAGAAATAAAAAAATACTGGGGGTATTGGAGCTACTCACCTTTGAAATTTTCGGGTTTCTGAGGCTACATCATATTTTATTTTCGGCAATTTGCATAGCGTGTTTTGTGACGGTCGCCGGCAGCACAGTCACAGTTCTAACCCAACCAACTTTTGGACTTTCTGGATTGTGTTTGTTTTTGTTTTGGCGGGGGGCTGCTCCCCCCGAGCCCCCCTTTCTTAAGTAGGCCTACTGTTAAGTCTGATAATTAATAATCAAACGAAATAAAAATGATGCGCTTGATACTGCACCGGCAGTCATTTCGGCAACTTGCAGGTTTGTGAACCTTAGCCAAAAAAACAACTTTCTTAAATAATAATATTATACACGTTTAATACTCCGTTAACCTACAAAACTAAAAATCTATATCAGATCTACGGACTTAAAAAAATACGGACGTAACCTTGTCTAATCCCGAGTGAAGCATATAGCTATGGCCGCCCGTGTAGGATGTGTGCGTGTCATTGGCGCCGTCACTCAATGTACAATGACAGCGGGTTGTAGTACTTAGTTGCGTGTGTGAGTGTCGGTCACGTGTACAATAAACGAAATTGTCGTACCTTGCATGGTTCACCTCTTTATAGTGTAATGCTCCATTCGTATTTTTTAACATCCGTGATCAGATCTTAAATTACTACAACTCGAGAGTGCCGGCGACCATTGTGCGACGGGCTAGCGACGAACGTTGCCATGGTGACATACTTATTAATCACCTCAATATAATACTTTATTATATGGCAAAATAACGTTTGCCGGGACAGCAAGTATTATTATAAAACTTAATAACATTTTTTCGAAACATGAACATCCCTTCTTACATTGCACCGCGCGCACGTTTGCTTCATATGGAGAACATTTCCCCAAAATTTTCAGTCTCTACGATCAGTGGTTTAGGTTTTATCGTAATTTCATTTTCATATCTAATATTTTTTTAGATTTCGCCTAAAACACAGGGTAAAGTAATTCTGGCAACACTGTAAACTGATACCTCACCGTGTATATTAATTATTAATACTTACTGAAAATTATTAAGTAGGTATTATGATTATTATATCATTCAAGACAGAGCCTTTTATTGATAATATGATAATATGTGTTTGATAATATGATAATATGTGTATATTATTACAAATTAAATAGATTAGTAAAAGTGTAACTTCATTTCTTATAAGAAAATATTTTTAAATTTTTGGCACTTTACACAATCTTTTGTGCATAAAATTAAATCTCAATGAAAAAAACACCAATTCGTACAGGAATAATTAATTTTGAATTTCGAACGCCAATATTTTTTTTAACAATATGATGACAAAACATAACGTAAAGCCCTCCATTCAAGACAATCTTTCTAAATTCTACAAAAGTATATGAAAACAATATTATTATAATAACAATAAATTGTTACAAATATATAGTTATTATTGAGATTTAACAACTAATTGTTACGATAATATAATAGGCTTGATAAGTTGCAATTTCGATTGTAAATCTAGATAATTTACAAATAGAATGAGATCGCTTTATCGTGAATGGTGGCTTTATTTCATAAGCAAAAGAGTATTTACTCAAATGAGCTCTAATGGCTGGTTTACACGTATTTAGTGGATAAGTAGTTAACTAAATTTTTACTTAATTTTAAGTTATCCATGTAAGCACAAACTTAGTAGCAAGTAGCAAGTTCAAATTTAGTGAAGTAATTATAAAGTCATAAGTTAAAATTTAGTTGACTACTTATTTATTTAATACGTGTAAACCAGCCATAACTTACATGGCAAAAATAGAGTACACAGATTATGTCTATTGTAGCAAAAAGCAATGATTGGCGCCTCTAACTCCCTGCGTCGCTGCAAGCCGCTGCTAAACACTGTAAAGCGCTGTAAACTGTTCATGCTTTTTAACGACTTTTAAGGATAAATTTCAACAAACTATGAATTACATCTTCCATAAAATACATCAAATAATAATGATGCGAATTTTCGAGCAAGAGGTATTTCTAAAAATCCCTTCTTATCAAAGCCTACGTCATACGAAGAACACTCCCTCCAAATTTCAAGTATTTACTAGCACTGGCTAAGCCCGTAGCGTGATTCCATTTTCATGACATTCAGGATAAAGCCTTTTATATTACTTCAGTCGGAATTTCCAGGAATTGCTATTGTATTCTATTGTTGTCGCGATCACCGGTGCTCGCGCGGGGCCTGAAGGATTAAAATGATATAGACACGGAATAAAAAAAATATAGAATATAGATAATACTATAATTTTTCCACACTACTCATAAAAAACTCATACTCAAATAACATTTGAAAAAATAAAGACAAAATTTGTTCGTTATGCTCGGATAATTACTACATGTATGCTGTTCTAGTGTCAGCTACTGGGACCTAAAAGCCTTCATCGGCATGCACGATCGTTTATCAAACACTCACACTGTCATGAAGATAGTGAAAGGAGTAAAACACCCAAACTTCACGTCGAATGCCGTGAGAGATATCAACGATATCGCGGTGCTCACGACAGAGAAAACGATCAAGTTCAATGATAAAGTCGCACCGATCTGTCTTCCTACTGAAGGTACCTGTACTATATTGAATGGTCAATGGTCATTTTAATGGATTCTTACTAAATGTGTTAATGAAATTGCAATCATAACTTCGAACTGCCTAGTGTTGCCTACATTAGGCAACATTAGGCATACAATAATTATTATAAAACGCAATTTTTGGGCGGGTAGGTAAATGTGAGTAAGTACCTAATCAGAGGGCACATAAATTAAAATATTGAACTTTAATTACCATCTTAATTTTATACTCAACCTTTCCCTAATAATTAAGAGTAAAAGTTTACATACAAGGTATCCTTGATTATTAGGAGTTAAAGTTTCTATTACACTCTGTAGATATGGATTTCAACAACGTACTATTCACTGTGGCTGGCTGGGGCAAGATGCAACAGATGCAAGCGTCGTCATCCCGATACTTAATGGAGACGAAAGTCAAATTAGTCTCTAGTGACAAGTGTATAAATTCTAAAATATACAGAGAAAACCTGGTGCCTGCCACTATGATGTGTGCTTACAGCGTTGGGAAGGATGCTTGTCAGGTTTGTATTGCCATGGTCATCATGGCTGACTACACCTACCGAGTACAGAGGCGAGGTACTGCTCTCGGCTAAGCAGTCGGTATGTTTTGTATGGATGTGTTGATAATAAGGGAACATGTATTTGCACAGCACCAATCTTAATTTCGAGGACAGTTCTAGCGCAATGCAAGCTAAGAGTCGTGACGCATGTGAGTACAGTCAACAAGAATGTCTATAATCTATTGTTTTAAATTAGTTCTAAATGGAATGTAAACGTACGGTCAAGAAAATAAAATTACATGGTTGTTATTTAAAAGCCTATAATTTTAAGGGCCAAGAAACCGAATCCAATGACAAAATCGTCAATCCGCAAAATTTCAGCAAACGTTTCGTGATTTTAAGATAAATAACCCTTCGCTCAATAATTTTAGGGTGATAGTGGTGGACCATTATTTGCAAGTCCCGCGCGATCTCCACGAAACAAGTATTACCAAGCTGGTAAGACAATTACACATAGACAAATATAAGTTTAACACGATATAAGGGACCATGTATAAATTACGTCACAAGAATTTCATGATTTTTAGACTCCCTTCGCTTCGCTCCCTTCTTGTCACCGGTAGTCACTTCTGTGGTACTGCCCATACCATGTTACGTCACAAATTCACAATTTTACATCTAAAATTAAAACCCACCTCAACATTACATCCACGATTCAATTTACTAAATTTGAAATATGACGTAACAAAACTGTGTGATAAGTTCACACTTTGTCACACTGCGTTGTCACACCCCCTTGAAGTATTTTATGGATGACACCTAATAATGTTCCGTAAAAGTATAATTAATAACAATAATATTCTATGTTACTAACGTTTAATAATAATATTAATTATTATTAAAATAACAAAATGACTTCTTTTCAGGCATAGTGTCATGGGGTATTGATTGCGCTAAGCCAGATTATCCAGGTAATAATTAATAATAATTTAGGGTATTATTACAGAGTTTCGTGACTATTATAGACAAGGAGGTTTGGTGCTAATATCAACAATAGCCAATAGGTCTTCTTTCGACCTTTCCCTATAATTTTTAACAAAATCTCTATCTTTTCAGGGGTGTACACGATCGTAGCAAAGTATATTCCGTGGATAATGAAACAGACTGAGAGTGGGACGTATTGCTCTACCTAAATAACTTGAGATAGAACAACATAAAATCAAGTCAAAAATTAATTTTTAAAAATAAACCGACATTGTTATTAATTTGTTTAATTTCAAAGTATTTGACTATTGTAAGTATTAAGGGTAAAAAAGTAAGGATCTAACAACTCTATTTCAAAATTGTATGCAGTCAAAGATCTGCTTTTATTGAAACTATTCTTTAAAATATAAATTTATAAAATTCTGTCACTTTTCTCAGTTGCACCACAACTTTCAGGATCAGTTATTCGTGACAGGTGTTAATAATTTATGAGTATCTAAAAATAAAAGATGAAACCAAAATAATTATTAGGCTATGTACAAAACATTATAATTATTTGATTCAAAATATTATATTGTATTCATATATACGTAATGTAAAATGTTACACTTGATAACCATGATATTAATATCAGAAATTGTAATTTATTTCACTTTAGTTCTACGTCTACTTATGTTATGACTTATAGCTATAGCGTTTATAATTATTTATTGTGGTGGCAGATTTCGTTGCTATCACACAGTAGGTAGAGAAAAGTTTACAGTTTTAATAATGTGGAAAATTGTGTTTTGCGCTCTTATCGCTCAGGTTCAGTATAATGTTCAAGATAGTGCTCATAATGGCTAAGGAAAACCACAAATTATATTTTAGCACTGAATTTCATTTTGATTATTTTAGGTGATGTCATCTGAAGATTCAAATTGTAGTAAGTATTATGTCACAGTTAATATCCTACTCCTCCTTGCATCGTGTTCCTCATTGCTGAGGGTCGTGACTCCCCTTTAGAAGTTTACTGGTGACCACATTACGCCATCTGTGGCGATCCTTGGCAGAATGGAGAGCGTCCTACTATTGATATGTAGATATTTTATATCAAAAATATTAGATCGATAAGCTTTATATCAAAAATTAATTGCTGTAAGTACCTACTAAAATATGGTATATATTTACTTATATCCTAGGTATATAATATTTGGACAAATGATAATGCCTCTACTTAAAGGGCGACTAACCCAAAATTATCGATTTTATAATTCATTTTCATACTTGAAAATAAGGCCCGAATTGTTTCATTTTCTAAAATTAGATACTGCATTATATTTCCGAGAATTCATTGTGAGCAAAAACACGATATCTTAAAATTTTCTCGACAGAAATAAATCAAAAAGATGCATTTAATTTTCACGAATTTTTCATTTATAGCCATAACCGTGCATTGAACTAAGTTAATATTTTAACACTTTATATAAAATTCTAACATTGAGAAACCGACCTAGCGGATTTTTTAAATGTTGTATATATTTATCGAGCTATTGAGAAAAAACTAATTTGGCAATGAATCCGCGTCGTCCTTTTTCACCTGGCATATGAAAGACGGGCGTGAGTGTGAAGAGAGAAGGACGATGTTTGATTTTTGGGTTGGTCGCCCTCTTTTAAGTTATTGACTCCACTTTTCTTTATATTTTTGTCCACCAGCTTGCGGAAAGCCGGCAGACTCGATTTTCTCGACGCGCATAGTGGGCGGGCGGCGCGCTATCCCGCATTCCTACCCGTGGGCAGTTCTCATATTCTACAAGGGCAACGCGAACTGCGGAGGAGCCTTGCTCACTAACCAATACGTCCTAGCCGCTGGACATTGTTTTAGATGGTATTATTATATTTTGTATCCAAAAAATATATAAATGTGAAAGTGTGTCTGTCTGTCACATTTTTACGTGCAACTACAACCGATTTTGCGAAAATTTTGTATAGAGATACTTTGAGTGCCGGGGAAGGACATAGGAAACTTTTTATCATTGAAAAATGTACGCTCTTGCGTGAAAAAACGAATTTTGATGCAACGGAGTTGCGAGAGGCATCTAGTTATCAATATTTTTCATTTATCAACTCGGCAGCTGAGTTAAAACGTATTCGCTCGTTTCACTTAGATATCAAATTCATTACCTACATATTTAACATCTAACTTCGCTATCGAAAGTAGAAGATGCTGTTTGACTAGGGTTCTGCAGATATGAATTATTGTACAGAGCTAATAACAATGAAACATAATAACGAACTATGACAGCATCATCGGTATTTGACTAGGACTTGAATTGTTCAAGTATGTGCTTCAAAATATAGAGTATGGATTGACGTGGCATACCAACCAGTAGAGAATAATGCCATTTATATTTCACTGCTATTAGCTCTCATATTGATACAATTCCAGAACAGCTGCCTTGCTGTATTTAGTCTTAAAATAATTGTACCTATCCAGGGGACAGCGTGTACCTATAACAACATTTAGTAAAGTATGACATACATAGGTCATATACAAATACACGCATCTATTTTTGGGCATATTCAAATATTGCATGATCTTTTCTTAGCCATAAATGATTCTTAAGCCTTATACCCTAGCTACCATTCTTTAACAGGAACAATAACTTGATATTCAACAACATGACCGTTGCTCTTGGGCTAGATGATTTGCGAGACATGGATGCCGTCGTGATGAGGGACATAGTCAATGTCGTCGTCCACGAGAAATTTACACCGACCGCGCAACGAGACGAGAACGATATCGCGGTGGTAAAACTGAATGCTCCTGTAGACTTTAATGACGTAATCAAACCAATTTGCCTACCTTACCCAGGTAAGTACGCGACTTTCCTGTACCCCGAAGTTATTTTGCTAGAAAAGGTTGTATGTGGGCCACAATATTCCGGTGTGTGTAAGATCAAAGCAAGCAAGCAATGGCAAGGCAAAAAAGACGTGTAAAGACTAAAGATGTTGCTTTAGTCTTTACACATTTTTTTTGCCTTGCCATTGCTTTGATTTTAACTTTCAAGTTGAGCAATGCAGGAAAATCAATGAAAGTATTGAATTGGCCATAGGTTTATAACAAAGAAATAGTATAGAAGAGACGTTACTCTTAACTCTCTCCTTTTAATTTTTTCTAGTCTCTATTTTAATGCCTTCTTTGTAGATAAAATTTCTCTATGATCTTGACTGAAAATCATTTAATAGATAACTACTGCTTATCTTTTAACACCACTTCCAAAGATCTTTTCTTTAATTTATTTACATAGATCAAGATTTTACGCATAGAATGACTACGATCGTCGGCTGGGGGAAAGCGGAAGAAGGGAAACTCTCTAGCGTCCTGCTCCAGGCTTCGCTGCGGGTTCTATCAGATGGGGAGTGTAAGGGGAGCAATCTTAGCGAGCACATTGTGCAAGAGACAATGATGTGTGCTTTTTATAAAGGAAGAGACGGTTGTCAGGTAATATAGTGTTTGAAGTTTGGAAGTCATCGAAAGATCGCAAGCACATCTTACAGAACTTTCGGAACAAATTAACAAACGTTATTTAATAAAATCATTTAACGACGATTATTCTGTTCAAGGCTTTATATTATGCAATCAGCTGATATCAGAATATTGACAGACACATTATCAAACGTCGAATAAAACATTTTGTTAACTATCTGTGCTGGTGCTGCCGTCTAGCGCGAGCGCGTCATTACAGCAATAATAATATTATTATCCTGTCAGTTTATTGATATTTTTTAATTACTTAAAACTTTTTTATTTCACAGGGAGACAGTGGTGGCCCTTTGTTAGCTTTTGAACCTAGCGGACACTACGTATTAGCTGGTAAGATTCATTAAAATATTAATATTATTATTATTTATTACCTACGTACCCACATAAACTTTTTTGGATTGGAATTAATATACCTATACATATTACATAGTAAAAAAATATTGTAATTATTATAGTATGTAATCACATTACCTAGCTGGTATCTCATATCTGTATCGTTCTTCGGAGTAAATAAAATATGAGTAGGCACGATATTTCGACAAAGGTTCTAAAAATACGATCCCACATTGTACTAATTTAACTGTGTGAATGATCAGTGAGCTTGTAATAATAATGATATTAAGGCTATGTTCCGATATGCACTGCCAGCACTGTAGAAAAATTCGTTCCGTTATGGACTGCTTATAGTATATTGCCGCAGTATCCTAGTGAAACATATTATGACGTCATTAATCGTCACCATATTCTACTGTGAGCACTGGCTTTCGAGGTAAGGTACTCACAGTACTTTGATCACGTGATCAGTCAGAAGTCAACTGTCAATGTGTCAAAACCACTCGAGTGTCTAACGTTTTAAAACAATACCTACAGTTTAATCCCAAAGTTATAAAGTTCTGTACTTAATTAATTTAGATTTATAAATAAAACAATGGAATAATTGCATAAACTAACCTTATTAGACTGTGTTGAAAAAAGTTAAGCAATGAAAAACATTTTTAATAAAAAACTACTTACTTTTATTAAATTATAAATTCAATTCACAATTAATATTTAAGTAATTAAAATATTTTTAATTTGACAATAATCCAACCACAGTTTTTTTAATGAACTAGAAAATATTAATACTTACACTAATTTGAATGCTGCGTCAAAAAAATGCGGCTGACCAAGTACGGCTGACAGTATACGGGATTGCGTTCTGTTTTTAAATAGTAAATAGTATAACTAACTATAAATTAACGGCTTCACAGTATACTAAATTGACGTCACACTCTACAGTGGTCGCAGTGCATATCGGAACATAGCCTAAAACTCTATTTTATTGTCTCTACTCTCTACAGGTATCGTATCTTGGGGCATTGGGTGTGGAGATGAACGATTCCCAGGCGAGTTTTTCGGGACTACTTTAAATCTATACTAATATTATAAATGCAAAAGTATCTCTGTCTGTCTGTCAGTCTGTCTCGCTTTCACGCCAAAACTACTGAACCGATTGTAATGAAATTTTGTACACAGATAGTCTAAAGCCTGAGAAAGGACTTAGGCTACTTTTTAGCTGGAAAAAGGGGTTGTAAGGGGGTGAAAATGCGTAAATTTGTTAAAAAAAGTTAGTTCCAAAAATTCATAACAGACGGCGCTTTGAGTCGCCTACATCGCGCTATCGCTTGCTCATAAGTCTTTCTATAAGTGATGGTACCATACTAAGTCACGTCTTTCGATTCTTTCGATTGTTATACACGTTTTTAAATAACTCATTACTCACTACTCACTCAGTACTTTATCTATGTAGTGACGTAACCTTAAACATACTATGGAGGCGTCCCACAAGACCAGCGCACCGGCCAGCGAGCGCTACACTGAGCGCCCTACGCGCGCTATATTCTTATAAGAGCGCAGAGCCGCGCATAGCGCTATCTCGCTCCCGCATGGCGAAGCGACGCGCCGCATGTCCACTCCGCTACCCAGCGAGCGCCGCACTGAGGTCCTGCGCGACGCGCGTACATCGCCGCGTATTAGTATGTGGGGATCGCGCATGTGCTGTCCTACTCTACAGTGCAGCAGTGACGTAGGTCTCGTCCGTTCACCAGCGGGCATCGAACTGAGGCGCAGCTTTTTTTTTTTTTTTTTTTTTTTTTTTTCGAATGGATCTACGCTCGCGGCCCTTTGTTAGAGGGCCGTTTCAGCTTCATCGGAAGGGAGGCTGCCGTTTGGCAGTCTTGTTTTGGTTCGAAAGGGGTCAGGAGACCCCACGTCGCCCCCCTGTGGGCGACGTAAATCCGGATATTGGGGAATAACGGATTAATTTATTTAGGGTTGGTACTAGGGGTCCGACCCCGGCCGCACACGCTGATGTGTGAAGCCGCTCGCGCGCGTAGCAAGAACTAACGGCGTACGAGTGTTTATCGCGATAGAGTAGCTCTGATGTTTTAATCATTTTGACTAGGAGGGCCGGCCCTCCCCCCTCCCGCGTGCGGTCGGGTGGACTCGCGCGCGAGTGTCCTTATGTCGAAGAATTTGTCCGCAGTATTGATAGAGCTCTCTATATCAATATCGCGGTCGCGATTGGTGATTTGGGTGCCTATTCTAGTGGAATCTGAGGCGCAGCGCGCGCCGGGAATATTTATATCCTCGGTCAGCGCATGCGCAAATCGGACGAAGACTGCAGCGCTCCCTGACGATCGCCATTGGAATTAATTTTTACAATTTTGTATATAAGGCGTGAGGATCATGAATAAATTGTTCATTGTTATTACCATCCTCACCGTGCGTTTTACTCTGAGCGCTACCCAAGTCCGCAACATCTGGTGACCCCGACGCTGAAGAAATCGCTGCAGGAGAAAACTATGGCCGAACAAGGAGCAATCACTCAGCCACAAATGAAGACACCTTCCGAAGTCCCTGAGGGTCTCGTCAGTGACATAAGCGCTGTCTCTGTACAATCCAGAATGCTGCCATTTTGGAGACAACATCCGCGCGCCTGGTTCATACATTTTGAAGCTGTCGTCGACCCCCTGAAGACATCCGACGACCAGAAATATAGATACCTGCTCCAACAACTGCAGCAAGCCGATCTAGAGCACATCACGGACATTCTCTACGATCCGACAGCAAGCAGAAAATACGAGAAGGTGAAGCAGCGTCTACTAGAGACGTACGACACATCGGACGTCAAGAATTTCCAGAAGCTCGTCAGCGGCCTAGAATTGGGAGACCTGAAGCCGTCACAACTCATGCGGAAGATGAAAGAGCTCGCTAGCGGCATGATAACAGACGAGGGACTCCGGATCGAGTGGATGAATCGCCTTCCTGCGCAAGTCCGAGTTATACTCTCCATTAATAAAGAGTCGTCGCTAGAAACTCTAGCGGCGATGGCGGACAAAATGGTGGAGTACGCAGAAGCTCCCAGCGTTGCTGCCGTCACAGCAACGTGCCCCACACCAGCGCCGTCGACCTCGTCAGCTTCAGGACCTTCCCACATGGAAATGCTGGCGAGACAAATTGAAAAACTCACGCTGGAAGTCGCCGAGTTACGTCGCGGACGGTCACACTATCGCAACCGTCGCCGCTCATTTTCAAGACCGCGATCACGCTCGCATTCGAAGCGACGTGGTCCAAGGCCGGGACAAGAAGACTCGTGGGAATGCTATTACCACTACACATTCGGAGATAGAGCGAAGAACTGTATATCGCCGTGTCGCCGCAGAAACAAGAAGAATTCGGGAAACTAAACCGGACACCGACCGTGGCGGACGTCGGTGTCTCCCGCACTAGTCATCGCCTCTGTGTCTTCGATCGCGACACCCGAGAACGTTTCCTCGTTGACACAGGCGCCGACATCTCCGTACTCGCCGCCACTCAACTAAGAAAAAACAAGCGCACCGAGGAGACATACAAATTGTACGCAGCAAACAACACGCCGATAAAAACTTACGGAGAAGAAACGATCAAGCTCAACCTGGGACTCCGTCGAAGTTTTCGATGGACGTTTGTAGTGGCTGACATCAAAACATCGATTCTGGGCGCCGATTTTCTACACTACTACAAACTACTCGTCGATCTTCACACGAAGAGACTCGTCGACAAAGTAACCGACTTATCCGTCAACGCCGTGAAAGTCGTTACCGATATCGAATCCGTGCATGTCGTGAGCAACGACCAAGCTTACCACGACATCCTCAAGTTGTTCCCGAACGTCCTCCGGCCGATGTCACTGAAGCAGCCGAGCAAACACGATGTCGTTCATCATATCGAAACGACTGGGCCACCGCTTTTCGCTCGTGCACGTCCTCTACCACCGGACAAATACAAGACCGCGCAGCTAGAGTTCGAGCGCATGATGGAGATGGGTATCTGCAAGCCGTCTAAGAGTCCGTGGGCAAGCCCTCTACACGTCGTGAAGAAAAAGGATGGAAAATTACGCGTATGTGGAGACTACAGGCGACTTAATGCGGTCACTCTACCCGATCGCTATCCCATACCGCGTATACAAGACTTCACGTACAAGCTGCACGGCAAGAAGATATTCTCAAAGCTCGACTTAAAGATGGCGTACTATTGGATACCTATTTCCAAAGAGGACGCAGAGAAAACAGCCATCATTACTCCCTTTGGCTTGTTCGAATTTAACTGCATGACGTTTGGACTTCGAAACGCAAGTCAAACATTCCAGCGTTTCATGCATCAAGTCATGAGAGGCATCGACGGATGCTTTTCCTTCGTTGACGATCTCTTGATCTACGCAGAAGATGAACACAGCCACAAGAAGCTTCTCCGCCAAGTTCTGGAGCGCCTGGATCAAAACGGTGTCACTCTAAACATCGAGAAGTGCGAGTTCGGGAAAAACAAAATAAATTTCCTGGGCTACGAAGTTTCCGCAGACGGTATTAAACCCAGCGAAGATCGCATCAAGGCAATAGCTTCCTATCCGAAGCCGAAGACCATTATCGAGCTACGTCGTTTCCTCGGCATGATAAACTTTTATCGCAGCTGCTTACCTCTACAAGCCGAGTTGCAAGTAGAATTAAATAAATACTTGCACAACAAGAAGCGAAACGACAAAACACCAATCAACTGGACTCCGCAAGCAGAAGAGGCCTTTGAAAAATGCCGACAAAGCGTTTCAGAAGCCGCCGTCCTCAGTCATCCAGTTGCCGACAGTCCTCTCGCTATCATGACCGACGCTTCAGATTACAGCCTTGGCGCTGTTTTACAACAGAAAGTCGACGGCGTATGGAAGCCGCTTTCCTTCTTCTCGAAGTCGATGAGTGAAACGCAGAGACGATACAGCGTGTACGACCGCGAGTTACTCGCTATCTACGCCGCTGTAAAACACTTTCGTAGTTTAATAGAAGGTTGCGAAGTCGTTGTGTACACCGACCACAAACCGCTCGCCTACGCCTTAACAAAATCTCCGAGCAACAGCGACACACCGAAACGCGAAAGACAGCTGCACTTTATCAGTCAGTTTTGCTCGAAGATTATTTACGTCAAGGGAGCAGAAAACACTGTCGCCGACGCACTCTCTCGCATTGAGGAGATAGAGTGTCCTTCCTCCATAGACTTTACACAACTGAGCAACGACCAGAATAAGGACGAGGAGTTAAAAAAGCTGCAGGCGCAAAATAATCTAAAGTTCAGCGAAATAACTTTGCCTGGCTTGACTCGCTCAATAACTTGCGAGTTATCTACATCGACGCCGCGACCCTATCTACCGAAGACATATCGTTATGCAGCCTTCAAAGCGCAACACGAGCTGTGTCACCCAGGCGTCAGGGCGACAAGAAAACTAGTGTCGAGCAAGTTCTTCTGGCCGTCGATGAACAAAGAAGTCGGACAGTGGGCCAGAGCGTGTTTAAGCTGTCAGCGCGCCAAAGTACATCGACACGTCGCGACGCCATTAGAAATGTTCCCGCCTTCTCATCGCTTCGACCATATACACACGGACATAGTCGGCCCTCTCCGACTGTCTAACGACTGTCGCTACTGTGTCACAATCATCGATCGCTGCACTAAGTGGCCAGAAGCGATTCCAGTACGCGACATAACAGCCGAAATCGTCGCTAAAGCGCTGTATGATAATTGGATTGTGCGATTCGGCTGTCCACTGCGCATCACGACGGACCAAGGACGACAGTTTGAGTCCTCTCTGTTTAATGCGTTAATGAAGAGGTTCGGCATCATAAGACTGCGCACTACAGCCTACCATCCGCAGTCGAATGGCCAAGTGGAAAGATGGCACCGCACCATGAAAGCCGCGCTCATGGCCAGAGGCGCAACGACAAGCTGGACTGAAGAGCTGCCGACAGTGCTGCTGGGCCTCCGTACAGCAATACGGCAAGACAATAACCTGAGCCCGGCACTCATGACATACGGGTCAACTCTCCGTGTGCCCGCAGACTTCGTCGTGCCAAACAAAGACACAACAATCAGCGACGCAGAGTTGGTGCGCCGTCTCACTCGCACCATGGCCTCTCTTTCGCCGGCAACGCAGCGCACGCCCGCAACTAACCTGCGGCCGTTCGTCTACGAGGACCTGGCCACCTGCACTCACGTCTTCGTGCGCAACGACACAGTGAGGGCACCGTTATCTCCGCCTTATGACGGGCCGTTTGAGGTACTTAAGCGCTACGACAAGTACTTCAAAATTCAACTGCCCCTACGTACAACTGTCGTGTCCTTAGACCGACTCAAGCCGGCCTACATAGTTAGCGAAGAAGTCAGTGGAACCAGCAGCGGCGATCAGACGACGACAACGGCAACACCTGCACCTGCGCATCAGCCCTATATAACGAGAAGCGGTCGTGTCGTCAAACGAAACGTACGCTTCTCTTGAGGGGGAGTGATATGGAGGCGTCCCACAAGACCAGCGCACCGGCCAGCGAGCGCTACACTGAGCGCCCTACGCGCGCTATATTCTTATAAGAGCGCAGAGCCGCGCATAGCGCTATCTCGCTCCCGCATGGCGAAGCGACGCGCCGCATGTCCACTCCGCTACCCAGCGAGCGCCGCACTGAGGTCCTGCGCGACGCGCGTACATCGCCGCGTATTAGTATGTGGGGATCGCGCATGTGCTGTCCTACTCTACAGTGCAGCAGTGACGTAGGTCTCGTCCGTTCACCAGCGGGCATCGAACTGAGGCGCAGCGCGCGCCGGGAATATTTATATCCTCGGTCAGCGCATGCGCAAATCGGACGAAGACTGCAGCGCTCCCTGACGATCGCCATTGGAATTAATTTTTACAATTTTGTATATAAGGCGTGAGGATCATGAATAAATTGTTCATTGTTATTACCATCCTCACCGTGCGTTTTACTCTGAGCGCTACCCAAGTCCGCAACAATACCAATGATAAACTATAGTTTATGGGTAAAGCTAAATAAGTTTTAAATTTGGTATAAATAAAGTTTATTTTAAAAAAATGAAATATTATGTGCACACTGCACAGCTGCTGTTTTTGGGTATTTTGATTTAAGGGGTACCAGGGTTTTAAAAAGCTTTTAAATTTGACACCAATTTTGTTGACACCGCGCGCTATAAACTGAAGTCCACGCGGACGAAGTCGCGGGCAACAGCTAGTATATAATATTTAAGCAGCGCGTCCATCCAATCGGAGCGAACGGTTGTTATATGTAGTTTATATATTTACTCTTTGCGTGCGGTGCGGACGGAGCGTCCGCGTCGTCATTTTGTCAGGCGCAGAAACGACGTTTCAGTGCAATAGAAATCAATACAAAGCAACATATCCGTCCGCTCCGTACGGTCTGATTCCGATCCGCACATGTGGACGTGCACCTTTAATGCAAGTTGCAACACCCGTAATATTCGTGTTTTTTTTAAACGGGCTTTGGCCCACCACACATTCCCACCACTGTATCTCCTGTGTCGCCAGGATCGACAGCGGTATCCAACCACGAAAACCCTTTGATATGATCTCAGGGAGCCCGAGGGACATGCTAAAACTGTCTTAGGACCCGCAACGAAATTAATCAGAAGGAAGTAGGAGGAGTAGGAAGAATTCCAGTTTCCCTCCCCATACAAAGCGGGAGACAGAACAAAGTTGCAATGACCGAAAGTCAGAGAACTTATGGGAGAGCACCACGGAAATAAGGCTAACAATAATTGTGACTCCTAAGCTGAAGCTAAGTTAATATTGGAGTTTATTTGTGATGATATATTGTAACATAATATTAATATATATTTTATGTCTTTTTGATTACAGGGGTGTACACAAAAGTAAGCAAATACATCGATTGGATAAATAGACACATTCCTGGAACACAAACTTGTAAATAAATGTGAAAATAACTAGGTGTAGGTAGGCTAAATAAAAATTAAAGAATTTTGTATTAATTTTTTAGTTTAATTTTATAATTCATACTTTTATATCTGACCTTTTTTTAATAGGGTTTCGTACCCAAAGGGTAAAAACGGGACCCTATTACAGAGAGTTCGATGTCTGTCGACCTGTCCGTCTGTCTGTCTCCAGGCTGTATCTCAAGAACAGCTATAGCTAGCCTTCTGAAATTTTCACAGATTTCATTTCTATTGTCGCTATGACAAGAAATACAAAAAAAATATATATTATTACTTATTATTATTTAATTTTTTGGCCTTTTTTGCTTGTTATCAATAATGGCAACAGGTACGCACTTGAAATTTTCACAAAGTAAGGACTTTAATTTATATATTATATAATTAAGGTAATTGTGTTATGTATAATATAATAATTAATAATAATATTAAAATAAAATAAAAAATTACGGGGGGCTCCCATAGTCACCGATTACACGGTCAAATTTTCACCAATCTGATCCATCAATCCGGTAAAGATTGCCGAAAATTTGATCGTCTAACCCACGATTGATGGATTGATCGTTTTTTTTTAATATGAACTTTTTATAACCATCAATATTCCATCAATCAGATTGATGAAAATTTGACCGTGTAACCCAGTGGTCAAATTTTGGGGAACCCCCCAGGTTGGAAACCCCTGGTGTAACCGGTGACTTTCAATTATTTTTGGCCCATTTTTAGGGTTCCGTAGCCAAAATGGCAAAAAACGGAACCCTTATAGATTCGTCATGTCTGTCTGTCTGTCTGTCCATCCGTAGTCACAGCCACTTTTCTCCGAAACTATAAGAGCTATACTATTGAAACTTGGTAAGTAGATGTAGTCTGTGAACCGCATTAAGATTTTGATACAAAAATGCAAAAAATATTAAAAATTTTAGGGGTCCCCATAGGTACAACTGAAACAAAATTTTTTTTTTCATCTGCCCTATGAGTGTGGGGTATTTATGGATAGGTCTTCAAAAATCATATTGAAGTTTCTAATATCATTTTTTTCTAACCTGAATAGTTTGCGAGAGAGACTCTTCCAAAGTGGCAAAATGTGTGTCCCCCCCTCTAACTTCTAAAGTATGGGCATGATAATTCTAAAAAAATAAATATGATGTACATTACTATAAAAACTACTAACGAAAATTGGTTTGAACGAGATCTAGCCAGTAGTTTGTTTTATACGTCATAAATGATAAACCTTAATTTAATTTATTAATTTTTATTATCAATTAAGTAATACTAAATCCTAAAAATAAAAATCAAACTTCGGTTTTAAATTCCATTATAAATTCATTTTAAGTTCAAAATTACCGAAATTTCCTTCCTTTTAATAATATTACTTGACACTGGCAGAATGGTGCATCCCTCCATATATCTATGGGCGCCATTAAATAAGAAGAAAAATAAAAAGAAAATAGCCTATTGGTAAATATCATTTGAGAAAAGAAATACAAGAAGAAGGAGATAAAAAAGTAAAACGTCATTGTTCTTCCATCTTGTCACTTATCAACTGTCGTCGTTTGCTCTTAGGCTGCGTGCTTGTTACAAGTGTTCGGACTGTTTGTAAAGTTTTCTTGCCATATCGTTGGTTTTTTTTCGGGATTTCCTGTTATTATTGTACTTCTTGTGGTGTTTTTGTGTTCGTTGTACTATTTTGTGTATGTAAGTGTTCTTTTAACATAGTAAAATGGATACCGATCCGCCGGACCCTGGTGGAGGTTATGTTTGTGTCACGCCACCGAATGGTCTTAGTACTGTCCCAGATATGGACACAGAAAATGTTCCTAGCAAGAGACCAAGATACAATCCCCCCGTTTCCTCAACCGGTAATACCCATAACGACCAGTATACATTCGCAAAACCAGAATTCTTAAATAAACGTAAGTACTCCCATGATGACTCCTCTCCATTTATTGTGCATGTTTCCAAGACCGACTCAAGTAGTCAGATCCGTCCAATGGAGTTCGGCCGCTATCTATTTCAGAAAAATATTACTACAGTTGCCCTTGGTGGGGTTAAACGCATAGGTAGAAATAGGGTCTCTGTTGAGTTTAAAAATGTAGACGACGCTAACAATTTCTTGGATTCTTCAATCCTTACTGATGCAGGCTTCTCTGCTTCCATTCCGTCGTATAATGTGTCTCGCATGGGAATAGTTAGAGGTGTTGCTGTTGATATCTCAATGGAGGAATTTACACTAAACTGTTCTGTACCTACAGGCTATGGCGACGTTATCAAGGCTCGTCGTATGTGTCGCAAATCCACAGATTCCAACGGTAGTATATCATGGATTCCAACACAAACCGTTGTGGTAACTTTTAGTGGTCAGAAACTTCCTCCTCACACTTATTTATATTTTACCTCGTTACCAGTAGAATTATATAAGCTGCCAGTTATTCAGTGTAATCGTTGTTGCAGATTTGGGCACGTAAAATCACTTTGTAGGTCTGATCCTAGGTGTTACAAGTGTGCACAACCACATGAGGGTGAGTCTTGTAATACCCAGGTAGTGTCATGTTTGTTTTGCTCTGGTGCTCATTCTGCCAACAATCTCAACTGTCCGGAGTACATACGACAGAAAGAAATAAAGACGGCAATGTCGGAACACAACATTTCTTATATAGAGGCCTCAGCTAGGTTTCCCAGTGTGCGCAGAGCGTATTCAGATGTGGTGTCCTCTCGTTTATCTAATCCCTCACAAGTCCGCCATTCCACTCCCTCTCCTTCTCCTACTGTATCTTATAGAAAGACAGTTTACACTCCCCGCCGTACTATTCCTACTCCTCAACCAGGGTATGACCGTCTTGCTCATCAAACTATTATTCAAAATCCAATTTCTGAGTCTCCCAATGGTTCTGCTTTCCCAGATAATTCCCTATCCAAGAATGACGATTTCCCTGAACTCCTTTCCTCCATTTTATTAAATTTATTATCCCGCTTCAGTGATACTGGAATGGGCATGTCCGATACTCTCCGCGAAAACTTGACTAAGCTTATGAACATAACTAAGTTAAATAGCCCAATTAATAATGATCCAGAGGACACTAATACAATGGAACTGTCGTAGTATAAGAAATAAATCCAATGATATTTTATATTTTGTAAATAAATTTAAACCTATCATTTTTGCCATTCAAGAGTCTTGGTTGAGGCCGGGTTCTCAATTCAGAGTCCCTGGCTACTCCTGTCTCCGGGATGACAGAAATGATGGAAGAGCTGGTTCAGCTATTTTAGTTTCTATGTCCGTGATGTTTAATTCTATCCCCCTCCCTCCACATAGTGATTTCAACATTACTGCTGTTCGGATCCACAATATTTCCTTTCTATCTGTTTACCTTCCTGACCCCACTCCCTCAGTCCTTTCTGATCTTTTCTCCATAATCAACCTCATTCCCCCTCCTCTTTTCCTTTTAGGAGACTTCAACCTGCAACATCACGCATGGGGTTCTCATAATAGTGACTCACTTGCTGATTTATTAATTAGTCACCTTGATGAAATTAACTTGGTTATTTTAAATAACGGAGCCCCTACACGAAGAGTTCTCCCATCCCAAAATCCCAGATCAGCAGTAGATTTATCTATCTGTTCCCCTTCCTTATCTTCCCAGGTCTCATGGTCTATTGAGTCAAATTCCTGCGGCAGTGATCATTTCCCCATTATCATTACTTGGTATCTCTCCTCCATTCCCAATATAGTTAAGAATCCTCCTAGACTTAAATTTAAAATTTCCGACGCTGATTGGCCTTTATTTAGAATCCGTACTGATGACCTTACTGCCTCTTTTCCCCCTGTTAACAGCAGTAATGTACATGAACTATATCCCCGATTAACGCAGGCGCTTCTTGAAAGCGCGCATGCTGCTATTCCTACGCGTAGTTCTCATGGTGACCGTATCTCATCTCCTCCATGGTGGGACCATGAGTGTACCTCTGCATGTAAAAAACGCAAAGAGGCAGAGAGAACTTTCTCATCCAACATGACCCTGGAAAATTATAACGATTACAAAAGAGTAGCAGCAGAAACAAAACGTCTTCTGTCTCACAAGAAGCGTCTGGGTTGGCATAATTTCTGTGAGAGCTTGTCTCCCCAATCTCACCCGTCCTTGGTTTGGAACAATTTAAAAAAGTTTCGTGGCTCCTTTTCCTCCAACTCAAATCCTCTATCCAATGATCCTTCTCCCTGGTTACATGATTTCTCCCAAAAACTTGCCCCTCCTTGGGTTCCGACATTTGAAGAGTCCCAAAAATTTATGTCATCTCCATCATCTTCTTCCACCGAATTTGATGCCCCGTTTTCCTTTGAAGAGTTTAAATTGGTTATTAATTCTCTTAAAGATTCTGCTCCTGGAGCTGACGGTATTCCATACTCTTTTGTTGTTAATAGCAGTCTTAGTACACAAAAAATAATTCTCGATTTTCTCAATTCCATCTTTGAATCAGAATCCCCTCCAGACGAATGGAAATGTCAAATTATTCTCCCTATTTTGAAGCCAGGCAAGTCTGTTGATAATCCAACTAGTTACCGTCCCATAGCCCTTTCTGCCACTCTCTCAAAAATATTGGAGCACTTAATCAAAAATAGACTTGACTGGTTCATCGAGAGTAAAGGAATTCTTTCTGGAAATCAATTCGGGTTTCGTAAAGGCTTTTGTACCATGGATAACGTGTGTACATTAGTTTCAGACATTCGAATTGCTTTCTCGAACGAAGAGACTCTGGTGGGAGTGTTTTTGGATGTGTCGTCCGCATATGATAACGTCCTACTTCCGATGCTCAGACAGACTATGTTGGAGCTGAGTATTCCTGTGAAGATAGCTAACTACGTTTGTAATTCCCTCTCCGGTCGGTCCATAGTTATTTCCCATGAAAATTCTCCTCTTCTTTTCAGATTGGTTTGGAAAGGTCTCCCACAAGGTTGGGTCCTTAGTCCCACCCTATATAACCTTTACTCCTATAATTTACATTTTTCCGTCTTGTCCTTTTGCAAAATCTCCCAATATGCGGACGACATAGCCATTTATGCTTCTTCCAAAGTTGTTTCAGAGGCAGAGTCACGTCTTAATTCTGCTCTTTTTTATCTATGCGAGTGGCTGACTGATCATGGTCTTAGCATTTCCGTGGAGAAGAGCAGCACTGTTGTTTTCTCTAGGCGTAGATCTATCCCTGACGTTTGCATATCTTTTGATGGTATGGTTTTTCCAGTTTGTAATAACATTAAATTCCTCGGGGTCCACTTAGATTCCAAAATGACAGGGGTCCATCATATAAATCATATCATCAAGAAATGTGAGAAAAACATTAATATCATCAGATGTCTCTCTGGTGTTTGGTGGGGCTCTCACCCGTACACCCAAAAATTAATTTATAACGCTTTAATTCGAAGCCACTTAGATTACGGATCAATAATTCTAGAGCCTTGTAATAAGTCTGCTCTGAAAGAATTGGACAAAATCCAGTCTAAGTGCCTCCGTCTGATAGTTGGGGCGATGAAATCAACTGCAAATAATGCCCTGCAGGTTGTAGAGCAAGAGCCCGTGAGGGCCAGACCTTCGTCTTTTTATAAAACCTGAAAGTTCTTCTGTGTATATCCCCAATACAGGTAAGAATGATCCCCACCCATGAAACCTGGGTAGTGGTGGCTTTGGCAGGTAATAGGTAGCAAAGGTGTAAAAAATTCCCCCTCAAATTTATCAATTTATAAAACTCAATTTCTTTATATTTTATTCATAATAATATTAAAACTCGCGTTGCTCATTGCCAGACACTTAGTATGGTTACAACCCCCTGCCGGACACCCCTAAACTATTATAATTTGTAATTATACTTACGTTATATTATAAAAGCTAAATTTTACATATGTTTTTTGGAGAACTATTTAATAATGTTTCCTTAGTAGCCGGACAGTTTCGAGGGTTCTATCGTCCTGCCAGACGTATTGAATGTGTACAATACTTGTGAGCGCGAGGAGCATATATAGCAACGGGTGCGAGTGAAATAGAGTGTTCGGTCTATTGCGATCCTTTACTGCGCATCAGTTGCTTATTGTGTATTATGCAGTGAGCGGTTATGCTGATAGTAAACGTATATAATATAATAAATAAATAAAATAAAAAATCTGTTTATTTCCAGTAACAAAAGCCAAACACAACACTTATACAATACTTATGATGGTAATCTCATGAGAGATTTTATACATAAGTAAGGAGTTGCTTATTCTATATAGACAATTTGTACATTGCACCCGGTTTCTTTTTAGTCACCACTTTAAAACACTTGTCACATTTAGCCATATTGGATTTGTCTTTGATTGTCGATGACTTCCACAGCGTGAGCCTCCTCTAAATTTTTTATTAACAAAAAAATTGTTCTTCCGTATAATAAACAATAAGATTTTGATGACTTTGAAATTTCAGTTGAATTAAATATAATAAACTTCATAAAATTTAGAAATAATATGAATTGAGTTACTAGATTTTTGATATGATTGATATTTTATTGTAAAATTTTACAGAATATTGTTTTAAAAATTTATTGCTCAGACTGTAATAATTTTATTCAAATTTCTCAAAAAATTAGAAAAAAGATTACTAGATAATTCGGAGTAAACAACAGTAGATGCGCAGTAAAGGATCGCAATAGACCGAACACTCTATTTCACTCGCACCCGTTGCTATATATGCTCCTCGCGCTCACAAGTATTGTACACATTCAATACGTCTGGCAGGACGATAGAACCCTCGAAACTGTCCGGCTACTAAGGAAACATTATTAAATAGTTCTCCAAAAAACATATGTAAAATTTAGCTTTTATAATATAACGTAAGTATAATTACAAATTATAATAGTTTAGGGGTGTCCGGCAGGGGGTTGTAACCATACTAAGTGTCTGGCAATGAGCAACGCGAGTTTTAATATTATTATGAATAAAATATAAAGAAATTGAGTTTTATAAATTGATAAATTTGAGGCGGAATTTTTTACACCTTTGCTACCTATTACCTGCCAAAGCCACCACTACCCAGGTTTCATGGGTGGGGATCATTCTTACCTGTATTGGGGATATACACAGAAGAACTTTCAGGTTTTATAAAAAGACGAAGGTCTGGCCCTCACGGGCTCTTGGACTATTGAGTGTGCAGATCCTCCCCTAAAGTTTCGACGTCAATACTTATCTGATAGATTCCTCTTCAAGGCCCTCCAATTTGCTCATCACCCTCTCATTCCTAAGTTACATATCCTATCCCAACTGTTCCACTCTTCATCTACTGGACTCATAAAGACCCTCCATGTTTACTTAAAAGTTATCAAAAATTCATTAGTTTACCCTGTCCCGTGTACCAAAATAAATTGCTCCCTATTTATGAAGTTCCATATAAATCCCTTGTTAATTCTCCTTGTATTTCCCTTAGCTCTGGCATCCCTAAAAATTCTACATCAGCCAACAGTCTATTTAAAGATATTATTAATTCGGCATATAAAAACTGGTATCATATCTACACTGATGCGTCTAAACTTGATGATCAAGGTTGTATGGGTTCAGCAGTGTGGATACCAAAAGTCAATGTAATTTTAAATTTTAAATTGCCTGCTTCATCTTCTGTGTTTTCTGGGGAAGCTGTAGCAATTCTTGAGGCTCTATCGTTTATAGAATCTCACCGCCTTAATAATTCTGTCATTTTTTCTGACTCACAAAGCTGCCTCCAGGCTATTTTAGCTAACCCTTTTCGTTCTAAATTTAAATATCCGTTTATAGTAGAAATTAGACATATTCTTTTTAAATGTCGCTCACAAAATATACGGGTTGAGATTGTTTGGATCCCCGGGCACAGCGGCATAGTTGGTAACGAGAGCGCTGACTTTTATGCTAAGCAGGCTATTCATACGGGTGGCCCTGGCTACTCCAAAATTTACTGTAACGATCTTATCCCATTAGCTAAAGAACATTTGCTGATTGATTGGAATGCATACTGGACTGCATCAGGAAGAGTTAAGGGAAGATTTTATTTTTCATTGCAAAGTGAGGTACCAGTAAAACCTTGGTTTTTTAAATACAGGAGGGCTAAAAAGTCTGTAACCTCCACAGTTTGTCGATTACGTTTAGGCCACTCCTGTACTCCTGTCTTCCTCAACAAAATTAGGGTTAGAGACTCGTCGCTATGTGAGTGCGGACTTGACGAAGGCTCTACTGAACATATTTTCTTTAGTTGTCCAAACCGTCAGTCTTCACTGTACGATTCACTACCCCCTAATATCCCTCGTCCTTCTGATTTCCGTTCCCTTTTATCCTTAGTTAATACTCCTTTTGTAGATATTCTATGTAATTTTATTAACAATAATAATATTAAATTGTAGATTTGTGTGTGTTCTACTAATAAACTAATTTTTGCATGTTTTGTATTGTTTCAGATTTATTTTAATAAGGAAACTGATATTTTACGAATGAGTCTAACTTGTACCTACCCGATATAAAACTTTTCTTTTCTACCTTGTACTTTCACAAACGCCACTACCTAAAATACAGTGCAAAGTTTCAACCATCGACAACAATAGTCTCTCTTTACGTCATCAATCAACTGTCATTGGCTATTCCTCAAGGGAGGCCATTTTTAAAGAAGAAGAAGAAGAAGAAGAAGAACTGTCGTCTATCAGTTATCACGCTATCTAACAATATTTCTCTTTTCAGGTCTCAAATACCAAAATTGAAAATTTTTCTTTTATAACTTATTCGTTTCGTTAAAAAAAAAATTATTTCATTACTTGACACTGGCAGAATGTCGCAAAAAGCGATGGTTTGCCGTAAATAAAAGAAGAAGAAGAAGAAGTTATCACGCTGACATTTGAGTTTGACCTAAAAATTAAAAAATTGTTGTTGCTTTTATTCATATTTCCCGTTAGAATTATGTGTAATGTTATTAAATTGTTTTATTTAATCTTGTCCTAAACTTTTGAAACTGACTAGATTTAGGGACTAAAAATGTGGTGATAATCATACACGATGCCTAATATAAGAAAATATCGACGTGACACGACCGAAGTCAGCTGTTGTCTAAAATATGTGATTTTTGGTGTAAATGTGCTTTTTTGGGTAAGAATTCTATTTCGTCAACGAAATAATACTTGATTTTATGTATATATAAGTAATATTTTATATATGAGTACTGCTGTATGTCTTATTGGAAAGTATACCTACTCTACATTTTCTTTGTAATCTCTTCAAGGCTGTGTGCATATTTGATTTATTACTTTGTCTTCAAAATTTATATTATTTTAAGTGTTTGTTTCGTGTTTTTATTTCTGAATAATAAATACCTTAAATTTTGAATAAAACCAATACGGTGCTTACAGTTGTTCTTATAAACTTTCACTTTGTAAGGATAGGTACTAGTTTATCATAGACAAGTCAACTATTGTAGAATATATTGATTAATTTGTCGTATATAAAACAATATTTTGTTTAATATTGTTTTGCTAATGACAAAATATTTTATAACAACACGATGATGAAATTTATTGTACAAGGAATTTAATAGCAATCTAATATATATAAATCTCCTGTCACGATGTTTGTCCGCGATGGGTTCCTAAACTACTTAACCGATTTTAATGTTTTTTGTTTTTTAATGTGTGCTTTTTTCCAACTTGAGAGATAGGATAGCTTAGATCTTTAATTATAGTCGCAATTTTATTTTATTGCAAATTATTTGTCTATAAAGAGCGACCATTGTTTATGCGACGCGGGTCACGGGATAGCGATGGACGTTGCCATGGTGACATACTTATATTTTAGTCACTAATTCAATAAAATAATATGGGCGATATACTTAATATAATATGGCAAAGAAACGTTTGCCGGGACAGCTAGTGTTAATATAATATTCTTAACCCGCAACATTAAAAAAAAAAACATTAACACTGCAACTTTGAAATTTATTAGTTAAACTTAATATTTTGTGGTATTGTTTCAGTTCTTAGGCCTTATAATCTTAGCTGTAGGAATATGGGCATGGACGGAGAAGGACACATTCAACAATCTCTCTCGGCTAACCAACATTGCCCTGGATCCAGCATTTATTTTAATATGTGTCGGTAAGATATTTTTTGTGGCATACTACTATCGTAAAATACTAAGGGGGGTATTACATTAGGGTATTACATTATTTATAGGATCCAATAAAAATGATCATTTGATCATATCTGCATATTACATTATCATTTATCATTGATCCTATTTTACGTCATATGTGGTTTTAATAGCCAATGGGGAGCGCTAACGCTGACAGGTATTGACATCAGTGTTACTAGATCTCAGAGAAATCGATTTGTCAAAAGACATCGTCATTTTTAATATGGCTTGTTTTATGTTGTTTCAGCAAGATTATTCAAGTATATAATTAGAAAAAGAATTACATTACATTATTTGAAACATATTAACGAACAAGAAATTAAAAACTCTTTTTTTATATTAAATAACTGGCAACACCAATTTCTATGACCGTAGTGGATCCAATCTCTCAGCAAACGAATCATTTATCTATATTACATTATCCAATATAAATGACTCTATGATCTAGGATCCAATATAAATGATAATCTAATACCCCCCAAAGCCAGTTTTATTTATTTTTGAAGAAACAATACATTTATTTAGTCATGTGATTCTTAATTAGTATCAGCTGTACCTTGTTGTAATCTACCTAAATAGTTAGATTCAAATAATCGATTTAAGGAACAAAACTTGAGCTAAGAGAAAGTTAACCAAATCAATGCACAATAATTGTATTTTGCAATAAGTTGCACTCAAATTAGTAATAAAGCTGATGGTACAGAGGTTTGTTAAATTAAAAAAAAAAACAGAACAGTACATTTTATAAATGTGGTCAAGATCACTTAGAATTTAGTCCACTATTGTGTTGGAATTGCACACATTTGTAACTCACATGTTACAATAAGTGTGTAGTAATTGTGTTAATTGACTAATCTCTACATGCACTCATCTCGTTACAGGTACAATAACCTTCATAATTGGCTTCACTGGCTGTGTTGGTGCCTTGCGTGAGAATACATGTCTTTTAGCATGTGTAAGTATTCCTTTTGTTTGTCTTTCTGCCACACTCAGAGTGGAATATTAATTATTACTGAAATGCTACGAATAATAAAAACTAAGGAAGAGTGACTGTCTCAAAAAAGTTGTCCACGAGTCTACAAAATGTGATCCAAATACATGCATGCTTTATGCATCTATTTGGTACACAATTTTGTGTAAATATGGAAGTGACAATGTTAACGGCTTTATTTCGTAAATTTGAGTGTTAGGGCCAGGAACACTGCGTTGCGGCGTCGCATCGTATTTAAAATCTACGACGTGACGCCGCTGAACGCATCGTGAATATTTCCTATGTAAAGAGTGCTATGCTATATGAAATTTTTGCGTTGCCACATCACATCTCATTTCTGTGTTCGGCGTTCTCACGACGCCGCAATGAAGTGTTGTGGCCTGGCTCATAGTGTTTCGTTGCTATTGCCATATTTTAGTGTGCGAAATGGAACCAAATTCAAAATGGTTGAAGTATGGGAGTTACATTTCCTTAGTTTTGTTTTGTTAATTGTTAACCCACAGTAAAAATAACGAGAAAATATAAAAACACCTTAAGGCGCTATATTGAAAAACTGTCCTTTTTGACGTAATACTATACTGCCCTACTACGCACAAAAGCGGTATGTCAGTGAAAGCTAGTTTAGAGATAATTGACGTTATGTTAAATTTGTTTTACTTTAATTTACAGATTGTTATTTTTGGTTATTAAATGTAATTTATGTATGGGTAGTTCTATGATGAGAGGTTTCGAGCCCATAGAAGATGCGGCCAGGGAGAAAAGTTGAATTTTTTTCATGAAAATGTTAAATTATGCTAATTAACCCATTGATTAAGCTTTTCACCCAATGGCAGGTTACTTCACACATATTTTATTTCTTTTTAGAAGGCCAGGGTAAATATCGAGGCCAGGGTAGAGACGTCAAGATCTCGTCTTTTTCTTTCTTTTTCAAATATTTTTCTTTTTCCTTTAGTTTTTAGGGTTCCGTGCCCAAAGGGTAAAAACGGGACCCTATTCATGAGACTTCGATGTCTGTCTGTCCGTCTGTCTGTCTCCAGGCTGTATCTCAAGAACCGCTATAGCTAGAGTTCTGATTTCACAAATTGTGTATTTTCGGTGCCGCTATAGCAACAAATACTAAAATAAATATAAAAATAATATTTAAGGGGGGCTCCCTACAAGAAACGTGATTTTTTTTGCCTTTTTTGCTCGTAATCAATAATGATAAGAGGTAGGCACTCGAAACTTTCACGAAGGTTTTAAATATAATTGTACTTTAATAATTAATAATTAATATTTAAATAAAATAAAATATTAAGGGGGCTCCCATACAAAAAAAATCAATTTTTGGCCTATTTTTGCTCTATAACGGCACGGAACCCGTCGTGCGCGAGTCCGACTCGCACTTGGCCGATTATTGCAATTTATACTTTTCTGGGTCATTTTTAATCCTTTGATATCTTAGCCTTTCTGCTTTACGTTTCTTTTGTAGTTTTTCTTCACGTGTAATCTTTTTTTGCGGTGCCATAATCTGTAATAATGTGAAAAAAATTTAGAGATACTAGGTTTTTTATCATAACAATACTTCAACATACTGTTTAAATCTGACTTCAGTACAATCTAACTATATTTAAATTACTTTGTAACTACATTATATGATATGCTTTATCTCCCCTGGCTAGTAAGTCTCTCCCCTGGCATTCATCTTGGCAGGGGAAATACGCCAGGGCAAAGACGTTTTCATGATAAATTCAAATATTGTAATCGACTTATAACATTTTTGGCTTAATTAAATATCTAACTTGAATTAGTTCATTATTATTGAATAAATGTAATATTACACAAATGAATCAAATCATTAATATAACTTTTATGGCTTACCAGTGGAGAAACACAATGACTTTGCGAGACCACTACACCGCACAGCCGCGTCGCGACAACTAGCAAAATGGCGGCCTCTAACGGCTCGCTTGTTATTTGTGGCTAACTTCACGTCGTTAGATGTCCTTAAGAGGAATGTGCAATACTTCTTTTTTATTTTTATGTAGGTAGTAGTGGAACAAAATTTGCCAGGGTAAAGACACAAATAATTCGGGACAAAATTTAAGTTCAGAAAATAACACAAAAAAAACATACTTTTTTGGATTTTTTCTTAAAATTATTATAGTGTATTTATTCAAATTCATACTTACCATGCTTTAGTTTAGAAAGCGATACAAACAAATTATGTACGGCAGTAACTTTAACTAAAATCGGCAAAGGGACAGGCCAGGGTAGATACTTTTTTGGACTTTGTTGGCAATTTCAGAAAAAAATATAATATTTCAGCATTTAATTGTGACTCTATTCATTGAAGTACATTAAAATGGTGTAATTGATTGTAAAGGATTGGACAATATGGAATAAAAAACCTATTTAATATCGATTGCCGTTCAAGTTACCTCTTATCGTAGAATTACCCATATAATATTAGGTATGTTTTCTATCACAAATAGTTAAATATGTAAAATATACATGGAAATGCCTTAACCATGAGATACTGCTATACCGCGTAGTAATTACAAACTTGAGATTTGAGTTACCGCCTTTTGGTTAGCTTTTCATCTAGCATGCTTGTATACAAAATGGTATGAATTTTCAGTCGAATAAAATACATATTCTTATAAAGAAAAAAACAAATCAAAGTGCACTTATAAATTCTTTTATTATTTAAATTTTTAATCTTAAAAACATATTTAAAAAAGAAACGTGTTCTATGAATTTTAATCAGTCAAAAGTGGGGAGTTTTATGTGGGACGAAGCATCATCATGGCATTTTGATGTTGCTTTAACCGATTATAAGTAGGTTATATAGTGTGTAACTGTGTATGTATATCCATACTAATATTATAAATGCGAAAGTGTGTCTGTCTGTCTGTCTGTTACCTCTTCACGCTCAAACCGCTCAACCGATTTTGCTGAAATTTGGCATGAAGATACTTTGAGTCCCGGGAAAGGACATAGGATACTTTTTGTCCCGAAAAAATATACGGTTCCCGCGCGATAAACGAGTTTTGGCGCAACGGCGTTGCGGGCGTCATCTAGTATCTTTATAAATTAGCTAAGAGCCGCGTCATTTTTCTGCGTGTATTTTTTTATATTTTAATAGTAACCAAACCTTGACTGACCGATATTTACACATCTACATATAAATAAAAAATACTATGTTAAAGCACAAATTACCATGCGTGATAGTTTTCCCGTAAAGTGTACCACAAAAGTGCAAAGTGGTATGCAATAGCTTTACCGCGACAGTTCCCGAGTGCCACACGTGTTTTTTTATTTAATCTAGACTGTATCGAGACAATATCAAAAGCTTACAGACTCATAAACAGCCTGCAAAGCAGTATAGGATGCTGTAAAATATAGTATGAAGGATGCGTGAACAAAGAAATTACACAAAAACATATCAAGTCCCTACCATATCCACATTAATATTATTATAAGTGCAAAAGTGTGTCTGTCTTTCTTCATTCTTGTACCTTTTCACGCCCAAACCAGTGAACCAATTTCTCGGAAAAAATGTACGGTTTCAGCGCGATAAGCGAATTTTGGTGCAACGGATTAGCGGTCGTTATCTAGCCTGAAATATAAAAATTCAAAAATGTTTTACAATATTTTATCACCCAAAACGAATATTAGCCAAGGCAGGGATAAATCATTGCAAGATGTATCAGAAATCAGACCGCATAGAATACGCCTTAAAGATCAATTTGTCTTGCAGCTGCAGCCGTATCTCATGATTTGCTAATCAAGTAAGCACAAAAATACTAACACGCTTGTAGCGGTAAGTCAGTTAAAGTCACATTATGCCGCTTATTGGCTTAGAACACAACGTGCGTAAAATGCTTGTGTTTTTTAAGAGATTTAGCGGTATTTAAATATACGGCTATTTGCCTACGTCATATTGATATACCTCTAATATCCTTAGAAATTTAAGGTAAAACTGAGATAGAGAAAACTTTCTTATCATTTTTTTATAACTTTTGAATAACATACCGCTATAAGGCTTAGCTCAATAGACGCGTATTCTTCTAAGCTATCCGATGCCATAAAAAACAAATTTTCGGTTTTTTTGGAGATACCGCTTTTGCGCTTAGCAGGGCAGTATAGGACCCTCAGAAATCTTACAGATCTGCTAATGAGATCTATCTATCTTCATAGCCTTATCTAGGTTTGAGAAGAACTAGAAACACGATTAATGTATTTTGCCTCATACAAAATTTGAAGATTATTTTTAAACGAAAATAGATGTATTGTAGGAAATTAGTCTAATTGATAGACACCTTTGCAACTCAAAATCGTATAGAAGCATTTTGCTTAAATGCTCCTAGTTATTTTTTAAATGATTATAATTACGTTTTTTCGCATGTTTTCCGAGTGAGCCGATAGCTTCTGGCCGCAACGTATTCACGACTTTATAGACATACAAATTAAGTATAAAATGGCCCTTGCGGTAAAATTACTTTCGATATAGCGCCTTAAGTTTTATGCTTAGCACAAACCTACGCGACCATTGGTAACGATATCCAAAATGACTTATTTTAAATTGACAAGATAAAGAGCAACTCTCTGATGCCAAATATGTCGGTCTGCCTGCGTAAAGTAGTTGCGTTCTCTGTATAGGGCGCCTGAAAACCCAGTTATCATGACCAAAAAAAAAAATGATGAGGTAAATGGCTGAGTAAGTTATATTAGGTAAGTACTAGTTGTTCTCATATCAGTAGCGTAAAAACTGACCAAATATTCGGTTGCGTTATGAAGCAACGAGCGTTCAAACGTGACTTAATATTGTGACCAAAAAAAAAAATGATCAGGTAAATGGCTGAAAATTACAAATCGTAAACTGTCAGTACGTACTAGCTTATTGGCACCAAAACTGACCAAATATTTGGTTGCAATTCATAGTTATCGGCGATCTATGTCTGAACGTATATTCTGATATGATGGTGTCGTGGTGGGCAATATTATAACTCTTCCATGGCTGTTGCGAAACCCCTTGAGCTTGGGCTCATTTGTTTTCTACGATGACCTAATTCGCTACACTTGGTTGGTGGTGAGAGTCTGATGACGGAGCAGGGTGAAATTTCAGATTTTTTAGCGATTAGATATTTTAATCATCGATGAAAAGTTTCCTCATCGGTCATAAAAGCGTGTATTTTTCGTTTTTAAACCAAGCACTTTACTAGTAAAATACTTTTGAAAGAATATACGTTCAGACATAGGTCGCCGATAACTATGAATTGCAACCAAATATTTGGTCAGTTTTGGTGCCAATAAGCTAGTACGTACTGACAGTTTACGATTTGTAATTTTCAGCCATTTACCTGATCATTTCTTTTTTGGTCACAATATTAAGTCATGTTTGAACGCTCGTTGCTTCATAGCGCAACCGAATATTTGGTCAATTTTTACGCTACTGATATGAGAACAACTAGTACTTACCTAATATAACTTACTCAGCCATTTACCTTATATATTTTTTTTTGGTCATGATAACTGGGTTTTCAGGCGCCCTATACCGAGAACGCAACTACTTTACGCAGGCAGACCGACATATTTGGCATCAGAGAGTTGCTCTTTGTCTTGTCAATCTAAAATAAGTCATTTTGGATAACGTTACCAAAAATGTCGTGACCTCCTAATCTATAGGTTTGTGCTAAGCATTACTTTTACAGCATTCAAATGATCATTTCTATGGATTAATTAATTTTGTTACAACTTATTTGCCTTATGTTTTGAATCACATCATATATATCGTGCGCTCTACATACACTATCAATAAGGTAAATTAGATTACCTTATTGGTATTGTTGAAAATTTTGGTGATATGACTCAAGAGTAAACAAAAATTTACATAAATTGACATTTACTTGAGGCGTTAAACTATATTGGCGCAAGTTACTCGTAAATATGCTCGTCTTATATTTCAGTATGCATTGTTCCTGGCGTTGCTGCTTTTGGCTGAGATGACTGCCGGTATTCTGTTCTTTGTTTTTAAAGACTGGGTAAGTGATTGACATTAAAAATACTGACATTTGAAGCCTATCTAAAACTACGTGACTATCAAATTATGTTCTGATGATATAGGCTGCGCACTTTAGGATTACTGCACAAAAATGCGCAATGTTCGCAATTTTTAAGTCTATTTGATTGGGTCAGAAACGAGTGGGGCGTTGTTGGCGCGTTAAAGGAGACACTGGTAGATTAGGTGTAAGATCTGCCTGATCTGAACCCTTATTGGTCAGATTAGTGATCACCGAAACGTAATTGGTTTGAATTTGAATTTGAAAATGGAAACACAGATGAACGAACTTAGTTCGCGTTTCCATTGAAGCGGAGCGGAGCGGAGAGGAGCTTAGCGGTGCCCGAATTGACCAATCGTGCTATTCCAGCGGAATGACAGCGAAGCCGAGCGAAGATTTCGAGCATGGTGATTGCAGGTCAATTCGGCACCGCTACGCTCCTCTCCGCTCCGCTCCGCTTCAGTGGAAACGCGGCCTAAGGCTGCGTTTCCACTGAAGCGGAGCGGAGCTTAGCGGTGCCCGAATTGACCAATCTTGCTATTCCAGCGGAATGACAGCGAAACGGAGCGAAGATTTCGAGCCAAATTGACCAATCACCATGCTCGAAATTCTTGCTCCGCTTCGCTGTCATTCAATTGGTTGGTAAATTCGGACTCCGCTAAGTTCCGCTCCGCTTTAGTGGAAACGCAGCCTTATAGTTGCGCGTGGCTTTTCCCATTTTTTTACACAAACGTAATACGTTTTTGTGATACAAAATAACAGAAACTGGAATAGAAAAAAACTATTTTTTACAGATAAAACTACAAGCAACTACCGGCTTTCAATCTTTTATCACCTACTACAGGGATGATCCTGATCAGCAAAATTTGATTGATTGGATACAAGAAGATTGGGTGAGACAAGTTTTATATTCGTTATGCTTTGTTATATTGTACTTACACGTTTTCATTTTTAACCATATGTAACGGCTTTCTCAGAAATTAATTTGCTATAGATATTAAAAGCATGATAAGAATATAAATCATGCATTCGCTATCCATAGCATAATAATTAGTAATATTATTTTTACGACTAGTAATATTATTTTTTCATTAAAATTTCTCTGCAATTATTCAATTTAAAAATCAGGGAATAGGACATATTATTTTGAAGAGTCAATTTTGCATAATATTTATTCCATTTATATACTACATAAGTTTCTACGGAAAAGATGCAAAATTATCAGGAATTCTCATTGTTTTTCCTGGGTTGCACCATTGAGGATATTGATTTCTAGGCAGTTGGTGGACCGACTATTTTGGTCGCGTTTTGTCAAACCCAAGAATGTAAGTTGACTTAATCAGACCAATGAAGGATGTTTGGCGCTATGTAGCCGTAGGGTCTATCGTGTCAGTTGTATCAAATAGCTGTCATATGTTACGAAATAGCTTCCACATGTCACGATATAGCAGTCATAATAATATGTCGGTCTGACAAGACATTTAATACGAAAAACCCTACGGCTTCATAGCGCCAAACATCGCTCATTGACATTGGTCTGTCAGTGCCTTTGAATCAACTTCTCTGATACATTTTTCTTATTCCTCGTATAACATTTTGTGAAACAGACGTATTTTGCGATATTTTCCAGCTGCAATGCTGCGGCGTGGAGTCCCCGGAGGACTGGGACCGCAACATCTACTTCAACTGCTCGAGCGGCGCGGTGGGGTCGCGCGAGGCGTGCGGCGTCCCCTTCAGCTGCTGCCGCAACAAGCCGCAGGACATTATACGCAACAAGCAGTGCGGGTATGACGTCAGGAAGAGCACTTATGTAAGCATACGTTTTTATTTGTTCTTTTAAATATTTGAGTGCTAGTTCAGACACAGCGGGAACCGCGCGATTTGGATCCGCGCCATTAAACCGCTCGCAGCTTGTTATTATGCCGTTGTATTACAGCGTTCACACTGAACCGCTCGGTATCTGCACGGGAACCGCGCGGTTCCCGCTGTGTCTAAACAATCACTTAAATCTGCAGACTATTTAAGTAGAGAGTTGTGATGTGAACTAAAATTAAACAACTTGTACGGACAGCATAGTACACGGAATTGTGTGCCTATTATATTTAACTGTGGGCCTATTTTTATGAATTCAAAATACGAGGTACCTGCGGACTCCTTAGTACTCAAAACACAGTACACGCTCAAAGCGTGATCGACATTTCTACCTAGGTTTGGCTGTTCCGTGAATGTAATTTTACTTCCTTTAACGAACGGGTCAGTTTGTATGTATCTTTGGATTTTGTGTTAATTTTTCTCCGTTCGTGGCATTGTAGTCCTCATAGACTCTAGTTGATCAGGCTCTGCCACTGTCTGAAGTCATCACAAATAGTAGTCGGCATACTAAAAGGAATTAAAGGCAAATATAGTCATCGAGGGGAGAGGGATGGTCCTGTATCTGTGATCCCCACAATGTTAAGGTGGGTTGAACCAGAGGCGTCATTATTATAGTTACAGTTACGGTCAAAGTTTATAGTTAAGGTTAACTTTATGTACTAGTTGATTCCTATGCAGATGGTGGACCTACGTAGTTTGGTCGCGTTACGTCAAACCCAGCTGATAGATCACAATTAACATTGAATTGACATGATCGACCAAATGACGTTGGTCTCCAAATGCATAGGAATCAATTTCATCGATGGTACCTATAACTATAACTATGAGCACAGAATTTCACAGATGTCTGTTGCTAAAGTTAATGGGGTTGAGACTTGAGAGTACCTATAAAAAATGAATTATCCATACAAATTGACAGAAAAAAAAATTGCTATAGCAACACTGTCATCGTTATGTAAAATTTTACTTTAACCGAGGAAAATTGAGCGGTTAAAAGTTATCGTCAAATATGGCGTCCATTATTGACTTTAATCAGAGATTTGACATTTTGTTATCGTTAAAGCAAGTTGGGGCAACGCACCCTTAGTTATCTAATAAAATAAAATGAAGCCGGCGAGCGAGCGCGTGATCCACGAGCGCGGGTGCCTGGCGGCGGGCGAGGACTGGCTGCAGCGGCACTTCCCCCTCGTCGCCGCCGCCGTCATGGGCCCGCTCACGCTCAAGGTCACCGCTTGTAGACCACTAGCGTTGTGTAGCTGCTGATGATGATTTATTACACGTGCACCATTAGAGAAGTTGATTCATAGGCAGACGGCGGACCAATGTAGAGATCAACTACGATAACTTGGCGCGCCCCTCCAAAATTCAAAACGTTTTGAAGTGCGTTGTCAAAACGTTTGAAATGCGTTGTCTTGCGCGGTATGCCACTTATGATTAGTTGACCAACAAATCTTGGTAATAAGTGACATTAACTGAAATATTACGTGTACTGTGATTGGTTGAATGCTTACTACATACAAACTCATTCATAAGAATGTGACTGCACACATTGAAACAGTCATTTGGAGGGGCGCGCCATGTTAACGTAGTTAATCTCTAAGAGCCTGTCCACACAGTCGATGCAGCGCTGCCGTTTGACACATAGCCGGCCACACGGGCGCTGCGTTATCGCAGCGTTATTACGAAGCAGTCTTACGTCATCACTCCTTCCCGCTTCGTCTCGGGGACTGCTGTCCGTCATGTGTGTGTTACGCGCTGCTGTCACCACCTCGGTTATTTTTATGTAAAACAACGCGTCGACGCAACACTGACGCAACGCACCGTATAGACAGCCTCTAACTTGGTCGCGATATGTCAATATACCGACAGATCACGACTAATATTGAATTAACAAAACTTGCCATCTGCCTATGAATCAGTTTCTTCGATGGTACATATGAGAGTTGTGAGACAGTTTCGCTGTGACAGTGGCTAAAGACAGTAGCTGTGTTTGATGGAAAATGGCGATCGCTAAGCGTCGTTTAATGCTTGTTAATATGAAGAATTGTATCGGCCTTGTTGAAGTAAACGTTCCCTGGCTGGATTTTGAGTACTTATAAGCGCATTTGGAAACCTTTTTTCCGTCAAACATAGCTAAAGGTGATCGCACATTTGTCCGCACCGGAAGCGCCGTATGCGCCGCATTCCAGAGCTCGTTGTATAAAATGACGTCATGAAATGCGCCGCGTATCGTGCGGACACATTCATCCGCACCGTACGCGGCATTTACGTACCGTGAGGACAAAATATGTGCGATCAGCTTAATAATGGACTTTCATGTCACTGCATTTTCGCGGCGGCACTGTCGATATAGACGAGTGTGTAGCGTCTTCAAACTTGCGGCAAATCAGTGCAAATGTCAAAAATAATAGTCAGTGCCTTTTGCTGTACTTCAAATCACCAATTGCAGCCAATATCCATTTTGACATTGCGCTGATCAATTAATGCGAGGGCTATAGTTGTAATGAAGGTACTACCTACATGATGTATTTCAACAGGCTTACCACGTCCACAGTGGAGATTCAAAAGAATAGAAACGGTGACAGATTTGCTTTGTTAATCCATCACTTTGTCTACTTTACCGTGAGAACTTTTCTATGGTGGCCATGCTAAGCCTGTGGGTGTATTATAGAGCAAAAAAAAAAGAATAATAATAGTTAATCAGTACCTTCGTTATAATTCTAGCATGAATAGAACTGCGTAGGCTGCGACTTCCCCCATTAATGTGTACAGGAAGTGTAGCGTCTGTGTTTATTTCATCTATGTTTTATTTTGTCATAGCACCGTAGTGACTAGTGTAGTTGTTTCATTTGTTTTTTTTTTGTTTTAGAACCTTGAGAAAGCTAAGATAATTTATGACAAAGGCTGCTTAGAGGCCGCCGAGGAATGGTTTGATCATAATCTGTTGATAGTAGCCACGTCCGCTGTTTGTACCGCTTTTGCACAAGTAAGTTGTAGGCGCACAGTATACTGATCTGAAAACTCCGTTTCAATTCATTTTTATCTCATGTAAATGCATAGGCTGGAGCGCTTTACAGCATTCATTAGTGTCGGCAGCGAGTTCAGGGTGCTTAGCCAATACGTTTTCATCGGCGATTCCATAAAGAATAGATTAACTTTATAGAATCGCCGATAAAAAAGTATCGACTAAAATGCTCCCACTTTAAATGTCATTTATTAACTTCGCAGTAAATAGCAATCCGAGTTACCCTGTTGTGAATTATCATATTACCTTCTTTCTATAACACGGAAAACGACAGGAATAATATTGTTTTAATCCTGGGTAAATCTTATTACTCAGACTGAAATTATGAGGTGGATCTTATTTCGTCCATTTTTTTACATTTTGATCAAGATGGATTGAAACGGTGTACACATTTTATTATCATAACAATCTAGCTTGGCAAGTGGTGTAGAAATATACTATTTTAGATAAACAAAAGCATAATTATTATTGTAACTATTTTACTTATAAAATTAACTATCTATCAAATATCAATGCTACATGACGCACCAGTTGGCCAATTTGGACTATAATAATAAAAATTTTATGACCTCTTGATTTCATCGTCCATAAAATATTATTTTATAACAACATTTTATGGACGATGTAAATCATACTGTTGACATCATTAATGTAGTAGATTGCTATTTACTTGATTTTAAACATATTTTACATTTGAACCATCAAAGAAATTGATTCATGCAGATGGGGGACATACTTTAGTCATGTCAAATCGATCGGTTGGAATTGACATGTGTAATATAAATAAGATACGCCCGTCCATCTGCCTCAATCAATTTCTGTCCAGCTAACTCAATATTGTATACTCATTATACTCTCAACCCCGCAGATCCTAGGCATATGCTTCGCTCAGAATCTCCGCGCGGACATATTCGCGCAGAAGTCCAAGTGGCACTGACAGTCAGCCTCTCCTGCGGCCGTGTGACGTGTGACGTCACACCCCCGCCCCGCGCCGTCCCCCGCCGTCGCCGCGACAATCACGCGTCGCCACACCACGCCCGCCCATACATAGTAAGAGAGTAGATTTTTTATTCGCGAGAAAACTTATGTTTGAGAGTACGGTTACGGCAGAGTTTAAGCCAGAATGATGATCGGAAAGTACATAATAAAAAATATCAGTCTGTCAATCAAATGGCTACACGATCATTCTCCCGTCAGTTTGGATCAGATTGATTCACTGAACTGACGCCAGACCGACCGTGTAACCTACGTTCTAGGCTCAATTAACACTGGCGCAGATTCGAAGCGACGCGATGCGTCATAATTTTTTTCCCTACAGCATTATATTCATGTATTGTTCTATTATTTAGGTACAATATTTGCTATGAAAATATGAAAGCGCGCATCATGAATCGCGAAACGTGCGCGTTCGCTCTTCGACGCTTATCGCGCTTCTATATTTACTCAGCAGAAATGCTGTAGACAAAAAAATTATTACGCGTCGCTACGCTTCCACTGTGCGCCAGCATTGCCCTATAATAGGGACGCATAAGCGGTGATTAACCTGCCGCTGCCCAATAGATTTCTTGTACTTAAATCTAATTTTATATGAATAATAGATGTCTGAGAACATCAAACTCCATAGATGAGTAGAAGCTACAAAAATCTGATATTTGTGTCTTGTAATCAGGCCATTTAGCCGAAACTTCATCAAAGAATGGACGATAAAATGTATGGAATTGACATAAGACGAGTCGAACATCAACGTTATATTAACGAATGCTTATGTCAATTCCATACATTTTCATTGGCGATTCTATAACGAAGCGAAAACGAAAACATTTAGCCGAAATTTTTTCCTTTTCGAATAAGACATGTCCAGTAAAATAGTTTTTGCTCGCGAATAAGAAATAGTGAACATAGAAATATATTTTTATTGAGATTACTTATTAAGTCCAGTATTGTAAACTAGTTTAACCTTTTGATCGCCATACTAAACAACTACATAAACACGTCCATACTTAAACTGCCTTACACAGACAAGCAATACTACTGTAAAACTAAAACTGTTATTTATCCCGTATTTGTAGCGATCTGAAGGTTAAAATTATAATAAAAATCCATCACTGTTAAACAAATCCTAAAAACTTTCTATCACTTCATCTTACTATCCCTACGGCTAATACTTACAAAATTTTAATGTAAAATCTCTTGAAATTATATTATTGTTACCTTTGTTTGAATGTCTAATAGTCAGTAATAATATTTTATTACTTAAAATTTGTGTGGTAGTAATCTACTACGTCACTACGAACTGTCGTACAGACTCGTATTATTATTATTATTATTTTAGATAACCCCAAAATGTATTCTTGAAATTGCATTTATCTTACAAGTCTTTTCTCAACACTTAGATTCAAATGTCTTGTTCGGACCTAAACCCGTTGTAGACTTCAAGATGTTGTTAATAGCCTGCCATGTGTTCAAATGCCCAAACTAGCCTTAAAATGGGAGCTGTGAGATGAAATATTGGATTATAAACGTAGTTTTGTAGGTACTCGTAATTGATAAAAATATATAACTGTTGATTTTCAATACGTAAGTTGGTTGCGTAAAATCGATTAGAATTCGTATATATCAAATCGAAATATCGATTGCAATCGATTTTGCGGGACAATCGATTTGTTATGGTAGGCGTGGCGTAAACGGGATGTAGGCTTTTGGGTGGTGAGTAGAGCTGTAGGAGAATAATGGCTGACAATAATTGTAAGAAAATTTGTATTTTAACGATAAGGTGACTTGGTATTAGTATTGCTTTAAGTAACAACTCAGTGGATAAGTTACTAAGCTTAATAGTTATCGATTTTATTTACTGTTTTGATTAAATATCTGCAAAATTAGCATAGCTATGATCTGTTTGGGAAGTCCTTTTCATCAAATTAATTCGCACAATTTTAGTATAATAACATAGTATTTAGACGATAAATGTAATTTACTTATGTGCTATAACAGATCCTAATTATTTTATGAACGGTGTATGTGATGCAATAAAATATATTGTGTTATTTTTGTAATTTTCAGGGATTTGGTTTTGAAATTATTTATGGGAATTGAACTTTATTATTAATTGTACTTATGTAAGCAACATTTTAATTAACGTTTACAATATTATCTGTTCAAAAGGCAAAAAAAAAAAACAACACCGTATCACTGCGAGTTTTGAAACGCGCAATAATTATCGAGGTTTATCCTTGACACAATGTTCCGTTTCAGACGTAGGAATCAATCCTTGAGAGTATTTAATAAAAGTAATTAAACTAAGCGAAGGCGTACATATACAGCTTGGTCATAACGAGTTGACAAAAAATGAGGGCGCTAATTTTTCCATAGATAGCGGTCACTTGTTGATGGAAAAACTAAACTATATGTCTACCAGAATCTGATGGCAAAAAGTGAGAAAATAAAGTGACTCTAGCAATACCGGGGTAATAGGAATAAAACATTTTCATTCTTTTTTATTCCTTTAGCGGCTTGTTTTGTGTGTGAAACATGCAAATATAAAAATTTATCCAATGATCAAGGATATTTTTTGAAAATCTGCTGTCAAAAATTGCCATCAGATTCTGGTAACCTATATTTCCTTTAAAGTTTTTTACCTTTACACTATAACTAGTTATCTACTAATTTAGTTAAATAACAGAGATTTTCTCGCCATGATAAACCAATTTATATGTAGTTGATTGTACTGTCGGTTTTTGGTGGAAATTCATGTTGAACACTAATAAAACATAATTTTTCGTGCACTTTTTCCACTATATTACAGTGGAAAAAGTGCACGAAAAATTGTGTTTTATTAGTCTTCATGAACTAATTTGACTTTGACACTTGACACATTCCGAAATACCCTCAGAAACATTTGCATTTGAACTGCCTCCTTTACTAACAAATTAAATAGACTTCTTCTATTATTTTAAATATAAATACAGCTCCAATATTTCATTGTAAATTCAGTGTCTTAAAACATACAGAAAAGGAATCTTATATGCCAGTATTAATGAGTCTCAAACTATTAATAATCTGTATTATTTTGAAATCTATTACTTGTAGAATAATATATGTTGTAAAATTATTATCTTATATTAATTAAAATAAAAGTCGTCCCTACTGACTCAATGCAGTACCTAGTCTATTGTTAAAATTGTATTACACTGATCTGAATATTTCTGCCACTACAAAATGTCCACTAAAATCTAGTAAATAAAGGTTTTATTTATGCTAATACTATTTTAAGGTATCCTAAGATAAATATGACTAATGCCTATGAACGATCTGACAGACGTGCGAGTAAGTACGCGGACTTATGGCTCGACGATCTTGATCGCCTGTGTGTCAGCAAAAAGCCGCGAGCCACGCGCCGCGAGCCGCGAGCCTGGGGGCACGGTAACCCAGTGTGAGCGATTCTCGTGTGTCACCGACGCGAGCCGAGTAAGTTCGCGAACTTAAAACCGCGTGCTTTAAGTTCGTACGTCTATCAGGCCTTTTAAGTAACATTGCCTTTGTATTCCTTTGCAAGCCTTTTATGCCAGACAATAAAAATAAATTTATTAGATCTCAACTTATGGAATTACTATGTATTGCACTGCCATTTTCTATAATATTACCTGTTATTATTATTATTATTATAAATAACTACTTGATCACGCTATTATTATTATTATTTTATTGATAGTAAATTTAAATAAGATTTGGTAGCTATACTTTCTTTAAAAAATTATATTTATTATATTAACATAGTTAATAACAATTTTAGTATTTTATATATTTTGTTAGTATTATTTATTTTAAAGTAATCATTATTGATATTATACTCTTAATTATTGGTGTTTTTGGTGTTTAAGATTAACAAATGCCTGGAATTGTATTAAAATTTTCTTGGTACCTTACTAGATGCAGGTGCCAGTTAAGAAATATTATGTTGCAAAAGAATTGACTTTTTGTTACTTTTATACATTCATTAATTAAAATGTAAATTAATAACGTTAGCATTAGAATACTTATGCGCTCCCTAGACGGTAATTCAGCATGACATGCATTTACGTGACAGTATTAATTGTTGCATGACTCGCGAAACGATCATGCGTGCATGTCATGCACATATTGCAGGACGGAAAATTAATCTACTTGTCAATCAATGTACAGCAAGGTAGTTTGCATGTCATTTGCATCAATCAATACAATAAACGATCATGCGTGCATGACAGCACGTAACGCATGTCAAGCTGAATTACCGTCTAGGGGGCGCTTTAGAGATTTTGGCTTTTGTATTTTTAAGCTTTAATAAAAATGATCTTGCTATATTTATTAAAATGTGACGTATTCGCGTTGTATTTACAGATTATAGTAATGAACTTTTGATATTATTTCATAATATTGTTTAGAGAGAGATATTTTGTACGTTAATAAAGTATGTATGCGGAATATTGTGTTGTTGTCGTTTATAGTCCCTCAAGTTATTGAATAAGTACAAATATTTTTACATATTATAGCAACCTTGCAAAAAGTGCTCGGTAATCTATTGGCTTTTGTATTATTCGCGCGCTATCAGAATAGGATGCGTCCTTTTGGAACTGAGACCTGCGCTGACAGCTGGCCACAGGTTCCGAGGGCATGCCGTATTGCCGTAGGATCGGCTAACAAAATGACGTTTTTGCTAGCGGAAATTTCTTTTAAGTTTTGTTTTTATTTTTTGACCGACTTCCAAAAAGGAGGAGGTAATACGTTCGGCTGTAGGTATTTTTTTTATGTATGTTCACCGATCACTCAGCCGTTTGTCCTCCGATTTTCAAAATTCTTTTTGTGTTGTATAGGGTTTAACTCGAATTTGGTACCATGTTCACAAAAGTGGTGATCTGATGATGGGATCCTTGAGGAATCGAGGGGACTCCTTGGAATTTGTATGGAAACATATAGTGATTTTGATTTTTTCTGAAGCATTCGAGGTAAATGCTACCAAAAAGTAAGATTTCGTACCAGGTCATACCCTGGATCCGAAGGTACCGAACAGAACTTTTGAATGCTTATAGGGACAGGTTCGGGGACTTCGGCGTTGTTTAAACAACTAAAAGCATAAGCTAACACATCAATTTGATTGGTTATCATCATCACAACCATAATCATACCATTGGTCATCACACTATGACCCAATTATTGGTACTTTTCGTGATATTTTGCATCGAAGCAGATGTTTTTGATGATTTCGCTGTTTGAGGACAGATTTTCAAATTTCTCGTGTTGTTGTATAGGATATAATCTTAATTTTGTATACTTAACAATTACAAAAGTGGTGAGCTGATGATGGGATCTATGAGCAATCGAGGGAAATCCTTGATATTTATCAAAACACTCATAGTGGTAAAAATGTTGTTTCTAGTAAATTAAACATAATATTATGTTACGAATAAGAGCAATTTCATACAAAGGTGTCTCTTGGTCCAAAAGCACTGAACAGAACTCCTGAACCTTTAAAGATAAAAGTTTGGAAATTGCAGCATCGCTTAGATAACTGCAAGCATTTACCACAATTTCGCTTACAGTAACATAATGTGAATAGTTAACATTCGTATTGGTTATTTACGCATAAAGCCTTATTTTGTAGACACTTAACTAAAAAGAGTGAAATTATTATTTTTAACAAAAAAATTAAAACCGACTTCCAAGGTAAAAACAATAGTAATATTATGAACTAAAAAGTATTAAATAACTCTTTAATAGTGCCTTTTTCAGAATTCGTCTAAATCTCAACTATTTATGTGCATACTACAGTCTTCATTAGTTTGAAGTCGGTACCAGTTCCAAAAGTTTCAGATATTCTGACATTGACTGAACTCACGATTAAATTATCTGGTACCGACTTCAAAATAATGAAGACTGTAGTATATGTACAGAAATAGTTGAGATTTAGACGAATTCTGAAAAAGGCACTACTAAAGAGTAAGAGTTATTTAATACTTTTTAGTTCATAATATTACTATTGTTTTTACCTTGGAAGTCGGTTTTAATTTTTTTGTTAAAAATAGGTAATTGGTGATAATAATAGGTAATATTATGTGATATTATTATCGTAATTAAGTAATAAAATAATTCCTGAGTCACAGTCATTGGTAAAATATTACTTACCAAGAAATCTTTTTCATGAAAAGTTTGGGTTAGCTCAAAAATAAAAAAATAGTAATGAAAGAGTTATAGCAGCCGCAGGGTTGACTAAAACACATTAATGTACAGAATCGGTCTATTACGTATTTTATTATTATTATGTACCTATAAACCTATCATATAAATTATTGTTCAGAATATTTTTGCTAACGCTACATCATTAGCAAATAAAACTGTCATTTGGATCCAATTTTGATCGCGTGCGCATAATGCCCGGCCGGCGGCCGCACATTATCAGAATTTCTGATCAGAAAAATTCGGACGCTCCGCCGCGCTCACACATTTTGACACGTCAGAATTCTGATAGTATGCGGGATATATGAACGCCTCCGTGGTCCAGTGGCTTAGAGCGCGGCTCTTGACTCGGAGGCTGTGGGTTCCCGCGTTGGAAACATGTTATTTCCATGTTTGGCTAGGACAATGCAGGCTGATCACCTGATTCTGATAAGATGATCCATGCGTCGCATGGGCATGTAAAAAGTCGGTCCTGCGCCTGATCTCTCGCCAGTCGTGTCGGTCTTCCGTCCCACTGGGCTATGAGAGTAAAGGAATAGACAGTGCTTGTGTACTGCGCACACACTTGGGCACTATAAAATTACTCCTGCGTAACTAACCTGATTTCAATGAAACCGGTCACCGTCACCGAAACCGGTGTGGGAGTTATTATTATAGTATGCGGGGTCCACAACAAAATGTATGAACAGAGTGCGTTCCGGCGAGGCGTCCGAATTTTTCTGATCTATTTTTTTTAATCTATGGACGCTTCACACCACGTCAGTCTGGGCACGTGCTAAGTACCCGAAGGACTTGGGTTACAGGTACCAGACAACGGAAATATATTTAATAATTTTTACTATACATATAATATCGAGCTATGGAACGTAGCATTCTAGGTATAAAAAGGATTGACCGCGTCAGGAATACCACCCTGCGTTCCCAAACGAAGCTCGTTGACGTAGGCAGAAAGGTAGCTAGCCTTAAGTGGAGCTGGGCAGGGCACGTCTCCCGTATGAACCCGGACAGGTGGGCGCGTCTAGTTTTGGAGTGGCTACCGACTGGTCGGCGTAACAGAGGCCGACCCAAGAAAAGATGGCGCGACGAACTAGATGCGTTCGATAAAGAGTGGCCAGCAACATCACAGGATCGTGAACTTTGGAAAGATAGAGGGGAGGCCTTTGCCCAGCAGTGGGACACTGTAGGCTGCTAATAATAATAAAATATTTAAAAATTTTATTATAATTTTACACATATTATATTTTAATACACATCCAGACCCGGGAACATTGAAAACTTTTTGTTCCGTCGGCGAGATTCGAACCCGGGACCCCCGGCTTGAGCTGCCACACACTCAAGCCACAGAGGTCGTCATGTCGCTGTGTTCGATATAATATATTATTTCTCAAGACCTCTTCACGTCTGCAGAAGCGTCCGCCGACTTGAAGAGGTGGCTTTAGAGAAACGAATATTGTCTAGCATTAAAAGCAGTCCTAACCTAAGCGTTATTTCTACTGACTACTAATTACCATGGCTTCGATTTTAATGTCTTAAGGTTTTTATTCAAGTATGACTTTCATAGAAAAACGAAGGTCGAAGGGCCATTTAGTTTTAAAGATAACCCTGATTTAAAATATCATGCCTTTTCTTTTACAAAAATTAAGAACGAGTGCAATGACAATATATTTTGATTCGGAGTACATACACTAGTGGGCTCAATAAGTTTGTCTAAGTCAGGGGCTTCCAACCTTTTCAAATCAAGGACCACTTGAATACTTGATAACCTTTACTTATAAGGCATAACTGATAACTATGAACTATGTTAAAAGAACAATATTTTAATGAAAGTTTAAAAGTATTAACTGAACACCCTGCAAGAACTCGAGCAGTCACACAAAACCGGCTCCTGACGACTCGAGCCTGCAATAGGTACGGCCTTATCAATGAGTTACCTAAAGATGTAATAAATAACTTAACTGAGAATAACATTAAATCTAAACTAAAAACCAATTTTCTTCAAATAAACATTTGAGGAGTGCTGACATCGTTGCATTCAAGTACCTAATTCTATCTTTAACCGACTTCCAAAAAGGAGGAGGTTATATGTTCGGCTGTGGATATTTTTTTTTATTTGTGTATGTTCAACCATTACTCCGCCTTTTGTGAACCGATTTTCAATTTTTTTCTTTTGTTGTATAGGGTTCAACTCCAATTTGGTACCATGTTCACAAAAGTGGTGACCTGATGATGGGATCCACGAGTAATCGAGGGAACTCCTCAAAATTTATATGGAAACATATAGTGATTTTGGTTTTATGTGAAGGATCCTAGGCATATGCTACCAAAAAGTAAGATTTTAAGTAATTTTTTTAAGTAAGGAATACTAAGAGAACTCCGGATTCCTTATAGATACAAGTTCGGGACTTTCGGCGATGTTTTAAGAACTGAGAGCATATGCTACCATGCAAATTACATTCATCATCATCATCATCATCATAATTATCAGTACCATCACACGATGCATCGTTATGAGTTATGACCCTATTATTGGTACTTTTCATAGTCTTTTCGATGGAGACTCGAGTTTGTCGAGTGATTTTGAAAATTGTATTAATGTTGTTACAAAGTAAATGATTTAAACTTGGTGTTGTCAGTTGTGGTTACCAAGTTGGTAATTTGATCATGGGATCTATGAGGTATGTAGGAAACTCCTTGATTGGGACAAAATATATAGTTCTATTATTGCAGCTTAAAGTAGTTAAAGCATAATATTTTATTATGTTGAGCTGATGAGTTTACATGCGGTAGTTTTATAATACAACGAAAGTCACTGAACCAGAACTCTAGAGCCTTCAGAGATAGGCGTTTGAACATTTCAGCATTGCTTGATGAACTCTATACAGGGGTATATGCTTGGAGTTCTTTAAGAAATTCGAAAGTGGTAGTGAACTCAGATGATAAGTTTTCATATGAAAGTTTGGGGGTTTCATCGTTGTTTTAAGAACTGAAAGTATGCTACTATGCAAATTCTATTCATGATAATTTAGTAATAATATATAACAGTAAATAAGTAATAAATAACGACGTGTTATAGTAGCCATTTCATGACAGTTGAGTAATTAATTAAAATTTTTTGTTAAAAATAATACATAATATTATCTATCTTGTTCCTAATTATTAACGTATAAAATAACTTTACAGTACCAACTGGCTAATATATTTTGTAGTTTGTTTAATTTATAACCACATCTGTGAATAGGACTGTATCGCAGCATTGCACAAACCTCATTGGTTTTAAATGCTGTTAAAATTAAGTGTAAAAATTGTAATAATATGTCTTATTTGGTAAATAAATAATAAAAAAGTAGATACTTATAATTATTGAAATATAAAGTAATAATTAATTCAAACTGAAACTGCAATAAAACAATTAATAGAATACGTACAAAGAAATAAGTAGATTTTTAATACAAGTCTGTAAGCTTGATTAAATCCGTTCTCATTATTTACCATAGTAATTAATCTTTATCTATGGGTACCAAAATTTAGCTTCTGCGGACCATTAGTGATCTCTGGTTGGGAAGCATTGGTACTAAGTACCGGTTGAATCGTCACGTCGGGCTCGTAAAGCCCGATACAGCGGACAGAAATGGTGCATTACTTTCAGTTACAGCGCGGCGAGACCTGTCAGCACTAAGTGATTTAAGCCCGCCAAAAGTATCGCGATAATTGAAAGGGATCACGAATGAGGGTATTAGTAGCTTTCCTAATCCTTTACGGTACTTTTATAGTTTTTATTTGTTGCGCAAACTTCGTAGATGTCTACGCAAACTTCGTAGATGTCTACGCAAACTTCGTAGATGTCTACGCAAACTTTGTGGACGTCTACGAAATTTTGCGTGTCTACGAAAACTGTTCGAATAGCTGCAGATAATTGTAATAACTGCGCGTATGCCACAACAGCTCAAGTTAATGCTAGAGGTTACAACTTTACAAGTTGTAACAGCAGGTGCACCTGCAGTGTGACCTTAGTTTGCTTTATAATTATTTGAAAATAAGTGTGCGCAGTACACGTTGCTCACGTGTACTCCTTCTCTCTTTATTCCTTTACCTATAACCCAGTGGGACGGAAGACCGACACGACTGGCGAGAGATTAGGCGCAGGACAGACTTTACATGCCCATCCGACGCATGGATCGTCTTACTTGGCAGACAATCAGATGATCAGCCTGCATTATCCTAACCAAACTTGGATGTAACATGTTCCCTACGCGGGATTCGAGCCCACGACCTCCGAGTCAAGAGCCGCGCTCTGAACCATTGGACCACAGAGGCGTTAGTAGGTTATAGAAGTACTTTAATTATATCAATTCAAGGCTACCTTACAGATTCTTAGCTACGTTTTTTTATTTATTTATTTAAATCAGGCATCTTGGCCCATATTATATATACCTTATAGACTAACATACATACATTTATACTAAAACGAATACCTACTAAGCACTATAAGCACTAAATACATATTGTCTGCGACGTGAGGCGCGACGTGTTCAGAAGTCGTCCTCGGAACCTCCTGCAGACGACTCCAATCGGTCAGAACTCCTCCTTCTCGAAGACTAGGAGTAGGTAGGTATATTACCTATATTCCTAGTTCCTAGTAGTTTAGTGTGTTGACATTCATTAGCGCGATGTTGATAGCTGCACGGGTTTGCTCTCTGAATACTCAAGTCGTAGGAATGGTGTCTGATTGCAGGCACTGATTAATGAAATTGATACGTCTAATACGTGTCGGTAATTGGAAATACATGAAACCGTATTTCCTATTGACTACAAGGTACATGGTAAGGTAATATTTTTATAGTGATAATATAAAATTTCTGGAATAGCCTTAACTTTGTGATCATCAGTCCGAAATCAAAATTAATCCCCGTTTTTAATTAATAGTTTAGGCTTAACCGTGCATAAAAAGTGTCTTTAGATATTTAGATATGGGTAAAATAATTTAATTACTTTGCTCAGCCTGGTTAATATATCCAGGCTGAGCAAAGTTCGATTCCCGCGTTGGAAACATATAGTTATTTCCATGTTTGGTTAGGACAATGCAGGTTGATCACCTGATTGTCTGACAATTAGTAAGATGATCCATCATGCGTCGCATGGACATGTAAAAAGTCGGTCCTGCGCCTGATCTCTCGCCAGTCGTGTCGGTCTTCCGTCCCACTGGGCTATGAGAGTAAAGGAATAGACAGTGCTTGTGTACTGCGCACACACTTGGGCACTATAAAATTACTCCTGCGTAACTAACCTGATTTCAATGAAACCGGTCACCGTCACCGAAACCGGTGTGGGAGTTATTATTATAGTATGCGGGGTCCACAACAAAATGTATGAACAGAGTGCGTTCCGGCGAGGCGTCCGAATTTTTCTGATCTATTTTTTTTTAATCTATGGACGCTTCACACCACGTCAGTCTGGGCACGTGCTAAGTACCCGAAGGACTTGGGTTACAGGTACCAGACAACGGAAATATATTTAATAATTTTTACTATACATATAATATCGAGCTATGGAACGTAGCATTCTAGGTATAAAAAGGATTGACCGCGTCAGGAATACCACCCTGCGTTCCCAAACGAAGCTCGTTGACGTAGGCAGAAAGGTAGCTAGCCTTAAGTGGAGCTGGGCAGGGCACGTCTCCCGTATGAACCCGGACAGGTGGGCGCGTCTAGTTTTGGAGTGGCTACCGACTGGTCGGCGTAACAGAGGCCGACCCAAGAAAAGATGGCGCGACGAACTAGATGCGTTCGATAAAGAGTGGCCAGCAACATCACAGGATCGTGAACTTTGGAAAGATAGAGGGGAGGCCTTTGCCCAGCAGTGGGACACTGTAGGCTGCTAATAATAATAAAATATTTAAAAATTTTATTATAATTTTACACATATTATATTTTAATACACATCCAGACCCGGGAACATTGAAAACTTTTTGTTCCGTCGGCGAGATTCGAACCCGGGACCCCCGGCTTGAGCTGCCACACACTCAAGCCACAGAGGACGTCATGTCGCTGTGTTCGATATAATATATTATTTCTCAAGACCTCTTCACGTCTGCAGAAGCGTCCGCCGACTTGAAGAGGTGGCTTTAGAGAAACGAATATTGTCTAGCATTAAAAGCAGTCCTAACCTAAGCGTTATTTCTACTGACTACTAATTACCATGGCTTCGATTTTAATGTCTTAAGGATTTTATTCAAGTATGACTTTCATAGAAAAACGAAGGTCGAAGGGCCATTTAGTTTTAAAGATAACCCTGATTTAAAATATCATGCCTTTTCTTTTACAAAAACTAAGAACGAGTGCAATGACAATATATTTTGATTCGGAGTACATACACTAGTGGGCTCAATAAGTTTGTCTAAGTCAGGGGCTTCCAACCTTTTCAAATCAAGGACCACTTGAATACTTGATAACCTTTACTTATAAGGCATAACTGATAACTATGAACTATGTTAAAGGAACAATATTTTAATGAAAGTTTAAAAGTATTAACTGAACACCCTGCAAGAACTCGAGCAGTCACACAAAACCGGCTCCTGACGACTCGAGCCTGCAATAGGTACGGCCTTATCAATGAGTTACCTAAAGATGTAATAAATAACTTAACTGAGAATAACATTAAATCTAAACTAAAAACCAATTTTCTTCAAATAAACATTTGAGGAGTGCTGACATCGTTGCATTCAAGTACCTAATTCTATCTTTAACCGACTTCCAAAAAGGAGGAGGTTATATGTTCGGCTGTGGATATTTTTTTTTATTTGTGTATGTTCAACCATTACTCCGCCTTTTGTGAACCGATTTTCAATTTTTTTCTTTTGTTGTATAGGGTTCAACTCCAATTTGGTACCATGTTCACAAAAGTGGTGACCTGATGATGGGATCCACGAGTAATCGAGGGAACTCCTCAAAATTTATATGGAAACATATAGTGATTTTGGTTTTATGTGAAGGATCCTAGGCATATGCTACCAAAAAGTAAGATTTTAAGTAATTTTTTTAAGTAAGGAATACTAAGAGAACTCCGGATTCCTTATAGATACAAGTTCGGGACTTTCGGCGATGTTTTAAGAACTGAGAGCATATGCTACCATGCAAATTACATTCATCATCATCATCATCATCATAATTATCAGTACCATCACACGATGCATCGTTATGAGTTATGACCCTATTATTGGTACTTTTCATAGTCTTTTCGATGGAGACTCGAGTTTGTCGAGTGATTTTGAAAATTGTATTAATGTTGTTACAAAGTAAATGATTTAAACTTGGTGTTGTCAGTTGTGGTTACCAAGTTGGTAATTTGATCATGGGATCTATGAGGTATGTAGGAAACTCCTTGATTGGGACAAAATATATAGTTCTATTATTGCAGCTTAAAGTAGTTAAAGCATAATATTTTATTATGTTGAGCTGATGAGTTTACATGCGGTAGTTTTATAATACAACGAAAGTCACTGAACCAGAACTCTAGAGCCTTCAGAGATAGGCGTTTGAACATTTCAGCATTGCTTGATGAACTCTATACAGGGGTATATGCTTGGAGTTCTTTAAGAAATTCGAAAGTGGTAGTGAACTCAGATGATAAGTTTTCATATGAAAGTTTGGGGGTTTCATCGTTGTTTTAAGAACTGAAAGTATGCTACTATGCAAATTCTATTCATGATAATTTAGTAATAATATATAACAGTAAATAAGTAATAAATAACGACGTGTTATAGTAGCCATTTCATGACAGTTGAGTAATTAATTAAAATTTTTTGTTAAAAATAATACATAATATTATCTATCTTGTTCCTAATTATTAACGTATAAAATAACTTTACAGTACCAACTGGCTAATATATTTTGTAGTTTGTTTAATTTATAACCACATCTGTGAATAGGACTGTATCGCAGCATTGCACAAACCTCATTGGTTTTAAATGCTGTTAAAATTAAGTGTAAAAATTGTAATAATATGTCTTATTTGGTAAATAAATAATAAAAAAGTAGATACTTATAATTATTGAAATATAAAGTAATAATTAATTCAAACTGAAACTGCAATAAAACAATTAATAGAATACGTACAAAGAAATAAGTAGATTTTTAATACAAGTCTGTAAGCTTGATTAAATCCGTTCTCATTATTTACCATAGTAATTAATCTTTATCTATGGGTACCAAAATTTAGCTTCTGCGGACCATTAGTGATCTCTGGTTGGGAAGCATTGGTACTAAGTACCGGTTGAATCGTCACGTCGGGCTCGTAAAGCCCGATACAGCGGACAGAAATGGTGCATTACTTTCAGTTACAGCGCGGCGAGACCTGTCAGCACTAAGTGATTTAAGCCCGCCAAAAGTATCGCGATAATTGAAAGGGATCACGAATGAGGGTATTAGTAGCTTTCCTAATCCTTTACGGTACTTTTATAGTTTTTATTTGTTGCGCAAACTTCGTAGATGTCTACGCAAACTTCGTAGATGTCTACGCAAACTTCGTAGATGTCTACGCAAACTTTGTGGACGTCTACGAAATTTTGCGTGTCTACGAAAACTGTTCGAATAGCTGCAGATAATTGTAATAACTGCGCGTATGCCACAACAGCTCAAGTTAATGCTAGAGGTTACAACTTTACAAGTTGTAACAGCAGGTGCACCTGCAGTGTGACCTTAGTTTGCTTTATAATTATTTGAAAATAAGTGTGCGCAGTACACGTTGCTCACGTGTACTCCTTCTCTCTTTATTCCTTTACCTATAACCCAGTGGGACGGAAGACCGACACGACTGGGGAGAGATTAGGCGCAGGACAGACTTTACATGCCCATCCGATGAATGGATCGTCTTACTTGGCAGACAATCAGATGATCAGCCTGCATTATCCTAACCAAACTTGGATGTAACATGTTCTCAACGCGGGAATCGAGCCCATGACCTCCGAGTCAAGATCCGCGCTCTGAACCATTGGACCACAGAGGCGTTAGTAGGTTATAGAAGTACTTTAATTATATCAGTTCAAGGCTACCTATCAGATTCTTAGCTACGTTTTTTTATAATAATAATATAATATAATAATCTATGGACGCTTCACACCACGTCAGTCTGGCCCTGTGCTAAGTACCTGATGGACTTGTGTTACAGGTACCAGACAACGGAAACATATTTAATACTTTTATACTATACATATATTTAAGATTTTTATTATATGATACACATATTTAATACACATCCATGACCCAGAAACTTTATAAACTTTTTGTTCCGTCGGCGGGACTCGAACCCGCGACCTCCGGCTTGAGCTACCGACGCGCTCACCACTGCGCCACGGAGGTCGTCAATCGTCGTTTTTTATTTATTTATTTAAATCAGGCATCTTGGCCCATATTATATATACCTTATAGACTAACATAGGTACATGCATTTATACTAAAACGAATACCTACTAAGCACTATAAGCACTAAACACATATTGTCTGCGACGTGAGGCGCGACGTGTTCAGAAGTCGTCCTCGGAACCTCCTGTAGACGACTCCAATCGGTCAGAACTCCTTCTCGAAGACTAGGAGTAGGTAGGTATATTACCTATATTCCTAGTTCCTAGTAGTTTAGTGTATTGACATTCATTAGCGCGATGTTGATAGCTGCACGGGTTTGCTCTCTGAATACTCAAGCCGTAGGAATGGTGTCTGATTGCAGGCACTGATTAATGAAATTGATACGTCTAATACGTGTCGGTAATTGGAAATACATGAAACCGTATTTCCTATTGACTACATGGTACATGGTAAGGTAATATCGTTATAGTGATAAAATGAAATTTCTGGAATAGCCTTAACTTTGTGATCATCAGTCCGAAATCAAAATTAATCCCCGTTTTTAATTAATAGTTTAGGCTTAACCGTGCATAAAAAGTGTCTTTAGATATTTAGATATGGGTAAAATAATTTAATTACTTTGCTCAGCCTGGTTAATATATCCAGGCTGAGCAAAGGTCGATTCCCGCGTTGGAAACATATAGTTATTTCCATGTTTGGTTAGGACAATGCAGGCGGATCACCTGATTGTCTGACAATTAGTAAGACGATCCATCATGCGTCACATGGACAAAAAAAGTAAAGTAGTGTAAAAAGTCGGTCCTGCGCCTGATCTCTCGCCAGTCGTGTCGGTGTTCCGTGATCCGTCCCACTGGGTTATGAGAGTAAAAGAAATATAGAGTGCTCTTGTGTACTGCGCACACACTTAGGCACTATAAAATTACTCCAGCGTAACTGGCCTTGTTTCAATGAAACCGGGCACCGTCACCGAAACCTGTGTGTACTGACTGATACACAGGTTTCGATGACGGTTATTAAACCGTCATTTAGTAAAAATTATTGTACTTACTCTTAAATTAAATTTAATACAATTATTATTTGTATTAAATTTAATTTAAGAGTAAGTACAATAATTTTTACTAAAACTAACCTTAAAACAATATTATGTATAATGTACCTACGGCTAAAGGCAACAGGGCAACCCTTATCTATCGCTATTATAAGTCTCCACGTTTTTGCACGTTATTTACATGTCGGCACTTTGATATGAAACGTAACGAATGTAGCCGGATTTTTGAGACACTTGAGGCGTAGGCTCTCAGCAAATGAACGCCATAGCTTGCACCGTAATACAGAGAGCAGTCGCGGTATAAAAACACCCAGCGTAACCAGACCCCCGTTACGACTTGGATGCGAGGAAAAATGTACTTAAAATTACGAATCCAGGATTCTTTTTAAATGGTCACTGTCGTAGTACATCGCTGCGCATTTTAAGGATTGAACGCTCGAAGGTAATGATTGTTTTTTTAGTTCACCTGCATTTTTAATGATCTTCCATTGTGGTCGCTCGAGTTCGTCCGGTCCGTTTGTATTGTTTGCCTTTTTAAGGGAGATCACAGACGGCAGACTTTTTGTGTGCTGCGGCGCACATACATTCTGCAGGGCGCGGCCATGTAGAATGTATGCGCCGCAGACTCGATCACACAAAAAGTCTGCCGTCTGCGATCTCCCTTACCCATCAAGCCCCGTAAGGCCCATATGGGCCGCGATAGCAAAAGATTTCCAGGAATTGGCGACCGACGGATTAAAGGCGATCAGTGAACTTTTTTAATAAGTTGACTGTTTGTGCTGACTAGACAGAGAGAAATGAGTGATGTAGCTGCAGAACTGTTTATTTATTGATGACACATTCAAATAAAATAAATATTTTTGAACGTCGTATTTACAATTCAAGTTACGTTTTAAGCAGGTATCCGAACCTAACAACCCTTATATTATTTAAGAGACACTCAGTTTAGGTTATCGGCTGTGAGCAAGGGGTGATTGGTCAGTCAATAGTATTGACGACATATTGACATACTCCTATTCTATAGGGGCGCCATGCGTACACTATGAGCTATCTACACTGACTGAACCAGATATACCTCGATATTTTTATTTAAATCACCGTATAGACTCGTACACTCGACACCGTAACGACTAACCCGTGAAAAGTCGCCTCTAAAGTAACACGGATAGGCGAGCGCGAGTATTTTGCTCGTTTAAACATACTAGAGATCTCCCAATAGTCGAAATTCGACCTCAAATAAAAAAATAAATTATAAGTTTCTTTAAACGCTTTAATATTCTATAGTCAAAATATTTACTTTATTATTTTTTAGACATAATTCCTGCGACAGTCTCAGATTAGCGTGCTTACACACGGCGCCGCAGCGGCAGCGTTTTTCACCGCCGCGGCGCCGCCGCGGTAAAGAATCGCCGCCGCCGCAGTGGCGCCGTGTGAAAAGGTCCGCGGGAAAAGTATGCAGTGGCGGTGCCACTGCCGCTGCGGCGCGTGTGTATACACGCTAATAAAGTCATAATATGATGACAGACTGGCCGAGTAATAATTGTCTAACAGTATTAATTAATAATAATAATAATAACAATAATATCTATGGACGCTTCACACCACGTCAGTCTGGCCCCGTGCTAAGTACCTGAAGGACTTGTGTTACAGGTACCAGACAACGGAAATATATTTAATACTTTTATACTATAATATATATATTTAAGATTTTTATTATATTATACACATATTTAATACACAACCAGACCCGGGAACATTGAAAAACTTTTTGTTCCGTCGGCGGGATTCGAACCCGCGACCCCCGGCTTGAGTCACACACTCAACCAATTGAGCCACAGAGGTCGTCATTAAGATTCAATAAAAATAAAAAATAAACTAAATATATTTTCAATTTTGACAACAGACTTTAACAATAAATAAAAGAATACCTACAATTCGTGTGTTTAGGTTTGTCAATCATAATCTTCTAGTGCGTGTAATGTTTTATTTGTTAAAAAAAAAAAGACGGGTTGCACTCCGGGAGTGCCGGCAGAAGTGAAAACGTGATTATTAACGTTGTGCATTTATTTAAAACCATTTTTAATTAATCGAAACCCTTACAATCGATTAAAAAATATATCGACAATCGAAAAAAAACCAATCGATTGTTCGATTAATCAATTTCGATTAAAATTAATTTTAATCATTCATTAATTTTAATCATTACTCAATTTTAATCATTACTTAATTTTAATAATTACTTAATTTGAATTAGTGGTGGGCCGAAATTTGTTTTACATTCGGTTTAACCGAACTTCGGCAGCTTGAACCGAACTTCGTCATTCGGCCAAATTTCGGTTAAAATGCCGAACATTCGGCACTAATTAATATACTTGCACTATCATAATAGAAATTAATAGAAATTAATGAAAAAAAATAAAATTATCTGTAGTAACAGTGAAATAAAATAAGTCTGATACAAAAACTATACTTATTCATAGTCATTATTAAATGACTATGAATGAGTATAGTTCTTGTATCAGACTAATTTTAAAGTCTGATACAAAAACTATACTTATTCATAGTCATTATTAAATGACTATGAATGAGTATAGTTCTTGTATCAGACTAATTTTATTTCACTGTTACTACAGATATGTTTTTTTCATTAATTTTCATTCACTGCAGCAGCCTATGCCGCCGCCAGCCTTCACCGAGAGGCTCCCCGGGCATCGGGGGAGCCTTTCTCCTCGGGGCCTATATTGTGGGCGGTGATCCCCCGATCAGCCGTCCACAGGCTTAGGCTTCTACCTCCATAGCGGGGGCGACTTCACTCGCCCCGGCCTTATCAGCTCCAGGCCGCTTACGCGGCCGAGCCTTAGAAGGAGCCTTGCGCTTCTTCCTCGTGCCGGGCGGCTTGCTGGCTGCTGTGATACAGCCGTTAGCCCCCAGCACGTGGTTGCTGTCTTTACCGAGCTCGGCGCAGAAAAAGCAGCTGGGCTCCTCCGCGCAGTCGGCGGCCTTGTGCCCCGGCTTATCGCAGCGGAAGCAATTCCTGCTACGGTCTACCGGGGACTGGCAGTTCGACGCCAAGTGGCCGACGTAAAGACATCGGTAGCATCGCGTTGGCCTCGCGGCCAGCAGCACCACCTTCGTCATGACCCAGCCTACCTGCAGCCGCCCAGAAGCCACCAGCTTCTTGGCAGCAACCGTGGGGACGTGGAGCCACAAACTTCGAGCACCCCTAGGACCCACAGTAATTCTGCCCGACCGGATGTCGGTGGCCGGGCAACCGCCTTTTTTTGCCGCCGCCTTGGTGACATCGGCGGCGGTCGCTGCGTCGTCCATGCCGGAGACTAGCAATTCGGCTCTATTGACAGGGCGGTCGATTCTAACGACGTCCCTGTCAAGGACGTCCCTCATCCTGTTGGCGAGGGCGTCCGCCTTCTTCTGGGCGTCCTCTCCGATTATCTCGAGTATTCGGGCACCCGTCCTCGCTAGTCGGAATCGAACCTTATTTCCCTGGCAGATTCCTACCTCTGCAAGGTCGATCCGGCTCTTCGCATCTTCTAAGATAGAAGCGTACGTCACGCTCTGGTCCACCCCCTTCTCCAACGTGAGAGTGATGGCGGCTGACTTGAGCGGACGAAGCTTCCTCTTCTTCTTATTCTTCGGGGCGGCTGTAGATGGTGTAGCCGCCCCCTTCTTCTTCTTACCCTTCGGACCCACCGTGGTCCAAGGGGTCTCTGTACGGGGGGAGCTGGTGTTCGCTCCCCCTTGCGCCGCCTCCTGAGCGGCCATTGAAGGCCGCTTCTTCTTTTTTTTTCGGGCCTTTTTGCCCTTGGGTGCCGTCGACGCGGCAGGGGCCTCTTTCGGGGCAGCTGCTGCCACAGGCGGCTGAGCCTTCTTCGCCTTCGCCTTCCCGTCCGACGCCAGCTGTGACCTCCGCCTCGGCTCCGGCAAAAGTCGGTCCTCCAGTCCGGCGAGCCTGGCGTTCAGCATATTGCCGAAACGTTCGCACCGGAGACCTCGGCTAATAGCTCGCGCAGGCTTCCATCTCCGGCAGGCTGCGAGTCTTGTTTGCGCATCTCGTCCAGCTCCTAGCGTAGAACCGCCACTTGCTTTTCAATAAAGCACATTGTGTAGGTATTTCTGTTGCCGCTATAACAACAAATACTAAAAACATAAAATAATATTTAAGAGGGGCTTCCATACAACAAACGTGATTTTTTCGGCATTTTTTGCTCGATATTAATAATGGCAACAGGTAGGCACCTCAGACCAATAAAAAAAGATAGACAGAGCCATCCATGCTACGCGGTGAGGCAGGCAATAGGAAGCCGATACGGCCATAGGAAGCCGGCCGCCCGCCATTGCGGTTTCAACGAGTGACGGCGCATGTCGTTTTCATCTGTGTCAAGAAATATCAAAATATGCCGTCCTGCATCGTTAAATGGTGCAAAAACAATTCTTGTGCTCAAAATAAACCTTGTGGGATTACGTTTCACAAGTAATTAGTTGAATATTTATGTATTACCACCGAAATAACGAATTTAATTTATTAGTTTTAAAAATTGTCTCGGGAGTCTCGGAACACAGAACCTCAACCAGTGCTGCATGCTGGTCGCAAGATATTTTTCCCCATAATAGGGGAAAAATATTATTACGTGCTGTATTATCCTGAAAAATGTTTATTTTTAACCTAAAATTCATTATTCATTTAAAATCTATTAATATAAATAAAATTGGAGTGTCTGTTTGTAGTATTGAAAGATTTTTTTACTATTTGCATATTAATCTGTATACGATACATACTGCATACACCAAACAACATTTTTTACAATTTTTGTCTGTATGTATGTCTGTCTGTCTGTCTGTTCTTAGTTGAAACTCATAATTTATTAGATATAGATATTTAAGTATTTACTTTTTTCAGCAATTATTAATGAATGATGATTAATAATCTAGTTTGATATCAACTTTTGTAGTCATTACTTAGTAGTTTAATAAGACTGCAACAGGACGGGAGTTTGACAATCTGAAACCCTGAGTTGGCAACATTATTTTTTTGCACACAAGCGCACGCCTAGCGTATTTATGCTAGGCGTGACGCACACATTGATCGACAGCGACTTCACGCCATTATCTGTAAATACTCCGTCTTTCTTTTTTTATTGGTCTGAGGTAGGCACTTGGAATTTTCACAAAATCCTCAATGTTATGTGTAATTACTTACTTTAATAATAAATTATAAAATAAAATGTAATAAATTAAAATTAATATTTAAGGGGGCTCCCATACAAAAAAAACACAATTTTTGGCCTATTTTGCTCTATAACGGTACGGAACCCTTCGTACGCGAGTCCGTCTCGCACTTGGCCGAGTATTTATTTAAAATTTGAATATCGAAATGCTGAATATTATATTTATTAAAAAAAGTAAAAAGGGTACCTTCATCGTGGGTATCGCAGACACAATAGATTTTCAATTGTTATACGGCAGCCGGCTGCCGCTTGGGGATTGATGGGTTAAACTCTAAAGTAAAAAAAATACTCCACGTTTTATTGCTAATTGAATAATTTCTTCGGAATCAGCTGCGCCGCCAGATCTCGGTGTATAGTGTTCTCTTTTACTCATTACGGGTTAATGAACCCCAAGCCCCAAGCGGTCGACCGCGATAACAATATAATAACAATAGATTTCCAAGAATCCGCGATCGAGGGATTAAAGCCAGTCCACTGAGTCTTTCATGCAAGTTTAGATGCACCCCTACACATTTCCCCGCGCCCATGAGACGAAATACGAACGCATCGCGGTACCTACTCTGCCTAAGAACACGGTGCGGTACATAATACATATTATTATATTGTTGATTGGACAAGATGGATAGTAATGGGGGGGGGGGGGGTCCGGGCCCCCAGGACCACCCCCTTATATACGCCCATGACAAAAGTGCTCAACGCCGCTAAAGAAGTTTTCACTTCAAAAATGTATGATAAAATCATTAAAAGAATAATTTCAAAATAATATTAACTCGACGCACTCCTTCACCATATAAACTATAACTGTGCAAAATTTCAATCGCCTACGTTTCCGCATTTTTCGTCAAAAGGGATTCAAAATTGTTCGCTCGCGTATTATTATACAGATTCCAGTTTCAATACGTCAGCTGCACGGTATTAGGTATATTCAAATAAAGGTTTATTTTTAACTGACATTTTGTAATAAGCTAGGTCGCGCAATTGTCAGTGACATAAGTTACGAGTGGTAGGCGTTTTCCCGCTGTGCTGTCGCGCGCATTGTCCCGTCCAAGTGGCACCCGACTCTGTCGCATTTGCAGCCCCCAGGTAGCTTCACTATTTTTGTAGTACTATTTTTTAGTTGGATTCGATGAAAAGCGGATTCGACAGTTTTTATTTTCTCATAGGGGGCCATCCATTAATCACGTGATGTTTTTTTTTGGCATTTTTTGACCCCCCGTCCCCTTGGTGATACGTGGTGAGGTTTAAGACTACCCCTCCCCCCTCCCCCCTATATCACGTGTATTTTTTCGTACCTGCAAAGAATCTATTTTTATTTATAAAAAATACTGGTATAAGTATCATCTAATTTTATTATAGATTGTTATTTTTAACAAAAAATTAAAACCGACTTCCAAGGTAAAAACAATAGTAATATGAACTAAAAAGTACTAAATAACTCTTACTCTTTAATAGCACGCCTTTTTCAGAATTCGTCTAAATCTCAACTATTTCTGTACTTACATATACTTACTACAGTCTTCATTATTTTGAAGTCGGTACCAGCTAATTTAATCGTGAGTTCAGTAAAGTCAGAATATCTGAAACTTTTGGGACTGGTACCGACTTCAAAGTAATGAAGACTGTAGTAAGTATATGTAAATACAGAAATAGTTGAGATTTAGACGAATTCTGAAAAAAGCGTGCTATTAAAGAGTAAGAGTTATTTAATACTTTTTAGTTCATATTACTATTGTTTTTACCTTGGAAGTCGGTTTTAATTTTTGTTAAAAATAATAATTTCACTATTTTTAGTTAAGTATCTACAAAATTAGGCTTTATGCGTAAATAACCAATACGAATGTTAACTATTCACATTATGTTACTGTAAGCGAAATTGTGGTAAATGCTTGCAGTTACTTTATCTAAGCGATGCTGCAATTTCCAAAATTTTATCCATAAAGGTTCATGAGTTCTGTTCAGTGCCTTTGCACCAAGATACACCTTCGTATGGAATTTCTCTTATTGTTTAACTTACTAGCTAAACAACATTTTAACTACTATGAGTGTTTTGATAAATTTCAAGGATTTCCCTCGATTGCTCATAGATCCCATCATCAGCTCACCACTTTCGTAATTGTTATACAAAATTAAGATTATATCCTATACAACAACACGAGAATTTTAAAAATCGGTCCACAAACAGCGAAATCATCATCAAAAACATCTGCTTCGATGCAAAATATCACGAAAAGTACCAATAATTGGGTCATAGTATGATGACCCATGATATAATTATGGTTGTGATGATTAATCAAATTAATGTATTAGCTTATGCTTTCGGTTGTTTAAACAACGCCGAAATCCCCGAACCTGTACCTATTAGCATTCAAAAGTTCTGTTCGGTACCTTCGGATCCAGGGTATAATATGGTGCGAAGTCCTACTTTTTGGTAGCATTTACCTCGAATGCTTCAGAAAAAAAATCAAAATCACTATATGTTTCCATACAAATTTCAAGGAGTCCCCTCGATTCCTCAAGGATCCCATCATCAGATCACCACTTTTGTGAACATGGTACCAAATTCGAGTTAAACCCCATACAACAAAAAAAGAATTTTGAAAATCGGACCTCAAACGGCTGAGTAATCGTTGAACATACAAAAAAAAAAAGATACATACAACCGAACATATTACCTCCTCCTTTTTGGAAGTCGGTCAAAAATTAAAGACTACTATAATAAACGTTCAGAGGTAGACAGAAAGGTTGCAGTTTGTTTTTGACTGACATAAAAATAATGAAAGAAATGCGAAAAAGTTTTTTGTACTAGTACCGTGTATGAACATTATTTAATGTACAATATTTTCGGACTACGGATTAGCAAGACTTTGTTCACCACCAGTAACTGGATTTAAGCATCTTGCAAGTTGGCACAGTGCTTTGTTGAAGATCAACATCGGTTTCATCAAGCCACTCGGCGTCATCATTTTCGCGCACTACGCAGAGAATCTCTCTCGATCTCTCTCGATCTCGAGTAACGCCGCTTTTCGGTAGAGTATCGCGCGCTTGCCGAAAAAATAAGTGATATATTACTTTACCCCCCCCCCCCCCCTCCCCCCTTGTGATATTTCGTGATTTTTTATGGACCCCTCCCCCCCTTTCGAGCCTCACATGATTAATGGACAGCCCCTAGTAGGGTATGTGACTGCACAGAAGTTGTCTAGATAAGTATGCATACTGAAAAGTTTCCTGAAACCGAAATAATAACTTATTCGTGAATCGTGTTTTATTACTTAAGAATAAGAATAAGAATAAGAAAAATTTATTTCGACAATCACACAACACAATATTATATTATTACAAAAAATACACAAAAAAATAAAGAACACAAAATTGCAATAAATAATATTAAATTGTGTGATGTCAAAACTGGACCCAGCTCAGCATTAGCAGCGACTTTCAGTCTGCTGCACTGATTTTCTGCTGGGACCAAAGGTGTGACATCACAATATTTAGAGCTAGCAATAAATCAAAATAACAAATATATATATATATATATATATATATATATATATATATATATATATATAAAACTACAAGAAAATAAGAATAAACTATGCCTAAATATGAAATAAACAGAAAATAAAAATAAAAATAAAAAATAAAAAAATAAAAATTACCAAAACCTCAAAAACAAAAACAACAGATTTTAGTCTATGACACTTGACACTAATTCAAAGTTCTAGGTTATATGACACGTGGTTTGACGTGGCGCCAGGTCTGTACAAAGAGAAATGATTGTGAGTATAGTGTTCGTTGGAAATGAGAATACAATCACTACGGGCCCGTATTATGTCCGCCATGTGATCGAAGCCTAAACACTAAAATGTAATGAAGAAAACAATGATATTTTCCATTATACTAAGTGGTAAGGTGTGGTAATGAAGTCGCAGAACAAGTGCAGTCGGACGGAGCATAAATGGAAAAATTAATAGTTCACTTGTTTTCACTAGCTATAGTAAATGCTTTTACTAGTGAGTAAAATGTATATAAAACTGTACGTTCCTAACGAAAATAATTGATTTTCATCAGACTTTATATTACTTGAACAATCCGACTTCAATACTATAAGGGTATAACTGTCGAAAGCCAAAAACAGTAAAACGGAACGCTTAAAATCAAAGGCTAATGAATTCGAAGCTCTTAATTAACTTTTGTAGATTTCATTCCAAATAATTACCTACTATTTATGAACGGACCGCTCATAAGAAACTTAATTAGATTTTTAATTAAATATAATAAGTAGGAATGTTTCAAGAATGTACACAATTTTTTATACAATAGTTTTATTCTACCAACTTGGCTATTTAGGTACCTATACAAAACAGTGACGTGAGAGTAATACTACTCTAAAATATATAAAAGAAAAAACTACGTAGCTTAGTAGTTAGTTACATTATATATCTACCTAACTTTATAAAATCATAATGAAATTTTGTGCGCACTTAGTAGAATATGTAGCTTGACATAAAAATTATCTTATAACAAAAATTGTGAAATTTTGAATAGAATAGAACCTAAGACTGGTGCACAACTCCACTACGCAGCCTACGCAGAAAAGTAGCGTCTTCCCGTCTATATAAATTGAAAACTGTGACTACACCTTTTCAGTCTCGCTGAATCTGCCAGTCATAATTCTTCGTGATCCAAAATGAGGGAATCATTTATAATAATTATATCTCTGGTAATTTGTACTACGCGATGCACTGACGTGGGCAGAGACGGTTTTAACTTTTACAAAGGTAATTATTGATGGTTAAAATTAGTTGCAATTTACTTACGCTTGAACAATCTTGTGCTAAAAATAAAATTATATTTATTAAAGTGGTAATAATCTCTTTAATATAATGACGTGAACAGATAAAGAGCAGAAACAGAAAATATTTTCTGTTCCCACTGTCGTACAGTTCGATTAAAATTGTTAATTAAAAAGTTAAGTAATGTTATCCTACATAATTATCGTCGGTCGGATTCATTATTGGAACGTTTCCAAAAATACTGTTACCTATTTGAGATAAGTATGCAGAAAGGTAGGAAAATTAATATTATTTCCCTTTAAATAAATGAATCATGGACACTACGCGGCTAGGCAAGTAGGCATACTATGCGGCCGGCGCGGCGCGCGGTGTCTATGCGTTGGGTAAATAATTTATTATTTAACTTTAACCTTTACCCTACATTTACTCAGTGATCTATTGATATCATTTTTTTTTCATCTAATATAATAGTCAAATAGATTGCAAATAGAACAAATCCAGTCATGCAGTATAATATTTGAATAATATTCTAAAAAACTTTGAAGTTAAATTACTCACAACAATGTCGTTTTGAAATGGTTCATTAATGATTTCGACCGACTATTTTAATATCTCTATTAAAATTTCAACTTTCTCAGATTATATTCGTGCGCGTTACGACGAAGGCTTTGAAGAGTATCCGGAAGTGGAAGACCGAGTGTTGTGTAAGTTTTCATTTCAGTAAGTCCAAGTACCTATTTTTTTATGGAATAAAGGGGCAAACGAGCAAACGGGTCACCTGATAGAAAGCAACTTCCGTAGCCCATGGACACTCGCAGCATCAGAAGAGCTGCAAGTGCGTTGCCGGCCTTTAAATAGGGAATAGGGTAATAGGGGAGGGTAGGGATGGGAAGGGAAGGGAATAGGGGAGGGTAGGGAAGGGAATAGGGTAGGGGTTTGGGCCTCCAGTAAACTCACTCACTCGGCGAAACACAGCGCAAGCGCTGTTTCACGCCGGTTTTCTGTGAGAACGTGGTATTTCTCCGGTCGAGCCGGCCCATTCGTGCCGAAGCATGGCTCTCCCACTACCTCCTCCCTCTACCTCTAGCACGCATAAGTTTTACCTCTTGGCACTAAGGGTGCGTTTCCACTGAAGCGAAGGCTTGGCGGTGCCCGAATTGACCAATCGTGCTATTCCAGCGGAATGACAGCGAAGCGGAGTGAAGATTTCGAGCATGGTGATTGGTCAATTCGGCACCGCTAAGCTCCGCTCCGCGTCAGTGGAAACGCGGCCTTAGAAGAGCCGTACTCAAATTCTAGAGTAGAGATTTAAACCGCAGAGTAACTTTACAATGAAAATCCTTACTAATATTATAAATGCGAAAGTGTGTCTGTCTGTTATCTCTTCACGCCCAAACCGCTGAACCGATTTAGCTGAAATTTGGTATAGAGATACTTTGTGTCCTGAGAAAGGACATAGGATACTTTTTGTCCGGGAAAAATGTACGGTTCCCGCGCGATAAACGAATTTTGGCGCAACGTAGTTGCGGGTGTCATTTAGTTATAGATATTTGCTGTCAATCAGAAATTTCGCCAATAACAAAACCGGTCCCATACTATCGGTCTCATACATCTAAACTAAACTTGTATTTGCTATATACCGCAATATATGAAACTAAATTGATTTATATTACTTATTATATCACTCGTATCATTTTATTTTAAATTGTTTTAAAGCTGATGCTAAACGTCCCTAATAATATCTGGAAACTTCTGCAGGTGTAGATAACACTTAATACGCTATTATAATTATTATTCTTGTGTCCTACACCTTTACCACCTTACACATAGCTTTCCAAGTTTGCTATTACATTATTGATCATCATTACAACTTAATACAGTATAACATTATAATCTATATACTTGTAATTTTTTTACTGTAGTAGTGAAACAAAGTTGCTGGCAATATCTTGTTATTTTTTATGGCTTTTGCCTTTTTAACTGACTTCCAAAAAGGAGGAAGTTATAATATACGTTGAGCTGTGGATATTATTTTTTTCAGATTTTTATCGGACGCCGCTACCAATGTATCCACGGGTGTTGCCAGTGCTGGCGCAGGAGCACACGAAAAGAACAGAAAATATTTTCAAGAGTAAGTAATAAAATTATTTTATATTCTTTCACAATTCTTGTTCAATCATTAAATATAACCTATTATTATTGGCATTCCTAGTAACTAATTTTAAACAAAAACCTAAGGTGCCAATAATTGGATGACTTCTTGCCTTCACTAGGAAGTAATATTTTCTTAGTTATTTTAAAATTGCAGATCATATGATAAATAAGGATTACATAGAGAACAAGCCTCGTGGCAAGAGAACCTCTAAGGCTGGCTTGTCACAGCTCATGCAGAGCAAACACGAAGCGAGTCCTATGTAAGTGTCAACAGAGTGAATATAAGAGCAATCTATTCATAATCCATACTAATAAGTACAAAAGTGCGTAGATCTGTTACCTCTTCAGGCCTTAATTACTGCAGACCGTTTTCCATAAAGGAGAATGAAGTAAAGAGGTCCAAATTTCCACCACTAACCAGACCCATATTGACTTATAATTAACTTCCATCAAATATAGAGTAACTTTCAATATGAGACCAAAAAAAAAAAATAAGCTGTCAATAAAAAGATATGATCACACGAAAAATGTTTTTTCAAATGCAAATTTTGATATTAATATTCATCTACTTTAGTGGAAACCTAATAGGGAATTCCAAGCGGTATATCATAACTTAGATTAGGTAGTTAAAAATGCAATAGATCATATCAACACTATTTTATGGAATAAAATGGTATAAACTTTTTCATTCCATCATAACTTTTTACTGACAGGATATTTTGGTTGCGGTCCAGTTATATAATGTTTCAGTATTTAGCAGACCATTACATAGATACATCATTAGTTGTGGACATTTGCACCAAACTCAATACATCGTTATTACATCAACAATATTTTTCAATCGTTATTACATCAACAATATTTTTCATACAAAATGTTCAAAAACATGAATTTTCATTAAGCCATAACTTTTCACTGACGTGATATTTTTGACTGCGATTTGGTTATAATCATTCAGTATTTAGTAGCCAATGTTACTATATAGGTCTCCTTAGTGGTGGAAATTTGGATCAAACTTTTTATGTCATACTCCTTTGTTTGAATTCTCTAAAATATTTTTTTAGTCTTGGATTAATATAATGCAAAGGATGGTTTTCCAAACGGAAAAATGTCTTTTAAGTTATAACCGTGAATAAAGTTGCTGTTTTTACTAAATATTTGGATAAAATAATATTAATATCTAATTAATTGTAAGTAATGAACTCATGACTCATGACGTCCGTAATAATGTAAGTTCCTGCAATTGTTTTCGAAATCCGAATTTACTTTGACTCCAAGAACGAGGGTGACTGTATTAAATAAATAGTATTGTGATATCAGTTTGTTTCTCTGATACTGATCTTCTTAGTCAAAGTATCAGTCAAAGTCCAGACGCAAGTCGTGTATCTCACAAGACACTGTTTGTGTAGGACCGAAACTTTTCGAACATTTATTTTCATATTCTCATATTTCTACTGATATATTTTGTGCTTAACCTTTAACTGGTGACAAGCGGTCTCACAGGCCGAACAGCGTCAGTGAAATGTATTTTCACCCACTTCCCTGCACTTTCCGTGTTTGAACGTCTATGTACCTTCGAGTTTGGTTACCCCCGCGCCCTAGAAGGAGGCAGTTGCGTCGGACTAACCCAAATCGATAAGTTATATGGATGCAAAGTTCGATAGCGGCCTGTGAGACCTTACGTCACCAGTAGTGTAACTTTTTTACGTTACATCGCTTATTGATTTATTTATTGATTTTTTTCATTTTTTATATCTTTTATTTACGAAGGATAATTCTAGTCCTCCAAACAAGAAGCGGAGGGAATCGGAAGTCAAAAATGTATTATTAAACCGTAGAAAACAGCTTTGATTAGAAATTCATAGAATAGGCACAAGAAGATTCCACTGAATCGGAAGCCGAAAATATTGCCGAAAGTTACATCCCGGAGCAAAGTGATCATGATTCAAGAAACGAACAGAATGATCTAGGTTACATCGATCAACAAATCAGGAGCCATGGCAAGAGAATCAGCCTTCAGAATTAGTAAAGTTTGACCATTGTCAGTTTTTTTGAAATGATAGCTGGTATTAAAGGTTTCCTTTTTTTCAGCTAATTATTGTGTTAATTTTATGGAAAAAGTGCTACTGTTTGATTTATGTTGATTATAATTTTATAAAAAGACTATTTATCTCACTTCTAATTTTCATGATTGTAAAGACTGTTCTCATTGTAACATCGAAGTTCTGTATAATAAAATGATTCACAATGTACAAAATGCTTTTATTTTGTCCTACACGTAGTTATCAAACTATTATTGAATATGGCTGTAAGTCACTATACTTAATTTCTATGCAATAGACCCTAAAACGATAGCGGCCTCTCAGACCGCTCGTCACCAGTTACATTACGCAAAATACATGTCACCAGTCAAAGGTTAAATATGCATTCCCTTAAATGTACACACTAATTACGCATAACAATTGTATTATAATATATTCACTAAAAGTATACAATATTACTGAATTTTCCAACTAAGTTTCTCTTATGTCGTGATTTCGTAAAATAAACTCGTTAAGCAGTCGACGAAACTTTGAAATTGCGTTTCTTAATTTTTATTTCAGAATCTTTAAGCTGCTGTGTATGTTTTTCATGAGCGAGTCTTAATTAGTGCTGTGAAGTGTTCCTAATTAAAATAGTTTGAGCGGGCAAATTCACCTACTCCGTATGAAAACGAGGCTGGTAATTCGAATTAAAAACTTCATAACGGCAAAACAAATAAAAAAACAAATCCAACATGTGAAATTTTCTTTTTTATATCTTTTACACGTGTGCATTTTCATTAGATACTTTTATTTAAGAGGGGGTTGAAATAAGATTTTGTAATTCATTTTTTTATAAAGCCACGAATTGTTTTATTTTTAAACATAGATATTACATTATATTTGCGACGGTAAACACGATACTAGTGAAAACACGATATCTTAAAATTTTCTCTATAGAAAAAAATTACAAAGATGCATCTCATTTTAACTTTTTATATATTTTATTTTCAAAACGGTGCATTCAACTGAGACTGGACTATCGGATTTTGAATATTTGGTATATTTATCGAGTTAAAAAACTACCATGGCTCCGATTCCGCGTCGTTCTTATTCATCTCCTGACTGCGTTATATAAACGATGGGTGTTAAAGAGACAATGACGATGTTTTATTTTTTGCTGTATTCGCACCTTAAATAAGTTTTATGATTACAGGGACTCCGGGCATTACTGTCCCTACGGCAAGTGAGGAGGATTCATCTGGTAATTACTGCTTGTTTATGTTTCTGGTTTTTACGAGATTAATGTTTCCCGAAGTTTTTATATCTGTACCAAGCTTGTTTACGGGGTAACAAATAAAACGCTGTATGTACAAATTTGGTAGTAAACTGTTTAACACGGAAATTTGATGGAAATAACAAAAGAAGAAATATGACCGATAAAGTTCGAATATAACTAGAATTTATTGACTATAAGCAAACTTTCTAATGGTTTATATACAAGTTAAAACTTTTGTATTTTACGTTTTAGCGGGCGTTGTAGGAAATGAGACCCTTAATAAACTAGTGAGTGTGAAGTAGGTATATTAGAGATCCTGAAGGGTCTTACGCACATCTTTATGAGACAGGGCTAACTGAATGGGTGCGTCGTCCCTACAACTTGTTAAGTTTATGCAACCCTTAGCCTTAGATAAAGGAACAGTCGCTTACAGCCTAACATCATAGCGCGTTTCTTAATTTTACTTTTCGTGACTTAAATATACTTAATGACATAATACTTCAGGGCTGGTATGTGCTCACTGCTCCTTATACATCATACAAGGGTATTTAGCCAAAACTTTTTCGTTTTCGCTTCGTTATAGAATCGCCCACAGATTACTAGTGTATATTGGAATCGCCGATCAAAATGTATGGAATTGACATAAGACGAATCGAACGTCAACGTTATATTAACGAACGCTTATGTCAATTCCATACATTTTCATCGGCGATTCTATAACGAAGCGAAAACGAAAATATTTTGGCGCACCTCCCGGCTCCCAGGTCTGACAAAAGTAATTGATAACACTTTAGATAGTGTATGTGTCCCTTTTATAGACTTCACTGTGGAAGTAGCAGCGCTGCTTTTTAACTTTTGTATGGGCAAACTATTATTACTTCGCTTTGTTACACCATGTATAAAACGTCCCTTTGGATGTTGTTTTTTGTCATTGAATTTAAGAAATATCTTTATTTTCAGGTTAACTCGCAAATCAAGAACAGCTGTAGAATGCCGAACTATATGAATATTTATTCGTTAACTCGTAAGCAACAACAATAGACATATTAAGATCTGTTAAATAAAAATATTACATCGGAATAATGTTTAATTTACCCAAAGCTAAACACACGAACCACTACAAAAATAAGTTGCAAAGACTCGTTTACTGGCGTTCTCGAATACATTATAATACGAAAAAATGCTGGAAATTGACGGGAAGTTGAGTAGAAAATATTCTATTAGGGGCTGGCCCACTTCCGAGAATAATGGGGCCTGGCGGGCCACGAGAGAAAAGAGGGAATTGATTGGGCCACAGACAAAGACCGTACTTAATGCTCCGACATATTGTTTAAAAAATCGTACAAAAATATATTTAATGCTTATTTCAATATTAATTTACAAACAATAGACGTCAAACAAATATGTTTAATAGAAAACTAAATTTGCTCAGCGTTTTATTTAATTCTAATGCAAACAGAGAGGAAATTCGGTTTATTACATTTTCGTATGTTATTTGAGAAAGCTACAACTTTTATCGTTTTCTCTTATATTAATTTTCATCATTCTATAAACTCTAAAGCAGGGGTTCCCAATCTTTTTCAGCCTGCAGCGCAGTTGCACGTCAATATTTTGTCACGGCGCCCTACTCTATGGTCTAGCCATTGGAAAAAGCTACACAAATACCTACACCTTTAATGATTATAGGCAGAGATCGACTACGATAACTTGGCGCGCCCCTCCAAATGACTGTTTCAATGTGAGTAGTGACATCCTAATGAAAGAGTTTGTATGTAATAAGTATTCAACCAATCACAGTACACGTAATATTTCAGTTAATGTCACTTATTACCAAGATTTGTTGGTCAACTAATCATAACTAGCCTACCGCGCAAGACAACGCACTTCAAACATCTTGACAACGCACTTCAAAAGTTTTGAATTTTGGAGGGGCGCGCCATATTATGGTAGTTGATGTCTATTTAATGATTATATAACTATAATCATTTATCAGGTTATCAGCAGTGGCGGGGCAAGACCTAAGTTTTATGTGGGCAAGATATATCTTCTAATATATTTCGCGAGGCCCTCTGATAAATGACACTAAAGAACGGATTTGTTGAGAGAAATATTTTTTGATGAGTACTTAAAGTTTTATATATCAAACTTTTTATTTATGAATATTTGAGTATCACAAGTCGTAAAACCTTAAAAAACCTCGTGGTCCAAGGGGCGCGAGGCTCCTTAGACCGCGAGGCCGTGGGCGGTCGTCCACACTGCCCACGCCTTGCGCCGCTTCTGGTTATCAGCCAAATATCAGGTAAATAAAAATAAACAAATATTGAATCATCTACCTGCTGCACTTAATTAACCCATCAAGCTACGTACGAGCACCGGTGATCGCGACAGCAATAGAATACAATAGCATTTCCGAGAATCCTCGATCGAAGGATCAATATTATAATATATTTTTTTATATTTGTGGTTTCGGATTTGGATGGAGGATCGACTCACGGCGTCTCTCTTGCCTTTCCACGGCGCACCAGGACGCCGCGGCGCAAAGTTTGGGAATCCCTGCTCTAAAGTATGAAAAATATTACCTACTAGTTGACGACCGCAACTCCGTTATCCAAATACTTGCGTATCACGCGGTACCGTACAAGAATGTACCCCGGGACAAAAAGTATCCTATGTCCTTTCTCGGGACTCAAAGTATATCCGTACCAAATTTTTGCAAAATTGGTTCGGCGGTTTGGCCATGAAGAGGTAATAGACAGACAGACAGACTTTATCACTTTCACATTTATAAAATTAATTATGGATATCATAATCGCACACGTAAAATACAGAACGACTAATAATTCTATATGTAGTATAATTACATTGAAGTTAAATAAATGATCAAACGAACTTACCAAGTGAAGTTCGATCATTATTATATAAGTCGCTTCATTCAAAGATATATTATTTAACCAGGTAGTTCTTTGTTTATTTGCTAGGCAATCGCGTTTTTTTTTAAAGACGTATGTGGGTACAAAAAATATCGTATGGTCACTCTGTGCGCGCTTCATTATGTTTAGAGAGAAGTAATGCAAAAAATCTTTCTTTATTTCTTTGGGTACTGCAGCAAACAAAGATTAGTGCAGACTGGGTGGGAGGGAGATTATATTTTTGAATGAAGCGACTCATATAATAATGATCGAACTTCACTTGGTAAGTTCGTTTGATCATTTATTATATTTCTTCGCTTCATTCTTCGATATATTATTTAATAACCAGGTAGATTTTCAGAGTAACAAAAGAAAGATTTTTTACATAATACAATATAATATATACATTATGAATAGTAATCATTATATTCGAGAAAGAATTAACCATTATGCCCATAAATAATAATAATAGTCAGTAGAAACAAAACTTAAGAGACCTCTATGGTTTGTGATTCAAATGATAACGTTCTGGGATCATGGTGATTATATAACTGATTCAGCGAAACTTTGTTCGTCGATAAAATTATGGCTAAGGATAATAGCGTAAGTATTGAACGCTAGTCCTGCCTGTCGACTGTCGTCTTACTAATCGTATCCAGTTTCAGTCCCCATGTCGACGCTCGTGTCGACGCCGCGCTCGCACAGCACATGATTTATCCAGCGGCTAACCAACTGAGAGGTGGCTGTTCTGTGCAGAGCGTTAAACGTTAGCAATAATAACCCGTACTGTAGCATTATACTATTTAATATAATCTTGAATAACCATCGCACGGCGTAATACCTTAAATAATATAACTTCTTCTTTTTTAATAAAAAAGAATTACATAATTTAATAACATCACCGATCCAATCACGTCCGGGAGTTGATGTCTTTGTGATATAAATTTCGATACCGCTATTTAAAACCATATTTTTTTTTTATTTTGCCGAGTTTTATTAGGCAGAAAGTTTTAAGTCAATGTTCAGTAGGTACAGAGTGCAAGAAAAAACAAATAATTTATAAGTAGATCCCGGGTACTATACTACTCAGGTATGGGCTAGGATTTTGACCGGAAAGCTTTTTTCGAAAGACGCTTTTAACAATTATTATTCAAGAATAAGTATGATTCTGTTATCGTATTTATCATGGCATATTTTATATAGTATTAAAAAATTTAATCGCTTAAAACCAGTTGCATTCCGCGGCGGGAGTCAGGAATCAGGATATGAAAGTGTCAAAACATCTCTCAGTTGAGCTAGCTCACGAATAGTACACGGATTCAACTGTTCTATATTATTCCGTTTTAATAGGCATGTATTACTATATTATCTAATATACTATATTATCTAATATATAAAATTATCGTGTCACGGTGTGCGTGGTTGAACACCTCTGAAACGGCTCATCCGATTTTCGTGAATCTTAGCGAGCATATCGGCTAGGGTTGAGAATCGGACAACATCCACTCTTTATATTCATAAATGTATTCATTTGTTGAATAAATAATAGTAAACTGCTACAACTCGAGACCGACGGCGACCATTGCTTGTGCGACGGGTTAGCAATCATGGACTTTGACGGTGACATACTTATTTAGTCACTTCAATAAAATAATAATATGGGTGAAATACTTTATATGGCAAAACAACGTTTGCCGGGACCGCTAGTTATGTTATAATAATATAAATATTATAAACGTTAAGACTTAAATAATTAGATATTTGTTGTGGATTTAATACACACATGGCACTATTAACAATAAAACGTAAACAAAAAAGGGGCGCCTGAGGCTGAAGAATTGTCGCCTAGAACACTGATATTGTTAAAGAGTGGTAAATCTAGTAGTGATAAAGCCCACGCCTGCAGGTCTGGTTTCCTTCTTTATATTTTTTGTGAAAAAAAAAAAAATGTTAGCACATCTGATAGTCTGTACGTCAAGACTTAAGGCTCTTAATCTGTAAATTAATTTTAATTTCGATCTTTCGATCGACTAGTGAGTTAAAAGGAACCAAGAAGTAGACTTTTAAATCTAAATTTTTTTTTGCTAGATATCCACTTTTGGGTATTGACTTTAAAGCCGTACGATAATTTTCCAAATTAGCTTGTAATTTCGAAATAAACTTACGAAGTGGTTTCAAATTTAAAATAATTCAAAAATTTTATTAAAAATATAATACAATATTTTCCGCCGCTTTGTTTGGGGAAAAGAAAATCTTTGAAATAAGGTAACCACGGTGGGGGTACACGAAGATATAGTTTTAAATTCTAATAATTTATTGATGTCATGATGTATAATATACTAAGCTAGTGGTATCCAACCTGTTTTTGTTTTTGGAACGAAGTACCCAAATCTTTTTTTTTTTTATGCGGGCCGCAAACATTTTTGTTCTTGGTGTCGCGGGCCGCAACAAACATTTTCAGGTTTAAAAAATAACTTTATTCAAAATTAACGATCTACAAGTGAAAAAAGACTTTCACGTTGACTGTATAATATTTTGCCAGTGGGCGTAAATTTCAAATTGGTTTAACGTCACGCGGGCTACAAATAAAGTCCCGGTGGCCCGCTGACCGCGGGTTGGAGATAGCTGTATTAAGCCCACAATAATTATAATAGTAACATCTATAAAATATATATAAAAATAACTGTCAGCACTACTGCTGCGGTGAACTCGAAGAGGGTTTATTGTAGCCGTACAGTACTAGCGGCACCAGCCGACGGTTACCAGCTCTGCCCCCCCTTTTTTAACGGGTAGCGGGAAGGGTTTGCCAGAGCCCAAAAGGTACCCGGTTGATGGGATGTACTAATTTGTCTCTGAGAACAAATACTGGAATTATCCAGCGAAACAATATTAATCTCGGTCTGATATTGAGACAAGACTTATCGAGTCTGAGTGTTATAGGTTTCCGTTACGAAGTAGTCTTGTCTGGTAATGGATCATTTAAAACCCAAAAGGTACCCGGTTGATGGGATGTACTAATTTGTCTCTGAGAACAAATACTGGAATTATCCAGCGAAACAATATTAATCTCGGTCTGATATTGAGACAAGACTTATCGAGTCTGAGTGTTATAGGTTTCCGTTACGAAGTAGTCTTGTCTGGTAATGGATCATTTAAAACCATCGATCCATCTGGCGAATCCAATGAGGGTTCACCTAACGTCAGTAGAAGCCCTGTATCTATCCGGATCTGGTCCGGTTCTATCGGTGCCGGTACTCAGAATCGACCGTTGGCATCTGGTTTATTATTGAGAATGCTTCGGGTTCATTCGTAACCTGATTGACCCGTACATCGGTCACTTCTAGTGATGTTTCCCCGATGGTCTGGTCTTAGTGACTTAAAAAAATAAATATTGGGGTAGCATAAATGCTCATTATAATCGACTTATTTGTCGATAAAATATGTTACAAAAAATATTGAGGGTAGTAACTATCACGTTACGTAGATATTAAGTAATTTTCGTTATACACTCGCGGTGTATCTCGAGTCCCGACATTGGTGCAAAATTTATTTAGTAAAAATAATTATATACCAGCAGACATAATAAATTATAATCGTAGTTCTATATTAAAAACAAAAAGATCGCGTGAAACGCGCATTGGTTGTTAACAGCTGATGAGACTCGCAGTCAATCTAGTTATTAGCTCGAAATAGCTGTTCTCTATAAAGCGGCAAAGACATTAATATTATAATAATAATTATGTAGTTATATTTATAAAAAGAAGAGCGCGAGAAAACGCGCGGTAGTTGCTAATTTTTATTTTTAAATATTGTCGGAGACTCGTAGTCAATCCATACATTATGTTGATTTAAAAAATATCGATATATTTATTTTAATAGTAATTAACTCGCAGTTAATCTCCTCAAACCAGCCAACATATTATACTTTTATTATTAGATAAAACATCGTCAGAGACTCGCAGTCAATTCCGATGCATAAGGATTGTGTTTAGAGACTCGCAGTCAATCCCCATATTATGGCGGTTTCTTAAATAGCTCGCTGTTAACCCCCAAACCGGTCAACGTATAGTTCTATTTATAGAAAATACAGAACATCGTCAGAGACTCGCAGTCAATTCCGATGCATATAAATTGTGTTTAGAGACCTGCGGTCAATTCACACATTATGGCGGCTTATAAAATAACTAAATAATTAAACACTTGTAGTAATTAACTTGCAGTTATTTCCCCCAATCGGGCAAACATAATATAGTTCTATTTATAGAATAGGTAAAACATCGTCAGAGATCCGCAATCAATTCCGATGCATATAGAATATAGATTGTGTAAAAGGACTCGCGGTCCAAACACACTGTACTTATCGACTCACAGTCGTAGTACATGCCGGTTGATTAAATAATTGCAGTAATCACCTGCAGCTGTTTTCCCCAATCCGGCAAACATATAGTTCTATAATCCCTCGATCGTGGCATAAACGAGACACAATAGATTTGTATTGTTATCGCGGTCGCATGCGACCGCTTGGGGCTTGTAGCATTCTATTTATAGAACAGATAAAGCAAACACATTACACATTCCAAACACATTGTACGTTTATTGACTCGCGGTCACAGTACATACCGGTTAGTATTGCATATAATAATTGGCTCGTCTTGGCCTCGGTAGTGCCTGCCTAAGTATTTAATAGTACTTACATGTATTTTCTTGTTACACAATAAAATAACACTGACTTTAGTTACAACACTGACTCAATCATCTTAATAATAATAACCAATTTTCTTCTGAGCGCTGCCAAAGAATATATATGGCGCTGCGCTTTGGCATGGTTACTAAGTATAGTACGTGCTCGCGTTGCCTCGCGTTAACAAAGAATGAAGCGCGCTGATGACATAGTGACCATACGATATTTTTTTGTACTCACATACGTCTTTAAAAAAAACAACGCGATTGCCTACCAAATAAACAAAGGACTACCTGGTTAAATAATATATCGAAGAATGAAGCGAAGAAATATAATTAATAATTATAGTCTATAACCAAGAGAATTCGTGTAGGTACTTAACGTCGTTTCTATTATTGAGTCCACGAAATCGATATATTATAGTGCCGGAGAGTGCCTGCAACTCGGTCTTAGCTCAATAATTACTGTTGCTAAAGTCTAGACTAGCTCTTATTGTATCGAAATTCCTAGGTACCGGAGGAAATTATTAGAAATATTTGGTGTTGGAGTGGCTTCGGTATTTCTGATATTATTACACACAAAAACTTATAAACCCTTTAGGTTAGAAAGTAGAAACAATATTTACTGCTAATAATATTGTTACGGATACGGGCAGTTGTTTACGTGTTACGAATACGGGCAGTTGTTTACCTGCGCGCGACAGTTGCGCGTACCTTCTAGAAAAGCCCGACCCTTGTTGATGTGATTGCGTGTTTACGTAAACAAACCAAAATAGAACGCTCCAGAAGCCGACGCGGGCCATATAAAAGGTAAACAAGCCGGCAGTCAGTTCAGTTCGATCCGAGCGATCATCAAGGCGACTTCAAAGTGAGACAAGTGATCAATAGTGAGTGATTGTGATAGTGAACTAACGACTCGGCTACGACCTAGGACAGTGATAGTGCTCAGTGATTTGGATCTAGTGCTTAGTGTTTGGACTTAGTGATTTGTGTGAGCTAGTGTTTGTGAATAAAGTCTTCAAGAGAGTCACCAGGTCTTTCTCTCCGAATCCTCGAACCCTAGCACGTAACAACTGGTGTCGGAAGTGAGATTTGGAGATGCCATTGACTCCGAGAGACGACTTCAAGGGGAGTGTCAGGACAAGGGCGCAGCGAGCTGCTGCCATCGACTTCGAGAGAGGGGTTCGAGGTGGGGCTGCGGAGGCCACACCCACTGGGGACCAAGCTCCGCCCACTACGGGGCAGGCCCCACCCGCTGGCCCCGCCCACCAGGCTCCGCCCACTGATCACGCCCCCCAGGCTCCACCCACTTCGGGTAAAGCCACGCCCACTGACTCCGCCCACCGGGACCCGCCCACTGACCACGCCCCTCAGGCTCCGCCCACTCTGGACATGGCCACGCCCACTGGCTCCGCCCACCAGGCCACGCCCACTGGCCCCGCCCACTGGGCCCTGCCTGCTCAGGACCCGTCGACTAGCTACATCCACCCTGCCACGCCCGTAGTTTCTACAGCCCCTCAAATGGCTCCTCAATTGGAAAGCATAATCGAGTTAATCCAGGCTTTGCAAGATTCTCAAAGGGCAATGATGGAGGCACAAGACCGCAAGCTGGGCGCTTTGCAAGAGTCACAAGACCGCAAGCTCGGCACTATGCAAGATTCTCAAAGGGCAATGATGGAGTCTCAAGAGCAACAAAAGGACCTCCAAGAAAAGGCGCTATTGGCTATAAAGGATGTTAGTGACACGGTGACTAAGCTTCGGAAAGATGTCGATGTTATAGAAGAACGAGTTACCGGGCTAGGAGTGGATATGGAAAATGTGAAAACCGGCCTCACAGAACTACAGAAGTGGAAAGTGCGCCTGGAAACCACAGGAGTGGCGGCGTCCAGTGGAACTACCGGAGTGGTGCAAGTGGTACAAGGACCAAGAGTTAAAGTGCCACCATACGACGGTACTACTTCTTGGAACGCTTATCGTCAGCAATTCCAAACGGTTGCTTCTGCCAACGGATGGACTGACGAACAATGCCTGACCGCTCTCACTGTTGCGCTCAGAGGGCAAGCTTTGTCAGTCCTAGAAGCACATACAGGAAATGGGTTCCAAGACCTGATGGAGGCCCTTGAATCCAGATACGGGGAGCGACACCTGGAGCACGTGCTCCGTGCTCAACTTCGTGACAGAGTCCAACGCTCAGGAGAGGGACTACAACAATGGGCGTTGGAAATTGAAAAACTGGTCAAGAAGGCACATCCAGGAGCAGACTCCAAGATGGTCGACTCGAACACTATTCAAGCCTTTGTCGACGGAATCAGGGACCTGGAAGTCAGAGCTGCAGTAAGGCTACGTCACCACACCTCGCTAAAGGAAGCGTTGGCGCATGCTTTAGAGGTCGAGGCTGTTCGGCGTGACATACGGCAGACCTATAAGATCCGCGAGGTCCCCGAGGAAGTCAGGGAGGTTAAGGCTCCTACGAAGAGAAATTATGGAGCCATGTGCTATAAGTGCGGTGAGAGGGGCCATTTTCAGCTCAACTGCCCGCAGAAGGAGACCCAGATGTCAAGGATGAAAAGGCTCGAGCAACAAGTAGAGGAGCTGAAGAAGCAGGGAGCTTCAGCCAGGACTAAGAGGCGTGTACTGGCTGACGCGGAGGAAGCCCCAATAACTGTTGTCTCCCAAGCAAGCAGCAACAACGGATTAGTGACTGAACTACTCGACGACTGCAAGAGTAATCTGACTTATTCGCAGAGCATGAAAGCTAAGAAGTTTTTACAGCGCCACGCGAATATCTTCTCCAGTCAGGAAGGCGACCTTGGAAGAACGTCGATGGTTCAGCACAGAATAGATACCGGAAGTGAGAACCCAATTCGTCAACGAGCAAGACGGATACCCATTGCAAAGGAAAAAGAAGTTGAAGGCCTTTTGGAGGACATGAGAAGGCATAAGATTATTGAACCGTCTGCAAGTCCGTGGTGCTCACCTGTTGTGTTAGTGAAGAAGAAAGATGGTAGCACAAGATTTTGTGTGGACTACAGGCGTCTCAATGATGTCACTAAGAAGGACAGCTATCCATTACCTCGGATCGACGACACTCTGGATACCTTGAGTGGCATGAAATGGTTCTCGACCCTGGACCTGAAATCTGGATACTGGCAGGTGGAAATTCATCCCAAAGACAAGGAGAAGACAGCTTTCTCCACCGGTAAAGGTTTATGGCAGTTTAGCGTCATGCCCTTTGGATTGTGCAACGCACCTGCCACATTTGAGCGACTCATGGAGTGTGTACTGGCAGGCTTAGTTGGAGAGGCTTGCTTAGTCTACTTGGACGACGTCATCATTGTTGGCCGCGACTTCGAGGACCATTTGCGAAACCTAGAACGAGTTTTCGCTAAAATAGAGGGGGCCAAGTTAAAGTTGAATCCGAAAAAGTGTCGTTTATTCAGGAGTAAGGTCAATTATCTCGGCCATGTCATCTCCAGTGATGGAATCCAGACGGACCCGGAGAAACTGGAAGCAGTTCGAAATTGGCCAACCCCTAAGAACAAAACCGAAGTGCGGGCATTTCTCGGCCTATGCTCCTACTACAGGCGTTTTGTCAAGGGATTCTCAGAGATAGCCAAGCCATTACATCGGCTGACGGAAGATAAACGACAGTTTATGTGGGACGAGACTTCTGAAGATTCTTTTCAGAAACTGAAGAAGCATCTGTGTGAAACACCAATCCTGGGGTATCCACAACCTGAAGGTCAGTTTATAGTCGACACTGACGCAAGCAACACGGCCATTGGAGGGGTGTTATCTCAAAAGCAGGGCGAAAGAGAAGTTGTAATTGCATATTTCAGCAAATCTTTATCTAAGCCAGAGAGAAACTACTGTGTGACAAGAAGAGAACTCTTGGCTGTTGTAAAGACGCTACAACATTTCAGCAAATATCTCATCGGCAGACAGTTTTTACTGCGAACTGATCACGCAGCGTTGAAGTGGCTACTGCAATTCAAGAACCCTGAAGGTCAAGTAGCTCGATGGATTGAACAGCTCCAGGAGTACGACTTCAAGACGGAACACTGCAGCGGAAAGGCGCATGGGAATGCCGACGCCCTTTCACGAAGACCGTGTTCAGAGGACTGCAAACATTGTGTTAAGCAGGAAACTAATGAAGTGACATTAAAGTTAACGAAAACAAGTCCTTTGGGTCCATGGGAGAATGATGCTATGAGGGAGGCTCAAGAAACAGATGACGACCTACGGCACATCATCACATGGAAGAAACGAGGTGACGAAAAACCAATCTGGAGTGAGGTTGCACCCACTGGCGCTGCCACTAAGGCATACTGGGCGCAATGGGACAGTCTGATACTTCAAAATGGAATACTTTACCGAAAATGGGAGAAGACTAACGGCAGAGAGTTCCATCTTCAGATAGTTGTCCCAAGAACGAGAGTACCGGATGTTCTCCGTGAAATGCATGATGGCGTATCAGGAGGTCATCTAGGTGTCAAGAGGACGTTAACAAAAGTGAGAGAAAGGTTCTACTGGTTGCATTGTCGAGATGATGTACAGGATTGGTGCCGCAAATGCACTACTTGCGCTGCAGTGAAGGGACCACAGACCAGGAGCCGTGGGAACCTGCGGTTGTATAACGTTGGCGCACCGTGGGAACGAATTGCAGTTGACGTAGCTGGGCCATTTCCTGTAACGGAATCGGGAAACAAGTATTTTATGGTTGTCATGGACTACTTCACCAAATGGCCCGAAGTGTTCGCCATACCAAACCAGGAAGCTACAACAGTTGCTTCTAAGCTGGTCGAGGAAGTGATATCTCGCTTTGGTGTGCCTCTCGAAATCCATTCCGATCAGGGCAGGAACTTCGAATCGCAGGTCTTCCAGGAAGTGTGCAGAATTTTGGGAATGCATAAGACGAGGACCACCGCGTACCATCCACAATCTGATGGAATGGTCGAGAGATTTAACCAGACCCTTGAGAGGCATTTGGCGAAATTAGTAGATGACAAACAAAAAGATTGGGACAAGTATATACCACTCTTCCTTCTGTCGTACCGTACCGCCGAGCATGAAAGCATAAAAGCTACCCCGGCGTATGTCAATTATGGTAGGGAACTAAGAATTCCAGTAGACCTTTTGACAGGAGGGTCACCGGAGGAACCAAAGACCGTACCAGACTATGTCTGCGATTTAAGGGAAAAGATGCACTACATACACGCCATGGTTCGGGAAAATGGGTTACAGTCAAGTGAGAACATGAAGACCAGATACGACCGGAAAGCGAACACGAGCGGCTTCGAAGAAGGGTCACTGGTATGGCTGCATAACCCAACTCGCCGAAAAGGGAAATCTCCAAAGTTGCAGACCAAGTGGGACGGCCCATACAAAGTGGTTACCCGATTAAATGATGTGACTTACAGGATTCAAAAGCCACCAAGAGGCACATTCAAAGTGGTACACATAGACCGTTTGGCGCGTTATCATGGCAGTAACAACGATGCTCGGGACGAGCATCTCTAAGAGGGGAGTAGTGTTACGGATACGGGCAGTTGTTTACGTGTTACGAATACGGGCAGTTGTTTACCTGCGCGCGACAGTTGCGCGTACCTTCTAGAAAAGCCCGACCCTTGTTTATGTGATTGCGTGTTTACGTAAACAAACCAAAATAGAACGCTCCAGAAGCCGACGCGGGCCATATAAAAGGTAAACAAGCCGGCAGTCAGTTCAGTTCGATCCGAGCGATCATCAAGGCGACTTCAAAGTGAGACAAGTGATCAATAGTGAGTGATTGTGATAGTGAACTAACGACTCGGCTACGACCTAGGACAGTGATAGTGCTCAGTGATTCCGAATCCTCGAACCCTAGCACGTAACAATATTGTTACGTGCTAAGGTTCGTAGGATTCGGAGAGAAAGACCTGGTGACTCTCTTGAAGACTTTCTCAAACACTAGCTCACACAAATCACTAAGTCCAAACACTAAGCACTAGATCCAAATCACTGAGCACTATCACTGTCCTAGGTCGTAGCCGAGTCGTAGATTCACTATCACTCACTATTGATCACTTGTTTTCACTTCGAAGTCGCCTCGAAGATCGCTCCGATAAAACTGAACTGGCTTGCTTACCTGCGGCTATTTATATGGCCCGAGACGCTTTCTGCAACGTTCCATTCTGGATTGTACCTAATTCACGTAAACAAGTAAACACGTAAACAAGTGTGGGAACTTTCTAGCAGACTCGAGCATGTACCACCTAGCGCCATCTATTTTCGAGTGGGGGATTTATGTGTAGTGTGTCCCCTAGATAAGTTTTGCTGGTCCGACGCTAGATGGCTCTGTGTGTCCGTAACAATAAAAGGATAACAAAACCAAAAACTAATACTAATTAGATACCCATTGCAATATGACTCGTACGTAACATAATATTATATTACATTATTGATTAGAATATTATGACAACTGAGAACTATTTAAATAAAACTAGAATCAACTACGTTCGAGGAACTAACATTTTTTCATTCAAACGCTAAGGAAAGTGTCTGGAATACATTACTCCATTATTATTGCAAATTCACTTTCTGAACAAGCTGATAAATGCTCGCCATGACCGGCTGGGAATTTCCGAGCGAAATCAAACAGCGCCAGTTTGTTCTGCTAAAGAAAAGCTGTATAAAGTTCTTAACATTGTCTAAAGGTGGAATGCATAAGCGAGCAGCCGAATGCAACGCCTGCTAAACATAATTTTCCTTTATAGAGGAAGTTTCCGCGCCAGCGTAACTGTAAAGTTAAAATATACGTAAGTCGCTAATTTGAATAGGCTTGTATTTTCTCGTATGACCGTCAACCGTAAGCAATTTTTATGTTTCACAGTACTTAATAATTATACACTTTTCATAAAAATGTACCATTCATGCACTTTATTAATATATTTTGTTACAATTTTAATGTTTTACACGACCTTTCGATAAAATGTTCCAAACCGGTCGTGTAAAAAATTAAAACTATGTGGAACATGAAAAGTGTATATTTATTACCCTACTGTGAAACATGAATTTCCACCAAGAAGTTACATTACATTCAATATTAATTTATCATTGAGATAAATCGATAAATACCAGATTTATCTAAATAATTAATTTTTAGATACTTGTAATAATTGGTATCTAAATTTTCAATACGTAAGTATTGTAATACACGTACATATTTTTTTTCGAGTAAATTTTACAATCCATTTTCTTTTCTACTTGAACATCAGAACATAATATTTTTACAGGGACCACAAGTCCGATTTAATCACAACTTATAAAGGAAGCTGCAAAAGTTAATAGGTCGTAAAAAATTGTTACTCCTACTTTTGCTTCCTCTAGTTACAAAGTGGAACTAAAATATAACGAATCAACAAAATCGAGCACACAAAACATTCCTGATGAATACTGAACTTCGCCAATCAGAAATCCCAGCTAACTCCGAACAGAAGTTACATCAACAAAATGCTTAGTGTCTATTCAATTTGTCCGAGACGGGAAAATAAAAATGCTTGAAAAAATCCAGCGTCGAGTTGCAAGTTGTAATCAAGTGAAATAGGGTAATATGGTGAGTGCCAGACCTCGGTAATTCCATCCCCAGGAGATCCCCACTTCCATAGATTTGATTTTATTTCCGTCTATCTGATTATGGACTAAGTTAGTAACCTTTTACGCTGAGATTAAGTAGTGTTGCCGCTTGATAGTCACAAGTATTAATTGGGACAAAATTATGCTGTCGCATTTACCTCTTTGTAGTAGTAGGTTTATTAACTATTATGTTACTAGGATAGTAATGTTTGAAATGCATAAGACTATCCGTATTCTGTCTAATAAGTCTATCAATACATAACCAAAAGCTTTGGGCGTGCAGTCTTACGAATCATCAATCGTATGAGCATAACGTATAAGAAAAGCTGAAAGAAAAAGCTTGTAAAAAAATTATGAGAATCGTAGATTTTGTCGTTAGAATGCTTAAACGAAGGCTTTATTTTTATTGAAAAAATAATGTTGTGTTTAATGATTTCCGATGTTTTCCCCATGAGGCGGGAAAATGTTTGGGCGGATAAAACAGGAAAATGGCAATTTGGAATTTATATAGAAAATATAATCCGAGTGTGAAATGGCCTGGTTTTTCACGATTTTGTAAGTCTCTCGTGTCTTCGTGTATTTCACTAATTGCTCCCAATTTTCCTCTAAATTGGGTTTTTTATCCTAAAAGTATTTCATGGAAGAACATGAGCAAATTGATAGATGATTGAGGTGGCAATAGTTATCTCTGAAATTCATTCTATATTTCGTTTCATTTCATTTTAATTAATTTGCAAACAAAAATTGAATCACAACAGAATTATTATGCCATTATTTAGTACCTACGCAGTTAATATGTAACTTTTTTATTAGTTCACAATGACCTGAAACGTAAAAATATATTATCATTCGATTATTTAACAAAAATTAAATACAGAGCCATTATCTAAAGTTTGACAAAAAGTATTTCTTGCTACGAAATATACATTGTTGTGGTTAGTACAATCTCTACGAGCAATGGGATTATTTTCGAGTACTCTGGTGTTTCATCCCAAGGTTTTCGGGCCCAGTAGGCCCAATGAACAGATATGAATTTTCAACATTTTTTCATCTGGAGATTGGTCCCCAGTAATTATTTTTTATGACTTTTGGGTTTATGTCCCATGGCTAGCAAAAAAGCTGTAGATTTGAATAAAAAACAAAATAGTACGGGTGCCCTAGAACAAATTTTTTTGTGATTACTAATAAGCAAATTTTTTGTGAGTAGCTTCATTTTGATAAGACAAACAACTTTTGTATATCCACAAAAAATCTTGAAAGTAGTAGCTAACAAAGATAGAAAGGATTTGATATTTTGATTTGATGGTCCTAAAATATGGATTGTTCTATTTGTAGGACAATGTTACTCTTAAATTATATAACTATGAACCTACCAAAATACAAAACCGGCTAAGTGCGTGTCGGGCCACGCGCAATATAGGGTTCCGATACCACTAGTTTTTTTTTAATTTTTGTGTGGTCAATGAATGTACATTTATAACGTGTTTTACACTACTAACAACATCATCTCAGTTACTTTCAAAGGAATTTGAACGAAAAGTTCCTTTATACTTCGCCAAATACATATTTTTTAGTTGATCGACTATTACTCAATAACTTATAAGTCTTCTTGGCCGTGATAGTTTTCCTTTTAAATTCAGCATATTTCCAAATCCCGTGAATTTTTTCACATTTCCAGAAGCAACCATTTAGCTGGTATAAGGGGGAGACACTGGGCTCTAACGATTTTTTCCACTTTAAAACTTAATATTTCACAAACGGATCCATAAATCGGAAAATGATCTATGAATACTCATAATAGTTTTAAAAACCTATCCAACGACACCCCAGACGATGGGGTGGACGCGAAAAAAAATTTTCATCCCCGCCTTGATGTGTATGGAAGGTACCATAAAAAAATATATATTTTTAAGATGTACCATTTTGTTGCCATCATTAATATGTGCATTCATGCTAAATTACAGCTTTGTAGGTCCTATAGTCTCTGAGCAAAACCGCGGATAGACAGACAGACGGACGGACACACCGAAACTATAAGGGTTCCTTGTTGACTACGGAACCCTAAAAAATCAACTGGTTAGGGTTCCGTTTTAGCGTATCGTAGTCAACCAAGTTTTGTTGATTATAAAACCCTAGAACGGAACCCTAACCAGCAGATTTTTTGTATATTGGTAGGTTATAGTTATATAATTTAAGTGTACCATTGTCCTACAAATATACAACAATAATATATATATATATATATATATATATATATATATATATATATATATATATATATATATATATAATTGACAAGAAGCAGGCGACAGCGGGGACACCCCTCCCGGCGGGGTAGTATAAAACCCGACGAGCGCGCTCCTTCGCCCTCTTTTCTGCGCGGACCACTATCGACTGTCGACATCACTTTCCGACATTTTGTGTTTGCCTATTAGATTAGTGTTACTTTTCTTTTGTGATTAGTGTTATTTTCCTTCTGTATAATTTATTTGTGATTTCATTAAATTTATTCATTATTTCTAGTATTTTTTTGAGTGCTATTTAGATATTTCTAAGATCAGACGTGGGATAGAATGCACTTTTTATCTCTTGACCTTGCAGGTTCTGTAAATTTCTCGATTTATTTTTATTTTAATAATAATGTCGGATCGTGATCGGCGTCGTATAAGAAGACGGGAGCGGCGACACGGCTCCCGGCGCAGCGACATCCCGTCTCCGGAAACTGGATTCCGGCGAGAGATGCGGGAAATGCTCGAGCAACTTCGGGCATTGGAGGAGCGCACCGCGTCACCTTCGGCACGTCGTTCGCGTTCTTGTGACAAACGTGCGCTACGTGCACATGACGTTCGACAAGAACGTTCGTGCACACCGCCCCTGCCACCGCCACTGCCACCGCCGCGACCGCCGCCGTTCCGTGCGTCCTTTACGGGCGTACCCCAGCTGCTACCGTCACCCAGTGCCGCGTGCCCGGGCGGGGAATCATCGCTGTCCGGCGCGGGCGCCACGTGCGCAGACGCGGGACCGTCGCAGATGGACCCCGTCGGCGCCGGTGCCAGCGAGGCGGGCACGTCGTCGGCGCAGCGAGCTTCTACTACGGACCGAATCGTCGAGGCGATCCGATCTATTCAGAACCCGGGCTACCCTCGAAATTCTCATACATACGTAATACCAAAATCATTTTGTCATACGAAAGTATTTAACGTGTTTGAGTTATTTTTCAGCTTAAAATAGTAATTACCTAGGTTCCTGAACAAAAATTAACTTCAAAATATTTAAACACTAAAAAAAAAAATTGTGTATAAATTTTTTTTACTAAATTTACTACTAAATATTTAAACACAAAAAAATAGAGTAAAGCACTAAAAATATATATAAATAAATAGTAAATTTACTACAAAATATTTAAATACTAAAAATATTATTTAGAGTTGAAATATTTTGTAGTAAATTTTATATTTATGTATATATTTTTAGTGTTTTACTCTTTTTTTTAGTGTTTAAATATTTAGTAGTAAATTTAGTAAAAAAAATATACACAAAAAATTTTTTTTTGTGTGTAAATATTTTGAAATTAATTTTTGTACAGGAACCTAGGTAATTACTATTTTAAGCTGAAAAATAATTCAAACATGTTAAATATTTTCGTATGAGAAAATGATTTTGGTTAATACCAAAATCATCGGGTTACCCTCGAAATTCTCATACATACGTAATCGTATGTATGAGAATTTCGAGGGTAACCCGGGCTCTTAACTCGGTGAGATCCAACCAAAATTATTATATTTCTATGATTATGATCCTAACTTGCATAACATTGAATCATGGAGTACGGAGGTAGATCGAGCCAAATCTATCAACAATTGGAGTGATCACGAGTGTCTTTCACGCATAGGAAATTGTCTTAAGGGCGATGCACGTACATGGCTAAATGAGTGGGTAACTAGTGACCGTACATGGGGTAATTTTAAGAAAGAATTTATTCCTTTGTGTCCAAAAACTCCCGATGTCGCTAATATCTTGTATGATGTAATGAGTACGAACTATCGTAGATATCCTACATATGCGGATTATGTTCGTCGATCTTTACTTCGTTTGCGCATAGTTCGAGGACTTTCAGATGAGTTAATATCGGCAATTATAATACGCGGTATTACTGACCCGCAAATACGTGCATCTGCGACTAACGCTAAGTTGTTACCTTACGATTTAGTTGCATTATTTTCTATTTACGTAAAACCTAGTGTGACTAAAAATCCTACCCTCCGCGCATCGAATAACACTCTCCCGACTATTAAAAATAAATATCCAAATGACCGCACGATTGCTAGGAAACGTAGGTTCGAGTAAGGTAAATGTTTTTCATGTGGTCAATTAGGTCATACGCAAGCTAATTGTAAAAAATCTAAAATTGATTCGAGAGATCTTTTTGCGGTAGCGAGTACGAGTGTGCCGAACTTGAAACCCGTTTTGGTTGCGACAAAACCTGAACCATGCTCGTTTTGCAAAAAGCCCGGTCACAAAATTGACACTTGTTTTGCGAAACAAAAATCCGAGTTGCGTAGCAAAAATAATGTGAATTTTTGTCGGGAAGGTACAACTACCCGCAAAACTGATGTTGTCGTAGCCGTTATTCAGGGCGTTCCTGTAGATGTATTAATAGACAGTGGATCTACTATTTCATTAATTTCAACTTGTTTATTGAAACACTTTAACTGCTCGCGTAAATCGGCTTTCAGAATACTTAAAGGCTTAGGTAGTCAGGAACTTGAAAGTACGTCATATGTAACATTGCCGATTGAGTTCGACGGTATTACGCTCGAGGTAGATTTGTACGTTGTTGATTCCGAATTCATGAATACCCCAGTTATAGTAGGTACAGATGTACTGAATAGGGAGGGTGTAAGGTACGTTCGAACATGAGATACGCAGCTATTGACTAGGGAGCCTAGAAAGTTAGACAGAGTGATGGCCGTTCACAGCGATGCGCCGTCTATTCCGATTAACACGTCACTTATTGGCGATGACTTATAAAAATTAATGACAATTGTAAATGATTTTTCTTCGTTTATAATTTCGGGTACAGCGGCGTCCACCGTCAATACAGGAAGTATGTCAATAAAGCTAACCAGTGCTGTTCCAGTTAATTACCGACCTTATCGTCTTTCTCTTACGGAAACACTTCGTGTACGTGAAATAACTAAAGATTTACTCGCTAAAGGCGTTATTGAAGAATCTGAATCGGAGTATGCGAGCCCGATCCTTCTGGTTAAAAAGAAAGATGGATCGGACCGCATGTGCGTTGATTATCGTAAGTTAAACGAAATTACCGTGAAGGATCGTTTCCCGCTTCCCCGGATAGATGATCACATCGACCGTTTAGGTCAAAACAAGTTTTTTACGAGCCTGGATATGGCAACAGGATTCCACCACATCCCTATGGCGAAGGAATATATTCCTTTTACGGGGTTTGAGACGCCTGAAGCACATTTTCATTATTTAAAAATGCCGTATGGACTAGCTAATGCACCTGTAGTCTATCAGCGCATTATCACTAAAACCCTCCGCGAGTTCATAGAATCTGGTGAAGTCCTGGTCTATGTCGATGACGTTTTAATTTTGAGTAAAACTTTAGATCGCGGATTTACTCTTTTGCGTAATGTATTGACAACACTCACTCGCGCGGGATTTTCGATAAATTTAAAAATGTGCTCGTTTTTATCGACTAACGTTGAGTAACTAGGTCGTAATATTTGTGAGGGTAAAGTACAACCTAACCATGAAAAAGTAAAGGCTCTAACTGATGCTCCTGAACCGAGGACAGTGAAACAAGTCCGCCAATATCTGGGTTTGGCAAGCTACTTTAGGCGTTACATTTCTAATTTTGCTCAAAAAAACTGCGTGCATTACTAGCTTGACTAAAAAGGGTGTAGAATTTATATAGGGTGCTGAGCAGCGTGCTGCGCGACAGTACATTATTGATTGCTTGACCAGCGAGCCTGTTCTTACAGTATACGAGCCGTCTTTACCGGTTGAAGTGCATACGGACGCGAGTTCAATCGGTTATGGAGTCGTCTTAATACAAGTACATGAGGGTGGCCGTAAGCGAGTGGTGGCTTACTATAGTCGGTTAACGCAAGGTGCAGAGAGTAAATACCACTCCTATGAGCTTGAGACCCTCGCCGTAGTAAAGGCACTTCAGCATTTTAGGCACTATCTGGTAGGTATACATTTCACCGTGGTCACCGATTATAACGCCATAAAACTAACGCAGCGCAAGAAAGACCTTTTGCCTCGGGTGGCCCGGTGGTGGGTATACTTACAAGATTTTGATTTCGGCTTAGAATACCGAAAAGGGACTCTAATACCTCACGCTGACTATCTCAACCAAAATCCAGTGAATCTAGTCACAGTTTTAAAGTCACAAAACTGGGCTCAAATTGCTCAGGCTTCCGATGAGGAGACGCGAACCCTCATACAAAAACTAGTAGATGGACAGCTAGACGCTACTCGTTATGTTGTTAAAAACGACTTTCTATATGTGAAATATTCACCAGTTGGTGAGCCTTCCCGTTTCCTCTGTTTCATCCCAAAAGGCCATAGACTTAGCCTTATGCGTGTGTTTCATGATGAATACGACCATCTCGGTGTAGACAAAACCTTAGACTTGCTCACTAAACATTTTTGGTTCCCAGGGTTACGAACTTTTGTTCAAAAATATGTTTCTCACTGTGTTGTTTGTATGTCCCATAAAAAAGTTGCTCGAGCCCCGTTTCAACTCATTAATTCATGGGAAAAACCTGATTTGCCATTTGAAACTTTACATCTCGATGTTTTAGGTCCACTCCCAGATTCAGACGGCTATCGCCACGTACTTATAGTCGTGGATGCTTTTTCTAAGTTTTGTCTCCTATACTCAATGCATCGACAAGATGCTGGTGAATTAAAACGTCATTTTACAAATACGATTTCCTTATTTGGATCCCCTAAACTTATTGTGGCCGATGGAGGTCGCATGTTTCAGAGCTATGAATTTCTTAACTGGGTTAAAGGGATGGGTTGTGATGTACATTTAATAACTCCTGAAATGCACCAATCTAATGGGCAAGCAGAGCGTTATTGTCGGACAGTGCCTAATATGATACGAGTTGAAACCAACTATCGGAAAAACAGCTGGGCAAGCGTCATGTGGAAGTTACAACTAGTGCTTAACATAACCAAGCATCGCACTACACAATACTCTTCACTTAATTTACTAGTAGGGATCGATGCAGCGACACCTCTCATAAGAAATCTAATACGCAATGTGGCCATGGAAGGCTCCAATCCAAATCGTGAGGCCTTACGAGTTATGAGTCGACAAAGAGCTTCTGAACGTTTTCGGAAAAATCAGAACGATCAAGACAGTTATGTACCAGAGCAGGAAGACTCCTCGTTGTTTTGAATTAAACTCTTTTGTTTTTGTGCGTAAACAGACCTAGTCGACCGGCAAGTTGGACTCCGGCATGCGTGGCCCCTATCGTGTGCTACGAGTGCTGCCACACGGGCGCTACGAGCTGCAATTGCTAGCTGACTCGTATGGAAAGACCACGCAGGCGGCAGCGGAGTACATGATCCCGTGTTGCGGAGAATGGACCCCTGAAGTATGTGCTGCTTACTTTGAAGGTTGGTTTAATGTACGGGAAAGGCATCACGTAGCGCTTCCTTCCTGGCCTAATTTATGGGAGGTTAAGTACCTCCCATAGCACTTCTATTTCATGAATCCGTGGTCAGGCATGCCTCACGTAGAGCCTCTGCCTCGATTAAGATATTGCTTCACGTAGTGCCTCTATCTTAAATTTACCCTAAGTATTGCTTCACGTTGTGCCTCTGCTTAGTTGTTATTTTTTCGACTGTCATTATTTGGTAGTAACAAACTTGAAATGGCAGTATTTTGCGTTATGCATAAATTACGATAATCTCGTCGGACTGTTGTGTTACTATGTGTGACGGTATTATTTTTTCCATTTTCGCCAGATGCAGACTCTGAAGATGAGGGGTCTACCTCCGCAACTAATGAGTTGCCCTTGGCTCAACCACGAGCTGCCGCGGGTTCACAGTCCACTGCTATCGAAGCACCTCTTGATGCCGTTACGACACTACCAGCGGCCGAGTCATCTTCAGTGCCAGACGTACTGCTGCCACCCGTGGACTCTTCATCGCCACCTGGAGAGCCGCTGTCATCGTCTGCGACATACCTAATTGCTGTATCACGCCCAGCTGCCTGCATCCGACCGCCAGACGCAGAGCTCAGAAAATCGGAAGCAGAAATGGGGGAGCCCGAGGACGGTCTCCTGTCAGGAAAGGCCGTATTGACAAGAAGCAGGCGACAGCGGGGACGCCCCTCCCGGCGGGATAGGGTAGTATAAAACCCGACGACCGCGCCCCTTCGCCCTCTTTTCTGCGCGGACCACTATCGACTGTCGACATCACTTTCCGACATTTTGTGTTTGCCTATTAGATTAGTGTTACTTTTCTTTTGTGATTAGTGTTATTTTCCTTCTGTATAATTTATTTGTGATTTTATTTAATTTGTTCATTATTTCTAATATTTTTTTGAGTGCTATTTAGATATTATATATATATATATATATATATATATATATATATATACACAGGTTGTAACTAAAATAAGTGATAATACTTTAGGGTGTGTATGTGTCCCTTACATAGAGTTCACTGCAAAAGTAGCAGCGCTGAAGGACAATTTTTTTTCTTCCATACATTTTTAATTAAATACCGCATCGTAAAAAAAAATGTCAACCCTAGTACAAGCGCGCTGCGCGAGCGCAATGACCTCGATCAGGTGATTGGAAAGGGTTCAGTAACGAAAGATATTTTATTTTCGAAAGAGAAGCGTGTGAGATGCAATTATTACGTAAGTTTAAAAAGTGTAACACATTTGTCATAATATTTGATTTCTCATTTAAAATAATGTAAAAGTAATAGATTTCACATCATTTTGTACTCAAAATAATGAGTATATTTTATTATTAAATAATAAAATTGTTTCATACGATTGATCCAAAACAACAATGTAAAAAAGAACATTAAAATAAAATCGTAACAATAAACTTAGAATCTTATTTTCCTTAAGTTAATTATGCGGAACCACAAAATTAAAAATTATGTGGAGCTAGTAGCTGATAACTATGAATGAAAAATTTTCGATGCGTTGATTGGTTCCTGCGGTCATGCGATCCATTCGCGTTTGACCAATCGATGCGTTCGAATCTGAGTCTATGAATAAAAGTCCACGTGGAGTAGTGTATAGTAGTGGACAGGGCTGTAACTCAAAAATTATTTCAAAGATTTCAAATGCGTTTTTCTCCAAAATCGAGTTGCGTACAAATATTTAGTACTGCTTTTTGGATACACCTTAACCCAAGAATTACCTCAGTTAATTATGATCACTTATTTTTGTTACACCCTGTATGTATATTTTCATGAAATTTAGTATATAGGGGGTTTCGGGGGCGATAAATCGATCCAGCAAGGAATCATTTTTAGAAAATGTCATTTTATTTGTGTTTTATCGAATACCGAGCAAAGCTCAGTCAAATAGCTAGTATTTCTTTAATTAGCAAATTATACATAAAATTATTTGTAAAATAACGACTAATTAATTAATAAATTTTATATTTAAGTAAGTTTAATTTAATTGCGCGTTTGTGATGGCAGAATGCTAGAACTATAAGTAGTTAAAAGACCTTTATATCAACAACATTCCGGCAATAAAGACATTTGAATTTGAAAATGAAAAACATTTTGTATGACGTACTATGGCAACTTTATGCCGATAGGCGCGAGCGGTTATAATATAATTTAATTTATGATTTGAATACAAAAAAACTTCCCAAATCTCGTTTATATCTTTCTTTACTTACTTTCTCGCAATTTAATTTTTTATTTGAATACAAAAAAACTTCAAAATCGTACTACTAAGGTAGAATCATTTTACTGTAGAGTACCATTAAAATTTCACGCATTATAGAGCAGGTATTTTTTAAAAACTTGATTTGACGCAGTATGTTTAGGTATTAATAATAATAATAATAACAGTTTTAAGGTGATGTGTTTTAGATGTAAAAAACAATATTATGGTTATAACTGATTATTTTTGTGCCAACCCTACTTCAAAATTGCCAGAAAACAATGGATCATATAATTGGGACCAATCGTCAGATGAAAAAAAATATATTTATATCTGGTCAATGGGCCCACTGGGCCTAAAAACATTGGCACGAAACACCAGAGTACAATTATTTTCGTTAATATGAGATGTCTTCGAAATAACAGAAAAATAGAAAATGTTTTGTCATCGGATGAAATGTGACGACGAGAAAAACCTTTTATGACATATTACTTTTTATGATCTATAATAATGATCCGAAAAAAGTAGATTTGGTTTTCGGAAACTAGGGCTGGTAACTTAAGGTATAATATTATACCATTCAGGTGCTGGAGCTAGAAGAAGTAATTTTGTTTGTACGGACATATTTTCTTCACATTGGAATATGATGAATTACCATGATTGAGGGCTGGAATGGAGGAATGATGCGCTGGTGTCTATAGAATTTGCAATTAACGTCTAGGGGCAATTAAGGACGTACATGACCATCAATACCACAATAATGAGCCAATGTGGAGAGGTTGATAAACGACAAAACCCATAGATTTAGTATACTGATAATATTATCTTTGTACCATCGAAGAAATTCAGAGGCAGGTGATCCTACCAAGTGACCTACGTCAATTGGTTGGTTTATGTTAATCCAATATTTAAGTAATAGTTTAATCTATACATATTATAAAACAAAGTCGCTTTTTCCCCCATTTCCCTTTGTTCCCTTTAATCTTTAAAACTACGCAACGGATTTTGATGATTCTTTCAGTGTTAGATAGCCCATTTATCGAGGAAGGCTAGGCTATATTTTATTACACTAAGACTAATAGGAGCGAAGAAATAGAGCAAAATGTTGAAAAAACGGGGAAAATTATTTGAATGGGAAAACTTGAACGCGCTAATCTCGGGAACTACTGGTCCGATTTGAAAAATTCTTTCAGTGTTAGATAGCTCTATATTTTATAACGCTAAGACTAATAATAGGAGAATGTGAAAAAAACGGGGGATATTATTTGAAAGGGCTTATCTCTTTGAGGCTTTGAAGTTTTTTTGTATTCAAATCAAAAATTAAATTGCGAGAAAGTAAGTAAAAGTGAAAGTAAGATCGCGACCAAATTACGTAAGTTCGCCATTTGCCTATGAATAAATTTCTCTGATAGTTCATAGAACATAATTATTTTATGTATGTAAATCTTGAATCTCTACTATTATGACGGTATTTGTATAGTACCATCATTATCATTTAAATTCAACTCTTTCATGTTCGTACGCTCCAGTTCTCGTGTATTTTCTAACGAATTCTTGTGAATGAATAGCGTCGAATAATTATATTCATACATTCTTTCACAAGCTTTTATAAATATGCATTGCTTATTACGACGCGAGCTGGCGAAGTGCCACGCTATCGCGCTCTTCAAGAGGTATCTTTATTACAGTATAAAACTACGTTTAATGACGTTGTTTATTAATACGTGTATAGTGTATACACACCTGAAAAATATGCTGGGTTTTTCGTATTCATAAAAATTCAAATGAAAAGATACAAAAACTCTATTCCAAATATACTCGCGACTGGTTATTTTTTTGGTTAATACGTTTCGCATGTAAAATTTCAACTTTCTGAAAAGTTGAATTTTTTATTATTATATTATACTAACTGCAGTACGGTATCAGGTGTTTTAAACGCCATTAGTAGCAAAAATAATTAACAGAGCAAATTATTACTATTAAAAGGTCTGCATATCTTTAAAAAGTTTAACTGTGGCAGTTTTAAGAGCAAGAAAATAATGTGCTATAATAATAAAATAATGCTTTGTGAGACTAATAAGGTAAGGATGATTTTTAACTGACCTCTAAATTTTCTTGCTTGAGCTCCTATGTCCAGCTGAAAACAGTACTTAAGACTTAAAAGGACACATCAGACTGAAACTGTACAATATAATGAGCATCTTTCACACGAAGTCTGTGAGTTGGCAGCACTGCTAAATGAAAAACGTGCTTTACGAAATGCCCGCTGCACTTAATTTATTTAACTAGCTCATTGTTTCGTTCACAAAATGACTTCGCTTGTCTTTCATTTAAAGGGAACCAAATTAGCGCTACTTTTAGCATTTGTTGTTGGGTTTTCTTTTACGTTTGTTTATTTAGTATACGATAGGTCTTGATGATGATGCGTGAATTAGGGGTATCAGGCGTTGGCAAAATTTCATTTTCTAATTTAAAATCTCCCGACTCAAAATGTGGCCGACCTCTGACATACCTAACCTAGATAATAAAATTATATTATAAAATATAAATTTACCTATTTACCTTCATATTATAATGATATTGAAAATAGCCTATTGGTTAAAAATTAAAAATGAAAACGAATTTTTTGTTGTTTTAGCGAAGACTATTTGATCAAAGTCGTAAAGCAGAATTAATTAATTAAAATACGCGGTTTCGGCTGGCATGAATATTTATTGTCTGACATCTTAGCTCTCGGCTTCAATTCAATTAAAATTACTATCAGTTATAATAATTACAGTTGGACGAACAAAACTTATTATCATAGTGGATACCAGTAATGAATAATATAAATTTTAATTTAAAATATACTGGCTGTAAACGGTTTGTCGTTGCTGTGGCCAAACTCTATTTTACCATGACGTGAAAAACTTAGCAAAATGCAAATTATAAAAGCGACATTTTCTATCGACATTAGTCGGGCGACCTGAGGGCGGCCCATACCGTCGCCGCTTATAGTGGGGCAGAGAATGAAACCTATAGCCAAGGAACTGACCTCCATATTATACAAGTACGCTGGATCGATGATACCCACCTGCTTTTTGTGCCTATTTGAAGCGGAATCAGCGCCCTCATTATGGGGGCTGAGAACTAAATCTGACGTAAAAATGACGTTTGAAAGCCGCCATATTGGTGCTGATAGCAGTGGTGAGAGTACTTGGAACTAATTCTAGTGATGACAACTGTTGTTATTGGTTGTGGCTACGTCAGATTTAGTTCTCAGCCCCCATAATGGGGGCGCTGATTCCGCTTCAAATAAGCACAAAAAGTAGGTGGGTATCACCAATCCAGCGTACTTGTATAATAGAGATCATTGACCCTAGGTCATAACTCATAAAATGGCATTTTTTAAATTTTTGTCGGTGACGTCCCGGCGACGGAGGACGAACGTTTTTAAATATTTATTCAAGTTTTTTACAAAATTATTTCCTTATTCTAAAAACTTGTAACACTGTATGATATCATAATATACTTTTTAAATAATGGCGAGTTCTATAGCGCAAGTAAAGTTTTGTCAAGTAGGAGTTTTGTAGATTTTCACATTTATTTTTCGTAGCCACATGAATCATGATACCAAACCAATTTAGCTGTGATCGAATGTGGCTCAAAGCAATTTCCAATCTATTCAGAAACATGTGATGAAAAACACAAACATTGATGATTTGCAAACATACCTATTATTCTTACCTTACTTTTAGAGCGCTTTGGGGGAAATAATTTATTTTTAGTTCGAATTGAACTAATTATATGCAGAAAAAGACCACTAATATCATGAATGTTTAATTTAATAGTATGTTATATACTTAAATATTAAAATAATTCGTGGTCAGCCTTTCTTATTTCATGAACACGATCATACTTATACTGTGAGGTGTACGGATACAGCTGCAAACATCTGTGATGCGACTTCCAATTGTTAAGTAATTATGAATGTGTCTTACTTCTTAGTAATTACATTGAAATACGTGACTGTACCTAAGCATTAGGTAGGTACGCCGTCGAGCGCATTAGGTGTCTACAAAGTCTAAGAACCCAGAACTAAAGTAGATAATGACGGTCCAGCTGTATTCGATTACCGTACAAAGCTAGACAACGCGACAAGGTTCTACGTTGTTCTACAAAGTGTCGTTAGACAACTTGCATTTGACGATTCTGACAGCGAAGTTAGAAAGAGAAATTTTGATTGGACTTTATTTATGCGCTAGCTTTTTATTTGCTAACGCTGAACACAATATTGTCCACCAAAAACCCTATTAAAAAAACTCCTATCAAATATCCTTCGAAGCTGCATTAGGCTGTTTACACACGCGCCGCAGCGCAACGGTTTTGGCGCCGTGTGCAAGGGCCCATAGAAATATAAGGATGAGTAATGGAGCGGCACCGCCGCGGCACTGCTGCGGTGGCGGTGCCGCTGCCGCTGCGGTGCGTGTGTAAGCACCCTTAGTTTGGCGTTTGCGATGCCTTATGTCAAAGGCCATAAAATTATTTAAATTTCACTGCTTAAATTATCGAATGCAATTAGACTAAAGGCCCAGCACTGCGGCCGCGAGATAATGGAAGTTATTCGTTTATGCGCTCAATTCTCCACGTGCAACAGTAATGCGGAACGGGTGTCAACTTCCCGCCCGCTTGTAAGCTAATTTTCATTACCATACAATTTACATACTTCTACTCCGACTTTATTTTTTGCGGAAATATAATTCTCCGGATGTTTTCAGAAGTTTTAATGTTATTTTTTTCAAAGATTTGAGTCTTGTTTTTTTGTTACTTCGCTGTGTAGAACTTTTGTTAAGAATGTTATTTTGTTTTAAAAATACCAAATACGGTGTAATATTACATATTAACGTAAATAACGTCACTTTATGTTTGGTTTCTGATTCGCAATCGATACTGCCGTTTCTGTTTGCACTAGGTATATCTAATTCAAATTCGCTTCTATCCCTGTGCGTCTCTGAGTTCCTCTTTTGATATAGGAATCCATTAAGAAAGTATTAAAAAAAAACACTATTCTACGTGGCGAATCCTCGGGTAAGGCTGCGTTTCCACCAGAGTTGAGCGAAGCTGTGTTGTGAGGAATGTCTTTTTGAGAACCAATAGTATCGCCGCGCTGAGCGATGTCAAAGCAAAGTCATGTCAATGATGCAATTCTATTGGTTTTCAAAAACACATTCCTCGCAACACAGCTCCGCTCAGCTCTGGTGGAAGTAACATGAAGCTACAATTTTATCAAACCATTACTTCACATTAATTCATTTTCGCGGCCACAATCGTCAAGATATGATCGCATTGTGTAAACAATTTCTTGGAAAACTTTCAGCTAGTCCCAAATGAATACATACAATTAATCCCGATAAGCGGGCCATTGTCTTCAGAACTGCTTTCTTGTGGTTGACAGTACAAAGGAACGCCAAGACATGATTCTCATTCAATTAAAATACGCCCGCATTTCTCGAGATGCTCTATAACCAACGTTAAAGACGTAAAATGTCTTAAACCTAACAATTACGGTAATAAATAGGTACATTTGTATAATCGGTAGCTTTCGTTCGGAATGGGCATGATGTAATTTGAATTTTGCCATTTCAGTGGCTTTTGGATTTATTTCTACTATCTTTAAAATGAATAAAAATAAGATAACATTTTTTATATAGTTACTTAAGTGTTTATCAACGTTATAGGGGAAAGAGAAGGTAAATAAAAGGAAGATGCTTAAAAATTATGCAAGCTAAGTTCTACGAAATATTGTTATCCATATATATTAAAAAATACAAGAATCAAAAAGAAATAGATTCAAGTGTAAGTACAGACATAGATCAAGATAGATATCGCATGTGTATGTACTTCGCGTGCCATATCGCACTCCCTAACGACTAGCAATGCTCGTCTTCCGAAAGTCTGTTCTTTAGTCTGCCATCGGAATCGGACGTCAATCAGAATTTTAAAAATGCTCAAATGCCTAAAGTGCCGTATTAAGCTGTAGAAATTCAAATAGAATCGTTGGCCTTGATAATGGGCACTTTTCTTAACATCGGTACGTCACAGCAACTACAAAAAAGTGGCACGCTCGTTTTCATACAAATGGAGCGACATGCGGTATCTATCTTGATCTGTCTGTGGGTATACCAAACCAATGGCCTTAACAACAAAAAAAGAAATGAAATGTGTTGAGTGAGCTATAAATTATAATACATAATAAAATGCGCGTGTATTACTTAGCTCAAGTGTGTACTAATTATGACGACAGAATGTAATTATTATAATTTTAACGAGTTGACACATTACGAACAACGAACATTCCTTATCTAAGTATTTCTTAATACCTGCTGTCATGACAAAAGCCTTTCATAACTGCGGTCCGATTTAGACTTCGTGAATAATAAAGCTTAGTCATTTTATATTCGTATCCCTCAAACTCACATGAAATGTTGAGACCTGTGCCTTGAGCCAAGACGTTTTTTATCGTTTCTTTATAGAATCGCCGATCAAAATGTATGGAATTGACATAAGCCTTCGATAATTATGAAGTTGACGTTCGACTCGTGTAATGTCAATTCCATACATTTTGATTTGCGATTCAATAAAGAAACTAGGTCTTTGCAACCGTTGTGGATGATTTATACATTATTTTCAGAGCGAAGTAACAAGTCTTCAAATACTGTAGTGCCTGGCATAATATTTTAAATGGCTGTATGGTTGTCCAAGCACATATTATATGGCTTTCTCGCTACATAGTCGGCCTAGTCCAGAGGAAAGAACGGGTCAACACGTCTGGGACCAACCATGTGCGAGTTTCCTCATGATATTTTCCTTCACTGTACGAGCATTGTGTACTTGAGTTCAGAAAATCATTGGTACATGCCTCCATCCGGGATAGAACCTGCACCCTCTGCGAGTGCGAACCAAAGGTCTACCCAATAGGCCAGGGACGCTCTATAATGAAACGATAAAGAAAACATCTTGGCGAAAGGGCCTGGCGAGTGGCGACGAGTTGAGATTTTGTGATAAACGTTCTTTGTGGCATAACTAAAATTTGCATTTACTGGGTTACGTAGCTTTGCGTGTGGGACATTAGTTTTAATCTTTCGAGGATCTAACAAGTGCCAGACGGCAGCGTAGAATTAGTACTTATAATTGTGGATTTTCTTTTAATTACTGTCACCTGTGAAATTATATAATTATGAGTTTGGAGTAAAAAAAGAGATTTTATACAAATACTAGCTGTCCCGGCAAACGTTGCTTTGCCATAATATATTTGCCATATTATTTTATTGAAGTGACTAAATAATTTGTTGTCACCATGGCAACGTCGCGTCGATCGCTATCCCGTCGGACAAACAATGGTTGCCGTCAGTATCAGGTTGTAATAATTTACTATTATTTATTTAACAAATGCACTCATCAAAAAATAAAGTACCGAGTAGCCGATTCTCAGACCTACTGAATATGCATATAAAATTTGGTAAAAATCAGTAAAGCCGTTTCGGAGGAGTTCGTGGATTAACATTGTGACACGAGAATTTTATATATAAGAATACCAGATTGTCTTGTTTTAAGTTTGAGTTCTAAAGTAAAGGAGTTCTACATTTAAAGACTTACTGAATTTCATGAGTCGTTCTCCCGATAAGTATAATTATTATTCTGAGGGCCTGTTTCACCACTTCCTGATAAGGTGCCGGATAAACTATACACAACCTTATTAACAGATTCTCCATACTATACCTGTCAAGTTAATTGGTGGATAGTCTATCCGGCACTTATAACTTATCAGGAAGTGGTGAAACAGGCCCTAAGTCACGGTTCGTATACAAATTGCTATTCACGTTTATTGTGTATCGGATACTCACGTATGAAGGGTGGAGAGAGCTCCCGATAAAGCTAACCTCACGAGCATCAACTTATAACGCACGTGTAAACTTATAAAGACACACAGAAGCTGTTAAGAAACTTATTACGTTTGTTTTGGATGGAGGAAGCTTTCGTTTGTATGCTCTATTATATCTATAATATTGTTTTGTTACGTAAACAATGATTTGTTATATAAGAGGTAGGATAGAGAGCAATTTGAAAATTGAGGTTTTTTTGCATAAATGGAGGCCTTAGGACAGGGAAAATGATTTGAAAAAAAAATAGGGTTTTATATATACATCCAGATATATAAGCCAGATGATGAAGTAGGTAAGTTACAAGGTTTGTTCAAAATATAATGAAAAAATGAGCAATTGCTCTTATGTTATAAAATGTTAGTATCCATTTCATCCACTTGCGTCTTTAATAATTGTTGTATACTTGTTGTTCTAGGACGTATTTTAAGTAACGTAAGGGAGAGTAGGGCTTTAACAGGGGTAAGTATTAACAAGTCTATAATTATTATTAAATTAAATGCCGAATGCCGATACGGTAAGACGTTCATGATTGTCATGAGTTTGGGTGACGTCGGCGAACGATTTGCGACATGTGTGTTGCCCACCGGACAGCGGTTTTGACCGCTGACTTTTTTAAAAAAGATGCGTCTCCCTTCGAATCCAAATAATTAAGATGAATAATTATTAGTATATGCAAGTCATATTAATAATAAATATAAATTTCCGTTACTTGGGTATAAAAATAATAACAAAGTTTTCAAATTATAGTTTGTGCGTTATAAGATGATATGGGTGACACTTCTCATATTCCTTGCTACGGATTTTTTTACAAGAAAACAAAAAATCAAAACAATGTAATAAATTATATTCCATAAAAACAAATGTTTCCTATAACTGTAAATGAATAAAAATGAAAAGTTGCTAAATGCTAACTTATTAATATAAAATTATAAATATTAACATTGAAATAGGAGTATGAAATTATTGATACGAAAATATTTGAAAAATGTCAGATGCATGAAACGGAACTTATGCCGATAGAGATTGACACTGTTGAATGGAAATCAAATCGATAAAAAGAGCGGCCATCTTAAATCGAAGGCGCCACTCTGAAACGTCAGTACGAAATCGATAGTTTCGATTGCAATTCCTTTACGAAGTGGTTCGATATTTTTAAATTATCGATTAAAATTTTTGGGTAACTTCCCTACTATTGTCAATTATAATGTGTCACCCATATCATCTTAAAACGCACAAACTATAAGAAGATAAATGACAATATTCAAAATCTCTTACAATAGGGATGATGACAAGGTCCAAGAGTAGCAAATTTTGTTAATAAAATAAAGAAATCACGGTAAAAACTAAGTTTTCCCAATATTTCAGATTGATAGCATTTGTATTTTTTTTTGTTCTGTGCCTTCAAAGTTAGATAATCAAGTCGATTTTTTTTTCAATTAAATTTCTTAATATTTGTATACCATTCGATAACTTATGCAATTAAAAGCAACTTTTGTTATGAAACCACTTTCATAAACGCAATATTTAATATACCTACCGAACAAAATTCTCTCCCGATCCATACAAACTACGAAAGAGTGACGTCAGTCTTTCGTAGCACTTTGTATGGAGCGTTTCGGGCAGGTCTATTTTATGAGATATTTGAAATTGTCATATCTTGGTGAATTTTTAAGCTATCTGACAGTGTTGCCAGACCCTCCCCAAGTGTTCCCCGAAATCCCCCCAAAATACGGGATTTAAGGAAAAATCCCCCCAAAAGTTATAATTTTTTTTTATTCATTATGCCACAAAATTCGGGTTTTCAAGAAAAATACCCCCAAAAATCATAACAAGTTCTATTAATTATTAATAGGTATTAAGTACAAAATTAACAAGTGGAAATGACGAACGGAAGTATAATATTATGTATAATTTTTAACCCAAGTTTTTCTTTTCAATTCTGAAATAAATACATAATAGTTTCTTCTTTTTCTTCTTCTTTTTATCATGGCGGCCTCAGTGAGTTACCAATGTCAGAGTAATTTTACATAATAGTTGGAAAAAACTGAAATTATTGCATTAGCATTTGGCAGTACGTATGCAAAGTTTCGAATTAATTAGACTACTGGTAAGAGGTAAAAATCATGCTCAATGATTCCGTACATACATACAGGATACAGCCCAACTCCCAAGCTAATAGAACGTTTAATAATTTATTAAAAATGAAATATTTATTTGCAATACATATATTTTATCGAGTTTTTCAAGATTATCGATCTTAATTAAAACTCCCGAATTCCCCCAAAACCCCCCAAGCTTAATTTTTTTCCTCCAACAATCCCCCCAATATTTTTTCCCCTCAATTGTCCCCCCATCACCTAGAAAAACCCCCAAATTTGGGGGGATTTCCCCCAATCTGGCATCACTGCTATCAGAGTCAATCTTTCAGCGATGTTTCTATTTTTTAAAGGTCTTTCAATTACCAATGAGAAAAAAAAAATAGTCATCATGCCTTTTATCTCCCCTCTCCCCTACTAAGTACTATTCCCATCACTCATCAGTAATTTTAATATGAATTTTGGGTAAAATATAATATTGTATCACTTGGTAAAATATAATATTGTATCACTTGTTCTTCTTTTATATGATAGGATAGAGCATGATATAAAAGTAAAAACCTAGACTAGCGCAAGTGGACCTTTAATATCCTGAAATGTGACATACTGTATATTCATATTTTAAGGGCTGAAGAGAGATAGGTTCATGTGCTAATTATTTTCAGTGGCAACCTGTCTGCTCAATATTCACATTGCAAATAATGCAGCTGCCTGGCGACGATAGCTACCTTTGTAAACGAACACCGAAATGGACGAGACCACCGACTCGTGATGCTGACGTTTGACTTCGATAGAACCTTGATACATCGTGCAAGATTGAAAAAAAACGAGTCCCTATACAAAATATTGTTTTCAGCATAAAAATAATAATGAACATGCTTTATTATGACGTATTAAACTAAGACGCTCAGAGATTTTTTTTAATTTTTAGTAAGTATTGCAATTAGTTCTTATAAATAATGTACGTATTTAAAATAATAAATAAATAAAATAACTGTTTATTATTCTAAAATACTTTTTAAATACTTCAGGGATCTGAATATATTATGTACTTTATTTTCTAGGGAAAAAGTTGGCAACCCTATAATAGTAGGCCTACTGGCAACGGCGCACCGCTGTACCGGTCGGAGTGGGGGGTATTAGGCTTTTTTCGTTACGGAATTTCTTGATTCGGTCACCGCGCTCAAAGCTCGTGAAAAACGCTATGCATTAGCTTAAAAATTGACAGCTCCCGATAATGTAAGGCAGTGTTCTGTAAACATTTTTTGTTCAAAGTACATCTAGGATAATCGAAATTGGAAATAGGTACACTATAAATTAATCATATAATAATAATCAATAATAAAAAAAGTGCTTATAAGTCAAAAGAAAACCTCACAAAATTTTCAACGACTTTGAAAATAAGTGTATAAATAAGTAAGTACTTAAGTGTAAATAAGCGAATACTCGAAAACAGAGGGATTTTGCATACTGCAAATTCCAACTGTAGAAGCATATTTCACGTTACCGAGGTATATAAATCATGTGAAATTTAGCATAGTTCCCCACGAGAATGTTCCGTAGTTGGTCTAGCTGAGCTGTGGCGTGTTCAAGATGCAAGAATCGCCTGGTATCCAAACACCTCCGAAAGCTTCCTAAGTGCTGTTTGCTTTGATTTTACTTGCTACCGTTTACCGAGATCCTCGGGATGAGAACATAATTTAGTTACATCTCTTTACTCATGAAGAACTCAACAAAAACCATCAAACATTTAAAAGTCAGTCGAGACTCGGGAGACAAAGTAGTCGTAATGATAATTTATAAGATTTACGTGCAAACGTAAGAAAAATATGCTATAAGCTGCATAAATAAAATAATATATTGTTACGGATACGGGCAGTTGTTTACCTGCGCACGACAGTTGCGCGTACCTTCTAGAAAAGCCCGACCCTTGTTTATGTGAATTGTGTTACGGATACGGGCAGTTGTTTACCTGCGCGCGACAGTTGCGCGTACCTTCTAGAAAAGCCCGACCCTTGTTTATGTGAATCGCGTGTTTACGTAAACAATCCAAAATAGAACGCTCCAGAATTCGACGCGGGCCATATAAAAGGTAAACAAGCCGGCAGTCAACTCAGTTCGATCCGAGCGATCATCAAGGCGACTTCAAAAGTGAAAACAAGTGATCAATAGTGAGTGATTGTGATAGTGAACTAACGACTCGGCTACGACCTAGGACTGCTAGTGCTCAGTGATTTGGATCTAGTGCTTAGTGTTTGGACTTAGTGATTTGTGTGAGCTAGTGTTTGTGAATAAAGTCTTCAAGAGAGTCACCAGGTCTTTCTCTCCGAATCCTCGAACCCTAGCACGTAACAACTGGTGTCGGAAGTGAGATTTGGAGATGCCATTGACTCCGAGAGACGACTTCAAGGGGAGTGTCAGGACAAGGGCACAGCGAGCTGCTGCCATCGACTTCGAGAGAGGGGTTGGAGGTGGGGCTGCGGAGGCCACACCCACTGGGGACCAAGCTCCGCCCACTGCGGGGCAGGCCCCACCCGCTGGCCCCGCCCACCAGGCTCCGCCCACTGACCACGCCCCCCAGGCTCCACCCACTTCGGGTGAAGCCACGCCCACTGGCTCCGCCCACCAGGCCACGCCCACTCAGGCCCCGTCGACTAGCTACATCCATCCTGCCACGCCCGTAGTCCCTACGGCCCCTCAATTGGAAAGCATAATTGAGTTAATTCAGGCTTTGCAAGATTCTCAAAGGGCAATGATGGAGGCACAGGACCGCAAGCTCGGCGCGTTGCAAGAGTCACAAGAGGCACATGATCGCAAGCTCGGCGCTTTGCAAGAGTTACAAGAACGCAAGCTCGGCGCTTTGCAGGAGTCACAAGAGCAACAAAAGGACCTCCAAGAAAAGGCGCTCCTAGCTATAAAGGATGTCAGTGACACGGTGACAAAGCTTCGGAAAGATGTCGATGTTATGGAAGAACAAGTTACCGGGCTAGGAGTGGATATGGAAAATGTGAAAACTGGCCTCACAGAACTACAGAAGTGGAAAGTGCGCCTGGAAACCACAGGAATCCCGACGTCTAGTGGAACTACCGGAGTAGTGGTACAAGCGCCAAGAGTTAAAGTGCCACCATACGACGGTACTACTTCTTGGAACGCTTATCGTCAGCAATTCCAGACGGTTGCTTCTGCCAACGGATGGACTGACGAACAATGCCTGACCGCTCTCACTGTCGCGCTCAGAGGGCAAGCCTTATCGGTCCTGGAAGCACATACGGGAAATGGGTTCAAAGATCTGATGGAGGCCCTTGAATCCAGATACGGGGAGCGACACCTGGAGCACGTGTTCCGTGCTCAACTTCGTGACAGAGTCCAACGCTCAGGAGAGGGACTACAACAATGGGCGTTGGAAATTGAAAAACTGGTCAAGAAGGCACACCCAGGAGCCGATTCCAAGATGATCGACACGAATATTGTGCAAGCATTTGTCGACGGAATCAGGGACCTCGAGGTCAGAGCTGCAGTGAGGCTACGTCACCACACCTCGCTAAAGGAAGCATTGGCGCATGCTTTGGAGGTCGAGGCTGTTCGCCGTGACATACGACAGACCCATAAGATCCATGAGATCTCTGAGGAAGTTAAGGAGGTCAAGGCTCCCGCGAAGAGAAGTTTTGGAGCCATGTGCTACAAGTGCGGCGAGAGGGGCCATCTTCAGCTCAACTGCCCGCAGAAGGAGACCCAGATGGCAAGGATGAAAAGGCTCGAGGAACAAGTAGAGGAGCTGAAGAAGCAAGGAGCTTCGTCCCCTGCCCGGGATCAGGGAAACGAATAAAAGCCAGGACTAAGGGGCGAGTACTGGCTGACGCGGAGGAAGCCCCCACTGTTATCTCCCAAGCATGCAGCGGGAATAGTCTTGTGATTCAGGGGACTATTAACAGGACGGATTGCAAAATGACTCTAGACACAGGAGCCTCTAGAACGATAGTGAACCCAAATCTGGTAAAAGCCGCAAGAAGACACAAGAGGAGAATTAACTGTCGGCTCCTTACTGCCTCCGGTCAGCCAATACCCGTCCTGGGAGAAATGTCAGTTACGATTAATGTAGGGGGTTACTCATACCCTCATGACGTTATCGTGGCTGAGATTATGGATGATTGCATCTTGGGTTTGGATTTCATGAAGAAGTACAAATGCAGAATTAATGTCGCTGACGGAGTTTTCAAGTGTGGCGAAGAAGAAATTTTCATCCTTGGAGGCGCCTGCGGGAAAGTCGCATGTGTAAAGGAAGTCATTATACCTGGACGAGCGGAAGCTAGAGTGCTGGTGAAACTACCGCCAGCTGGAAAGAAGAAGTCAAACAGATGCGTGTTGATCGAAGACACACCTACCAAGACATCAGCGCAAAAACTGATGACGGCGAGAACCCTTGTTAGTGGAAGCAGTAACGCTGTCTGTGGTCAGGGTTTTGAATCTTGGTGATCGCGAGATCTGCTTGAACAAAGGTGACGTCATTGGAAAGTGCGAGGAAGTTGTCTGGATGAGAAAGTGTAGTTCGATCACAGGCTCAGACTCAGCCAACAGCAGCAACTATGGAATAGTGACTGAGCTACTTGATGACTGCAAGAGTAATCTGACTTATTCGCAGAGCATGAAAGCTAAGAAGTTTTTACAACGCCACGCGAATATCTTCTCCAGTCAGGAAGGCGACCTTGGAAGAACGTCGATGGTTCAGCACAGGATAGATACCGGAAGCGAGAACCCAATTCGTCAACGAGCAAGACGGATACCCATTGCAAAGGAAAAAGAAGTTGAAGGCCTTTTGGAGGACATGAGAAGGCATAAGATTATTGAACCGTCTGCAAGTCCGTGGTGCTCACCTGTTGTGTTGGTGAAGAAGAAAGATGGCAGCACAAGATTTTGTGTGGACTACAGGCGTCTCAACGATGTCACTAAGAAGGACAGCTATCCATTACCTCGAATCGACGACACTCTGGATACCTTGAGTGGCATGAAATGGTTCTCGACCCTGGACCTGAAATCGGGATACTGGCAGGTGGAAATTCATCCAAAAGACAAGGAGAAGACAGCTTTTTCCACCGGTAAAGGTTTATGGCAGTTTAACGTCATGCCCTTTGGATTGTGCAACGCACCTGCCACATTCGAGCGACTCATGGAGTGTGTACTGGCAGGCTTAGTTGGAGAGGCTTGCTTAGTCTACTTGGACGACGTCATCATTGTTGGCCGCGACTTCGAGGACCATTTGCGAAACTTAGAACGAGTTTTCGCCAAAATAGAGGGGGCCAAGTTAAAGTTGAATCCGAAAAAGTGTCGTTTATTCAGGAGTAAGGTCAATTATCTCGGCCATGTTATCTCCAGTGATGGAATCCAGACGGACCCGGAGAAACTGGAAGCAGTTAAAAATTGGCCAACCCCTAAGAACAAAACTGAAGTGCGGGCATTTCTCGGCCTATGCTCCTACTACAGGCGTTTTGTTAAGGGATTCTCAGAGATAGCCAAGCCATTACATCGGCTGACAGAAGATAAACGACAGTTTATTTGGGACGAGACTTCTGAAGATTCTTTTCAGAAACTGAAGAAACATCTGTGTGAAACACCAATCCTGGGGTTTCCACAACCTGAAGGTCAGTTTATAGTCGACACGGACGCAAGCAACACGGCCATTGGAGGGGTGCTATCTCAAAAACAGGGTGAAAGAGAAGTTGTAATTGCATATTTCAGCAAATCTTTATCTAAGCCAGAGAGAAACTACTGTGTGACAAGAAGAGAACTCTTGGCTGTTGTAAAGACGCTACAACATTTCAGCAAATATCTCATCGGCAGACAGTTTTTACTGCGAACTGATCACGCAGCGTTGAAGTGGCTACTGCAATTCAAGAACCCTGAAGGTCAAGTAGCTCGATGGATTGAACAGCTCCAGGATTACGACTTTAAGACGGAACACCGCAGCGGAAAGGCGCATGGGAATGCCGACGCCCTTTCACGAAGACCGTGTTCAGAGGACTGCAAACATTGTGTTAAACAGGAATCGAATGAAGTGACCTTAAAGTTAACGAAAACAAGTCCTTTGGGTCCATGGGAGAATGATGCTATGAGGGAGGCTCAAGAAACAGATGACGACCTACGGCACATCATCACATGGAAGAATCGAGGTGATGAAAAACCAATCTGGAGTGAGGTTGCACCCACTGGCGCTGTCACTAAGGCGTACTGGGCGCAATGGGACAGTCTGATACTTCAAAATGGAATACTTTACCGAAAATGGGAGAAGACTAACGGCAGAGAGTTCCATCTTCAGATAGTTGTCCCAAGAACGAGAGTGCCGGATGTTCTCCGTGAAATACACGATGGCGTATCAGGAGGTCATCTAGGTGTTAAGAGGACGTTAACAAAAGTGCGAGAACGATTCTACTGGTTGCATTGTCGAGATGATGTACAGGATTGGTGCCGCAAATGCACTACTTGCGCTGCAGTGAAGGGACCACAGACCAGGAGCCGTGGGAACCTGCGGTTGTATAACGTTGGCGCACCGTGGGAACGAATTGCAGTTGACGTAGCTGGGCCCTTTCCCGTGACGGAATCGGGAAACAAGTACTTTATGGTCGTCATGGACTACTTCACCAAATGGCCCGAAGTGTTCGCCATACCAAACCAAGAAGCTACAACGGTTGCTTCTAAGCTAGTCGAAGAAGTGATATCTCGCTTTGGTGTGCCTCTCGAAATCCATTCCGATCAGGGCAGGAACTTCGAATCGCAGGTCTTCCAGGAAGTGTGCAGAATTTTGGGAATGCATAAGACGAGGACCACCGCGTACCATCCACAGTCTGATGGAATGGTTGAGAGATTTAACCAGACTCTAGAGAGGCATTTGGCGAAATTGGTAGATGACAGACAAAAGGATTGGGACAAGTATATACCACTCTTCCTTCTCTCGTACCGTACCGCCGAGCATGAGAGCATAAAAGCTACCCCGGCATTTGTCAATTACGGTAGAGAACTACGAATACCAATAGACCTCTTGACAGGAGCGTCACCGGGGGAACCAAAGACCGTACAAGACTATGTCTGCGATTTAAGGGAAAAGATGCACTACATACACGCCATGGTTCGGGAAAATGGGTTACAGTCAAGTGAGAACATGAAGACCAGATACGACCGGAAATCGAACACGAGCGGCTTCGAAGAAGGGACACTGGTCTGGCTGCATAACCCAACTCGCCGAAAAGGGAAATCTCCAAAGTTGCAGACCAAGTGGGACGGCCCTTACAAAGTGATTACCCGATTGAATGATGTGACTTACAGGATTCAAAAGCCACCAAGAGGGACATTCAAAGTGGTACACATAGACCGTCTGGCGCGTTACCATGGCAGTAACAACGATGCTCGGGACGAGCATCGCTAGGAGGGGAGTAGTGTTACGGATACGGGCAGTTGTTTACCTGCGCACGACAGTTGCGCGTACCTTCTAGAAAAGCCCAACCCTTGTTTATGTGAATTGTGTTACGGATACGGGCAGTTGTTTACCTGCGCGCGACAGTTGCGCGTACCTTCTAGAAAAGCCCGACCCTTGTTTATGTGAATCGCGTGTTTACGTAAACAATCCAAAATAGAACGCTCCAGAATTCGACGCGGGCCATATAAAAGGTAAACAAGCCGGCAGTCAACTCAGTTCGATCCGAGCGATCATCAAGGCGACTTCAAAAGTGAAAACAAGTGATCAATAGTGAGTGATTGTGATAGTGAACTAACGACTCGGCTACGACCTAGGACTGCTAGTGCTCAGTGATTTGGATCTAGTGCTTAGTGTTTGGACTTAGTGATTTGTGTGAGCTAGTGTTTGTGAATAAAGTCTTCAAGAGAGTCACCAGGTCTTTCTCTCCGAATCCTCGAACCCTAGCACGTAACAATATATTTACGTGCGCCTGTGTTTGTGGAATGTATATTTTATAGGCTTTTAAGCTTCAGAGAATAAACGAGTATGAATAAATGTTTTATGGAAAAACGTTTATGTCAAACATTTACGAAATAAGTTGTTTTACGTCTGTTGATTTAACGTTCGTTTGTGTAACATAATATTTTATTTACAAATTGGATGCAAAAATGAACGCATTTAAATTTCATGACGTTGTCTTTGTTACGGGACCATGATTCTGTAACAACACATTAGTATTACAAAGGAAATTTATTTTCTGCCGTTTTTAACGTTTAGTAGCCGTCCACGTCCGAATAAAAGCCGTATTCACGAGCGGGAACTCGTTATGCTTACCTTTTGTGAAACGAAATTTTTATGTCTGTTTAAGATTTTAATTGTTTCGGAAGATAAAAGGGATGAAGTTGTTTTTATTGGGATTTACGGTAATTGTACCGAAACAGGAAAGATCAGAGATTGGTTCCTTGATTTAGAAACTTTTTTGACAAGTTCACAAACGGAAAATTAGGAACAAGACTCGTTATTGTGAAGATAAGGATGGCTTTTGAAACGAGCCCCCCCGAGCATTTTTATCGGCGGTATTTTTCACGGCGATAATTACTTTTTTAACAATAAATCACGTCCCTCCTTAAGTAACTGCCTCTTTACGTTATTGATCAACTGCTCGGTTGTTAAGATGTAAAAGAAATAAATGGGGTTTCTATTTATTCACAAATTGTATTTGAATAGGGTATGACGGAACGGAAAGACCTATTCAAATCCCAGGACGCTTCCGGGCCACCAGCTTTTTGATATTGCTCCGAAGACAGCTGCGGCCATCCGCAAACCCAATTTAATGCTTCACATAATCTGGACAAAATACATTCACATTGTGCTCTTTTATTACTTTTAATATCATTATAGGCTTTAGGATGACGGTGATGTAGTGGAAAATTTTGATTAAATCTTTTAAGTTTTTTTAGTGGATGCCTACGTTCTAAGAGGAACATTTAGATACGAATTTTCGAGTCTGTAGCTCAGAATGTTTGGTTTGTATATTGTTGACCTAGTCAATCAGCTTTTCGTTTCAATACAAATATATTTTGAAAGTAAACATTTTTAAAGACAAATTTTTTACTAATTTTTATTATTTTCGCCGTAGTTTATTTTGTTTCCAATAATTTATATCATGTGACTGAAATGTGAAAAATTAATTAATTTTCGCTAATTTTATACAACTTTTGTTTTGGGCTTTTCCTACTATTTTAGTGTATGTGAATGCTTTTTCCTGTTCCCGTGAGGCCATCAGTTTATACGAATCGAGGGAAATCTCTAAAAGTTTTCTACTTCCGAACGTTTCGCTATAAATTTTCAATTGTCCTAAAAACGCTAGTATACCGAGTACCGTATGTATTTTTTATCTCTCGGGATTCTTATACTTCATTGTACTATGATGGTTATGTTAAAAAATATATATCCACAGCCAAACATATAACCTCCTCCTTTTTGGAAGTCGGTTAACAAGATCGTAATTATTTATATGTAGCACTTTTGTAAAGTTTAGTTAAAAACTCATATTAATATTAAATCAATTATCAAAATATGTTTAGTAAACAAGCAGCATGTATTGTTAAAATGTTTTAGACTTTATGAATAGACGAATGTCTTGTAACAAGATAAAAACAATAAGCTGAGATTTATGCTGCTGTTAATTCCTGGTCCCTAATTAAGAAATTTTATCAGTGCAGGGTGTAAAACAAACATGTGCCTATTAATTACAATTTACAGGCACAGCCCCTTTCTAATCAAAACAAAACAATCTATTGTTTCGACGACTGTATTAATTATCGTACATGTAACTCAATTACAGTGGAAATTCGAAACCTACCGTAACAATTATTATTACTCTTCTATACTAGCCTAGTAAACGAATGCTCGACTTTTCCAAGCACACCCCGTGCTTGGAAAAGTCGAAAGCAGAAATTATGACTACGGCACTTTGTTTGTACTAGTTAGGAGATAAACATACTAAAAGTCTTGACCCCTCCAAGGTGGGCCGGAGGGGAGGGGAGGAAAAAAAGGACCCATTTTTTGGTTTTTAGACTAATTTACGAAAACGGTGCTTCGTACGAAATTTTATTATAGTACATAAGAAAAGCTAATAAAATTCTCTATAACTTTTTCCTTTACACTTTGTATCTATCACCAATCGTTGCCTAGCTATGAGCTTCTAAAATTGGTCGATTTTCAAATACATACATGAATACGACCTAAGGATATTTGTATTTTCTGAAATATCAGGAATTTTTGAAGACAGTAAACAGATAAATAATAGCTTATTTTATGGTCTTTAATAAAACATAAAAAACTTTTCTGGATTTTTTGTCTTTATAAAAAATCATTGATTTTTCAATGGCCACAGAACTTTCGTATGTAACCAACAAATCATTACTTCGTTTTATAAAACTGAAAATTTCATTCTAATAAGAAAAAATCTTCAACATTTTTATTGCCAATGGTCAAGTTAATAATAATGAATCCTAATCTATGGTTAGTGCAGACTATTTTCACCTAAAAATACATTTTTTGAGTCTTTCTGCGGTATGAGGCTCAAAATTCTTTGTAATTGCAAGTAATCATTTTTCCTGCTATCTAAGTTACTAAAAAATCTTTTAAATGCCTGTTCTAGTCACAATAGACCAAATTTATGCTAGAACAGCCTGTAGACCAGTTCAAAACCAAAATAATGTGGTTAAATCAGCCAAAAATTAAGCCGATGCGATCAGTAAAAAGGCTCCAGGAGAGCAACCAGTCTCTAGAAACCGACCAAACCGTGCTGAAGGGTTTCCACTTAGACGGTCCATATGATATCAAAACATTTTGTTTTCCAGCATCCAGATCTGGAAAATGCGGAAGGTTGATTTTTCATGAGTTTGGGAGATTGACCATGGTATCACAAGAAATTGTCTCTGATGCTGGTGCTGGTAGAAATACTGGCTTCAATTTCATCTGGATTTACTACAATCAAATAATTCTGTGGTGTGCTACTAGCATCAGCCGGGTCTAGAGAGTCATAATTCGTGTCATAAGGTGTTACCATGGCCAATCTCCCAAACTCATGAAAAAGCAACCTTCCGCATTTTCCAGATCGGGATGCTGAAAAACAAAATGTTTTGATATCATATGGACCATCTTAGTGGGAACCCTTCAGCACGGTTTGGTCGGTTTCTAGAGACTCGTTGCTCTCCTGGAGCCTTTTTACTGATCGCATCGGCTTAATTTTTGGCTGATTTAACCACATTATTCTGTCTACAGGCTGTTCTGACATAAATTCGGTCTATTGTGACTAGAACAGGCATTTAAAAGATTTTTTAGTAACTTAGATAGCAGGAAAAATGATTACTTGCAATTACAAAGAATTTTGAGCCTCATATCGCAGAAAGACTCAAAAAATGTATTTTCAGGTAAAAATAGTCTGCACTAACCATAGATTAGGATTCATTATTATTAACTTGACCATTGGCAATAAAAATGTTGAAGATTTTTTCTCATTAGAATGAAATTTTCAGTATTATAAAACGAAGTAATGATTTGTTGGTTACATACGAAAGTTCTATTGAAAAATCAATGATTTTTCATAAATACAAAAAATCCAGAAAAGTTTTTTATGTTTTATTTAAGACCATAAAATAAGATATTATTTATCTGTTTACTGTCTTCAAAAATTCCTGATATTTCAGAAAATACAAATATCCTTAGGTCGTATTGATGTGTGTATTTGAAAATCGACCAATTTTAGAAGCTCATAGCAAGGCAACGATTGGAGATAGATACAAAGTGTAAAGGACAAAGTTGTAGAGAATTTTATTAGCTTTTCTTATGTAGTACAATAAAATTTCGTACGAAGCACCGTTTTCGTAAATTAGTCTAAAAACCAAAAAATGGGCCCTTCTTTCCCCCCCCCCCTCCCCCTCCCCTCCGGCGAACCTCGGAGGGGTCAGGACTTTTAGTATGTTTATCTCCTAACTAGTCCAAACAAAGTGGCGTAGTCATAATTTCTGCTTTCGACATTTCCAACCAGAATCATTCGTTTGCTAGGCTATACGCTATTAGGCAGGTATGTGAAAAAGTGTATTAAGTTATTTAATAATTCTATTAACCGACCTTAAAAAAATGATGTTCTATATTTGTCTATATGTACACTTTTTCTATATTAACCTTCAACTACCGTAGGGACATGTTTAAATTCTATTCAAAATGGAAATCTCGAGGCGCAAATCGCGATCAAAAGCACCTTCTGGCATATTAAAATAATAAGAAGCGCTCGACGTCCAAGTATAATATGAAATATTGCGTCATTTCGAGACGTGCGATAGTGCCGAAGATTTTCCCGAGACATTTCCATGTATTTTCGTAATACACTGCGGGTGCACTTGTCTCCTCAGAATTCACAATTTCCATTAAAATATTTTACTTCGAAATAGCAACTATTTTCACGCTTTTCGTCTAGAAACTTTTGAGGTATGACCTTATTTCTAATATTTCTTGTGGCCGTTATGGCACCAAAGAAATATTAGTGCGAGTTGTAAATTTATAAAATAGTCTAAAAAGAGGACTGAAGTTACTTGAAAACTGGGAATATCATTTTGTAACAGTGCGTAGACAATTTTTATGAAAAGTTATTTTAGAAAAAAATATATTATTTATTTATGTTATTAATTACTTATGAATCGATGCGCTGAACAAATGAATCGTATATAAAATAAAAATTATGAAATGTTCTAAAAGTCGAAAGTATTTATTGAAGTAGTAACACATGGCCGTCTAACAGCTGTACAAGACTTGTAATGAGAATGGTAATTTATTGCTAGAGATCAACTACGATAACATGGCGCGCCCCTCCAAATGACTGTTTCAATGTGTGTAGTCACATGCTTATGAAAGAGTTTGTATGTAGTAAGTATTCAACCAATCACAGTACACGTAATATTTCACTTAATGTCACTTGTTACCAAGATTTGTTGGTCAACTAATCATAACTAGCCTACCGCGCAAGACAACGCACTTCAAAAGTTTTGAATTTTGGAGGGGCGCGCCAAGTTATCGTAGTTGATCTCTACACCCTAAATTATTTCTGGAACAAGACGAATTATTATGAAAGTAAAAATATTTTATTTCTACGTAAACGCATATGTTCCATGCCCACTTCCATTTCTATGTTCACTTTCACTTTAAAGAAGAGAAATTTCTATTTACTTTATTATTGGTTTTTAAAGAAAGGCGACATTTCATGAAATAAGAGTTTTGATTTCTTTGCACTACTTCCCTAGTAGACAATAATTGGCAAGCGATTATCGTAAACGCCAACAAAATGTATGCGATTCGTCATTCGACATATTAAGCCATCGCTTCGCTAGCGAATACTAATACCCATACATTTTTTTGGCGTTTACAATAATCACTTGCCGCTTGTCTAGGCCCTCTTTTTTCTTTTTGGTATATTACTAGCTTCCAACCAAGACTCGGGTAGGTACTCAGGTTCTATACATAAACAGAATTCCATTACCGTTTTTTTAAATAAATTTTTGTGCACAGCCTAAATTTGCATTCCCCGTGTAACTAAAATCTCGCGGAACGATGACGGCTCGACCCGTGACTTGCATTTTAGCGGATGAAAAATTTCACCTAACGCTTTTCAGTCGCAATTTTATGATAGGCCTCGGATGCTAACGTGAAATATGGGGACGTGTAAAAATATTTTAGTCTACTCTGATATCTTTTAGTCTTAAATAATAAATTTTTCATTTTAACTTTAGACAGTATCTGATACTGTCTAAAGTTAAAATGAAAAATGTATTATATTCATTCATATAGGTATCTTAAAGACTAAAATATATCAGAGTAGACTAAAATATTTTTACACGTCCCCATATTTTATTTATTTGTAGCTAAAGTTATTTATTTGTAGCGGAAAGAACTATTGAAATAAGTAAATTAGTAAGTATGTTTATTTTCCACAAGTTTAAAAAAATAATAGTGCATAATAAAATTATTGAACTCTTATTTTAATTTTTTAACTTAATTATAAAGACAAAACTAAATGCCCATTAAAAATCTAAATTAAAGTTGCGTTCAAAATTACAAAAAAAAAAACTTTTTCGAACGCATAGAAAACTTTTCATAAAATAATTATGAGGACTTGCAAAGTCCAGCGGCAGTAGAGTTTCCCCAAAGATTTGACATAATACCTTCACTTTGAACTTGTTGTGCCTTATCTGTTCCTCACACTTCCAGTTTTCGTTTATGCCATTCCGTAATATTCAATGTCTGAAGTTTACCAATACTCGTTTTTGATTACACTAATGTACATTCTAGAAATTTCATTACATCCATACTTCCATACAAATATTATAACTGCGAAAGTGTGTCTGTCTGTCTGTCCGTCTGTCTGTCTGTTTGTCTGTCTGTCTGTCTGTTACCTCTTCACGCTGAAACCGCTGAACCGATTTCGCTGAAATTTGGCATGGAGATACTTTTAGTCCCGGGAAAGGACATAGGATACTATTTATCCTGAAAAAATGTACGGTTCCCGCGCGATAAACGAATTCTGGCGCAACGAAGTTGCGGGCGCGTCATATTATAGTGCTTTCTATTTGTTTAAATGGAAATTATTTAAAAGAACCTAAGATGTGCTTTGGAATTCTTAAAATTGTATTACCTGTATTAGTGTATACTGTACCCTATACAGAAACTAGGAACATAGTGTAAACTGAGATTTCTTTACAATGTTTTGTCATCAAGCTACTCTCAATTAATAATTTGATTATTTAACGTTGCTCTAAACATGGGAGGCACTATATACTCACTAATAAGATCACAGACTGACATATTGTCATATATTATTTATAATATGAAAGTACTAGATGTCCCGCGCGGCTTCGCCCGCGTAAATTAGGAATTTTACGAAAACCGTACATTTTCCCGCAAAAAAAAAGCTTATGACCCTTCACGTGGTCTACTCTATATCTGTGCCAAATAATATCAAAAATGCTCCAGTAGTTCGTGAGATAAACCCTTTTTAACATTTTTCCCGGTTTTCCACATTTTCATCTGTTTCTTTGGTCCTATTATTCTTAGCGTGATAGTATATTACAGCCTTCCTCGATAAATGAGCTATTTAATACTGAAATATTTTTTTAAATCGGACCGGTGTCCAGTAGTTCCTGAGATTAGCGTGTTCAAGCGAAAAAACAAACAAACTCTTCAGGTTTATAATATTAGTATAGATTTTTTTTATTGACAAACATGAGTCTCGATTTAAAAGACTATGACCGTACCAATAATAGGGTCACAATAGGCTCATATAATCATGGGACGATGCATGGTAAGTATAATATGGTAGTGACGATGATGATGATGATAAAATGTAATTTGCTTAGTAGCATCTGCTTTCCGTTCTTAAAACAACACCGAAACTCCCAAACTTGTATCTATAAAGAGTCAGGAGTTTCCTCAGCACCTTCTGAGCCATGATATACTTCGGTGCAAAATCTTATATGTTGGTAGCATATTATTATGCTTCGAATACTTCTCACGAAACCGAAGTCACTACATGTTTCCATATAAATTTTGAGGAGTTCCCTTGATTACTAATGGATCCCTTCATCAGGTCACTACTTTTGTGAACGTGGTACTAAATTGGGATACACCCTATACACCAAAAGAAAAAAAAAATTCAAAATCGGTTCACAAATGGCGAAGTAATCGTTAAACATAAATAAACGAACATAACACCTCCATTTTGAAAATCGGTTAAAATTGTAGCCTATGTGTTATTCTGATGTATAAGCTATATTATTGTAAGGTTTAATTAAAATCCGTCCAGTAGTTTTTGCGTGAAAGAGTAACAAACATCCATACATACATCCTCACAAACTTTCGCCCTTATAATATTAGTAGGATAGATTGTTATTAAGAGCCCGTCCTCTCTTTTCTACTGCTCTCTTCACACTCACGCCCGTCTTTCATATGCCAGGTGAAAAAGGACGATCGCCAAGTTAGCGGGCAGATAGAGGTTTTCTGTTTTTAAAGGGTTTTTTATATTGAAGTGGTAAAAAGTAATTCCAACACTTTATAGACGACTTTCTCAACAGTACATTGTATTTTTTTCATACCGTTAAGACGTCAATACAATCCATAAATGGTGATATTCTAAACCTTTTACAGCAAAAATCACAAAACTTATTAGAACAATATAACATAACATAGATTATTTAAAGATACTTAAAAAAAATAAAAAATCTAGCTCCAACACTATATTATAATTGAAATGATCTTACATGTTGTGCATTAAAACTTATAGAAATACTGTATTTTAACTGTTAAATCACGTCTGTTAAATGAGCGAAATCGGCAAAATTTCGTATACGGACTCTTATTTTGATATTAATAACAATCTATACTTTCGTATTTATAACATGAGCAAAGTATGGATAAATACAAATATTTATCCATACTTTGCTAATGTTATAAATACGAAAGTGTGTCTGTCTGTCTGTTACCTCTTGACGCTTATTTCAGTGAGCCGACTTAGCTAGAATTTAGTATGGAGATACTTCAATTCATGGGAAAGGACATAGGATACTTTTTATCCCAGAAAAATGTACTGTTCCCGTGCGATATACAAATTTTAGCGCAACGGAGTTGCGGGCGTCATCATAAAATAAATTAGTTTTTGTTTTTTCTTTACTAAAATTGTCAATAATATTGTAATAAAGTTAAGGCAGTAATTAGTTTAGGAGCAAGTCCAATTAAACTTATTAAATACGCCGCTAAATTCAACAGTTCGTGTAATGTAACACTATTTTTCTGTTTCATAAAACAATAAATTATATTTTACATATTGCGAGAAAAAAATCTTTATAACATTACCTATAGCAACTTTCGTTGTATTGGAATTCTATTCAAGAATTATACCTTTTTTCAGTCGTAATTCCAAAAAATGTTAGCTTCTTAAAAATGTCATCCGAATCAATTCAGCGACTTAATCGTGAAGAGGTTACAGACTGACAGAAAGAAATAGCTTTAGTTTACTTTAGTTTTAAAGAATACAAATTAATATTTATTTTTATTTCTTCAGAAAACTTACAGCTATCATTATAAACTAACTTAACTAAATAGTAACTATAAGCCATTTAAAAGTTTTCGCAATTCATTGAAAATAAAAGTGTACAAAAATTATTGGGGAGTCAACCAAGCACATAAAAACAAACAAAGGAAAATTACAAACTAATTAATATTTAGATGAAAAAGAGCATTCACTATTCATAGTTTAAGTAAGTCGATAATAGATGGTCAAGATTAATGTAAATAAAATGTTAATAAACTTAGCTAAATGTTATAATTAGGCTATCACTAAACTAGTTTAATAATAACCAGTTCAGAGACAGTTTACTAACTTTCAAAAAATGAGATAGTTAACGACTGTCTTATCTTATAAGGCATTAAAAACGAATTACTGCGATAGTAAGTATTAGAGGTCGTGTATCGCGCGTTTCACCTTCAGGAGCAGGAACACTGTTGGGGTTTTAGTGGGTAGTCCCGGGTGCGTCTTCCGTCCGCCCGGGGAGTCCCACATACCTCGGTGGTCCTCCCCAGGCCCCGGGGATGCGTAAATGCATTCCCCCAACGCAAAAAAAGGTACATCTATAGGAACGTAATTTCTGAAAAACTTGGTAGGGATACTAAAATTTAGTTTCTGTAATTAAATATGTGCTGTTAATGTTATTATTAATTATTTTAACTAAGTAGGATAGATCAATTATATCGCGTCTAAGTTTTAGTGGTAAAAAGTGGAAATGTCTACATCTGTCTTCATAATTGGGTAAATAATAATTACTCCTAAATTGTAGGTATCGTAGAAAACGCTTTTGAATAGATTCGATCCTATTTTTATATATTTCATATCTGGGGTTCCATACCTCCGAGCAATATTCGAGTATACTGCGACCAAGAGAACATAACAGAATTTTAATAACCTTAAGAGTTGTGAAGTTTTTGCTCATCCTTATGACGAACCCAAGTGCCTTCGAAGCTTTATTTACAATATAATCAATATGTTTATCGAAAATTAACTTAGAATCCATGATAACACCTATGTCTCTCATTTTATCAGTGGACTCAAGATATGTATACAAGATTAATTGTATATGAGAATTTTATTAAATTAACATTACGAGAAAACGTCACAATTAAGCACTTGGATACATTTAGATCGAGTTTATTTATTTTGCAATAATGACTAAATCTGTTCAAGTCCTCCTGCAGTAGGTGGCAATCGTTTATAGATGAAATAATCCTAAAAATCTTCGTATCATCTGCATATAACAAAAATTTTGAATGTTTAAAACATGATGAAATGTCATTTAAGAAAATGGCAAATAAAAGGGGCCCTAGGAGCGAACCCTGGGGCACTCCTGATGGAATTGAAACCCAGTTAGAAATAAAACCATTTATAGCTAGAGCCTGTGAGCGATTGGTAATATACGAGCAGAACCAACTGAACAGACTGCCATGTATTCCAGCAAACTGTAGCTTTTTAAGCAGCATTGATATAATAATTAATTATCTTATTACTAATATAATATTATATTAGTAATAAGTTAATTAATTATTATTATCGACTGACAATGTAACAAATATATCGACATTTTGTGTATTGCAAGCAGTACTTCGCAAGCTATACATTTTACAACGACATCAACTCTACGTACAGTCGGAAACAAAAGTGTGCAATCAATGCGTCGTGCTGTCATTACCTCTGGGACTGTAAGGGCCGGGACACAAAAACACGGCATGACGTCGTACGGCGTCGTACGGCACCGTAGGGCGCCGTGCGGACGCGCGTCGTAAAAAACCCGCGGCACGGCGCCGTACGGCGTCGTACGACGTCGTGCCGTAGAAACTCACGTAGAAATTCATGATAAGTTTCTAAGCTAAGCCGCACGACGTCGTGCCGTGTTTTTGTGTCCCGGCCCTAAAGCGAAGCTGCACTGATGCATACGATTCTGTTAGCTCAGTGCAACACAACAAAATGTGTGCTACATTTTTTCTCAAGTCGATATTTCTTACTTGGATAGTTTTAACTCATGATACTTATATACAGGTTAACTCGATTGTATCGTACTCCTACAGCTTATCTCCCTAAGGCGCTCTAATTTATGGCAGGAAATATCACGTTGGATCACATTTAAATCAAAGTATCAAAAATCGAAGACAAAAAAATATTTTTGAGTGAGATGAACCTTAAACCTTACTTTGCCCGCACACCCTTTTCCATTGTATCGAATATAATAAACAATATCGATGCAATATACCTTCATTGGAATTACAAAGGGCTTTCTCATTTCGCTGTGGCAGTCTCATTTCGCGTCATAATGCCATTCCAATCTCGGTGATAATACTCTGACGATTTATTTTACGCATCACGAACTTTCTTATCTGTCACCCCTATTTGAGGTCGTTTGCTTCGATTGGGAGATTTCGATCGAGGGCAGATAACTTATTGCTAATCTCCTGTCCTGAGTTCTTCCATTATTTCGCCATTCTCGGTATGGATTATCGGTTTTTATAAAACTCATTTTAATCAATTCGTATTCGGTATCTAATCCATCCATACTTCCATATCCATACTAATATTAAAAATGCGAAAGTGTCTGTCTGTCTGTTACCTCTTCACGCTCAAACCGCTGAACCGATTTTGCTGAAATTTGGCATGAAGATACTTTGAGTCCCAGGAAAGGACATATTATCAGTGGCGAAGCGTCCATATAACCCGATTCCTATCGGCTTCCCTTAGGGCTTAGAAAAATCGAATATATGGGCCAACGACATATTTATCTAATAAATATTTTACATACCTACTTAAAAAACTTTGAATTCACAATGTTATATGCAATAAATTTTTCTCTCACTTGAAATACATAGTTTGAATTAATAACTATCGCCTACAAATTTTAAAAGGCAATGCAATGTGCGGGCGCAGAGAATCAAATAAGCCGCAGGATTAGCGGCTTATTTCTCCATACAACGACAGTTCATAGTAAGCATCTGTCCTTTTCATTCCTGTGAACTGGTCGTCATGTTCTGTCTCGTTCTAGCACGCGCGATATATACTTGGAAATAACTCGATGCCCGACGAGTTATTACGGAGAAAGGTTAATTAGCAACGCACAAGTGCAAGCGAGATAGATGAGTCATGAAGTAAAATTGTTATGATTCGAATTTAAGAATGAATGTAGCGACATTATACTTTTGCTGGCGCGTAATACATTTTATTTTGGTAGGATTTTTTGTAATACGACTTTATTAAGAATGCCTTTAGCGGTACTAAATATGACAGGCGCGTAATACATTTTTATTTTGCTGGTTTTTAGATTGACATATTAATATGGCGGATAGTGTGTTTGTAAACAACATGTCGTTTGTTTTGTTTTGTCGAATTTAAATTTTGTTTTAGCGTTAGAACTTAGAAGAGTGTCGTGAATTAAATTAATTTATATTGTGACTTGTGAATAATTGTGAGTCGTACGACGTAATCGTGTAGTTCGGAAAATATGGCATTAATTCAGAAAGACTGTTGTCTGACAGATTATATTTTGCTGTCGAAGGAAACTTTGTTTTCCAAACTTAGTTTTGAAAATTAAAAGCATGTCATTCAATTATAAATTACCAAAATTGGTAAGTAGATTTTTTACTCCGGCTTCCCTTCTCAAAATATTCACCCCTCGCCACTGCATATTATGATACTTTTTGTCCCGGAAAATGTACGGTTCCCGCGCGATAAATGAGTGAAAGAGATGATAAATGAGATGAGAGGCGTCATCTAGTATTTAAAGGCCCTCTCTCCCTAAATTAGCAGGTCGACAGGGCCGTGTTGAACTAAGCTGGGCACACAAGAATTGCGGGCCCTTTTTAACCGCCTTCAAAAAAAGGAGGTTATCAATTCGACGCGTTATATTTCCAGAAGTGCTCAATTTTTGTGTATGTTAGTCTATATCACCGTTTGAACAAATGTGCCAAATTTCAAAAGTGTATGTATGTATGTAAGTATGTATGTATGTTTTATGTTTGTGTTCGTATATCTCTGGAACTACCATTCCGATTTCAGTAATTCTTTTTTGTTGTACTGGGTATTGTTCAACTTAGGGAATAGTGCAAGTTTCATTAAAATCGGTTCAGTAGTTTTGGAGATAGGGAGTTTTTCTCAATTACGAACAATGAAGTCGGTTTTATCTTTTTAAAATACAGTTATTATGGAAAATAAAAAACGCGAATTATAATATACATACTAACATTTTCAATTTATGTTTTATTGTAGATACCTAATCAAATACAGTATGATAACAATATCTTCACCAGAAGCTAAATAGTAAATAGCAGCATTAAAATATCATTAATGACATAATAATATTATATACGTCGTACCTTACATAATCTAATAAAAGCAGATTAAATGTATTAATGTTGACATTGTATATATATGTTACTGTAAAAGCTCGAACTGCAATAAATCCTAAGATTTTCAAGTAAAACCTAAGATCTACCAATTCCTAATGGTAAATGTCCGAAAACGTTTACGATACGAACTTTTACCACCATATAGTTGGTGAATCTTAGGTTTTACGTTAATAGCACGGCATATGTTGAAAACAAAACGGTCAAGTGCGAGTCGGACTCGCGCACTAAGGTTTCCGTACTGTTATAGAACAAAAACAGGCCACAGATTGTGTTTTTGATATGGAAGGCCCCATAGGGAATTATTATAAATTATTAAAGTGGTATTGCCCAGCAGTGGGACACTGCAGGGAGTGCAGGCTGCTTATAACTAATAATAATAAAGTGGTATTAACCCTGGGAGAGCCATGCTTCGGCACGAATGGGTCGGCTCGACCTTAGAAATAAAAACTCTGGAATGAACTGTCACCAGCAGTTTTTCCGGACCTATACGACCTGCAAACCTTCAAGAAAAAAGCGTATTCCCTCTTAAAAGGCCGGCAACGCACCTGCAGCTCTTCTGATGTTGCGAGTGTCCATGGGCGACGGTAGTCGCTTACCATCAGGTGATCCGTTTGCTCGTTTGCCCCCTTATTTAATAAAAAAAAAAAATACCACGGGCTCACAGGAAACCGGAGTAAAACAGTTGCGCTGTGTTTCGCCGATCGAATAGCGATCACCGGTGCTCTTATGGGGCTTGAAGGATTAATTTTTAATTAAGTACTTACATAATTATTTGATTGCCTTTTTTACATTTTTAAAAATCAAATATAAGAAGAATAACGATAGTAGCTTAGCTGGTAAGCATTATATTCCTATTTCGTTGTTAAATGTCAAATAGAGAAATACTGATTCAGTTAGATAGATTTGATAGAGATTGAGATATTCAGACATGTTGTATGTTATAATGTGTTGTGTGAAAATAATTTAAATAGGTTAGTATTACTTACTACTATCGTATATTATATTAACTAAGTATATTATATACCTACCTGTTTTGTCTAATAGTTCACTAAGGTAAATAATTAAGAATTGCCAATTTTTTTATTCCTAAAACCAACATTTACCGTTGACAGTAGAAAAACCTAGCATATACGGAATTGTAATAGTAAATGTTCGAAAAGATTGTCGTATTTTTAGAAATACTTACATTTACCAACTCGTATCGGTAAATCCTAAGATTTACACTCAAATCTTAAGATTTACCGAAGTTCGTGCTTTAACAGTAACTGTTTGAGACTGTATTCGCCCATAGGTTTTCGCCGCTGGCTCAGATCGGACTCGAAGACCAAGGCTACACCGGTAATCTTGCAAAGCGGGGGCGTAAATAAAACACACGAGTAGTCGATGAGAACATTAACCCCGAAATGGATATCTCTTACCCGGCTCAAGGCAATGCAGTATAGTGAGCCGCTCCGATTCGTATGTTTTTCCGTCTCACTTTTACTATCGGAAGCGGCTATTTTTCCTTATTTTCCCTATTTTTCCATGAGCCAGGTAATTAAAACGCATTTCGGGAAATTCTTTATTTATTGTTCTACAATATTTAACTCAATCTAAATATCAAAACTTATATTTTACATAATTACGGCTAGGCGAACATAAAGGTTAATACAATTTACATACATTTTCACACAATTTTCTCAATATTTTCCGAACTACTTATTTTATTCAACTAATTTTTCTTGTATTTATTAGATAACGAACTACTTTAATAAAATAACTGCTTTTTACCTCTTAGGGAGCCACAGATTTATTACAATTCACTTTTTAAAGTCTATTTGTAAAAACACTGATTTTGCACTGAGTGTATATCTCATATGTCACTGTTACGAGTTTGTATGCACTCACTATGTGTTTCTCGGGTGCGAGGCCGCTGTCCTCAACAGTAACATATACACGAAAATACCTTCTAGCCTTATAAGTTTAGTAATTTGCAAAAAATTGTAATTTGTAATGTATCCGACAAAAATTTTGTTTTGAGAATAATAAATGAGCTAGGGAAATTGAAGAAGTTCTTTGGGGGCCCCCCTGAGATCGGGGGCCCTGGGCCCGGGCCCCGTGTGCCCTTAGTGTAAACACGGAACTGCAGGTCGATTGTCTGTCAGTGCGAATATCGACGTAAATGACATTAAAATAACAATCATAACAGCGCGCCTTGTACGCTGGCGGTTACGACGCTCGCCGCGTCCATGATAGGGCGAAATAGGAGAAAAAACCTTTTTAAGGCTTAATATAATAATACATATTTCAAAAAAGTAAAAAAACCAAATTATTAACTTAGTATTGCAAAGCAGTAGATATTTTTTATATATACTTTTGATAAATAATGAAAGAGTAAAGTGGTTTCATTCAACGATTTGGAGGTGATTTGGTTTTTTATTTCTTCATTATGTGATACCGATAGAAAAAATATGGCAAAACCAAATCACGTATCATATCATGTAGATTACTAATTATTTTTTTCAGATATGATTTCTCTGTTATGCCGATGAAAAGTTGTTTCATCTGCACGCTTTTTTTCGAAAGAGCAGCCTTAATAATATTATAAATGCGAAAGTATGTCTGTTACCTCCTCACGCTCAAACCGCTGAACTGATTTTGCTGAAATTTGGCATGGATATACTTTGAGTCCCGAGAAAGGAGATAGGATAGTTTTTATCCCGGAGAAATGGAAAAGAAACGGTTCCCGCGCGACAAACAAATTTTGGCGCAAGGTAATTGCGGGCATCGACTAGTTTAATAATATTTTGGACTAGATGACGCCCGCAACTCCGTTGCGCCAAAACTTGTTTATCGCGCGGGAACCACACATTTTTACGGGATAAAAGTATCCTATGTCCTTTCCCGGGACTCAAAGTATCTCCATGCCAAATTTCAGTAAAATCGGTCCAGCGGCTTGGGCGTGAAGAGGTAACAGACAGACAGACAGACACATTTTCGCATTTATAATATTAGTATGGAAGTGTATCCTTTAATATCAATATCAATATAATTCATATATTACGAGTTATTTTAAGTTAAATTGTTTTAGAAAGTTACACCCAGGTTTGGATTATGAAACACTTTAGTTTTATCTTAGTTAATCTCTTAGTCAAACTTACTTTGGAGTCTCGTTTAATCATTGTGTTTCTTAGACAACGTTTCTTAATATCACTAGATTTACTAGCTGTGGGTCGGTAAAATCGGAACTTACGGCGCCATACGAGTACCTATTGCAAAAAAATATATATATATTGAGAGATAAGTCTATACTAGTAGGTACGTAATTTCTAGACTATTAATTTTATTAATTCCTATTTGACGTCTTTCTGATGTGAGTTTGATAATAGAAATTAACGATCTGCTACCTTTCAAATGTCTCATTTCATTGGATAATTTGAAAGATCATTAACGCTAAAGCAAAGCTTAATTTGCAGAACCACGGATTTGCCACCTCTGTCACGTACCAACAAATTGATAGAGTACGTGATCTACTTGCTCTGATGACGCTTAATTCGCTCAAGATTCTCTAGATACGTCATAAATGTAGTGAGATTAGTCTGTATACTACTTTACTACTGTTTAAGCCATCACGCACTAAGTAATGCTTTCTAGGAACTTAGGAAGCTATATAAATCTCTTTAATTTAGACAAACATACGCTTGAGGCTAATAAAAGAGTTTGTGCTTACTTAATTAACATTATCTTCAAGTTATCAACTTTCCAGACGAGTAATTATCATTCTTTCGTAGTACTGTGGACTTACCGGATTTTATGATTAGTGTGTTCAGGGTTTTATAACCTAATATTAGATGACGACCGCAACTCTGTTGCACAAAAGTTCTAGTCTATTGCACGGAAACCGTACATTTTTCCAGGACAAAAAGTATCCTTTGTGATATGGCCTTTCCCAGGACTGGAGATACTTCCTCCATACCCTTTAGCAATTTCAGCAAATAGGTGTAGAGGTAACAGAAAGACACACAGACATACTTTCGCATTTATAAAATTAGTATATTATTACGTATGAAGTTTATGAGATTGATAGGTATGATCTTTAAGTTGTTGACTTCTATAATAAGCCAAACAACTTAGTATTATTATATTTACATGTGCTCCCTCACCGCGAGCATTCGCTTACAGAGTCGAGCATTACATCAGTGAGGGAAGAGAGCCGAGCACTACAAATGCACACCTTGTAGAGATACAGTGTGTAATATCTTGATACAACTTGTAACATCGATCTGGCATTATGCAATCAACTAGCTATGGAATGCTCAAAGTCGAATGTCACATAACACGCGAATGCTCGTCAGTCAGGGAGGTATTATTGTAATGAAACGCTCAAAGTCGAATCTTAAATGTTACATTAGACGCGAATGCTCGTCAGTCAAGGAGATATTTTTTTTATGTAAATTTGATGCTATCTGGCAAGGTCCACCACGATTTCACGATTATTTTATATGGCGCTAATTTATGCGCTTTAAAGAAAAAAGATGGTGGTATACGTCCTATAGCAGTCGGTTGCACCTACCGTAGAATCGAATCGAAAATTTGTTGTAAGCACATTACGAATAAACTTAGAGATGTTTTTCAGCCTGTACAACTTGGCTTTGGGAGTAAGGGTGGATGTGAAGTCCAAAACCGGACAAGTGATCGTGAAGGTTGATGTGAAAAATGCCTTCAACTCCGTATTTAGAAGCGTTCTGCTCAAGGAAGTCCATAACCACATTCCCGAAATATATGAATACATCCTCCAAAGCTACGGCGCCAATTCGACACTTCTATATAACAGGGATTGCCTACTATCCTCTACTGGTTGCCAGCAAGGCGATCCTCTGGGCCCCGCTATTTTCAGCCTTGCCATACATTCTACAATTACATCCCTCCAATCTGAATTTAACGTCTGGTATTTGGATGATGGCACCCTCGGTGGTGACCCGGCTACAGTTCTCCACGATTTGCAGGTATTAATAGAGAAATTTAAAGCAACAGATTTGGATTTAAATTTCTCCAAATGTGAGCTTTTTTTGAATAGCCCAATCACACAGCCGCACGACGCAATTATATCGGAATTTAACAATTTGGCCCCTAGTATCAAAATTCTCAGTAAATAATCCTTCCGCCTTTTAGGTGCCCCCATATTAAATGACGGTTTTGAGCCTTACGTTTCGGAACAAAAACAAAAATTCGTAGAATCTTCTGGCAAACTTGTCGCAATAAAATCCCATATGGCTTACCAAATAATTCGTTTTTGTTTGTGCCCCAATTTACAAATGTCTTGAGGTGCTGCCCTCTATGGGAGTATCCCAACCTTCTTTCCCATTTAGACTCTATTTTAAAAGACACAGTAATTAATATTTTTAACTGTCAAATCTCTGACACCTCCTGGGCCCAAGCCAATGGGAAGAGTCCCATTCGTTTCGGCGGCTTGGGTCTCAGAAGTGTGTCCAGCGTATCTCTTTCCGCCTTCCTTTCTTCAGCTCACAGCATTCATCCTCTTTTCATCAAAATCATCACCAATTCTTTTGGAAACATAGGCATTCAGTCACTAGCTGGGGCGATCAACGCTTGGAAGCGTGTTTGTCCCAGTGACGTTCCAGCTAACCCCAACATCCAAAAGAATTGGGATGAACCCCTAATTAATTTGGCACAAACAGACATACTAAATTCCTCGTCCACCACAGATCGCGCGCGTCTCCTAGCGTCCGCCGAGCCGGAATCAGGCTACTGGCTCCAGGCAAACCCATCATCCAATACCGGAACACTATAAAATAATCATACATTCAATCTATCACTCAGTTTGCGACTAGGAGCCAATATCAGCGAACCCCATCGCTGCCACTGCGGCGCCGCAGTAGACCGCCAGGGTCATCACGGCCTGTCTTGTCGACGCAGTGCCGGCCGCCAGTCCCGCCATGCTTCCTTGAACGACGTGATCCGCAGGGCCCTTGTCTCCGTCAACGTGCCGGCCACTCTTGAGCCGAACGGTATCGCACGTGACGACGGCAAAAGGCCCGAGGGAATGACGCTCGTTCCGTGGAGCCGTGGGAGGCCTCTCGTATGGGACGCCACCTGCGTGGATACGCTAGCGGCATCGCACGTGACGGCCACAACGAGAGAGGCGGGAGCTGCGGCGGCACAAGCGGAGACAAACAAAAGAAGAAAGTATGAAGCACTGGGAAGTGATTACTTTTTTGTACCTTTCGGGGTTGAGACCCTGGGCCCGTGGGGCCCTGGTGCCAAACTACTATTCAAGGAGTTATCCCAAAGACTGGTTGAGAAAACTAACGATCCCAGAGCTGGCGCTTACCTCGGCCAACGTATCAGTCTTGCGATACAGCGAGGTAATGCTGCCAGCCTCTTGGGTACATTGCCCGCAGCCTCCGACTTAGATTTAGTTTTTTATATATAGTCTTTCTTTTTTTTTATTATTCTCCCTCTGTTTTATATTTTAGTAATATATTTTATAGTAATTATTAGAACAACTTTATAATTTTGTACATTATGTAAGTTCTATAATTTATAATAATTATTTATTAAGTTTTTGCGATAAGTGTGTATTATAAATAATTTATATAATATAATATTGTTTGTTAAGTCAATAAATTTAAAGGCAATAAATTATTAATATAAAATATTTACAAATTACCAGCAAATTTATATTGCTATTTTTGTTATAAATATCAATAATTAATATTGTTATTGTGAAGTTATAATTTTTATCATTATACTGGCTAATGTAATGCTTAAAAACGAATCTATAATGTTACACTACACGTGAATGCTCCCGGCGAGGGAGAACCTTTAAGGCGACGCCTTGATAATTTGGCTGTAGCGATGCCGATTTTTCTCAGCAATGACTGAAGCTAAGAAACTAAAGTTCATTGTCGGTATTCATCATGTCTTTGTCTTTGAATTGCCCATAGCATAACACGATTGGACAACTTTTATAACACAGAATTACCAATCGAAAAGACCTCTGTAAAAAAAGGGATTCCTATTTTTCCAACAGAGGAGAGTGATTTAAGGTTCCAAAATTTGTACATAAATTGGTTGAAGCATACACTTTAATATGTGCATAGCTTATATGAAATGTATTTATGGTTTTTAAATTACGCCACAAAAACCATGTTATCGCTTACGCCCTTTCCATTTTTTGCTGTTCCATTGCTTGTTTTCTATGAGAGGCCGGCCCGGCCTCTCATAGAAAACAAGCAATCTAAAACATATCCAACACGGTTTCTTACTTTAACGCGGCGTCACCTTAAAGACTTACCTTATACAAATCTGATAATGGTTTGACTGACATATTTTGAATACGTATTAAAAAAAAGATAAAAATATAGTAAGTTTACTATAACACGACGACCTCCGTGGCGCAGTGGTGAGCGCGTTGGCAGCTCAAGCCGAAGGTCGCGGGTTCGAGTCCCGGTTTATAAAAGTTCTTGGGTCATGGATGTGTATTAAAAATGTGTATCATATAATAAAAATTTAAATATGTGTATAGTATAAAAGTATTAAATATATTTCCGTTGTCTGGTACCTGTAACACAAGACCTTCAGGTACTTAGCACGGGGCCATACTGACGTGGTGTCAAGCGTCCATAGATATTATTATATTATAACATTCGCCGTATTACGTATACACAGTGAATCTTAAGGCCGTCCGCCGAGCAAACGACCTTGGCCATACATTTGCCGCGTTGCCGAGATCGCACCAAAACTCTATTTTTTTACTTATCTTAGTTCAAAATTGTCCTAAAAAAATTTAAAACGGGGAATATGTAGTTTATGATATTGTCGATCTATTGGCGTGTGTTTAAAATAAAAGTAATTTGTAAATCCTAAGGAGATGCTGAATGTATGCTTGAATTTTAATAAATTGGTTTTACTTTGGAAGCTGATATCATAAGACGTATAATAAACAAAAATAGAAAATTTAAAACAGGGAAAGGAATGTTGATATACTGAAGATTATTGCTGTATTTTTATTTGTAGCTTTCAAATTATGAGTTTATAAGACCTGAAATATGGTAAATTACGGAATCTCCGTAAGGAACGCCCATAAATTGAAGCGTACAAATTAATCAACTACAAACTCCGTATCACATTTCTAAAAATAAAGGCTGTTATCGGACTATCAAACATTTTTTCACAAAGACAGAAAACCATTATAAGTTGCTCACAACTCAACAAGATTAAAGAGGACTCTTTAAAGTTATAATGGGTACTTTAAGAAAATACCTATTGAAGTTATAAAAAAGATTATAAATTGATGAAGAATTAAGAGTCTTTTTAAGTACGCCAAATTAAATAAACCCCAATAAATTTTACTAATTTTGCATGACGAATCAGGTCTTAAATTCTTCGGAAAGTTTCGTTTTGCGGGGTTTCTTTTATTTCAATTTCGAAGGCTTTCATTGGTTTCTTTTTTTGTATTCCAGTAATACCTTTGCAGTATGCTTATGAATAGGAATGTTTAATGATTTTGTATTTTTTCAATTTTGGTGTGGTTGAAAAGACCATTTTGGAAAACGACTCATTTCCTGGTATAACAATCAAGGTGAAATAAAATTTTAGCTTAATTCTCGTACATTATACTAATTAATTAATGATTAATATTATTGAAGGACTGATATTAATGATTGACTGTTTTGGAATCGTAAACTGACCTTAGTTTCAATCTCGTTATTCGACTACACTTTTGATATTAATTATACACGATTTAGTTTTGATGATGTTTATACAAGAATGTAGCAACTGCAATATAGTATACCACTAACATGTTTGATGAGAAACTGTATTAAATTTTGAATAGCAAAATTGTCCGTTTTGATCAACGAAACCATAGGCATCGCAAAGTTCGCTTAAAGTACACTCAAAATTAACTTATTAAAAGTAAATTCTTTATACTTAATTACTGTCTGCCAAGTTTCAATTCCAGCCTGACCTGATGTTTACTTGATTTACGAATGTTTACCGAACTTTACATTGTAAGTTGTAAGTAATTTTGTTGGCTATAAATCAATATCTGCGATGTGTTTGGATCGTTTTACGGTCAGCGTAATGGTTAGTAACAATATGGTTAGTGATTACGATTACTGTTTCCATAGATCAGTGGTTAATAAGCTTTTTTGGTACCCTCTTAAGAAATGATATTTTTGACGGAGACGCCTCCGTGGTCCAGTGGTTTAGAGTATGGCTTTTGACTCGGAGCTCGTAGGCTCGATTCCTGCGTTGGAAACATGTTATTTCCAAGTTTGGTTAGGACGATGCATGCTGATCACCTGATTGTCTGACAAGTTAGATGTTCTATACGTCGGATGTAAAAAAAAAAAACGGTCCTGCGCCTGATCTCTCACCAGTCGTGTCGGTCTTCCGTCCCACTGGGTTATGAGAGTAAAGGAATAGAGAGTGCTCTTGTGTACTGCGCACACACTTGGGCACTATAAAATTACGTACACTATTGGGCACTATAAAAGCAACATAATCCAAATACATATCACCAAACTGGTCCAGTAGTTATGAGACGCCAATTACACATGCTTAAAAATTGGGTCGTAAATTAAATGACACTAAGTTTGCCAGGAACTTAGAACTTGCAAGAAGACAATGCGTGTTTTTTAAACGGAACCTTACCAAGAACATTGAACTTGCTAAGAAGTTATACACGTTTCTTAAAAACATACCTTACCGCGTTGTTATTAGTCAACACTAGGCGTGACGAGCATTATATATTTTTATTGGCTACTCCGCAAGCATGCTCTTAAATCCGTTAGTTTTATGCACGCGAGTCTCGAGCGTTAGAAAAGATATAATTTTTATAAGGGTTTTTGATTGATAGTTAACTTACACGTGTGTTGAGGGTTACATTCATTAAAAAGGTTAAATCGAACGTGATAAATAGATTACGCAGTTTTGTACGCTAATGAAATACAGTTGAACTGAAACGAAAAATACTCATTAAATTCATTTGTCTGTTAATTATTTCGGACTTTGCACGCCGAGTTAATTGCTATCAAATTTACAAAAATATATTATTCGAATGTTTTTACTGGTAATCACTGTACTTAAATGACTTTTAAAATGTTCTCTGTGGTGAATATCATCATCAATATTTATAACCTTTTTATTTTACATCGTGACTAGTCACGATGATTAGAGTTGTGACATCAGAGTGTAGCCTACGCGTAAAGGTGAGCTGATGGATGACTTCAGTCGCAACTGGTCTGAAACAGGGGGATGCACCTAGAACTTGGCGTGGAGCTGGATGGAAGGCATAAAGTGATAGGGTATGCAGACGACTTACCGCTGTTAGGTGAAACTCGTGGAGAAGTCATAGAGGCCATCACAACTTTAGAGACTGAGGTGAAGAAGGTAGGGCTCAGGATCAGCTACGATATAACGGAGTATCTCCACATGAGACGCTACAAAAACACGCGTACACCTTGCGAAGACCTACATGTTGGAGATACAACGTATAGGGGTGTACACTTTAAGTACCTCGGGTTTACTGTGAACAACAGGTTGTACTGTGTACCAACAGTCGAGAGGACGAAATTGATATTCGCATTAAAATGCCCTGCAGTGCAGCGCAGCTCTTCACAAGGTGCTCGTGTCCAAGCTTCTCAGCGAAAACACAAAAATCAGAATCTATAACACGATTATTCGGCATATACTAATGTATGGCTGTGAGGCTTGGACGCTGACACAAAAGGAGGAGAACAAACTTCTAGACGCTGAAAGGAAAGTCTTCAGAAAAATCCTGGACCCAGCCAAAACAAATGACGGCTGTTGGCGAATCCGGAAGAATGCCTAAATTGAAGAACTGTTGGCCCAACCCAATATAATCGGAGAAACAAAGGCTCACCGACTCCGTTGGCTGGGAGACGTGGAAAGAATGGGAGTGAAAAAGAGCGTACAAGGCCCGTCCAACAGGACGTCGTCCTGTTGGATGCCCCAGGTATCGCTGGAGAGATGTTGTTGAGGCTGACCGTCGTGACCTTCAAGTCAGTAACTGGCAGGAGGTAACGCAGGACAGGGCTCAATAGCGGAAGCTCATTTCGGAGGCCAAGATCCACTTTGGGTCGCTGAGCCAGCGGAGTTAGTTAGTTTATTTTACATAACATCAGATTAAGTTACATGATATTGTAAGAATATTATTTTAAAATAGTAATTTTATCACTTTTTCTGGTAATAAGTGGCTCCGTGCTTGTTTCTTACGCCGCGGTGGTAGGTCAACACTTCGACATTTTAAAAAGGTTTGTTACTCAAAAATAAAACATTTTTGAATGTTTTTAGGGTTTCGTTGTTAATAAGGAACCCTTATAGTTTCGGTCTGTCCGTCCGTCTGTCTGTCTCTCTGTCCGCGGTTTTGCTCTGAGACTATAAGACCTACAAAGCTGTAATTCTCCTAAAAAAAAAAAAACCCCGCCAAACAACTTTAAAAAGTAATGAAATAATATTTACTGCCTTTAAGTTCAAATAATTCCTAACTTGTGTAAAGTAATATTTAAGTCCATAATTGTTGTCAAGGTGTGTCGGGGGACCGCCAAGTAAACTACAACATACAACCGCCAAGTCGCTGACTATCTCGATTCAGTTCGCTATGAATTGATTGTGAAATGAAATCAAACATCTACATTAGCGGTCCACATAGGCACAGTTGTACCTATGGGGACCCCTAAAATTTTTAATATTTTTTCCATTTTTGTATTAAAATCTTAATGCGGTTCACAGACTTCATCTGCTTACGAAGTTTCAATAGTATAGCTCTTATAGTTTCGGAGAAAAGTGGCTGTGGCATACGGACGGACAGACAGACATTTTGGCTACGGAACCCTAAAAATGAATCCATATTTCCCTTGGTTATACGACATTACGCGTAAACAGCTGGAACGATTCTGCTGAAATTTGGTATAGATATATTATATGCTTTGAGTCCCGTAAAAGGACATAGGATACATTTTGTCCCAAAAAATGTACGGTTCCCGCACAATAAACTTTTATGATTTTCGCCTTTTTGCTGAAATTTGATATAGAGACACTTTGAGTCCCGGGAAAGAACATAGGATATATTTTGAAAAATGTACGGTTCCCACAAAATTTACCTTTATGATTTGCGCGTAAACTATTCAATCGATGTACGGGAACAACTATAAGCTGAAGTCCAAGTCGCGGGCAACAGCTAGTCATTAATATAATAATTATTGCACAATAATTATATACAGTATGCAACAAAAATAAGTGATAATACTTTAGGATGTGTACATGTTCCTTGTAGAGAGTTCACTGTGAAAGTAGCAGCTCTGAAAGACGATTTTTTTTCACTTTTGTATAGGCAAGGGCCGGAGCGTCACGAGTTTCCCCATACAAAAGTGAAAAAAATTTTCGTCTTTTAGCGCTGCTACTTTCATAGTGAACTCTCTACTCACGTACATACCCTAAAGTATTATCACTTATTTTTGTTACACCCTGTATAACCGTGTGGGGTGTCGTTGGATAGGTTTTTTTTGAAAATAGGAGTATTCAAAGATCATTTTCCGATTTAGGGATCCATTTGTGAAATATGAAGTTTTAAAGTGGAAAAAATCGTTAGAGTCCTGTGCCCCCCCCCCCTCCCTTCTACCAGCTAAACGGTTGCTTCTGGAAAGGTGAAAAAATTCTCAGGAGTAGGAAATATACTGAATTTAAAAGGAAAAGTAATTATTCGATCAACTAAAAATGTATTTGGAGAAGTATAAAAGAAACTTTTGCTCAAAATTCTTTAAACGTAACTGAGATGATGCTAGTAGTATAGAACACGTTAAGTTAATCGCGTTATTTTTAAACGTTTCAATTTAGGTTCACATCTGCTTTGGTTGTGGTTCAGTTACGGTTCGTTTCCACTGCGTCTGAACAAATTTCAGTATCGTGCTAATGTTCCAACCGTAACTCAACCTTAGATGGAACTCGAACGAAGCGCAACGTTTGACCTTTAGACAGACATTGCAGAGGACCAATCAGCGCCTTTCTGATTTAATCTTGATTGGTTTAAATATGAACACATTTTTTCCGATGCGTTAATTGGTCAATTGACAAATTGTTTATTTACGAATGAATATGACACGAGTGAAGTTGTTTCAAGTAGTTCATTGTGATTTGTGGATGATTATTACTTGGAGTTTATAATTTACGTAGCTAAATTCATATTGTTTTACTTTAATTTACAAAAGCCATGTTGAGAAGTGACTTGTGAAGTTATGACAAAAGTTTTTTGTGGCATAGAAAACATTTACGTAAAGAAGTATGTAAGTAATGTCAAAGTTCAATTCACTTTTTAACAAACTCAAATAGTCATTTGAAGAGCTTTTAAGTAAAACATAAGCTTATATTATAATGTGATTATAGCTTATGTTATATTTTTCCATCGATTTTCGTCAATTTAACACACCAAAATAAGAAACGTTTCAGAAACGTGCGAGTAGAAGTAGCTTTGTATCAACTTTTTGTTTTGACAGCGTTTGCGCTCGGGCTGAGGTTCAGTAACGTCTCAACTGGCTGTCAAAACGTTAGCGCGATTCCAAATCGTTCCAAAAGTCGATCAACGTCCGAGTTTCATTTGCAGTTCAGTTGAAAACATTTAGCGCGATTGCCCTGCAGTACACAATGGTCCATCATGGCCCACTACAGGCCATCGCCATTGTGTAGACGGGGTAATTGTGTATGATGGATCACACTAATTAGGGAAGTATTCTTTTCTACCTAGTTATTATCTTAATTTCAGAAACCAAGCATTAGGTAATTATTAACTATAACAGGATTTATATCCGATTATTTTAAATAAAGTTTATTAATTGAATATCATCAGCAACTGTTTACTTTTGTGAGGGCTCGTGTCGTCACACCTTGACTGACTGACTGACATCTACATGTAAATAAAAATCGTGTAAAAATCACTATGTTAATACTTCAATAATCAAGCCCCAAGCGGTCACCGGCGACCGCGATAACAATAGACAGGCTATTGTGTCTCATTTTTCCACGATCGAAGGATTAAAGCACAAATCAATAGGCGTGATAGTTTTTCCGTAGTGTACCACAAAATGTACAGGTTTTGGGATATACTAGGGTTCGTTCCTCGCCCTGAAACCTGATAATAATCGCTAATCGCTATTCAATATGGCAAACCAATTTGGATATGAATTGAATGCATTTTGAGTCCTGAAAAGTAATAGTCATCTTCGATGCAAAGTTTCCTATTATCGCTCGATAAAATTAGTCGGTGCGATTGCGACAAAGTATAAATTATAGTTATTTATATTTTAATATTTAATTAGTATACTTTATATATTAAATTATCCAGCAGTAATTAGATCTTAGCTGAGCTGTTTGATCTCATTACCCGGTTGCTCCGGGCTCACGTCACATCATTTGCTCAAACTAAAGCTGATTAGAATAACGAGGAAGAGTACATAGCCGACGTGTAACCGGATCTTAATATATAAAATGTATTTAAAAGGGAAAACAAAATACTGTTTATATAAAATATGTACTAGCTGTGCCCTGCGGTGTTACCCGCGGTTTTTAAGTGAAATATAATAATAGACTTTACAAAATTACTAATAATATGATCATAATGTGATGATGCATGGTGTAATGGTAGTGAATAGTGATGATGATGATAATCAATGTGATTTACATAATATTATAATATCCGTTCTTAAAACAACGCCGTGACCTCCAAACTCGTACCTTTAAGAAGTCAGAAGTTCTCTCAGCACCTTCGGGACCTCGATATGCCTTGGCCATCAAATAACCATGAGTTTCCGTATACATTTTGAGATGTTACCTACATATCTTATGGATCCCATGATCAAATTGAAACCTTGGTAACCGTAGCACCCATTTTAAATAATATACTTTGAAGTTTTTTAAGAGTTGCTCGCTATAACTCGACAACGGCTGAAGGGATTTTGCTAATTTAAAATTTTAGTCTTAAAATAATTGTGGAAGTCCAGGGTAGGCTTATAAGTGACGCGAAGTTCACCGGGACATCAGCTAGTTATTTATTAAAAGTAATTCTAAGCTTGGTGAAAAAGGGAAGTTGTAACATCAATTCAACTTTCACGATGATTACCGAGTTTGATAACGCGTTAACAACAAGCAAAGTCACAAGTTACAAACATTGGGAGTTGAGCAAAGCGAAACAGCCACAATATATGTTACTAGTAGAACCTTAATAAACGTGACAGGATAAAATTCCTCGCAAAAGTATAAACTAAAACATTATAGTAGGGGAGGGGAGGGTGCTAATTGTGTAGTCACTCGAGCGTCATGGAGGCTTAGTAGGTTTTTACATTAGGTAAAGCCGATAAAAAATAATAAGAGCGTTTTTTATTTTAATGGTGGATTCAGAAACTGCAGCCATTTTAAAGTTTTGAAAAAGAAAATATATTCTGAAAATAGCTTATTTAGATAAATTATAAATATATTTTAGACAACAAGGATTAATTAATTTAGTTCAATGCATAATAAAATATCTGCGAAGCTTATAGTTAGGAAAATATGAAGCTTTATATATATTTATATTTTAAAATGTCCCTACAGGCTAATACCTAACTTTTGAATCGTCAGTGCTTTATATGGAAGCTTCTTTGGGGTATACTAAACATCTCCCATCTTAATCTGACAGATCCGATGACATTTCAATATTCAAAAAAAAATATTTTTAACCCACGTGACAAATCTGATTTCTATACCATGATAACTAGACACATGTCGGAAGCCTATACAGGCTTAATCTGAGAAATCGCCTCTTCCCCTCCCCAACTATTATAAAATTGCTCAGTCTAGTAATTTGGCGAGGTTCAAAAAGATAAGGTCGTCGCTTTTTAACTTTTCCATCTGGAAATTGCTCCAAACCTACATTAAAATAATGAGTATTGTATTACTCTTCCTCTTTTTATATTCACTCATAACGAATGAGGCTCAAGTAAGTTTTACTTAAAAGACTGACTTATATGAAATGTATTAATATTATTATTAATCTTTTTAGACTTATGCATAGTATTAGTATCTAAACACTTACCCTGTTATTAATGATAACTTCTTCAACGTGTGAATAGTTAAACAGGAGTTTTCAAGTCACACACACGTTACGCAGAGTCTATACAGAGAAATTAGTATGGAAATGACAGCATCATTATACAGGCCTTATATCAAAAAATGATTAGGTATTAGTAGAAAAAATCTTATGCACCCTCTATACAAACTTTTTATTAGTTAGAGGGTTGATGTCCAAGATAAGAATAGTGCTCAAAAACCCCATAGAATATGAATTCGTTTTCATATCATGCAAAATATATTGGGATGTGTATTTTCAAAATGGTTAGATGCATTTGCAATACAAATATAGGCTGGCGACGACGGACAGGAAATGAAATGAAGAAGTTTTATAGCGAGATCACTTTTAGCGAATATATCTTGAGGTTCTTCAGGATTTATATCAATGTGGTAAAATTGAAAAGAATATTAGAAAATATCTTTTTCAAAATACATTTTTCTTTTTGTCCATCCATCCCTTTACTAATAAAAATATTTATACAATAGATACATATTTCGATTTTCCATGGAACTTGGCACTCATTTAGATCTCCATCCTTTTTACGGCTAAGTCCATAGACAAGAATAATGTTTGTATGGAACTTGGCTTTCAATTTTTACATATTTTATGTTTTTGGTGGGATTATACTTTATACTAATATTATAAATGCAAAAGTGTGTCTGTCTGTCTGTCTGTCTGTTACCTCTTCACGCCTAAACCGCTGAACCGATTTCGCTAAAATTTGGCATGGAGATACTTTGAGTCCCGGGAAAGGACATAGGATACTTTTTATCCCGGAAAAATGTACGGTTCCCGCGCGATAAACGAATTTTGGCGCAACGGAGTTGCGGGCGTCATCTAGTGTAAAATATTCAACTATTTTTTTATTTGTGGTTCGCCACGACTCACAAGAGAACTTGAGCGCGTTAATTGTTACCTTTTTATGTTCATAGTATATTTGCATGAAAATTATTGATCAGATTAGTATGAGAGCCCGCAAAAACTAAAATAGCTGCCATTTAACAACTGTGAAAAAAATTTATTGAGAGCTACTTAGTCGATAAAATATGCCATACATTAAAGGCATAATATTGTATAATGTAATGGTTCATTTGTATTTTATACTCATTAGATTGATATTCAATATTGATAAGAAAGACTTTTAGTTTTATCAATTCTTGTTGAATTTTATTTGATAAAATCTATATATATAAAACTCAAAGGTGACTGACTGACATAGTGATCTATCAACGTACAACCCAAACCACTGGACCGATCGGGCTGAAATTTGGTATGCAGGTAGATGATATGACGTAGGCATCTGCTAAGAAAGGATTTTGAAATATTCTACCTCCAAGGGGCTAAAATAGGGGATGAAAGTTTGTATATAATAATGCTTCTTAACGCGAGTGAAGCTGCGGGCAAAAGCTCGTTATAACATAAAGTACTTGTTTGTATGTAGGTATATTTTTACTTGTGACTTTTTGTATCATAAGAGAAAACTGTAATATTTTTTATTATGTTTAAAAGCCCTTTGTATATAAATATTTATATATTATCAATCATCTGCATTGCTCAAAACTTATCGAGGTATCAAATAATAAATAATATTATTCGTCTGTCGCTCGCTCTAGGTTATAAGTATCGCAAATCGCATATACTTAATATTTACATTAATAATTAATTAAGTGCACACTATTTACATAATGTTGGATGTTACAGTAGGGAACATTCATTTTGCCGGCATTCGTTCCTCGAGGCAAAGCTAAAATGGACTTAGAAATTGGAGGTCGAGTGGTAAAACACAATAACTTTTAACCGAAGAAACAAATATTCATAGTAAATGAATTGAAACAAACTATTTATATTCAGTCATGTTTTGGTTACAGCCGATTATATTTACTGAATCGTAACATTTGGTTATGATTTCTTTCGTATTCGAACACCGGGTTCGTGCTCTTTGTTGCTGGCTACTTCTTGCAGCACAGTGATTTAGCATCTGTTAGTTTAATTGTTTACAGATATAGTATCACTTTCGCCTACATTGTGAGCGCCGTTAGCTGTTTGTTTTCGCAGAAAACACTACAAAGTTTTTTCGATAAATTGAGTAATTTCGAATCAGACAATAAGACCGATACGATACTAAGCAGAAACTTCAAGTTATTTAATATTTACTGTCTCGTCGCTTTGTTTGTGATTTCGGTTTATGAAAATTTGTTATACTACTTCTCTTTCAGTGAATACTTTGGCTATGGTACCCATTATTTTAGTTCATATCTATCTGGTTTAGGATTTCAGTTGGAAATTGTGTTTACAATTTCGTTGCTTTATACCATATATCAAAGGATAAGAATATTCAATCATAATTTGAACAGTTTACTGTCTGACGTAGAGGTAAATTGTGAGGCGACGAGGAATATTTTGTTTATATCTCGGCGTATCTCTAATCTTTATAGGCAATATGACTATTTGCATGACTGTTCCGAAATTTTAAATGACGCAGTAAGATTTACAGTAAGTTTTAGATTATGGGGTGATAAATATTATAAAGTTATACTTGTTTTTTATTTTGTTTTAGTTTGTATTAACTTTAGATAAAAAAAAAATTTTTGCTGTGATGTTGGCGAAACTTTCTAAAGAACAAATTTCGAAACTTATTTTACAGATCTCAGTAATTCTCTTGACGCTGGTTGCTAGTACAGTATTTTTATCGAAAGTACTAACTATTTTAGTGGTAAACGTAAATTTTCATGAGGTAACAATATTTATGATAATTGATAGCTACTATATCAGACGATTCACTAAAGTTATTCACTTCATTATTTTTAGTACGTTCGGCGTTTAAGAGTGATATTCTCATATCTTAATTTATAAAATGAAATTCGTTCACGATGTAAAGATTCGGATGTAATCAATATTTAATTTATAGATGATCAAATACTGTATAGTCATAATTGTGGGGCAAATATTGAAGAACTTATCAATTTTTACGATGATCAGTTTAATAACGCGTTTGACATCAAGCGAAGTCGCCTCCATACGTCGGCGAGTCAAAAAATTGCAGAGCTCAGAAGTTTTGTGTAAGTGCAAAATTATAGAGGTAATTTTACTCTTAGTACCGAGATTATCTTGTATCTTCACATAATATACTTTTCTCGGTAACGGCTGCATTTCTATGAAATTTCTTATAATTTTATTTTGATGAAAAAACATAATATACTGTGATATAATATAAATGGGTATAATTTCTAGCTAAGCTTTTATAACCATTTCTTTGTTTACTTTGAACAAAGGTCATACTTTATTTTTAAAGCCAGCAAAATCCTTGTATTGTAAGTCAGTAATTCCAAAGTCTACAATCCAAACGGCATAATTACTTAAATCTAAAACTTTAAAAATAGATTGTTCCTTTTGTTCAATTTCACTATTTCTTCTTTGTAGATCGACGCCACCGACGTCAATTGAAGGCTTTATTTCAATTAACAAAAGACAAACAATTCATCTACAAGTTATATGGGGACATAAAGTTAGACATGAACCTACCTTTGAAGTATCTTAATATTTGTATCACGTATCTCATTATGATTTTGCAATTCAACAAATTCATCAATTAAATCTACTTTATTGCCTTTATCAATGCTATTAAGTGCTTTTTAGTTCCATGAAAAGTCTTCAATTTACCGAATAGCTAAACATAATCATAAGATAGCTTCGAGTGAAAAGTCTAATAAATATGTAATGTGCTAAAACTCGTTAATTTTGTTAATGGAAACACTGTTTTCTTTCGTTAGACTCACTATTTATGAACAAACTTGCTATATTGCGGGGAGTATTTGATAAAATGCAATCCAATCTTAAAATGCCTCCCGTAAAATGTAATAACTTTATAAATAAGGATCAAAGCGTATTAAAGGCACTAAAACCAGCAATCTTCATGAGCGCTTGCTTGGGGTACAGTCGCTTATACCTGATCGGCTGTCACAGACACGTTTGTCTCCTCGCTTACCTAAACTGCGGTTTCCTATACTTTATTAGTGTCTGGTTTCTAAAAATGTCGTTCGTTTCGGTCAGTATCATTGTGTACAAATGTGTCATTCTAGCTGCATACATTATTACCAGCTTAACCTGCTCCTTCACAAATAAAGCAACTTACGAGTCGTTTTTTGAAAACGTTTATATTTTTGACCAAAATAATAGTTCGAAGGGAAGTTCAACGAGGTCTCTAAAACTCTTCAACGTTTTGTGGACCTGCGTTCTAGCCATATTTAATTTACTGGACGCTAGTGTGTACGCGGTCGGACTCAGACCTTACTTCGGAGTCGATGGGGAGATTTACGCGAGTTACATATTGTTTGGACTCGATTTAGAGCTTGTGTTTTTAAATACTCTCCTGTACTTAATACATCAGAGAGTTAAAATAATCAGAAACCGTCTCGAGCACGTTAGTCTGCCCGAGGGAAGAAATTTCGTTGTACCTTATCGGAGTTTTAGGGAAATGTCGGAGAGCATTTATTTTATACATAAACAGTATGATCACCTACACAGATGTTCGGAGGATTTAAACAATATCATCAAATTATCGGTAAGCAATTTTCTTAATAAGTTATGTTGTTATTGATATTATGATGCTAAAAGTAAAGTACACACCATAACACGTGAATCCAAAATTTAAGGTCATGATATATTTTCAGGTTACGGTGACGCTCATAGCAACACTCATATCCACAGTTTTTCTTATAAAAACTCTTATTGTCTTTGTACTGCACTTCAGCCATAATAGCGAGGTAAGGGCGCTTTCAAACGGCGCCGCAGCGGTAGCGGCACCGCCACCACGGCAGCGGTGCCTCTGCATTACTCATCCTTGTATTTCTTTGGGCCCTTTCACACGGCGCCGCCGCGGCGGCAGTGATTCTTGATGCCGTGGCGGTGGAGGCGTGTGAAAGGGCCCATAGAAATAAATACAAGGATGAGTAATGCAGCGGTACCGCCGTGGTGGCGGTGCCACTGCCGCTGCGGCGCCGTATGTCAGTAGCCTCAGCAATATTATTAAACTATTGCATAGCTTTTATCGTGGGCTTTGAGCGTAGCCACCATCCCCCACTCCAACCGGCACAGCGGTGCGGCGTTGCCAGAATTCGGCACGGTGCTTATGTGCGTGCGACTACACACATGCGAATTATAATTACATAAATTGATAAAAAATGCTATGCAATAGCTTTACCGCGGCAGTTCCCAAATGCTACACGTGTTTTTTTAAATAAATTTGCACACTAGCAATGCAAGCCCTGTTGCGAGACGATTATTGTTGTAACTGTTATTGTAACTAAAAACTAATAATTTTTTATGTTTCTAGTTATTGACATACGCAGCAGTCTTGGTTTTCAACCGATGTTTGAAGTACAACGCAATTTTAGCAATGCTCTGTTTGACGACACGTTTGACCACCAGTGAGGTATTAACGTGTAGAGTGGTCATACAGAAAATGAAGGGTATACCTGAATTAGGTATGTATACAATATTATGCAATAGATATAAAAAAGTTTGTGGGAATAATGTGTGGAGGCCAAAGGAAGATCTTCCGACCGAGCGAGGTCGTATGCCCGGTCAGGCCGAAGCCCACGTGATACATTTCAGCTGTCGTATATATACCGACGCGCTCAGAAAACTTCGATAGCGCGATGCAGGAATGTTAGGCGAATGTGGGTACCGCCACAAGTTTTCTAAATACTATCGTATCCAACGAAGGGCCGCTCGAATTGTTGACTGGCATAATCTTTCAAACAGGCTGGACCCTCTATCGGTTGTATCACGGGGAGTGCTCCGAGGAATTGTTCGGAATCATACCTCCTGCAACTTTTCGCCATCGATACATGCGAAAAATATACCATCCTCGTCACCTTGATGAGTGGCAGTCTTCCACCCTGCGTTTTTCGCGTAATTATAATACTTTCTGCCGCGCACGGTAAAACTCTGGAACGAACTGTCACCAGCAGTATTTCCGGACCTATACGACATGCAAACCTTCAAGAAGAGAGCGTATTCCATCATTAAAGGCCGGAAACCCACTTGCAGCTGTTCTGATGTTGCGAGTGTCTATGGGCGACGGTAATTGCTTTCCATCAGGTGACCCGTTTGCTCGATTGTTCCCTTATTTTATAATAAAAAAAATTAACTTAATAATTTTGCTAACTTAACCCTTAACTACCTACCACCTATTTCTGTTACATAACCACCTACGTGCGGTCCTGGAGACCGCTCATGATCAATCACCTTAAATTCGGGTTCTATGGTATCAAGAAATGATTGAAATCAGTAAAATACTTGTTTATGCTTTAGACTTTTATTTCAGACCTTCAAATAACATAAACTATATTAAAATCTTGAGATATACTATAATCTTTCAAGACTAGTAGTTTTCACAAAAAAATATACTCTTCTCAAATGAAGAGATCTAATAGATAGAGGAACTTAAAAAATCAAGTTCTTTTGACTTATTTATATAAACAAGGAGTCAAACTATAAAATTGAATAAAAAAACTAAATATTAATCTTCAAATTCAACGAAATTGCAACCCCCTAATTTTCATGATTTTTCGCGGCAGTAGCAGCATATTTTTTTTCACACACTCCAAGCAAATTGGCACTTTGCACATAATACATAAGTAGGCAGTCATGCGTTTCTTTTTTGGATCACACGTGAAACATGTTTTACGAACTTCAAGTTTTTCCACAACAAAATCTGTCCAGTCTTCAAGCTGAACAGCATACTCAACCGAATCGGGTTCCACGTCACTAGAATCTTCGTCTGACATAACCTCGACGTCAACCATCTTTCTATATTTTCATCTGTTTTATCAATTTTTCACTAAAACAAACAAAATCGTCCGGGTGAAAAGAAGTCACATAACCACCTACATGCGGTCACAGAGATCGCTGACCAAATATTTTTACTTACCCTGGCTAATCGCGCGCATTTTAACACTTGCCGAAAGCTAGCGCGGCACTGACGTGTATGTAGAAAAGGTATATAGACGCGCACTTTCGTACGACACATGTAGATCGAAATATTTGAATTTAAAAATACGTTGCGGTTTCAGAGACCGCTGGTAGGTGGTTAAGGGTTAACTGTTTTGGAAAAAGGGGAAATGAAAATGCTGTAATATTTATATACAATGTGTCCCGACACTGGTGTCCGATCCTTTAATGTCATGATCTATGGCATATTTTATCGACAAATTGGCTCTAAAAATTTTTCTATCTCTCACGGTTGTAAAATGGCAGCCATTTTATTTTGCTCGGGCTTTCACACTAATCTGACCAGTACTTCTCATGTAAATATCCTATGAAGATAAAAAAGGTCTTATTTGATAGCTAAATTTGTGGACTACGCTTACATAGGCAATATGTTGTAAATTTTGTGGAATTAAACATAGAAAAACCCAAGTTTAGGAAAAAAAAAATGTATTTTTTTATATGGCTTTTTGTGAAAAATCTAGCAAATTAAACTGGTTATTTTTTATTTTAAAAAGTTAGAGGAAGTTCTCATCTTCTAAAATTCTTTTACTTCAATGCTCTAAGTCAGATAGTTTAGAAGTTATAACGATTTTCTTATGATGAGGTGTTCAGATTAGTATGATTTTTTTTGTTCAAAAGTTGGAGAAAAAAATTTGAACTCATGATGTATGGCATAATATATTAGTGACAAATTGGCTTTCAAATTATTATTTTCTCCAACTTTTGAAAAAAAAAAATTCTCTGGCATCATACTAATCTGACCACCTCATCATAAGAAAATCGTTATAACTTCTAAACTATCTGACTTAGAGCATTGAAGTAAAATAATTTTAGAAGATGAAAACCTCCTCTATCTTTTTAAAATAAAAAAGAACCAGATTAATCTGCTAGATTTTTCACAAAAAACCATTAATAAAAAAATACACATTTTTTTTCTTAAACTTGAGTTTTTCTATGATTAATTCCACGAAATTTATAACGTATTGCCTGTGTAAGCGTGGTCCACAAATTTAGCTATCAAATGAGACCTTTTTTATCTTCATAGGATATTTACATGAAAAGTACTGGTCAAATTAGTGTGAAAGCCCGAGAAAAACTAAAATGGCTGCCATTTTGCAACCGTGAGAGAGAAAATAATTTGAGGGCATTAAAGGATCGGACACCGGTGTCGGGACACATTGTAAATTACAGCACATAATTTCATTTCCCTTTTTTCCAATAATAATTAATATTTATATATACAACAGGATATACATTATACAATAAGTATATAAATCTTATATCTTTAAACGAGCAATTCTTGTATATAAAATATATATAATTAGAATCTCGGAATCGGCTCCAACGATTTTCATGAAATTTAGTATATAGGGGGTTTCGGGGATGATAAATCGATCTAGCTAGGAATCATTTTTAGAAAATGTCATTTTATTCGTGTTTTATCGAATACCGAGCAAAGCTCGGTCAAATAGCTAGTATTTATAATATATAAAAGAATAATAACTAATTTCAAAATATATTGTGCTTTAAAACTTATATAAACTCTTTACTCTATACACTATATCTAAAGAACTGTTTGGTGGAATAGCTATTTTTTTTTTAATTTGTGCATGCGCAGCTCTACAAGCATAAAATATAAGGTTTTCTTGAAACGATTTTTGAGAGCCTGCAGTTTGTCGATAAAATATGCCATACATCATGACATTGAAGGATCGGACACCGGTGTTTGTTATATTTTGTTTTTCTGTCAATTTCAGACAAAGAAGTGCGTCGGCAGTTGAAGGCGTTGCTTCAGTTGACGACAGACAAGGAGTTTGTGTATAAACTGTTCTGGAACATCAAGATCGACATGAAGCTGCCCCTGAACTACATTAGCATTTGCATAACATACCTTATTATTGTAATGCAGTTTGATAAATTTATAACATAAGCAATGGTTTCAAAAACATTACGATCAATTTAAAAAGTTGTTAAGTTAAAAAATAGCTATGATTGCAAATGATTAAACAATAAAATTCTATTTTGTTATATATATTACAACCTGTGACCACGTCGCGATGGAAGGCAACCGAAACAATCCATACTAATATTATAAATGCGAATCTGTCTGTCTGTCCGTCTGTCTGTCTGTCTGTTACCTCTTCACGCTCGAACCGCTGAACCGATTTTGCTGAAATTTGGCATGGAGATTCTTTGAGTCCCAAGAAAGGACATAGCATAGTTTTTATCCCGGGAAAAAGGTGCGGTACCCTCGCGATAGACGAATTTTGGCACAACGAAGTTCCGGCGTCATCTAGTAAGTATATTATATATTGTTTCGGCTGCTTTTAGGCGAGAGTGTACTATATTATAATATGTATGTAATACTCTCGATACCCTAAAAATCTTTAAAATCTCTTTTTTTTAATAAGCGTTGTTATAATTTCAAGTTACGTATATATTATTATTAAAAATAAGGATCGCTGACAAGCCGGACTCTATAATGCTAACGTTTAAGGCTAGTTCGCACTAGGCCAGTATTTTAGTTAAGTAGCGAGTATTTTAGTAGCTAAACGTGTCTGAACACTATTTTTTTTAGTAAATTAGTCAAGTAAATTGGTAAGTAATTTAGTCGAGTCAATCCATTTTATTCTATTTTTCGCGGGCGAGTAGCACCTCTCACCACGCGTCCGCGCTACTGGCGCGCCGGCTAAACAAGTCCGACCCAGTCGAATTAGTCGAGTTCATTAGTGCTTCAAGCCACAAGCGGTCGCACGCGTGACGCGGCCGCGATAATACAAAATATCTCTTGTGTGATGTGTCTCGTTTTTTCCACGATCGAGGGATTAGTTACCTACCGCCAAAATTATTCAACTTTCAGACATTCTCGTCCATTTTCGTATCCATAGCTTCTTTTTATTTATTAAATTTAAAAATGTAGTAAAAGAACGTTTGTGTACTAAAGCTTATTATAAAATCAATGATTTCATCAACGACAACACACCTTGGGAATAGGGTGGTTCTTACAGGCTACTAGAATATTTTTTATAATTCCTATTGTAAATAGCTCTAATTTATAATATTGTTATATAACAGGGTCAAATTAACTAGACGCACGGTATTACATTCCAGTGGTGCGTCAGGTTAATGTGACCGTGTTGTACTGTATGTTTTAAATTGTAATTTTCCATCTTTTTAGCAAAAGATGGACCCGTGCGAGTTTCTTACGCCGGTTCTTCTCGCCGGGTTAGTTCCCGAACCGGTGGTAGGCACCGTAGTATCGACGTTCGGTAATGTTTTTGTAAAAAAATTACTCCGAATAAAAATATTTTGATTTTGATTTTGATTTTGATTTATTACTAGGGCCCGGATTTATATTATGTAAATACATATTTTTATTTTACGTGATTTTCGGCCTAGAATGTGTTTTTTACACGAATTATCATGTTTAGACTGTGAAAAACCATGTTTAAATTTCCATATTTTTCCATATTTTAGGGTTTTCAACAAGTTTTCAAAGATAAGTCCATATTTTGCAGAAAAATGTCACAATCGTCAATATTTTCCACAAAAATACAAAAAAAAAAATACTTTCCCGCCACCATGTACACGGTATATGTACATATGTACGGCTGCGTATTTCGTTCCTCTCGCGTTTTATCGTCGTTCCAAAGAAGATTATTGAAGAAATAGAAAATAAAGTTTCAGATGCTGTTGCTAAGTGCTGACATGGCTAAACAAAAACCGAAGTCTGTTTCGATAGCGACAACAATAGAATACAATAGCATTTCCAAGAATCCCCAATCGAAGGATTAATACGGCTTTGCACAACACGTATTAATGCATGTGCATGCTTGAATCCGATTAAGGCTATATTCTGTTTAGAACAATATATATTTTTTTGTATTATTATTTGTCAGAGATTTTATAATAAATTATTATTAGTCAGTTTTAATTTTGATAATTTGAAGAAACGCGTCATTGTGTATTGCAAACAATTTATTGCGCTGTAAGCTGTGTATCTTACAAAACATCACTTACTTGTGAACTGTACTCGAACGAAGTGCGAACGATTTTGGTGCAGAAGCGAGAATTTTAGCCACTAAAATACTCGGTACTAAACTAAAATACTGGCCTAATGCGAACTAGCCTTTAAGGTAAGAATATTATATTATTACCCATTCATCGATTCGGGCCATTTGGTTTGACTTATGTCCTCATATATCAACTGATATGATGATACACGACGTCGGCTTACTTCCACACATCCGAAAACTGTTTCGCTGACGTAAAAGCATCAAATTGGAGGTACTGTATTGCCTGAGAAAACAGACAGTCGTCCTTATAGGACGACACATTGTCGGCACGAGCAGTACCTATTAGGCTTTAAAGTTAAGAGAATTCGTATATATTATGCAATAGATGCCATAATAAAGTCACAATAAAATGATCAAAAAACTATTGACCATCTACCGTGTATATAATATTGTAAAGTGACTACTGCAGATAAATATGTAAATAATAATAATCATATTTTTATTGAAAATCAGAGCAATTCTAATGTAACAGTTTAATTTTTTAACATTCTAATAGTACTGTGTAAGTCACAAAAGGTCATACAAATTCCGACAATCGATTTGAAATTTTGTAGCCAGCCTTTTGTAATACAATTAGTTTTAAATGCCACGTTTTTAATAGCCAATTATAATCAACGCAATCAAATAAAGTATTCAGAATGTCTACTCAACTATCATAATTTCGTGTTTTAACTGGTATCAGTAGTAGGTGAACATCGGTCGCGCCAGTTCTATAACGTACTTTGAAATGCGAGAAAATAAAATAACACCAAACAATATTCCAGTCCAAAGAAAGAATAATTACATTGACGACGGTCACATACCAAAGAAAATACAGTATTTGATTAAATTCGAAACTCTGTTCGGGATAAATAGGCTCAGATTAGTCTGTAAAACCAAATTAATTCTTGGATTGTGTTACGCGTACACAGTTTGCGTTGTTATATTCACTGTGTATTTTAGAATTTTGATAAACGCGCACAGCGCTACCCAGCTCGTTTTCAATATAACGGTAGCGTTGGAATATCTGGTGCTAAGTTTTACGAGTGTATCAAAAAGCCAATTGTTTGCGGAGTTGTTCGACGACGGCCGGACTTCAGACGGATGGAGTACGAAGCACCGCTATATATTTTGTTTCCTGGTAATATTTTGTTACGACATTTTCGAGTCCGTTTTCGACGATGCATATGACGACCCGAGCTCGGGGTACGTGGCGAGAGGTGCGATTTTTGTTTCTCTATTCGCTCACGACGTTGAAATATTATTTTTTTGTTCATCCCTCGCATTGATACTGAGGAGAGTGGAGCTGCTGAGGGAACGAGTATCGAGGATTTGTATTTTAAACGAGCAGGCTTTTTTGTCGGAGAGGGGTAATTCGTCGGGCGAAATGTTCAGCGCCACGGCCTCGTTCTACAAAGAATACGAAGTAATACATAAATGCTCCAAACGTTTGAATAAACTTATCGGTTTGCCGGTATGTATTGTACTTTTTTTATTGCATTTAATTTTTAATTGCATTTAGTTATGGTTTTAGTATTTTAAACTACTAACCTTTTTTGACAGATGATTAATAACGTATAATCTTTTTAAAAGCTAGATTAACAAAAAAAAATGCCTTACGGTAGTTATACAGTAATTGCTTATTCAGCTTATATACTATAGTCTTTTTCAGATTTTGATAATGTTATTGTCATCTGGTGTGTGCACGGTGTTGATCATGAAGACTGTGGTGCAATATTTCAATTCAAATGCTTTGGTAAGTTTTTTATAACAAAAAGTAAACGATTACAAAATATAATGAAATTATAATTATAATGAATTAAAAAATACGTAAAAATACACGTACTTACATTGGTGTGTACGTAACTGTTTTATTCTAAGAGCCTAACACTTTATCCTAGAAAAATGAAAGGCTTCCGCGGGACAATTTATACCTAAACTTCCATATTATTCACCCAATAACTTAGCAAACGGGTGAAAAGTTCTATGGATCCTTTTATTTTCCTGCGAAACTTTATCGCGAGACCTGAAGATAATGGGTCCTAATTTAATCTCGATGGGACGGAGTTTTCTGTTATCTATTTATAAGGCCGTTACTTTCAATTTTGGTTCCTTGTTTATTTTCAGTCTTGTGATATTTTTTCATAATTCATAATTCATATCCTTTATTTCCAAGATATTCTAAACGATCAGACCGTTTAGTATAAATAAATAATGGAGCGTCGAAATAATTATCATTGAAATTAAGATTTGATACTTCTTGATATGTTACGTAACATATTTTTTTATGATTACTACAGAATATTACCTAGTCTAAATTACTAGATGACCCGGTGAACTGCGTACCTTTCATTTTCTACCTAAGCCTTGCCTAGACTTTAACAAACATTTCAAGTCTAAATTTAGCCAAAGCTGTAATAAAACATTTTTATTTATTAAAAAAAAAATTAGAACTTTTGAAGTTTGAGTTTGGTTTAAATACATAACTATATACCTATCCATACTTTACTTAATTTTATAAATGTGAAAGTGTGTCTGTCTGTCTATTACCTCTTCACGCCCAAATCACTGAACCGATTTTGCTGTTTGGTATGGAGTTAATTTGAGTGCCAGGAAAGGACATAGGACACTTTATATCCCGGAAAAATGTACGGTTCTCACACGATAAATTAATTTTGGCGTAACAGAGTTGATGGCGTCATCCAGTAGGTAGAGATCAACTACGATAACATGGCGCGCCCCTCCAAATGACTGTTTCAATGTGTGTTGTCACATCCTTATGAAAGAGTTTGTATGTAGTAAGTATTCAACCAATCACAGTACACGTAATATTTCACTTAATGTCACTTATTACCAAGATTTGTTGGTCAACTAATCATAACTAGCCGACCGCGCAAGACAACGCACTTCAAACGTTTTGACAAAGTACTTCAAACGTTTTGAATTTTGGAGGGGCGCGCCATGTTATCGTAGTTGATCTCTACTATAATTATTATTTCAGGAGCATTACAACGTTATGGTGGTGGGTATAGCTCGATGTCTGAAGTACATATTCTTGATCCTGGCACTGTGTTTCTTCTCCACTCTAACAGTCAACCAAGTCGAGGCTATACAAGTTATTTTACAAGAAACTTTGAACACACAGGAGCTAGGTAAGTATAAGTATTTTCCCAAGAAAGTTACAACTTGTCAGATGATGGCAAAATAGTTATTGCCTTCAGTATCAAACAAAGCGTATACTTTATTTGGTGCACAAACAAGTCAGATATCTCATCCTTTTGTATGAACATAAATATAAAATAAAGCCTAAGGCCTAAGGGAAAAGATATTCAATAAATTGTAAATGAAAATCTTTGTGGTCTCGTCACGTGAAATAAATTCGATAATGACAGAGTCGTTAGGGCCAGGGGTCTAGTAGACTACATTGTAAAATTACTTTCCAATTGATTGATTACAACCTTCAGACTGTGGTTAGATGTGAAATGGAAATTGTTCATTGTTAAAAAATATTGTGAGTATAGAAATTGTTTTGAAAGTTATCGACCGAAATATTACATAAATGATTTATTACAACTGTGTTGTAGTATGTTACAAACGTGCTTAAACAATTTTAATTAAGAGTCCGGGTGCCATCGCAGTTCTCATACAAACGTAATACCAAGATAATTTCCCATACGACAATATTTACCATATTTAAATTATTATTCAGCATAAGATAGTAATTACCTAGGTTCCTGTACAAAGGTTCACTGTAAAATATTTACATACTTATCAAAAATATGAACGATTACAATATTTACATACTAAATTGTAATCGTTAATTTTTTTTGGTATGTAAATACTTTGCAGTAAATATGTGTACAGGAACCTAGGTAATTTGTACTATCATAAGCTGTATAATAACTTAAATATGGTAAATATTCTCGTATGGGAAAATATGATCTTGGTATTACGTTTGCGGTTTGTATGAGAATTGTGATGGCACCCGCGGATTCTTAAGAATGGTACATTATCAGTCGCTGTTATGAAAAAAAAAATGATGGGTCCACCACAATATTTTAAGACGTCTAATCAAAAAATGAAGGGAAACAATGGTTGTTAGAAATACTTTCTTGGTGGATTGCACGGTGTGTTATCAAACTATCAATACTAGAAAGGCTAAAGTTTGAAAGTCTATGTGCATGCTTGTTATTTCTTCACGCTGAAAGTACGTCTGGAGCGATTTTGATAAAGGCAAGGACTCAAGGAGTTACCTGACAATTGACGTCTTATATTATTTTACTTCGAAAAAATATCTTCCTATAGAAAAATCAATGAAAATTAGCTCGCAAAAATATCTACTCTAGAGTAATAATATTATGCAATATGTAAATAATATGCAATTTATTTTTCCCAAGAATACCGTGAGTAACAACGCGGGACACAGTTAGAAATTGATAAGACTGAAAATATTTTTATAATTGGTAGCTATAATAAAGAATATCTTGAAGTATAACCTCTTAAACCTACACTATTAGATACAGCTGAGATCTTATGATGAATTATTATTTGTCTTCATTTTCAGGTAAAGTGGAGCGGCGTAACATAAAGGCGTTTCTACAGTTGACCAAAGACAATCAGATAATGTACCTCTTGGGGGGAATCGTCAAGTTGAACATGGCTTTACCCCTTAACTATTGCAGTTTATGTACCACGTACCTTCTCATTGTCATACAGTTCTCCAAATTCCTCGACTAAAATAATGATGTTGAATTACAAAATACGCGTGGCACTCGGGAATTGCCGCAGTAAAGCAATACATAGCATTTTTTACCAACTTATGTAATTATAATATTCTCACGCACACAAACACCGTGCCGAAGTCTGGCAACGCCGCTCCGCTGTGTAGGTCGGATTGGGTTTTTTTCGTTACGAAAATTCTCGATTCGGTCTCCACTCGCCGCGCTCAGAGCCCGCGATAAAAGCTGTGCAATAGTATTTTATATAGCATATCATATTGACATAACAATATTAGTTTAATTGACATAATATTATAGTTACATGTATTTTTGAAAATGTGTCGATTGAATATTCTCATTTCGGGGAAAAAAATATTAAAATCTATAACGTTATTTTAAAATAAATAATGTATTTTAAAAATATTATTTTTATTTAATAAAATATAATATTTGGCATAATTTCTTAGAAGGAAGATAGGTTTGGGGTCTAAAAATTTTGGTGACGGATAATACACAACATCACCTTTTAAAATTTTTTAACCTCAGCGGATATCTCATTTTTGAACCGGGGGTGGAAACCCTAGGCGCATGGGGTCCGGAGTACTCCGGAGGCACATAAGCTTTTTAGAGAGATATCTAAAAAGCTTATTGAATCCACCCCCAAATGAGACCCCAGAGCCGGAGCTACCTGGCACAGCGGTTAGCAATTGCCATCCAAAGTGGCAATGTTGTTAGTTTGCTGGGTACTTTGCCAGATGTGAAAAGTTTTTATTTTTATAGGTTAACTAGCGACCCGCCCCGGCGTCGCACGGGTATAAAATATAATATAGCCACTGAAAAAATGATAAAAATGGATAGCCTATGATCCTTCACGTGGTCTACTTCTTATCTGTGCCAAATAACATAAAACTGCTCCAGTAGTTCGCGAGATAAGCCCTTTCAAATAATTTCCGCCGTTTTTTTCACATTATCCTATTATAAGACTAATAAGTCTTAGCGTGATAAAATATTGCCTATAGACTTCCTCAATAAATGGGCTATCTAACACTGAAATAATTTTTCAAATAAGACCAGTAGTTCCTGAGATTAGCGCGTTCAAGTTAGCCCTTTCAAATAATTTTCCCCGTTTTTCCCCATTTTCCTCTATTTCTTCGCTCTTATTAGTCTTAGAGTGATAAAATATAGCCTATAACCTTCCTCGATAAATGGGCTATCTAACACTGAAAGAATTACCAAAGGGAACAAAGGCACATGAGGAAAAAAAAGCGACTTTATTTATAATAAGTATAGATAGAAGTATTTTAAGTTTGTATGTATATTACATTTTTTTAAAGTATTTAGTTTGTTTTTAGTATAATGTATAATTTTATTAATTATTACCCATTGTGTTCTAGAATTTAGATTCAATAAAACATACTTAGTAGTTATTGTAGATTTCTATAAGATGGAAATTCTATAAAATAATGTTTAAAAAAAAAGACGGGTTGCACTCCGGGAGTGCCGGCAGAAGTGAAAAATTGATTATTAACGTTGTGCATTATTTTTTTAACCCATTTTTTTATGAAAATCGATTTTTTTAATTAATCGAAACCCTTACAATTAATTAAATTTTTAACCCATTTTTATGAAAATAGATTTTTAAAAAATTGTTTTTTTTTAATTAATCGAAACCCTTACAATCGATTAAATTTATAACCCATTTTTTATGAAAATCGATTTTCAAAAATCGATTTTTTAAATTAATTGAAACCCTTACAATTTTTTAACCCATTTTTATGAAAATCGATTTTTAAAAAATCGTTTTTTTTTAATTAATAGAAACCTTTACAATCGATTAAATTTTTAACCCATTTTTTATGAGAATCGATTTTTAAAAATCGATTTTTTAAATTAATTGAAACCCTTACAATCGATTAAAAAATATCGACAATCGAAAAAAAAACAATCGATTGTTCGATTAATCGATTTCAATGTTACAACACTACTCTCCAACCGTCTTACGGTTTTTCGATCAGCACGAGAATCTGACACGAGTTTCACAGTTTTTACCCATCCCGTGCAAAAGTGCTCAATGCCGCTAAAGAAGATTTCACTTCAATAAAATATCAAAGACAATAACAAAAAGAAAGTTGCAGTGAAGTTGCAAAGAAGACGGGTACTTCTTTGCAATAAACTCCCGTTTTCTTGGAAGTAAATCATGTTATACTAAATTTGGTTTGGTTTTATGAGAGAGAGGGATGTGTTTTATGCCTCGGTGCGGTCATTACGGACGCAGAATGCTTTCAATTACCTTTTAGTAGTCTCTGCTAATCGTAAAATATTCGTTTTCAGCATAGAGTGATAAAAAATTCTGAGAAATATCACCAGGTTTCGGCGGTATTATGGATTTACGATCTAATCTAGTTAAAAATATTTTTATGCGTTACCATAATCTGGGGTGTGTCTTGGGTGTTTTTAAATATTAAAATGCGCTCCTCAAGTTTAATAACGTTTTTTATGTAACTATAGATTGCGGTGGTATACTTAAGAGCCCGGGTTACCCTCGAAATTCTCATACATACGTAATACCAAAATCATTTTCTCATACGAAAATATTTAACATGTTTGAGTTATTTTTCAGCTTATAATAGTAATTACCTAGGTTCCTGAACAAAAATTAACTTCAAAATATTTAAACACTAAAAAAATTTTTTTTGTGTATAAATTTTTTTTTATGAATTATATAATTTTTATGAAAATATGAATTTAAAAAATTTACACACAATTTTTTTTTTGTGTTTAAATATTTTGAAGTTAATTTTTGTTCAGGAACCTAGGTAATTACTATTATAAGCTGAAAAATAACTCAAACATGTTAAATATTTTCGTATGACAAAATGATTTTGGTATTACGTATGTATGAGAATTTCGAGGGTAACCCGGGCTCTTAAATCATGGTAAGAATACTAAATTGCATTTGGCGTTGTTCAAATTAATGTATGTCATTTCAGTGTCAATACACTATCATCAGCTTCATCACGACACAATTGTCGTGATGAAGCTGATATAATTATGTTGTTTTGATCAAAATAATATATTTTAACGTTTCGTTCAACCACAGTACGTATTTTATATAAGCGGGCCCCTAGACGAGCAATATTATTGCGCAATATCACGTATTGCGTAATATTATTGACCGTATAGGCCCTAGGGTTGATACTGAACATCCTTCAATCTATTTGTCAAATAAACTGTTGAATAAAATTAATCGTCTAGGGGCCGGCTGAGTTAGATTAAAATCTAAATTTTCAGATGCTTAGTTTTTACGACGTAAGGAATGAAATTTAACAAAAAATACTCATAAAATCTATGCACGTCTCGACCCAAACGGTTTTGCTCGGGTTGCTTACCCGACGTCATATGGGCGGGCAACACGTGTTCTGACTCAAAATACCCGGCATTGAACTTAATGTACCTTTAATAAAGCAATACATATTAAAATAAAGGAAACTGAACTAAATATGCACGGCCAGATTTGACTTAATGCCGCAAAGGGTTATAATTCTGACCGGACGGAAATCTCAAAATTCCGTACTCGAACACCCTTTATAAACATTCTAGCAACTAATAATACTATGAGCATATCATAGAATTTAGAATAAGTCATAAAAACTTATGTATATCATTTTTATAATTAATAATCTGAAATCTCACTTAATGTAGACTGTTTGAGACGTATTGAGAGTTCAAACTCTTTATGGTTGAGGTAGTTTATTTAAACCCCGATTTTAGCCTTAAAAAACCTAAATTAAAAACATATTGGAATTGTTACTCATACCAAGACTAAATACGCTAGAAAAAAACCTAATTAATTAACAATATCGCAATTTGGTTAAAAGGGCTTGACATCTACCCTCTTCTCTATGTTTCAAGACGCTAAATCCGAAAGTTAATTTTACTTAAAGCGAAGCTTCTAAACGTAGTTTTCAACCATTTGTCCGGTAAACCGTCCCCGGAGGTTGCGGCGAGTCGACGACTCATTTATTAACCGACTTCCAAAAAACGAGGAGGTTATACGTTCGGCTGTGGATATATATATATATATATATTTGTATGTTCAACGATTACTCCGCCGTTTGTGAACCGATTTTCGAAATTTTTGTTTAATAGGTTTTACTCTAATTTGGTACCATGTTCACAAAAGTGGTGACCTGATGATGGGATCCATGAGTAATCGAGGAAACTCCTCGAAATTTATATGGAAACATATGGTGATTTTGGTTTTATGTGAAGTGTACTAAGAATATGCTACCAAAAAGTCAAATATTGGGTCAAGGTATACCATGGTTTCGAAGATGCTGAGACAACTCCTGACTCCTTATAGATACACGTTTGGGAGTTTCGACGTTGTTTTAAGAACAGAAAGCATATGCTACTATGCAAATCATATTCATCATCATCATCATCGTCATCATCATCATCATCATCATCATTACCACGTCGTGTTAGGGTCACCAATGTCTGATGGCACAGAATAGATAATAGTACAAGGCATAGGTATGGATACAATAATAATAATTATGTACTGTATAACAACACCTGTTTGTTTATATACACGGCGGTCAGCGCCGCAGATCGAATACTTTACTAACTACTTTATATACCGATCGAATACTTCACTAACTACTTTATAAAATTTAAATAGACAAATAGAATTGAAATAAAGTTATTTTAAAAAGAGCATTTAAACAAAACAAAGTCAATAAGTGTATTTTTAATTAGTTACACATATTATCGATAGATGGCACACTAAGTATCGATTTAACTTCTTGATTTCAAGAACAGCTGTCAATTATGATAATATTAAATATTATGATTAGCTACACTACATCCTATGCAAGTTTATACAATTTTTTACATGATAGATCCTTCGATCGTGAAAAACGAGACACAATAGCCTTTCTATTGTTATCGCAATCGCCGGTGACCGCTTGGGGCTTGGGGCATTAAAATTGTTAAATTACCTAGCACAATATGTTCACTTCACTGATAAGTGATAAATATTATGATAATATAATATTATTTTGTGAGCGTGAGTTGTGACTTGTGACTCTTAACAAATTGTAATAAGATACGTAAAATATACGCGATGGTTTAACTACAAAGAGTGAAATTATTATTTTTAACAAAAAATTAAAACCGACTTCCAAGGTAAAAACAATAATAACATTAATATGAACTAAAAAGTATTAAATAATTTTTTCTATATGTATAATAGTGCCTTTTTCCGAATTCGGCTAAACCTCAACTATTTCTGTACTCAATCTTTATAATTTTGAAGTCGGTGCCAGTTCCAAAAGTTTCAAATATTCTGTCAGAGAACTGAAGATTCAGCTATCTGGTACCGACTTCAAAATAATGAAGATTGAGTACAGAAATAGTTGAGGTTTAGCCGAATTCGGAAAAAGGCACTATTATAGAAAAAAATATTTAATACTTTTTAGTTCATATTAATGTTATTATTGTTTTTACCTTGGAAGTCGGTTTTAATTTTTTGTTATATAACGTAAGGTCCATTTTTTGACCGACTTCCAAAAAGGAGGAGGTAATACGTTCGGCTGTATGTATTTTTTTTTATGTATGTTCAACAATTACTCAGCCGTTTGTGGTCCGATTTTCAAAATTCTTTTTGTGTTGTATAGGGTTTGATTTGAATTTGGTACCATGTTCATAAAAGTGGTGACCTAATGATGGGATCTATGAGTAATCGAGGGGACTCCTTGAAATTTGTATGGAAACATACAGAGATTTCGATTTTTTCTGAAGCATTCGAGGTAAATGCTACCAAAAAGTAAGACTTCGCACCAGGTTATACCCTGGATCCGAAGGTACCGAACATAACTTTTGAATGCTTATAGGTACAGGTTCGGGGATTTTGGCGTTGTTTAAATAACTGAAAGCATAAGCCAACACATCAATTTGATTGATTATCATCATCACAACCATAATTATACCATGGGCCATCACACTATGACCAAATTATTGGTACTTTTCGCGATATTTTGCATCGAAGATGTTGTTTTTGATGATGATTTCGCTGTTTGTGGACCGATTTTCAAAATTCTCGTGTTGTTGTATATGATTATAATCTTAATTTTGTATAACAATTTCGAAAGTGGTGAGCTGATGATGGGATCTATGAGCAATCGAGGGAAATCCTTGAAATTTATCAAAACACTCATAGTGGTTAAAATGTTGTTTCTAGTAAGTTAAACATATCGACACCGGAAATATCACTTAATGTAAGGGACAAAACGCGACTTTTCAGGAGAGCGAAAAAACAATTTATTTTTTTTACAAATTCGTCTGTAACTTTTTATCATTTAGTCCGATCTTAAAGGTGTTTATGGAAAAGTTTCTCAGAATATTGTGGGCTATATAACTATAAAAAATATTTTCGTAAATTTACACGTTTAGAAAATAGCATTAGCAATAGCCAGCTATTTCTATTATCGGCCACTCGAAGAGTGTCGCAGACAGTCGACTCAAGTGTGGTACGGATTTGATCAGACCAACGCATGAGACAGCGGCTCCGCGGTCTTTTTCCCCTCAATCTTGCCAATTATCATGAGTTTTCCATACCATGGTTTCAAGGTTTCCTCCTTTTTTCTGGTAATGTGTCTGAAATATTCTAAGATGGAGTTGGTTCTGAAAGCAGTTAATGGAATTCAGAGCATTTTCCTCCAGCACCCTTGACGGCGTCGATACGTCTGCGGTCTGCAGACTTCAGAGTCCATGTCTCGGATCCTTAAAGACAGATGAAGAATATGAGCATGTGCACAAATTTCCTCCTAGTTTTTAACAAAATCTTCCTTTCAAGCCAGGTTTTATGCATTTGAGACATGCTGCTCTTAGTCATCTCAATTCTTCTACGTATATTTGGTTAACAGGAGCCGTTGTTCGTAAAGATCAAAGACAAATTTGCTACCACTTCCAATTTTAGCGCGCCAGTCAAAGGCAGGATGTTGCTTCTGTTTATGACCATGTTTTTCGTTTTCCCTTTATTAATTGAGAGGCCCAAGTTATTGATCATTTGCTTCATTCTCTAAAACAGTTCTTGCATCTCGATTTCATTTGCAGCCAGGAGAGTATTCTCATCCTTAATGCTAGTTATATACGATTGACCGCATTACATGTGTAAAGGCTAAAAGTTTAGCTAAAACGCTAAAACTTTATAGAAAACTTTAAACTTTTACGGATAACACTTTTGAGTAGGTAGGTGCCAAAAAATTATCTTCTTACTTAAAAAATGATATTTAAGATTAAGGTAAGGGACTAATTTGAGTGAAGCTATGACAGTTATTATGTATCAATTTTTAACGTAAAGGACATGTTAAGAGAATTGTACTAAGCTAAAGGTTAACGTAAGGGACTGAATTTTATTTTTAAAGCATTTACGTTATTTTTTTTAACACGTAAAAATATTTACGTCCGTTAAATCAATTTTTTTGGGAAAAATCCTGTCTTGACTTTAAAAAATTGGTATTGTAAGGGACATTTTTTTAACGATAGAAGAATTTCAAGTATGCCAAACGATAGAGCTCAAAATTCTGAATCCAATGATAAATATAACTCATTTTCGCCAAAATGTCCCTTACGTTAAGTGATATTTCCAGTGTCGATATGTTACGAATAAGAGAAATTTCATACGAAGGTGTCTCTTGGTCCAAAGTCACTGAATATAATAATTCCTGAACCTTTAAAGATAAAAGTTTGGAAATTGCAGCATCGCTTAGGTAACTGCAAGCATTTACCACAATTTCGCTTACAGTAAAATAATGTGAATAGTTAACATTCGTATTGGTTATTTACGCATAAAGCCTTACTTTGTAGATAACTAAAAAGAGTGAAATTATAACTTTTAACAAAAATTAAATCTGACTTCCAAGGTAAAAACAATAGTATTATGAACTAAAAAGTATTAAATAACTCTTACTCTTTAATAGTGCCTTTTTCAGAATTCGTCTAAATCTCAACTATTTCTGTACATACTACAGTCTTCATTACTTTGAAGTCGGTACCAGTCCCAAAAGTTTCAGATATTCTAAGTTCTGACATTACTGAACTCAAGAATAAATTAGCTGGTACCGACTTCAAAATAATGAAGACTGTAGTATGTACAGAAATAGTTGAGATTCAGACGAATTCTGAAAAAGGCACTATTAAAGAGTAAGAGTTATTTAATACTTTTTAGTTAATATTACTATTGTTTTTACCTTGGAAGTCGGTTCTATTTTTTTGTTCAAAATAATTTCAAGTAGGTACAGATATGCAGCTTGTTTAATTCTTGTTAGAGTAATTTATATGTGAGCATAATGTCAACGGGGGTAATTAAAAATTCCGTTCGAGTCTGTTTCGAAAACTGAATAAATTGATAATTTTATAATATGAGGCGATTGAATTATAAATACCTACTCGTACTACATCCGCGCTCAGTGAAAAATGTAACGCTTTGGACAACTAATTTATGGAGTCTATTCTAATTAATTAAAGTTAAGATATCATTATATGACTCTGAGTGCGGTCGCTTGACGTTGATTAATTACTTAATGTCTATGTAGGGGCGAAAGCCCTACGACGTGTGTTTGAGGGGAAATTGGGATATAATGAAGGAAGACAAAAATGGGTACCTGTTGATGATATATGCTGGCGGCCGGGCTGAGATGAGACGAGCTGATAGTCACACTGTCACCGTGGTCTATAATCACTATCACTGAGCTTAGTTCTGAGGATAAATCACGGATAGTTATTGGATTAATCGCGAAGTTTGGGCCGATCGGCTAACCGAGGATTTTCGTATGTTACGAACGCGCGCCGGCAACGGTTCAAAGCGGTATGTGTCACTCGCGTGTCCAGCGTATGACAGCTGACAGCGCAGAGTGCAGACTCACGCGCTGCAGTATTGGCAACGTCGCGCTAGAGTTTGGCGCGAACATCCTGGGGGGCCCGGAAATGGGCGTGAGCTGATCCCCATCTTGAGCTGAATCCAGTGGGAGCCGGGCAATCCTGCCGACAGGTCTCCGCAGCTGGCCCTGTGAGGTGGCCAAGTTCACGACTCTGATGACTCCATCCTTCCCAGGTAGTAGGCGTGCGATTCTTCCCATCTTCCATTGGAGCGGAGGCAGACTGTCCTCCTTGAGCAGAACCAGTTCCCCAATTTTGGGTGGAGAGGAAGAGGAAAGCCATTTGGAGCGGATTTGAAGGGTATGGAGATAGGACTTGGTCCAGAGAGCCCAGAAGCGCTGAGAGAGAGATTGGTTGAGCTGAAAGCGTTTAAAGGGGGAGATGGATCTGTCATCTATTGTGTGCTCGAGGAAAGCTGTGAGCGGACGGCCTATGAGGAAATGGCCGGCTGTGAGGGGCTGATAGTCCGTAGGACCAGACGAGAGTGGGCTGATGAGCCGAGAATTTAATACGGCCTCAGTTCTAGCGAGCAGAGTTGAGAATTCCTCAATGTGAGGCGTTGTTCACCGATTACACGGTAGAGAAGTTGCTTTCTACTTTTAACATTCATCTCGTGGATGCCTCCCATCTACGGGGCCTTGGGCGGATTAAGTAACCAAGTTATGTTTTGAGCTGAGAGTTTATGAGAGATGGCGTCATTATTGTCATTGAGAAATTGTTGAACTTCTAGGAGCTGATTATATAGCACCTACATAGTTTGTGCCGCAATCGGAACGTATTAAAACGGGAACACCGCGACGTGAGCAAAATATTTGTAACGCAGCAATAAATGCGTCTGTGGAAAGTGCGGATACTGGTTCCAAGTGAACCGCATTAGTAGTGAGACAAACGAATATACAAAAATAACCTTTAATTAACTTATCATTTCGTAGTTGACTTGATTTAAGTAAAAATGGGCCGGCAAAATCAGTAGACACGTGATTAAATACGGGCTGAGGTATAACTCTGTCGGCTGGAAGGTCAGCCATGACAGGCATTTCGGGCTGAGCGCGGCAACGGAAACGTCGTATGCATTTATACGTTCTATGTCGAATGATGCGGCGTGCGGATAGTATCCAGAATTGTTGACGTAATATAGCGTGTAATGTATCGGTGCCAGGGTGACAATGAATGCGATGATAGTGATCAATTATAAGGTCTGTGAGCGGACTAGAACTAGGCAGTATGAATGGATGTTGAGCATCGTATGTGAGTTCCGAGCGAGTGAGTCTACCACCTACTCGAAGGAGACAGTCCTGCATAAAAGGTGATAGCCGTTGTAACCTAACTGTGCAGAGTTTGTTAATTTGCAGGCGGTGAATGTCTTCTGCGAACGAGTTCTGTTGAATTGAGCGGATCCAAAAGAGCAGAGCTTGTCTAGGTTTATTTGCAGTTAGTGGACCTAGTTCTCGTGAGTGTGTAGGTAATTTACAGTTTGAAATAAATCGTCGCATGTACGCTGTGACGCCGATAAGTTTATCTAATGAGCTAAATCGTGTAAGAAGATCACTATCGATACCGGGGATTGTGAATGAAACTTGTTTAGGTTTGAGTCCAGGTAATTCCTGTTGAGTGTGAGCTGAAGGCATCTTGGGCCAGGTATCCTCTGGCAGCTTGAGCTAAGGAGGAGACCACCATAAGCTATGCGAGAGAAGGGAATGTGCTGAGATTCCTCTGCTGGCACAATCGGCAGAGTTTAAGTGTGTAGGTACATGACGCCAGATGAGTGAGAGAGAGTTTTTAGTAATTTTGGTTACTCTGTTAGCTTCGAATGTTTTGTAAACGATGAGTAGGAGTTTTAATCCACGCGAGTACCATGGTGCTATCTGACCAACAGACGTGTTGAGATATTGTGAGATGAGCGGAGAGATGTTGAGAGACACGAGACATGAGTTGAGATAGAAGTGTAGCCGCGGATAATTCTAATTTAGGAATCGTGAGTTTAATTTTAATAGGGGCTACCTAAGATTTTGCAATTATGAGCTGAACGTTAGCCGATCCATCGTGATTTAATTCGTGTAAATATACGACTGCAGCAAAACCACTTTCTGAGGTGTCTGCGAAGCCATGAAGTGAGTATTTGTGCGGAGCTACGTGTCTGGGAAAATGTATGTCTGAGATGTGCGGAAGATCATGAGAAATGCGCTGCCAGTCTTGTGTAATGTTATCAGGAGTGGGGTCGTTCCAATCCAGTTTGAGCAACCATAATTTCTGTAGAAGTAACTTTGCGCGGAATATGACAGGAGTGATCCAACCGTTTGGATCATAAAGAGAAGTTACAGTGCTGAGTATGGATCGCTTTGTTACGTGAGCGATTGGTGGCAGCGAAATGTAATATGTAAATTCATCAGATTGCGGAATCCATCTAATACCTAAGACCTTAACAGATGGAGAGTCTGAGCTTATGTCAAAGTCCTTAGGCATTTCGCATTGATCATCTGGGAAACATTGTAAAAGTTGAGGAGTGTTAGATTTCCATTTACTGAGCTGAAAACCACCTAGCGATAATAAATTAATAAGCTGAGTTTGAAGGGCTGAAGCTTCCTCTATGGAGTCATGACCACAGAGAATATCATCTACGAAAATGGAGTTACGTAATATATGAGCAGCTTGGGGATAGCGATGACCTTCATCATCAGCTAGTTGTAATAATGTGCGAATGGCGTGATAAGGGCTCGAACGTAATCCGTAGGTAACAGTGTTGAGCGCATATGTGAGTAAAGGTCGATCGGGAGACGATCTCCAGAGTATGAGCTGATAATGACGTTGATCTGGATTAATAATAATATTTCTATACATCATTTTTATATCTGTGGTAAAGACTACATGATGTGTCCTAAATGTCATGATTATATCGACAATATCACGCTGAAGGGCGGGGCCTGTGTGCAGACAATCATTCAGGCTGACACCATTAGATGACTTGCAACTGCCATCGAATACTGTGCGGAGTTTATCCGTACCTGATTTAAATACGCCATGATGAGGAATATAATAATGAGGTTTATGTGTAAAAGTGGAAGGATGACAAGGTGTCATGTGACCTAAATTTATGTATTCATAATTACGCATATTTATGCATTCGTAAATTCTACGTATTTTGAGCGGAGTGAATGATCAAATTGTAATCGCTTTTCTAAGTTGAGAAATCTACGGAGCGCAATAGCATGTGTACTACCTAACTGCGGAGCATTCGATAAAAATGGAAGAGTTACAATATAACGTCCCGATTGGTTACGAGTAGTTGTTGAGCGGAATAAGTCTTCACATTGTTCATGCAATGGGTTTGAGTGAGTTGGACGCGGCTGAGGTTCTTCTGACTCCCAGAATCGCTCTAGACTTTTATTTATATCTTGATTAGAATGGGAATGAGCAGAAAGAGCTGAGTTAACTTGAACTACTGAGTTATCGTTACCCAATTGTTCAATGGGACCTATAAGTGCAAAATCAAAAATCGTGCCGAAGGCTATGGGCTTTCCCGAGCCCAAAGTCAACTTAGTACCATCTAACACATGGCCTAAAACATCTGAGCCTAAAATGAGATCTATGGGCGCAGGAGTATGAAAATCTTGATCCGCTAACGGAATGAGCTGACTTTCCGAGTCAAGTAATACATCGGGAACCTTTTGCATAGGTAGGTAACCTGTGACATCCTTTAAGATATGAGCTGAAGTTGTGACAGAAGGCGTGTCACTACGTATGGGCCGAAAAGTAATCAAAACATGACCTTTAGAATTTTGTATGTGCAGCAGGGCAATCGCGCTAAATGTTTTCAACTGAACCGCAAATGAAACTCGGATGTTGATCGACTTTTGGAACGATTCGGTATCGCGCTAACGTTTTGACAGCCAGTTGAGACATTACTGAACCTCAGCCCAAGCGCAAACGCTGTCAAAACAAAAAGTTGATACAAAGCTACTTCTACTCGCACGTTTCTGAAACGTTTCTTATTTTGGTGTGTTAAATTGACGAAAAACGATGGAAAAATATAACATAAGCTATAATCAAATTATAATATAAGCTTATTTTTTACTTCAAAGCTCTTCAAAGGACTATTTGAGTTTGTTAAAAAGATAATTGAACTTTGACATTACTTACATACTTCTTTACGTAAATGTTTTCTATGTCACAAAAAACTTTTGTCACAACTTCACAAGTCACTTCTCAACACGGCTTTTGTAAATTAAAGTAAAACAATATGAATTTAATTACGTGCGAGTAGATCGCACGTTTCTGAAACGTTTCTTATTTTGGTGTGTTAAATTGACGAAAAACGATGGAAAAATATAACATAAGCTATAATCAAATTATAATATAAGCTTATTTTTTACTTCAAAGCTCTTCAAAGGACTATTTGAGTTTGTTAAAAAGATAATTGAACTTTGACATTACTTACATACTTCTTTACGTAAATGTTTTCTATGTCACAAAAAACTTTTGTCACAACTTCACAAGTCACTTCTCAACACGGCTTTTGTAAATTAAAGTAAAACAATATGAATTTAATTACGTAAATTATAAACTCCAAGTAATAATCATCCACAAATCACAATAACTATTTAAAACAACTTCACTTGTGTCTTATTCATTCGTAAATAAACAATTTGTCAATTGACCAATTAACGCATCGGAAAAAATGTGTTCATATTTAAACCAATCAAGATTAAATCAGAATGGCGCTGATTGGTCCGCCGCATTGTCTGTCTAAAGGTCAAACGTTGCGCTCCGTTGGAGTTCCATCTAAGGTTGAGTTACGGTTGGAACGTTAGCACGATACTGAAATTTGTTCAGACGCAGCGGAACCGAACCGTAACTGAACCACAACCGAAGCAGATGTGAACCTGAATTGAAACGTTTAAAAATAACGCGATTGCCCTGCAGGTCACCTACGCCTGTAATTTTTAATGAGCAATTTTTCGGTTGTAAATTAAGTGTTTTTACTAGGCGCTGAGTAATTAGAGTTATCATACTTCCACAATCTAGTAATGCGCGGGCTTTGTGATAGTTACCATATTTATCTGAGATTTTTAAAACGAGTTTGAGTTAGAGTTTGTAGGTAATAATATGGGCGTTTGTAATGTGTTATTATCGTGCTGAGTGGTATTAACCTGAGTGGAATAATTATGAGCTGATTTATCATGAGAAAAATTATTATTTAAATTATTTGGCTGATTTTCTAACTCTGAATGCTCCGTGATGGTAGGTAGTCATTGTTTATTATTATTATGAGGCGAAGATGAACGGGATTGAATAGATATAGATGGCTGATGATGGACGATAGCATGGTTTGTGTTAGATGTGTATGTATGGGCATTATTGTCACTACGACGACGGGGCAGCGCGCGTAGGTGCGCGGGAAGTAAATGGGCCGACGAAGTTGGCGAGCGTGGCGCATCATGACGATGAAGCGAAGTGTGGTGATTAGGACTACCGCAATCCTTGCAGGTACCAGTCGACCTACATTCGTTTTCATAATGTGGACCTAAACATTTTCGACATCTTTCTCTAGACTCTATGAAGTCCCAACGTCCTTGAATGGGCTGATGATTGTATTTGGGACAAGCTATTAATTTATGTTCGGTTGACCTACAGTAAGGGCAATAAAATTTAGGCTTATGACTGGCTTGAGCTGAGTATACGTGCTGAACCTGTCAGGGGGGAGAGGGGGGTGTATAGTGTTGGCGAGAGTGAGATGGAGCTGGGCTGACATGCGGGGTACGCATGGTATGTGCTGAGGGCGAGCGCTGATACGCTGGGCTGATGGGTCTAAAGCGGGGACTGCGCGGAGAACGGGGGAGGGGGGTTGTTGACGGGAAGGGCCCGCTTGACCTTGAGACTCAGCAGCGCGCGCTGGCGTCAGACATTCTGTCTCGATGCAGCGCGCGTGCTCCTCTAAAAAGGAGATTAAATTGCCTAAAGGGCAGAGCATCAGAGGCGCCGTATCTCCTCTCGAATAATGTGCGGAGCTCCCCCTGTAGCTTACGGATTACAATCGAAACAAAAACATAATTACTATCCATGGGTAAATTTAAATTTATTAGTGCACTTTGGGCGGATATGAGCGGAGTAAGGAAAGTAGCCCGGATACTCGAGCGTATGTGTATATTGGGCAGACCGAGTATTATATCAACGAATCTTTCGATTAACACGCGACTCAGACTACGGAAAATCGTAATAAAAGAGGGCCAGTCTTCAGTCAGTCTTCAGTCAGTCTAAGTAAATATGTGTTTATGTAATTATAACACAGGAACGACTACAATATGATTAATTGAGCGGACATAAAACTTTTAAATGCAATGCCTAAGTCGCTTGTTATTGTAATAGTTAAAACAATAAACAGATGTTTCATATCAGAGCGAAGGTATGCGCGCGCGGCGATCAAACGATCGATAAGAGACGGGTAATTAAGTCAAGTACTTACTCGAGGTGCTAAGTTATAACGTAAGCAACTTAAATATTTTACACGAGCCGAACAAAAATAACACTTAATGTTATAATGGTATAAGGCACAAACTATGCGATATATGAATAATTTCCTTTGTTCTATAACACGACGGAATCACGTTGGAGAAATTATTATATCGGAATTTTGGGCAGAAATATATTCTGAAATTTAATTTAAATGCATTAAAGAATTAAAATATGAGCTGTAAAATAATTTGATGACACTTATTTAATAAGATAAAAAGGGATTTAATTGTCTTTGTGAACTATAATGGCGGGTGAACGAAGTACGTATTTGGCAAATTTTTGCAAAAATATCGCCGTGTGGAGGTAGAAAATTAGCGGGCGTTAATTAATTCGACAGAATATTGATATTCAAATGGGATTCTAATTAGATTTAGGCAGAAATATGGGCAGAGTGGACTGTATTTTCAATTTTCGCCGGGTGGGGCACGTGAAATTGCTGCGAGTCAGGGGATGGCTCTAAAATGACCAGAGAGGTCCCTGAACGACTGGAAAGGTCCAGAGGTCCAGAGGTCCCTGGACGGCTTGAAGGACCAGAAAGTGTAGGGGCGAAAGCCCTACGACGTGTGTTTGAGGGGAAATTGGGATAAAATGAAGGAAGACAAAAATGGGTACCTGTTGATGATATATGCTGGCGGCCGGGCTGAGATGAGACGAGCTGATAGTCACACTGTCACCGTGGTCTATAATCACTATCACTGAGCTTAGTTCATGAGGATAAATCACGGATAATTATTGGATTAATCGCGATGTTTGGCCCGATCGGCTAACCGAGGATTTTCGTATGTTACGAACGCGCGCCGGCAACGGTTCAAAGCGGTATGTGTCACTTGTCACTAGCGTGTCCAGCGTATGACAGCTGACAGCGCAGAGTGCAGACTCACGCGCTGCAGTGTTGGTAACGTCGCGCTAGAGTTTGACGCGAACAGTCTATACACACCATGCCGAAGTTCCGCGGCGGAAGTTCGGCATGATTCCGTCTGCAATGTATTTTAAATTACCGATGACACAGTATGCCGAAATTCCGTCGCGTTATATTATATATATGCGTTTGAAATTGCTGACATAATCATGCCAAACTTCCACCGCCTTGAACCACATGATTTGTAAATATCTCCAGAAATAATAAAAAATAATGGTTTTGCACTAAAAAAATATATATTAAAACATATTTAGGACTTTGTTAAAATCTAAAATGAAGTCATTACTTGCACTCGCATTCTTACGTTGAACGGAACCTAAGGCACCAAGTTGATATTTCGACAGAAATGTTCCGACGGTAATTCCAAAGCCACGCATTTCACAAATGCCTTAAAACTCTTTGACGAAGTACAATTTAAGCTGCTTTAAAGTTCACGATGTAAGCTGTTACATGGCAAATAAGTTAGCTTGTTAAGCTGCAACTTACTGCAAAGTTTTATTGAAATCATACTTAGTTACAAAATAAGTAGCTACTTATCATCGAGGAAATTTATTCCTAGGCAGTTGAAGGACCTAAGCTACGTCATGTGGTCGGCTTATTGTCAATCCAATGTTAGCTGTGATCGGTCGGATGGGTTTGACTCAACGCGACCAAATTACTCAGGTCCGCCATATGCCTAGAAATCAACTTCTCTGATAGGACATCGTATGTAATTTTACTTATTGGTTTGATGAAGTTAGTTAGTCAACTAGTTAATCACTAGTAAGATGGTTAAATATTTCTGTTCAATAAAATTATATTCATCAATTCATCACCATTGCCGTCCGCTACCCACCTCCAACGAGCGCCAACCATCCCAATATTGGACCACCATTATGTATGACGGCTGCCCAAGCCACTGCCAATCTTCATTAATTTGTTGATCCATGGATCTAGGGAGTTTTGAGTTGATGGTAGAGTTGCGGTTGGTTCTATAGTACCCGCAACTCTGTCTTAAGCGAGGAGTGGAGCACCATGGGGTTTTATTTATTTATTTAATTCAGGCATCTTGGCCATTATTATAAATACCTTATAGACTAACATACATACAATTATACTAAAAACTAACACTAACACTAAAACACTAAACACGTATTGTCTGCAACGTGGGGCGCGACGTGTTAGGAAGTCGTCCTCGGAACCTCCTGTAGACGACTCCAATCGGTCAGAACTCCTCCTTCTCGAAGGTCGGTAGATGGTGCGTCGGGACTCTCACCACAAAGGAGCTAAAGTTCACTTTGTAGCGGGACTCTAAGCGCTTGACCCTCAAGATGAAGTCTGTCTTGCTCCTGATGTAGTCCACGACCTGCTCGACCGTCGTGAACCAGAGCAGCCTTTTTTTTTCTTCTTCCTCTCCACTCTTATAAAACCCGCCATCATCTCACTTTCGGTCCTTTTCGGAGGGAGGCCACTCCTTTGCGGGGGCCTCCTTTTTCCCTTTGTTTTTGGATCGCGGGGGAGGAGGCGGAGGGCAAGTGGCGACACTTGCGTAGTTCGGCCGCGACTCCGTTGCAGGCGGGGAGCGGGCGGCGGGGGCAGCGGCGGCGGCGATGACGTGCTCGTGCGTTGACCCGTCTGAAAGTGCTGACGGGCTAAACGTGACCGCCTGCGCACCACGACGGCGAGTGACGAACGCGGCATCAGGTGACCTATATATTGAACCACTCTTTAATTGTGATAATTCATTACGTAGATTTTAGTGGGTACACTACCCACTAAAACCAGCCACTCCCCAGCCAGCTGCCAGGAATCAACCGCAACTCTACCAGGAACTCAGGACTCCCTAGATCTATAGATCGACTTTATGAGTAGACTCCCACATACCCCGGCCGATATCCCCAATCGTCAGGGATACGCAAAGCATTTCCCCATGAAAAAAGGGAGTCCTGAGTTCAGTTTGTCTATTCGTGATCTCTACTTTAGAGAAATCAATACATAAATGAAAAGTAGTATTTCTTATTAAAAACAAACCATTTTAACGTAAATAAATCAAACATAAAAGCATCTAAACAAAACAAATCAAAGCAAAGTAATCGATCGAAATCATTAAAAGGCTGTTTATTTTTGAAAGCCCGCGTCATCTCAGTCTACATTTAGCTCCGCCATCATTTGACCGCTTCAAACTATCTCGTACTACGCTATCGCAAAATAAATTGATAAAAGTAATTTAGATAATATTACATCTCCGATATATTATATACCTCTAAATTACATAACGACAAGAAGTGTGACACTGACTTTTAGTTGGGTATTTATTTCATATATTTCAGTGTCTATATATCTATGTTCTACCAGCTATATAAACTGCCTAATGACTATAAGCGTCCACTGCGGCTGGACATAGGCCTCCCTCAATGAACGCGAAGATGTCCGATGTCCCGCTACTGCACCTCTATAATATCTCAGTAGTTAAAGAAATTAATTAGCAAACAATTAAAAGCATAGCAGAAAACAAGCTTGACTCAGTTAGGGAGGCGGTTTGACAAATTAAAAAAAACAAAACTCAGTAGTCCCCTTAAATTCGAGTCTACTGAGATGAATCTTTCTAACCTTCGGTGCTACGTCAAGCTTCGTAGCGCTACGCCGCCCTACGAAGAGCTACGAGACTGGCCGCTGCTTCAGCTACGCAATGTTCAAACTACATAAACTCAATTTTATTAAGGTTTTACTTAAATGTTATCATTCTTATCCAAATTACAATTGGTAAATAAATATTCACGTGCAAGAGAATAAAATCTGTTTTCTTGTAGCTGCTGAACTGCTGGAATATAATAATATTATAATAACTACACCGTACTCGGCGAAACATGGCAGTAGCGGTCATTGACTCCCTGTCAAAAGCTTGTCATTTTCTATATAAACCGCGATTGACAGTGAAGTGTCAGATGTTGTCAATCGCGGCCTTGTATTGAAAATGACAAGTTTTTGACAGCGAGTCAGTGACCGTCACCGCCATGTTTCGCTGAGTACAGTATAGTAACTATATTTTTACACTGCATCTCTCTTACATCTGAGGGATATCTTAAATTATATTCTGTCATTGTTACTTGGTTTAACTCGTGGAAAAGAATCATTAGTCAAGCTTAGAAAAATGGTAGTCCGAGAGACTTTTCTTCACAAAGTTAGACTAGTTAATCAAACCGAGGGACAAGTAGTTCCAACGAATTTACCCGAGATCTTACTCGCGGTAATAAAATAAATTTAAAAAAGGGCAGAAGTAATGCAATCCTCATTTATTTAACGCCGGGATTGAAGCAATTTCCAGACGGAAAATTAAAAAGGAACGAGATTATCTTGGCTTACTTAATAGTAGTTTTATCTCGGATTTAAAATAGGTACCAATATTTTATGCAGAATTAACTGAGTTTAATTGAAATCTGTCCAACAAGAACCCTTTTAATGTCGGAGGGTAGAAATTTGTATTATTATAATTTATATTACTGGTTAAATAACTAGAGATATTTTTCGACTGTTACGATGTTATTTTAATGTCTAAATACTATTAAGTAATTGTATACTCTTCTCAGATATATAAACTTGAAAATAGAGAAAATTGTGCTCTCATCTTATTTTATTTCTTAACAAGTAAAATTATGTAATTCCTTACCCGGATCACAAAAAAATAATTTTCCTCGTAGGCGTAGAAAACATTTTATTTTGTATTGGAAAATGGTTGATATATACTGTTATGAATGAAAGAATAATAAATAGTTGTACTATTTATTATTCTTGTCTAGAACACTTTTTTTAATTTCTTAGTAGTTTCATTTTGAGTTTTTGTAGTCAACAACTCCTTGTTGACTACAGAACTCTAAAAAATATTACAAGGCAGCAGATTTTTTGTATCTTGATAGGTTAATATTTATATAATTTATCCATCGATTCAACAGTAAAATTGTCCTACAAATAGAACAATCCATATTAATTTAGGATCATCAGATCGATATATTTAATCCTTTCTATGTAATCCTGATAGATTCCAAAACCTTTGAATTGATTTAAATAGATTACATTCAAATTAAACAAATCCTTTTTCATTATATCTTACAGAGGAAATTTAATGTATTGAATGTTGCATTTTGCTAATCGGTTTGAGCTCGGGGATTGGATAAGCCTTTCCAGTTCGCGTAAAAGGCCTCTTAAACTACAGCCTTGATACAACAAATGTAATTTGCGAAGATAAATACGAGTAGAGTAGTAAATGAGTCACTAGAATTAAGATATTAATTGGATACGATGTCCCTTAAGGTGCTCCCTCACAGGGAGCATTCACGTGTAATGTAACATTATAGATTCGTTTTTGAGCATTACATTACAAAAATACCTCCCTGACTGACGAGCATTCGCGTGTAATATAATATTCGACTTTAAGCATTACATAGCTAGTTGATACTTGATTCCATAATGTCAGATTGATATTACAAGTTGTATCTAGATATTGCACACTCTATCATTACGAGGTGCGCATTTTTAATGCTCGGCGTTCCTCCCTCACTGATGTAATGCTTGACTCTGTAACGTTACATTACAAGCGAGCACCTTTATATCGTAATTCGTAAAGGATGGGATTAGACGGTGGGGGCCAATTGCCTTACTTCGTATGTCAGATGATGTGCCAGTGAAACCTGCGATCGAAGCGATATTTGAGGTAAGAGAATTTGGCCCCCGGTTTTAATATGAAATTTCCCAGAACTACATTGTCGTAAAATATTCATGTAAACGCCAACATTTCAATAACAAAAAGAGTTATTATGTTGTTATGGCGATTGAACGATGAAAAAAGATTGCCACATAGATATACCCATTGTGGCTCCGATCGTAATAACAAAAGCAATATCGACATCGTTGTGTGGCAAACTATTTCGGTGTTGCGGTTTTTTGTGTCTAGAGCGAGCTCTGAAAATATCATACCGTGATAAAATTTGCTGTATTTTTGGGTCAAAACAATTTTTTGTTGTTCACTGGCTGTTCTGAAATTGATTTTGACAAGCGTTGAACACGATGTAAATTGCCTATATTTTATAGGAAATTCATAAGCAACAAACATTGTGACTAAATGCGTACATTTAACTCAATTTATCACAATATCAAAATATGTGTATCAAAGTTCGCAAGCTTAGATTGATAGCGTTAAAAAGGGAAATATGTACTTACTGGCTGTTGCCCGCAAATTCTTATGCGTCAGTATATAAAAACAAACAAAGATAATTTCCCCATATAGGTGTGAGTCGATTGAAGAATGTTACACCATTTTCCACCGATTCTTCCACCAGTTCGTCGCAGTGTGAAATAATTACATTACAGCCTGGAGCCTTCCTTATTAAATTGATAAAGCAAAACGAAAATAAATATCATCGTATCCAATTATTATTGTGCTGGAACCGTACATTTTTTGAGGTAAAAAGCATGTTATATCCTTTTCCGGACTCAAAGTATCTCCATACCAAAGGACAAGGTCCAAATTGGGCTAATTTTAAAAGTGCCGGCCAACGCAAATAAACCCATTATTTAAATGGAACCTAATCTAAGGAATAAATTTTATTAATACACCAAAGTTCTAAGTCAAGTCTCCGAGTTGTAATTCAAGGTCAAACTTTTTTTATAGCATGTAATAAAACTTATTTTATTAATTAAAAGTAATAAATAATCGATCCAAACGTCCCTGTCCGAGTCATAGAATAGATAAGAGGCCAAATACCTACAAATGATTTGGAAAAATTGAAGGACGGAAAGTAAATAAACCTTCCCCCAAGACGAGCCTGCTATACCCCAAAGTCCCAAACAGCAGGCGACCGCCGATGGAGTCGCGGATATAATGTTGTGGTACCATCCGTCAATTTTTCCAAATCATTAGGAGGCCAAATAGCCTCTAATCTGTTCTATGACTCGAATAGGGACGTTGGGATCAATTACTTATTACTTTTAATTAATAAAATAAGTTTTATTACATGTTATAAAAAAAAGTTTGGCCTTGAATAACAACTCGGAGACTTGACTTAGAACTTTGTTGTAATAATAAAAATTATTCCTTAGATTATGTTCTATTTAAATAATGGGTTTATTTGCGTTGGCCGGCACTTTAAAATTAGCCCAAAATTGTATGGACGTTGGATCTTGTCCTTTCAGAAAAATCGATTTAGCGATTTAGGCGTAAAGTGGTAACAGGCAGACTGACACACTTTCATATATTTTAAATAATATTAAGTCAAAGACTTCTATTTAAACTGGAAGTCTTTGTATAAGTACGGATTGTATCACACAGGTTCAGTTGTGCAAGAATATTTCGCATGTGTTAAGAAGCAAACATACTGTGGCTTGAGATTTATTAGCGTAAAGCTACCGGTATCGTAATATCAGCTGTGCTAAGCCAGCACAGCAACATTTATGTAACTAATTTCTGAGAACTCCTTGTGAATCTAGAAATGTTATGTTTTGAGAAATCCAGGTTCTGCGAAGATTGTAAACTGTGAAGTAGTATTAAATGTATTTCCGTCGTCTGGTACCTGTAGCGCAAGTCCTTCAGGTACTTAGCACGGGGCCAGACTGACGTGGTGTGAAGCGTCCATAGATATTATATTATTATATAATAAAGTCATGCTGTAATCAGATTACTTAGATTTACAGTTATTGTATTGTATAGTTATTGTATTGTAAGTTATTGTATGTAGTGATAGTTAACTGTAGTTAACTATCAACATGAAGCTAGAATATTTTTTATACAGAAGTTAATTTACATCTTCAAAATTATGTCACATATTATTATTAAGAAAACACACACGTTGTAAGGAAAATTTTATGTAATGGTTGGTCCCTGACGTATTGACTAGGTTAGTTTTCTGGGCTAGACATACTAATCGTCTAGCCATCGCGACATCGCGGCACAGCACCATATGTACCTGAGCTGCGTCTGCGGAGCGAGCTTCCCGCGACACGCGACGCCCCTGTACATATCCCGCCTGCACTGGTCCATGGAGGTCGAGGACGTCGTGGACTGCATCCAGAAGAAGACGACACTGCGCCTGAGGGTCGAGCGTCTGCAGTCTCACCACAGGGTTAACTTTAACTCCTTTGTGATGAGAGTACCGACGAATCTTCTGTCGACTTTCGAGGCGCCGGAGTACTGGCCGATGGATGTAGTCTATCGGAGGTTCCGGGGGAGACTCCGGAACGAAGCGAACGTGACTCGCCGGCAAAACGTGACAGTGTTAGTTTTTTTAGTATATATATTAAAAAATATATGTATGTTAGTTTTAAGGTATCTATTATATAATCGATCTAGCTTCCTAGCTAGATCGATTTATCGCCCCCGAAACCCCCTATATACTAAATTTCATGAAAATCGTTGGAGCCGATTCTGAGATTCCAATTATATATTTATATATATACAAGAATTGCTCGTTTAAAGATATAAGATTATGTTAGATTTAAGGTAATGGTATCTGTTATATGGGCCTTTGATGCCCGAAATAAATGATTTAATTTGATTTGACTAACCACCGCACTCAGAGATGAATAATAATACTCCCTACACTGGTTTCGGTGACAGTGGCCAGTTTCATTGAAACTAGGCCTGTTACGCAGGAGTAGTTTTATAGTGCCCAAGTGTGTGCACAGTACACAAGAGCACTCTCTATTCCTTTCACTCTCATATCCCAGTGGGACGGAAGACCGACACGACTGACGAAAAATCAGGCGCAGGACCGACTTTTTCATGCCCATCCGACGCATGTATCATCTTACTTAACAATCACGTGATCAGCCTGCATTGTCTTAACTCCTAACCAAACTTGGAAATAACATGTTTCCAACGCGGGATTCGAACCCACGACCTCCGGAGTCGAGAGCCACGCTCTAACCACTCTAGTGGCTAATCTGAGTGATTCATCACTCTCTCACTCACATCAATCACTCGGAGACGAATATTGATTAAGTAAATGTTTTTTTTTTAGATTAAGTAAGTAAAAGATGGAAAATTACAATTTTAAAATAAAATAATATTATATGTAGCTATATTATGGCTTACAGGCTACAGCTATGTGACAAAAAATCAAAGTAAAGAAACCTGCATGGAGCCACCTTATTCCCAAGGTGTGTTGTCTTCGATAAAATCATTGACAATATAATACGCTTTATCACACAATTAACGATCTTTAACTGCTTTTTTTAAATTTATTTAAAGGTAAATTTTGAACATTTACTGGGATTCGATTGTATAAGCGTATACAATGATCTTTAAAGGATTTGCTTATTTCAGTTAGTCTGAACATTGATATACCTAACTGGTACTTATTTCTAGCTTCTAGTGTAGTAGTGCCCTTTTTTTTAGCACTTTTTTTAGCACGACGCCGTCCATACATTTATTAACTTATTTAACCTCATGTCTGTATGCAGAGCTTTACTGCGGTTTAGGTTTAGATGATATTAATGATAATAGACGGATGAATTAATATTGAAAATAAAATGACACTGATGGAGGTCTGACCGTTTTGTTTGGTTTTACTTAATAAAATCTAATGTTAGTTCAGTATTAATACCTCGATCATAGGAATCGGAGACACATTCGATTTTCAATTGTTATGCGACATCCGGGTGCCGCTTGGGGATTGATGGGTTAATCAAAGTTATCTTTGGCAACTCAATAAGGATTAATTAGTATTCTCGGATCTCTGTTATATTTAGATATTCCATGGAATCGGAAATGTCTTTTATAATTAAATATTTCGAGCCCGTATTATTAAATGGAAAATTGTGTTTAATTCTAAGAGGAAGTCCTTTTAAGGGACACAATATGTGTTACCTCGTCGCGTAACCGCTGAAACAATTTGATGAAGCTTTATGCAATGTTTTTTGACGTTTGGTGGTTTAAGCTTGAAAAGGTGAAACATAGACTGTGTGCCGAAATATTTTAATGATGCAGATTTTAGAGGATTACTAAAAATTATGTTGTTTAATGTACCGTACACATACGTCTTGGACCAAGGGTTCCCAAACTGTGCGCCGCGGCACCCTGGTGCGCCGCGAGTTGATCCTCCATCATTATCCATCACCACAAATATTGTAAAATAAAATTTTAATATGACTTATATACAAAGCAGGCAAATGATTAAATAATAACTAGCTATATGACCGAGCTTCGCTCGGTATTAAAAAAATTAAAAAACACAAATAAAATGACATTTTTGGAAAATGATTCTTAGCTAGATCGATTTATCGCCCCTGAAAACCCCTAAGTACTAAATCGTTGGAGCCGATTCCGAGATTTCAATTATATATTTATATATAATATATACAAGAATTGCTCGTTTAAAGATATAAGGTTATTTACTTGCTTAACCTAACTATAATCATTAAAGGTGTTTATTTATGTATCTTTTTGTAATAGCCAGGTAGAGTAGTATAGTATAGTATCTCTGTTAGCTACTACTTTTAATATTTTTCTCAGATAAAAATGTTGTTTGTCTTATCAAAATGAAGCTAGTCACAAAAAATTTGCTTGATAGTAATAATAAAAAAATGTTCTAGGACTCCCTGACTATTATATTACTGAGAGGAAATTGAAATCGTTATCATAATATAGTACTAGTTAATCATCGGATGATTCGTGTAATGTGATAATGAAACCCATTAGTCTCAGTGAACTCGTTAATTTGATGTGAACCCTTAATCGTGTAGTTATAGGTTATGAGAATTGCGTTTTTATTATTATTATTAATGAGTTCTAACGTGAGCTATTTGAACCATCGTCGCAGTTCAAATAAAAAAGTATTTTCGTTGCATTCACGGACTTAAAAAATTCGGACGTAACCTTGTCTAATCCCGAGTGAAGCATAGTTAGAGGCCGCTCGTGTAGGATGTGTGCCGCCGCCGCATTGACGCCGTCACTCAATGTACATTAACAGCGGGTTGTAGTACCTAGTTGCGTGTGTTAGTGTCTGTCACGTGTACAATAAACGAAATTGTCGTACCTTGCATGCTTCACCTATTTGTAGCGTAATACTCCTCCGTATTTTTTTTACGTCCGTGGTTGCATTAGGTATAATACTTACTCTTTTCAAATACGACAACTTTATCTGACCGCCAAATGAATGATATTATTTTATATCGTCGCAAACGCTTGTTCGTTTACGATCTTATACAAACCCAATAGGTACGTTATACAATAACTACATAATAATATATTTTTGCATGGCATGTCTGGGGAAAACAAAAAAAAGGAGTAGCTTACTTCTACTCTACTTTACTCTACTTTCTTCTCTACATCTTCTCTACATTAAGCTACATTAAAAAATATTGTGAAACAAGAAACAAATTTTTATTACATTCAAGCCATGCTATATAGCTATGATAGTAATAAAAAAAACTAGGGAACCCTGACTAGTATGCTTTAGCAAACCGGACATCCGTACTGAGGCAATTTACTAAACAGTACACAGAATCAAATCATCACAATCCAGAGTATGATTATGGAAACAGCGTTGGTGGTTAAACGAATTATCCGCATGGTTTGTGGATCGCCAAATGGTCACATTAGTACCAAATGTGCATTACATTTAACGGTCAGAGATTATTAACTGATCCACTATGTAAAGTTTAGTTTAATGATGGGGTAAACATTGTTAATTGCAGGCACATGGCTCAACAATAATTAGCAAGAAATATTAAGAAAACACACACGAATACAAAAAGTACACAAATTGTGAACTAGCTAGCTGTTAGAGTTTTTTTTTTATAAAATAAGGGGGCAAACGAGCAAACGGGTCACCCGATGGAAAGCAACTTCCGTCGCCCATGGACACTCGCAGCAGGAAGGAGGGAGGCTGTAACCCCCCCCCCCCCCCCCCCCCAACCCCCCTGATGGTTCTGTACGCTTTTGTGTCGTGGCGTTTGTATTGCGTTTTATTTTTCCTTTTTAGGAAAAAACTAAGTCAATATAATCATCATATAATAAAAAATCGTAGGAAAGTCAATTCTGTACATGGAATACTTTTGAAAAATAATACTTGGGGCGTGATCTACTATGCTAACGCGGACGAAGTCGCGGGCACCAGCTAGTATTTGAAACCGGTATAATAAAAAATACTAAAAACTAAATAAAAATAATATTTAAAGGGGGCTCCCATACAACAAACGTGATATTTTTGGCCTTTTTTGCTCTATATTCAGAATGGCAACCGGTAGGTACTTGAATTTTTCACAAAGTCCTCGTTATATAAGTACTTTAATATTTAATAATAATATTAAAATAAACAAATATTTAAGAGGGGCTTCCATATAAAAAACACAGTTTTTGGGTCTAATTTTGCTCTAAAATAACACGAAACCCTTCGTGCGCGAGTCCGACTTGGCCGATTATTTAAGTTATTTTTTTCAGTTTTCGTTCAGTCTTTAGTAAATACACAGTTATGCAGCGTTGTAAATACTTTATTATTTTCTCTACTACATGACGCCCGCAATCCGTAGCGCCAAAAATCGTTTGTTGCTTTGGAACCGTACATTTATCCAGGATAAAAAGTATTCTATATCCTTTCCCGGGACTCAAAGTATCTCCGTACCAAATTTCAGCAAAACAGACAGTGCAGACACACTTTCGCATTTATAATATTAGTATTTAAAAAAAAATAAGGGGGCAAACGAGCATACCGGTCACCTGATGGAAAGCAACTACCGTCGCCCATGGACACTCGCAACATCAGAAGAACTGCAGGTGCGTTGCCGGCCTAAATCCATACTAATATTATAAATGCGAAAGTGTGTTTGTCTGTCTGTCCGTCTGTCTGTTTGTCTGTCTGTCTGTCTGTCTATTACCTCTTCACGCCCAAACCGCTGAACCGATTTTGCTGAAATTTGGTAAAGAGATACTTTGAGTCCCGGAAAAGGACATAGGACTTTTTATTCCGAAAAAATGTAAGGTTTCAGCGCGATAAACGAATTTTGGAGCAACGGAGTTGCGGGCGTCATCTAGTATGGATATAAAACAAGTTTACCTGACAAAATTTGATATCAGTCACTATCTTAATTACAGGCTATTAAGTGCAGGCTATTAGGTTCTGTTAATCGGTAGAGTTATCTTCTAATAATTACTACTGTGAATCCATTGTCTAGCTTGGATGGATCTACATTAGCTCAAATTAGCTGGTTTGTATGGAATATCTATACTATGGATCTCCCCGTTCGGTGAAATAGTTCCAGCATCAACGGGAATTGCTATCTACTGTACTAATGAGTTAGTGATATTACTTCTATACTAGCTATTTGACCGAGTCTTGCTCGGAATTCAATAAAACACGAATAAAATGACATTTTCTAAAAATGATTCCTAGCTAGATCGATTTATCGCCCCCAAAACCCCCTAGGTATATCATTGGAGCCGATTGTGAGATTCCAATTATATACACATACAATAATTGCTCGTTTAAAGCTATAAGAATGATATAGTTCCAATAGGATATATTACTAAAACTTTTTTACGCTACAGTGCAGCACCAGAATTATAGACAGTAATTATAGTTCTATGCATAGATATAGAATATACTGACGTAGTTCTGTGTAATGTGCAGTAAACAAAAAGTGCTATAAAGTAACCCAAATTAACATTTGCACGTCAAGAAAATTGACAAAATATGTGAAACACTGTTAAAATAGTAACATCTTATTGCACCATATTTATGCAAATAAATATTATTATTATTATTATTTTTGCGACGCAACGTTTGACAACGTTTCTGTGATCTGTCAATATGCTGTGGGATTTGATTTCATGAACTATTATTTTAAGTCGTTGGTATAAATAGTGGACACGTTTCTTATCATATAAGAAACGTGTCCACTATAACGGTAAGTAATTTTATTATTTAATCATGTGTCATTTATTTTAAAATCAATTATTTAATGTAAGTCGTGTGTGGCTGTAGTTTTTACCATGAAATCTACGTAACTGCGTGTGTACCGCATGATTCATAATACATTGCCGCTTTAGTTAGAAAATTATAGAGCCCGTTCTATTTGTCCGCTATTGAGCGCGCAATGGAAATAAAACAATCGATACTTTCATTCATCGCTTAGTTTCGAGGTGCAGTCAATATTCTCATTTTTCTGTCAAATGAAGCAAATAGTGTTGTACATATTCTCGATTCTAATTAATCGATTTTCGAAACAGACATGAAACAGAGGAATGATAATGTTTGCTTTAGGATATTTTGTGACTCGGTACTTATATTTCTATACATTTTCTATACATCTATACTAATATTATAAAACGGAAGATTTTGTTAGTTTGTTTGATTGTTTGTTTGTTTGTTTGAACGCGCTAATCTCAGGAACTACTGGTCCGATTTGAAAAATTATTTCAGTGTTAGATAGTCCATTTATCGAGGAAGGCTATAGGCTATATTTTGTCACGCTAAGACTTATAGGAGCGAAGAAATAGAGGAACATGTGGAAAAAACGGAGGAAAATTATTTGAAAGGGCTTATTTGAACGCGCCAATCTCAGAAACTACTGGTACGATTTGAAAATTATTTCAGTGTTAGATAGCCCATTTATTGAGAAAGGCTATAAGCTATATCTTATTACGCTAAGACTAATAGAAGCGAATAAATAGAGGGAAATGTGAAAAAAACAAGGGAAAATATTTGAAATGGCTTATTTGAACGCGCTAATCTCAGGAACTACTATTCCGATTTGAAAAATTATTTCATTGTTAGATAGCCCATTTATCGAGAAAGGCTATAAGTTATATTTTATCACGCTAAGACTAATAGAAGCGAAGGAATAGAGAAAAATGTGGAAAAAACAGGGGAAATTATTTGAAAGGGCTTATTTAAACGCGCTAATCTCAGGAACTACTGGTCCGATTTGAAAAATTATTTCAGTGTTGGATAGCCCATTTATCGAGGAAGGCTATAAGCTATATTTTATCATGTTGAGACTAATAGAAGCGAAAAAATAGAGGAACATGTGGAAAAAACGGGGGAAATTATTTGAAAGGGCTACGAATCCCCAAATAACAGAAAAACCCAAATAACAGAAAATTTTCTCCAGGAGTTCGTGCTACGTACATAAGTAACTACTAAGAACCTAAGGTTTCATCCATATTGTGATATGTAATAATATGTGTTATCGCTCTAGGATCTGGGTCTAACAGGTAGACACTTGACTAGGTATATGACCGAAAAATACTGAATTGTATCCATACTTTAATAATATTCACTACATGTTACAAAGGGGAGGTACAGTCTAGATATGGACAGACAGACAGACGGACAGACTGAAATGTCTTTGATGTCGGGTCCCGTTTTTACCCTTTGGGTATGGAAAGAGGGGAAAATTATCCATCTTTGTTATTATACTATGCAGTATGCTGACACGGACAAAGTCGCGGGCAACAGCTAGTAGAAAATAAATTCTTGCAATATCGTATTGTTTTCTAAGGTGTTATATTAATTTATAAAATAAAAATTAACACCTTTGAAAAAAAAATAGCAACAAAGTTATTTTCAAAACGTCTGTTAATAGTTTTGGTCATTGAAAAGTGTCTTATACTACATGATACTTGTTCAGAACAATAATCTACAAATTATATATAAATATTAGCCATCAGAAAATAAGTAAAGTAAGACTCATTTTTTGTCCACTTTGGTACCTGGTACCTGACCAGGGGTCACACTTAGAGCTACACAAATTTGCAGGTATTCTAAGTTCACGAGGCACTACCAAGAACCTATCGTTTCATCCATCAGAGAGTAAGTTATGTCTTATCCTTTTGGGATCCAGGTCTATCTCTTTAGCGGGTGGTTCACAGATGTGCAAAGAAAAACCAAAGTGAAAATATTAATTTAGGCCGTGTATGAGTCACCTCTATGGGGTTCACTGTAAAAGCCGTACGGTTGAAAGAGTAATCAGCTTTTTTTAAATTTTGTACCCTTACAAATCACAAATTCTATAAACGGGACACATAGACACATCCTAAAGTATTATCACTTTGTTTTGTTACACTCTGTGTAATAAAATTACTTTCAGATTGTATTGGGGATTCTCGGAAATGCTATTGTAGTCGATTGTTGTCGCGATCACCGGTGCTCGTACGGGGCTTGATGGGTTAATACATGACACATATATATACGTATGTATCCATGATATAAAAATAGTATAGGTAGATACAGAAATAACAATGCTCGAAGTCTTATGTCCTGTGAATTTGAAGCAAACTGCCGCTACCTATGTCAATATTTGAACAGGAAACGAGTTCTTCCCAGTTCCCGACCGGCGGCCACAGAATGGAAATGTTTGTAAATAAATAAAGGGAATACTTGAGACATAATATATTTTTACACTTATTATATTCCACATACACATATGACATAATATATACACATAAATCTTTAATTTAATTAGATCTTTAATTAACTTTAATTTTTGTTTTATAAAGTAAATTGAAGTTATTTTTAAAAATAAGACAATAACATTACTGACTTAATAAATAAGATATCATCGTGGACTAACCCAAATAAGCGTTTATTAAATTCCAAGGCCTATAAAATAGACGAAACCTTGAAGGAAACTACGAAGATAAAGATAATAAAAGAAAAGCTTTTTGGCTGCATTTAGCTCTGATAAACCTCAACGTGGTAATGTAACAGCGTTTCACCATTATCGACTATTTATTAGCCTTCGCGGAGAAAAACATTCTTCTGATAAATCCTCTTTAGCAAGAAAATAAAACAACGTTTATCTTCAGTATAAAATTATTAAAGGAACTTTATTGGTGTAGTAAAATCTTATATATAAAATTCTCGTGTCACAATGTTAGTCAGCGAACTCCTCCGAAACGGCTTTACTGATTTTTACCAAATTTTATATGCATATTCAGTAGGTCTGAGAATCGGCTACTACAGGGTACTTTATATATTGATAAGTGCATTTGTTGAATAAATAATAGTAAATTATTACAACCTGAGACTGACGGCAACCATTGTTTGTGCGACGGGATAGTGCACGATCGACGTTGCCGTGGTGACATACTTATTTAGTCACTTTAATAAAATTATATATGTGGGCGAAATACTTTATATTACGGCAAAGCAACGTTTGCCAGGACAGCTAGTAATAGTATAAATTATATTGAGGGTTGTATGACGCTATAAAGCTGTAGGGTTTATCGTGTCAAATATCGTGTCTGACAGAATATATATGACAGTTTTATCGTGACATACGTGAAAGCTATTTCGTGACATTTGACAGCTGTTTGACACGACAATTGACACGTACCCTACAGTTACATAGCGTCATACAACTCTCATCGTCGTCCCTCTTACAGGATACAGCTATTTCATCAATAACATTACAAAGCCAATTAACAAGTGCTTTAAATTATTATTAATTAATATATTGTATAATAATCATTCAAAGAAAGTGATATTATGCCTACAAGCGACTGCAAATATACTCATTTCTGTGGCGCTATTGTTGGTAGTAACTTGTTACATGTAACGTAGTTTATATTATCCTCTTTGAGGTTGTATTGGAATATTGGACAGTTACGTTATTATTGAATGTCAGATATATCGTGGCTATCATAATAATTTTGACGTCGGATGTTGAAGATTGCTATTTACCTGCCATAACATAAAAACAAAAAGTGTCTTTAATAAGAAAGCCGAACAGCAATCGGAATGTAAATAATAGCAATGTAAATTAATACTTACATAAATCAACGACATCGCAAAGATTGCGGGTACAAGAATAAAGAATGTTAAAGAATATGAAATTTATTTAAATCAGAAAAGTTAGTTCCGCAATGTTCTACTTTACAAAATATAATAAAATATTATGAATCTTCCGGGTTCTTACGTAACTTAAAGCCGCGCGGGAAAGAACAAAATGCAAATAAAAGGAGTAGACAACTTTGTGGGAATATGTGGCGGCCCCGAAGAGAGAAGATCTTCGGAGCGAGGTGGTAGGTACGCTCGGCCAGAACGGAGCCCACTTTATCGATTTCAGCAGACTCGCCAGTCTTTGTATGCTGATTGCCGCTGCACTTAGAAAACGTCGATGCAGGGTTGCAGCACCAGTTAGTCCGCCATAACTTTATACTAGACGGCCCGAATTGGTGTAAATAAGCGTGACTTCAGAAATCAGAATAATATAAGAGAGCAAAATAGAGCATTAGCTTGACGGGCATTTTAGTTTTCAGTGAGACTGTTGATTTCAAAGAAATGACCAAGTTACTCTTTAGTCCATTGAAATGTTACATTGGCTTTGCATTTATTATAGGACACAGTTTTATTTTTGGAATATGTTGAGGGGGTCAAAGAAGTTTAACCTCAAATTTGTAGGGTCGCCACTCTTGTTCCCCGGCCGCCCGCGCCACCTTGAAAAAAGGGGTGACAACACTATTTTCGTGATATCTGGGAAACTACACATCTTGCAAAAATTTTGTAAGAACATAATTTGTTGCAAATTATTTTGCCTACAAATATGTTTATATAGTTTTTTACCCTAAATTAAAAATTTAAAAAGTTATAAGCAAAAAAGTGATAAAATTTTTGAAAAGGTTTATTATCACTTTTTAACTTTGTTTAATACATTTTACAAAAAAAAAAAATACCTTAGACCAACCCTGTAGGTGATCTTTTGAGAAAAAAATACCCCGATCCCATGAAATTAATTCTCTGCAGATACAAAGGAAACTGTGGAACCGTGTGTGGCTGCAGAAAAGCAGGCCTAAAATGCTTTATAGTGTGCAGACTAGTATAGTAGGCATACTATAATATAGTTTGCATAATATATTTATGTAGTGTAGTAGGCATACTGTAGACTGTGGCTGCAGAAAAGCAGACCTGAAATGCTTTACAGAATAGTAGGCATACTGTAGAGCATTTTAGGCCTGTTTTTCTGCAGCCGCATATGCTTTCACATTTTCCTTTGCATCTGCAGAAAATTAATTTCATGAGATCGAGGAGGGGGGGATCTTTTTCTCAAAAGATCATATACAAGGTTGGTCTAAGGTAATTTTATTGTAAAATATAGTAAACAAAGTTAAAGAGAGATAATAAACCTTTAGAAATGTATCACTTATTTAATTTTGCTTATAACTTTTTAAATTTTTAATTTAGGGTAAAAATTTAATATAAACATATTAAATTTTTTTTGTAAAACTTATAGTTTCCGAGATATCACGAAAATAGTGTTGTCACCCCTTTTTTCAAGGTGGCGCGGGCGGCCGGGGGACAAGAGTGGCGACCCTACAAATTTGAGGTTAAACTTCTTTGACCCCCTCAACATATTCCAAAAATAAAATTGCGTCTTCTAATAAATGCAATATTCCTAAAATTTTAACATTTCAATGGACTGCTTAATAATAATTATTATTACTTTATTCGAGGCATATAGGAAGTAGTAACAATGTGAATAATAAAGATAACACAAAGGCCGGGGCAGAGGGCGCTATTAGCGCATGCACTAAATAGGTATAATCCGACCAAAACCCGACACAAATTCTCCAAGTACATAATATCAGGAATCAGTTACCTATTCCAGACCGCGCCGCTATTTAAATAAATCGTTACGTAGAATTATTTGTGATCTCGTTACGTAGCGGCCAAACCACACGTTCGCGCAGATGCATGATCTTAAATCTTATATATGTTACGGGTAATGCTAGAAGGTGGAGTAAACCTAGGTCTACCCGGGTTAACTTAGTATTACCCAAGTCTTTTGGGTAAAGTCCGAATAATAAGAAAAACAAATTTTAAATCGGGGTTTACCCATGCTCACCTAGGTCTACCCAACTCTGGCTGGATAATGTTAAAAATTTGTCCAATTAATTACTAAAATGAATATCCAAAGGTATTTTAAAAATTTATTATTTAAAAAACATACAAAGGCAAATGTAATTTCTCGAAGAACATAAACTTAATAGCTTCAATGGCAAAAACTAATTAGCGGTTGTTGTAATTAAAATTGAAATTATTTATTTGAGCAAGATAAACTGTTGTGACATTTTGAATTGCAACAGTTTTTTGCAGCTTTGCATGAACACTTCTTTGTAGCACATTTTGTTTTGCAATTGCACCTTTTATAACCCAACGTTTTCTTGGGTAACTGCAGTTTTTGGACGACCTTGACGGGGATCATCACTGAGCCTGACACGTCCACGTTGAAATTCAGCAAACCAGCGATAAATTGTGGTTTTGGATGGGCCTTCATCACCAAATGCAGAAATCATCCGATCAACACACTGTTTTTGTGTTAAACCACTTCGAAAGTCATAATAAATCATCGCTCTAGAATTTTCTCGAGTCAGTTCCATTTTCTCAACGACTAAACAAGTTTAACAAGACCTTGTGACAAGACCGAGAATCTTTTTTTAAATAAATAAATGGTATTCGATTTTTAAAACCAAGGAGTTTTCAATTAAAAAGATTTTAATATGACAGGAATAGTGGAAGTATTCTTGTTTCTTAAGTCATTGGAAGTATTCCATTCCCGATATTTTTAGTGCAGCCTATGTAATATATAAATCTAGCCTAATACCCGTCAAAGTGAAAATGACAAACGTCAAGTGTTCCGACATAACTCTGTCTGGGAACATGGCCGTCTTAGATGATTATGTCCGGCCAAGTCAAGCCTAATAGGACAAGGATTATACGGGACGGATTACGATAACGGGCCGAACACTCATTTAGCTTAAAGCACTGAGCGGAAAAGTGGAGATACGCCACTCCGACACTTTGAATTAGGTACATCTAAAAATTTGCGAGTGGGTTTTTATAAAAAATTCAATAGGGAAGAACTCGGTTAGGCTTGGGTTAAAGTTAAAAGACATATTCGAAGTCTTAGTAATAGGGTCCCATTTTTTTACTCTTTGGATATGGAACCCTAAAACACTTCAATGAAGCCAATAGTATTGAAATTATATATTACAAAGTTCGTGCGGTAAAAACAGTGTTGACCAGTGGTATTAATAGAAAAATAATTAGAGTCTTGATTTCGCTAGTAGGACTTTATAGCGGTTTGCCCTCAAAGTTTGCAAATAAAATTCTCGATGTCATACATTTTCCATTTGTACAGATTATTAAACAAAAACAAACAAATCACAATGGAAATCCAAGAGCTTTATTGGGTCAAAATTCCTGTAATACCAGGAAAAATACATTCATTAAAATATCGTAGTAAAGGAATTGTTAATTAAGTTAAGAGCCGCGGCCGTCCTGGGGAAGAAGTCGTAAGGAAAACCTAATTTAAAGGCTATACAAAGCATAACAAGAGACATCCAGCGAATTTCAACATTATTTACATATTATGCGAAAGTATATATGTCTGTCTCGCTTTCACGCCAAAACTACTGAACCGATTGTAATGCATTTTTTTACACAGATTAGAGCTGAGCAAGGATATAATATATATATTTTTTGGAATGGACTACGGTCTACGGCTTTGAAAATTAGCTAAAATATTGTTTATTTAAAATAATGATATATGGTTAATTATTTTCTTGAAATATTCGTAGATGGTAGAAGTCTAGGCAAGGTTTATATTAGAAGGAAAGTAATACAAAATTTACGGGTTCATCTTGTATAACATTAATTAATAGGTATGCGACAATGCGTACATCAGCTGTGTTCAGACTTCACGCAAATATATTAAATACTTAAGCCGCTTGTTTTAGTATGAAGATATTATGAGTCCAGTAAAGGATATAATTATTATGATGACGGCAAAATTTTAGTTCGAATGTGAACGCGAATAGAGTTGCGTAGTAGTCTAACTGATATTAAAAGAATGAAGATAGTAAATTCAAGTATGACTCTTACAAAACCAATAGTATTCGTCCCTTGAGGACAGACCGTTCCGCGTCCTGAAAGTTGGTGGCAACAACTTAACTGATAGTTTTTTTAAGTTTCCAATATGGTTAGGCTTCTTACAAACGAACGGCACTAAATTTGTCGACGGTACGCGTTGACAGCAGTCACTAGATTTTTTTGACACTTGTCGACTGCCGTCGACGCGGTGCCGTTGACGCGTACCGTCAACAAGTGCCGTTCGTCTGTAAGCACCCTTAGCAACAATAAAGGTCCTCATTAATTTTAAATTAAATTCTTTTCAATAGATATCTCATTGCCATAAAATTGTAACAAAAGTTGAAACGGACACGATTTAATACAAAACCTTTCCACAAAAGGTTTTTTTTTTGTGGAAATGTGTTATAATTTTGTGGAAAATGGAAATGTACTACACTTGTAGACTGAAATGGCTGTCTTTTTAGTGCGCGTTAATATTTTATTTAATGGTGATGAAAATAGTCCCAAAACTACTATTAAAGCTTACCCTCATTTATTGAAACAACAAAAGGAAAACTTAAGTGATTACTTAGTGCATAATTTAGTTCCTCCGCCGGAAAACAGAACATTAATAATAACGTTACGAAAATTGTTTCGTTAATTTAATATAACACTACCGTAGTCAGACTTCGCCGCCGTCGTCGGTGTAATATAGTGCGGCTTTGATCATTGCAAATATGAAGACACCTTCATTATCCATTCCGTTTATAAAAGGCCGGAAAGCGAAAAGTAAAGGAGAACCATCGAAAAAACCTTTGCACTTAAGCCTTCTGCAAATTGTACTCGGAATAAACAGGCTGTATTTATTCTATTGTCACAAAGTTATAATCTATTTCAGCTACTTGTACACATTGTTTGTATTCCTGTTTATCGCATGTATCCTTTTAAGCAGCGAGCTGTGGTTCGTTTCTAAGTCTTTTACTTTTTACTCGGTCGCATCTTTATTAGAGTATGGCATTATAATTTTAAATGCTTTATTGCAAAGAAAGTCGCTTCTAAGATTGTTCGATATTTTGGAACGAGAGGATACTATGTTTGGCTCCGATCGCCAGGGCACAGCCTACCGATGGTCCGCCTACTTCGTGGCTATACTATCCGCGCAATTTATATCGGAGGTGATCATAGGGAGTCTTACGGAGATACCGAGTTTCATGTACACGAGTTACGTTCCGGTCTGTGCTCAGGACAGCGAAATTTTGTTTTACTGCTTTTTGCTCAATCAACTTTATACTAAGATCGAAATACTCAAGGGCCACGTCGAAAGCGTCATTGCTGATCGTAACGGCAGAAAAGTACAAAAGCCGAATGCAAAAATTGTTAGCATCAGCTCTATACACGAGGCGTATGATTTACTGCGCACATGCTCCAGATCTATAAATACAGCTTTCAACTTGACGGTACGTTACTTATGAATTTTGAACGTGATTTTATAGTTTGGACTGCTGCGTAATGGGACGAAGGCCCAACGTAAGCTATAACGATCGTGTTATATAGTTAATAGTTATACAAATAAGTTTACCCATGCCCATGGGCCATGATTAATGTTGGTTGTGCGTTTAAAGCTCTTATAAATTAAAAAATAAAAACATACTGGCAATCATAGTTATCCACCATAATTATCTCAACGTGGAGTGAAGTTTTAAAGCATAAGGGTCAATTCAGACCGCGACGCGACGCGCGGATGCATTTCTAAATTTGTATCGATTTAACAGATTTCAATTGCGTGAGATGTCGTGCAAAGTCAAATCCATACAAATTTAGAAATACATCTATGCGTCTCGTTGCGGTCTGAATTTACCCTAAAGCGGGCTCCACACTCGCGGCGCGAAAGCCCACGAAGTGTGGAGGATTTCCTGGCTTCGCATTCGCGCTTCGCGGCTTTCCCCGTCCAGTGTTTAAAGTGGAAAAAATCGTTAGAGTCCATGTGTCTCCTCTTTCTACAGCTAAACGGTTGCTTCTGGAAATGTGAAAATATTCTCGGGAGTAGGAAATATGCAGAATTTAAAAGGTAAACTATCACGGCCAAGAAGACTTCATAAGTTATTGAATAATAGTCGATCAACAAAAAAATATATTTTATTCGGAGAAGTATGAAGGAACTTTTCGTTTAAATTCCTTCGAACGTAACTGAGATGATGACCATAAAACAATTATCAAAAACTAGCGGTACTACGGAACCCTATATTGCGCGTGGTTCGATACGCAGTTGGCCGATTTTTTAAATTTGTTTCCAAAAAGCTGCATGCAATGGGATGCTGTCTGTCTGTCTGTTACCTCTTCACGCCCCAACTGCTGGACCGATTTTGCTGGGTATAGATATTTAAGTCCCGAGAAAGAACACTTTTCATCCCGGAAAAATGTACGGTTCCCACGCGATAAACAAGATTTGGTGCAACTGAGTTGCGGGCGTCATCTAGTTTTGTATATTTATCGAGCTATTACGAAAAACAACTTTGATGCCGATTCCGCGTCGTTATTATTCACCTGGCATAGTATTATGAATGACGGGCGTTAAAGAGTGAAGACTGGGGCGGATAAATAAAAAAATAAAACAAGGACGATGTTTTGTTTTTTCATTTATTCGGCCCCATAACCTATTTTATAACCTATTAATATAAATAATACACATTGTAATTCCTGTAAAAAATATTTCATATTGATTGCAATTTGCATTAAGTATATTTCATTACAGCTATCATCGATATTCTTAATTTGTGGAACTGCAACAATAGTTGGTGTGCAAAATGTGTTTGTATTGGTGAAAATGGAGATAACGCACAAGGTTACTATTTCATACTTTATGATCTTCTAAAAAAGGAATACATTAAAATTATAGCCTACTTGCGTTACCATCGAAATCATGATATGTAACTACTTAAATATTATTAACTTAATAATATGCCATTATTTGGCCTTCTTTCTTCTACTTAATTTAAAAGTCGTAAAAATTATACAAAATTTATTAATTACCTAATGTAAAGTCGCGCAATTTGAGCGTTTATAAACGCTCAAATCACGCGACAAAAAGAAGGCCAAATCATTTTTGTAATTGGGTGACAGTTGTTATTTAAAAAAAAAAAAAAAAAAAAAAAATATATATATATATATATATATATATATATATATATATATATATATAATAAATTTATTTATATATTATTCCCGCTAGAGTGGTTAACTTTAAATGTTATTAATTTCAGGAGATCATGACAATATCTTACAATCATATAATTTTGTACATAATAATCAGATGTCTCAAATGCGCGTTCCTCGTCACAATGCCCTGCTACTGCTGCAATTTGGTAAAAAACCAAGCGAAGACTATCCGATCCCTACTACACTCTGGAATTAATGTAAAAAGTAAATACTACGAAAATCTGTTTATCAATAAAGCGAGGAATACAAATGTTATTAAACTGCCCGTGACGGCAAAGGTGGCTTTCTGATTCTGGCAGCACGCGACCACGACCGAAAAAAATTCAAGTAAAATGCTTCTTTATGTTCTAAACATCAGTATGTTTAGATTGCTATACGCCATGAGAGAATTGCCCTACGCCACAACAAATCAGTGGTGGCTTCGATCGCTACACTAATGTATGTAGAAAATAATTTTAGTTGGGTGACAGTTGTTATTTAAAAAAATATATTTTCAGATAAAAATCAACGTGATGAACTGAAAGCCTTTTTCCAGCTGACGAAGGACAATGACTTTTCACACAAACTGTTCAGCGTCGTCAACCTCGCAATGGACTTCCCCCTCAAGTACCTCAATACTTGTCTCACTTACATCATCATATTGATTCAGTTCTCCAAATTCATAGATTAATCTTATATATAAAATTCTCGTGTCACAATGTTAGTCAGCGAACTCCTCCGAAACGGCTTTACTGATATTAATCAAATTTTAAATCCATTTTCAGTAGGTCTGAGAATCGGCTACTGGGTACTTTATACATATTGATAAGTGCATTAATTGTTGAATAAATAATAGTAAATTATTACAACCTGAGACTGACGGCGACCATTAAATTTGTGCGACGCGGGTCACGGGATAGCGATCGACGTTGCCATGGTGACATACTTATTTAGTCACTTCAATAAAATAATATGGCAAATATTTTATGGCAAAACAACGTTTGCCGGGACAGCTAGTTTTATTGTAAATGAATAGCAATTAGCACCTTCTTATCTAGTTTAATGTTCAATTAAATGTATGTTAATCCGGCGTGAAACGTACATTATTATATTACCTACAAGACTTATTTGTTACTGGTCAATCAGAGCTAACTTTGCACCCTAGCTCTTGTAAATATTATTAATTATTAAAATTTGGCACGAAAATAAAAGTCCCGCTAATGGACGAACGACAATTCTATTTCAGATACGGTTTCCGCGGGATAAACAAATTTCTATAGGCAATATTCTTATTTATACGTTCACGTGATAGTAATATAATTAATTAATAATAATAATGCTATTATTAATGAAGCAATATATTATCATCCGTTGATCTAATTCATTACATTATGTAAATTATCCAATACAGATAAAATTCGTTGATATCAACGTGGGATCCAATTTATTACTTTCATTCGATTGGTTTGTACAAAGTATGACGTATTATTTATTGATGTACTTTATCTTTTTTAAGGCTTTGATATTATGATCATCATGGGATAATAATTTTAAGTGAATTCTTAAAGTTTGATTCTTTGTCATTTATTAGTTAGTTTCATGTTTAAAAGTTCACGGTGTACTTTATCAGGGGGATTCTCAGAACATTTTTTAAATGATAGCATAAAAAATTTTACCGTGTAAGGTCGTTTCGATGATGAAGGAAAGAGCATACAAAGAGATTTTAATAAATGATCGCATGAGGGTCGAGCGCTTGCAAAAATGTGAGATCTGTAAGCTACATGCGGTGGACTGTTGGAAATTTTAATAAGTATTAGAACTGAAACTGGTTTGAGATTACAATGGCATAGATTAAAATAAAATACTTTTATATGGGCAAATTCATGATTGCGATATTATGATGGGCCGTTGCCCATAAAATTTACAAAAAAAATTGCTCTTTTACCGTGAACTTTATGTTAGGAACATAATATGCACATCAATACATAAAGTATTATATTATATTTTGATATATATTATATTTTGATATACTTACCTATTTTGTATAAAGCCACTTCCAGCTATTTGGAAGTTTTGTAGTCGACCCTACCTTAACTTACGTCTGCGCAAAACTCTCTTCGAAAACTTTTATGTTCCCCGGCATCCATCATGTTTCGTTACAGTAAATAAATATAAAACGGACAGATCTAAAAATTACTTACCAAACGCCCAAACTTTACTACGGACTTGTACTGGTATAATATATTGAAATATATATTATACCAGTACAAGTCCGTTATTAGTAACTTTTACAGGAACATATTATGTTCCTGTAAAAGTTACTAATATATTTATTGAATACACCATTAAATATCGAATTAACTATGGGAATTAGAAATTAATGTCCACGTGCCCCTGTATTTTATTTTCATAGAGTATAATATGATTTAACTTTGTTACAAAACTATCCTGCTAGCTGCACCACCAAGCTCTGAAGGTTTTCATGGAATTCATGTGTTCCTATTACTTATTGATGCTATTTATGTTTAAGGAAACAAAGTCAAACTTGTTTATCAACTCTCTGCTACCATAATCGTTGAGTCAATTTAAGCATAAAAAGTAAGAGTTTATAACTGAATGCTTAGATAAAGTAAATCGTTGTTGATAACAATTTTACGTAGGTAAAAACTTATAACATTTCACTTTGGGAAAGAATTAACTAATTTTAACCACTTAAACTAAGCCAGTAAGTGCTCTCAAACTTTAATCTTTTGTAAGAAATTCTTTAAAGTAATTCCACCTGTCGAGTATTTACAGATACATCCGGTCTGTGGTCGGTAGAACGAGTTCCTTCTTCAAATATTTGAAGCAGAAGCCTTCGTTTACTCTCAACTTAAAGAAAATCTTTTAGCTCGTAGTTTCACACTGTTGAATTCATGATTCAAAGAAACCTTAATTCAATAAGCCAATGACGTCATTGGTTGTAAAGGTTCTTGAAATACAATAAAACGCTGGCTTGCAAGAATATAAAAAATTATTGATTTTAGAGAATAGCACTTTTTAGGGTTCCGTAGCCAAAATGGCGAAAAACGGAACCCTTATAGATTCGTCATGTCTGTCTGTCTGTCTGTCTGTCTGTCTGTCTGTCTATCTGTCTGTCTGTCTGTCTGTCTGTCTGTCTGTCTGTCTGTCCGTCCGTATGTCACAGCCACTTTTCTCCGAAACTATAAGAGCTATACTATTGAAACTTGGTAAGTAGATGTAGTCTGTGAACCGCATTAAGATTTTGATACAAAAATGGAAAAATTATTAAAAATTTTAGGGGTCCCCATAGGTACAACTGAAACAAAAAATTTTTTTTTCGTCTAACCTATGCGTAAAGGATATCTATGAATAGGTCTTTAAAAATCATATTGAGGTTTCTAATATCATTTTTTTCTAATCTGAATAGTTTGCGAGAGAGACTCTTCCAAAGTGGTAAAATGTGTGCCCCCCCCCTCTAACTTCTAAAGTAGGGGCATGATAATTCTAAAAAAAATATATGATGTATATTATTATAAAAACTACCAACGAAAATTGGTTTGAACGAGATCTAACAAGTAGTTTTTTTATACGTCATAAATGGTATACCTTAATTTAACTTTCATTAAGCGGCATGAGTCAATTATATTTCTACGAATCACCTATTCCATTACTATAAGAACTTAACGATTTTCTCATTTTCCATTGTAAACAAAAACTAAACAATCTAATGACGACGTAAGTGGATAAAATGGATAACTAAGATTTTAAAACATAAGACAATAATTAATTTTTTCCCTAATAATTTGAACAAACCTTTTAACTTACCTACTCCATCATGTGGCTAATATATCTGGCTATACCTCTACAATCTATTAAATACCATTTTTTTCATTTCAATATCTTTTACCAGTCCTAAAGCCTCCATTTATCCAGAAAATGAATATTTTCTTATTATTAGTTACCTAACTCATTCACTTACGTCTTCAAATATAAACATTAAACACGTTTAGCTTACTGAAAAAAAAAGATTCTTGTATTTCATACAGTTAGACACATAAATTACTTAATTAATATTCCTCGTTTAATTAAACCTCTAATTAATACTTGCAACTGCAACAGCGTTTACGAAGTTGTTAAATAAATTATCCGGCGTTATCTATTACACAAAACGCTCGGTAAGTTTAGCTAAGTTCCCCCAACTTTGGCCATTACGCCATTGTGGATGGAATCATTCATAGTCACATTTGACTTTTAAGTCTTTCTTTCGTTCATAAAGTTTTGAGGATATTAAAGTGTCGACGCTTGATGCTCGCAATTTGGACGCGAGCCAGATGTTGAGTTTAGCCGAAATCTTTTGTAACAAATTATTATACGATTGATGTTTCTTATAATATTATAATATCTTATAGGAATCACTTTCATAAAATGTCATTTTACGTGTGTTTTTTTAACTTTTTGAATACCGAGCGAAGCTCGGTCATATAGCTAGTTATTAATTATTCCTGATAATGGATAAACTAAATGACGCCCGCGACTCCGTTGCGCCAGGATTCGTATATCGCGCCTGAACCGTAAATTTTTCTGGTATAAAAAGTATCTAATGTCCTTTCCCGGGATTAAAAGCATCTCCATACCAAAAATAAACATAACACCTCCGTGCTCCGGCTTAGAGCGTAGCGAGTGCTCTTGTGTACTGCGCTCACACTTTAGCGCTATAAAATTACTCCTGCGCAACTGACCTGGGTTTCAATAAAACAGCCGCCGTTACCAAAAGCGGTTCGGTAGTTATTCTTATTATTATATTATTAATATATACCAAATTTCAACAAAATCACTTCAGTGGTTTGGTCGTGAAGCGGTAACAGACAGACAGACACACACTTCCGCATTTATAATATTAGACGTATAGGTACTCTCCTCCATACGCTTGTGATCACCAATTCGTCTATCATGTCCGACATGGAGAGGACGCGTTACGGAAAATACAAACATCAGAGTCATGCAGCCCACTGCTGTTTGCATAATTGAGTTAATGGCATACTCGTATGATAGCGACGCAATATCTATTAAGCAATACTCTAGACAGGTTACTGATTGGACCCATGTTTGTGGACTCGGTTCTCAAACGATATCATGATCACTATTATCTTCTCTATATAATATGTGTATAAAAATCAATGCCTCTTTTCGTTGTAATTTTATAACTCAAGAACGGACTCACCTATCCAAATCAAAATAATTATTTTCAGACTATTTAGTAGACGGTTTAATGTGCATTCATTAACTATACAAAAATATCAAAAACTAGTGGTAGGTACCATAACGGAACCCTATATTGCGCGTGACCCGACACGCACTTGGCTGGTTTTTTTTTTTTTGTTTAAATAAAAGTTGTAGCCCCAGTTCGCTTGAAATGATTTTTTTTTATTACATACGGAAAATACATATCCAGACGTCTTCACAAAAATGTAAATAACATTAATAATTAAAACACAAAAGTATTGTTATACCTTTCATATACGAGGGTAGAATTTACAATATACATTCACAGGAGGTAAATTGAAATTCCGTGTAACTACATCATACAATCCCGATACGAGCTTAGCATTTCGATATTACATTTCTAACCGGCAGGTATTTCTCTATAAACATATGCTCTATAAGTATTTCTCTAATTACTACTGCTTATGAAAAAATTAGAACACTTCCCGGCGCGCTGTGACACATTTAGAACAGAAAATATTCTAAATCACCTGAAATTATCGATTTTGGATGTTTCTCGTCCATTGCGTGTGAAATTCTGCATGAAATATAAAAAAAAATCTAATGAAAAAAACGAAAGAAATATCCAAGAATCCAAAGCTTATCCACGAAGCCACGCATAGAAAGTACATCATCGTCATATTTTGCTCATCGCGTCCTGCTGACCTAGCGAGTAAGCAGTAAGCACCATGGGGCTAATATGCTCCATGGTAAGCACTCGCCTTGCTTCTTGGCGAATTGTGGTGCTGTATCCTTCAAATGCTACGACATCCTGATTACTTAACATTTTACATATTTTGTCAATAATTCTAATTAGTTTTTATAAAATCGTATCAACAGTGTCACAACCAAAATTTTTAAACGGTGAGAATTTGCTTACCCCAAAATGATGAAAGATAAATATACCTAAAATAATCAAACGGAACAAAAAACTATTAACCACTCGAACCTTCTTTCAAGTAGAAAAAGTTCAATATCATTATTTGCCGGAACGCATCATTATTTTATGACGTAGGTCTTTGATATTAAAGAATACATTAACAAAAAATTAAAAACCGACTTCCAAGGTAAAAACAATATTAATAGCATCCTTATAATATGAACTAAAAAGTATTAAATAATTTTTCCTATCTAATATGTAGTGCCTTTTCCCGAATTCGGCTAAACCTCAACTATTTCTGTACTCAATCTTCATCATTTTGAAGTCGGTACCAGATATAGCTGAATCTTTATTTCTTTGATAGAAAATTTGAAACTTTTGGAACTGGCACCGACTTCAAAATTATGAAGATCGAGTACAGAAATAGTTGAGGTTTAGCCGAATTCGGGAAAAGGCACTACATATTAGATAGGAAAAATTATTTAATACTTTTTAGTTCATATTATAAGGATGCTATTAATATTGTTTTTACCTTGGAAGTCGTTTTTCAATTTTTTGTTGAAAACAATAATTTCACTCTTTTTAGTTACCTAGTAGGTAAACTGTTGGTGCCAATTCAAATTGTATAAAAATAGTTTCATATTGTCTTCACTAGATGTCACTGAGGTGCTCCTGTGTCGCGCTATCGCTTGTACGTAGAAGTTTTATATAGGTAGTTGTAACTTGTAACAGATTTCCATTATGTTGATGAAAGTTTGTAAGCAACTGACAACTCAACAGTGAGCTTGGTGTGAGCAGTGAGCATTGAATTGACAGCACAAATCATAATATTGAGTGGTAATTGATCTCGTATAATTGTTATTAAGTTGACCTCCGTCATAGTCCGCGAATTTATAAGTGGTCGTCGGTACTGCGTATATTCTACATATCTTATTACAATTTGTTAAGACTGTTAAGAGTCATACGGCATACCCCAAGGCCCAAATATCAGATAGAATGTAGATAGATAAATTTAAACAATACATTTTAAAAAATCTAAGTGAACACGCGCTGTAAATTTTGCAGTGCAAAAATCTAGCAGCGCGGCATGCCGCATGCCCTGACATTCCGGTTAGAACTTGAATACGATGTTTACGAACGCCTTTGCGGCGCCGACCGCCGTGTATATTAAACAGCCTATAATAATTGGTGTTGTTATGTACATAATTATTATTATTGTATCCATACCTATGCCTTGTACTATTATCTATTTTGTGCCATGAGACATTGGTGACCTTAACACAACGTGGTAATGATGATGATGACGATGATGATGATGATAAATTTGAATTGCATGGTAGCATATGCTTTCTTTTCTTAAAACAACGCCGAAACTCCCAAACGTGTATCTATAAAGAGTCAGGAGTTCTCTCAACATCTTCGAAACCATGGTATACCTTGACCCAATATTTGACTTTTTGGTAGCATATTCTTAGTACACTTCACATAAAACCAAAATCACCATATGTTTCCATATAAATTTCGAGGAGTTCCCTCGATTACTCCTGGATCCCATCATCAGGTCACCAGTTTTGTGAACATGGTACCAAATTGGAGTGAAACCTAATACAACAAAACAAAAATTTCGAAAATCGGTTCACAAACGGCGGAGTAATCGTTGAACATACAAAAATAAAAAAAATAAAAAAATATCCACAGCCGAACATATAACTCCTCGTTTTTTGGAAGTCGGTTAAAATAGATTGCTGCATTACGTTTCTGCGAGAATGTAAAATAAAAAATCTTAAACTCAGATGGATTTGTAACTATCAACTTAAAGATTAACCTAATAATATTATAGTTAGTACCTACATATTACGTAACTATTTCACATACTAAAACACCACTTTGATAGTACCTTGTACTTTGATATAGTTGATATAACCTTTCCCATGTAATAGATATTTATTAGACGGCAATTAGGTATCTAAGAAACACAATACTGTGCACAAGGGAGTCAAAGACGTAGGAGTAAAGCCGGCAAAGGTGAAGTGGGTTTGGGCGGGTCACGTAAGCCGCATGCATTCCAACCGCTGGGCAAAGATCTCCACAGAGTGGGCACCGGAAGTCGGAAGATGGATGCCACCGCCGTAGCCGGTCTAGAAAAAGATAGAACCATAAGCTGAAAGCATACCAACCAGGCTGGCCAGCGGTGGCCCAGAAGCGAGTGGGACGACATAGGCTAGAAAAATTAGTAGTTAACAAAATTATTAGTTTACCTATACCAAAGCTTTAGTAAATCCTGTTTTGCTTATTATTTATATTTGTTATATAATAAAGTTCGATATCATAGTGATATAGCCGGCTTACATTATACTAATCCAGTAATCCAATCCAGCGCTAGATTACTACTGGACTAATGACAAAGTGTACTGGAATGGACTGAATTGCTAAGCAGTGCATTCCAGTGACCTTTTGCATTATTCCAGTAGAAATTCAGCACTGGATTGGATTACTGGATTATAATAACGTAAACCAGCTATTCAATATTGATCAATAGATAATCATATTTGTGATATAACGTGTTAACCCGAGCAGAACGTATCAGTAAACAATTAATTAGGCACATAATGTTACAAGCTTCCTAAATCAATATTATTTATTAAATGAACACGTTGAAGATATCTACATTACAATGATTATTACACGTTATTCAATACAGGATATTAAATTACTTAATTGATTTAATGTTTGAAATTGTTATTTTTATCAAAACTGTACTGAAGCATTGAGAAAGTGCTGCGACACGTGATTGTGACATCGTAAATCATATTATTCATAATGTAACATTATAATAATTAATATATTTAATTTTTTGGGTCAGTTTAAGGCCATCCCCCGAGCAAACGAACTTGGCCATACATTTACCGCGTTGCCGAGATCGCACCAAAACCCTATTTTTTTACTTATCTTAGTTCAAAATAGACCTAAAAAAATTTAAAATGGGGAATATGTAGTTTATGATATTGTCGATCTATTGGCGTGTGTTAAAAAAAAAGTAATTTGTAAATACTAAGGAGATGCTGAATGTATGCTTGAATTTTAATAAATTGGTTTTACTTTGGCAGCTGATATCATGAGTATAATAAACGAAAATAGAAAATTTAAAACATGATTATTATTATTTTTAACAAAAAATTAAAACCGACTTCCAAGGTAAAAACAATAATAACATTGATATGAACTAAAAAGTATTAAATAATTTCTACTATCTAATATTGCCTTTTTCCGAATTCGGCTAAACCTCAACTATTTCTGTACTCAATCTTCATAATTTTGAAGTCGGTACCAGATAGCTGAAACTTCAGATATTTGAAACTTTTGGAACTGGCACCGACTTCAAAATTATGAAGATTGAGTACAGAAATAGTTGAGGTTTAGCCGAATTCGGAAAAAGGCACTATTAGATAGTAGAAATTATTTAATACTTTTTAGTTCATATCAATGTTATTATTGTTTTTACCTTGGAAGTCGGTTTTAATTTTTTGTTAAAAATAATAATAATTTCACTCTTTTTAGCTACACTAGTAGATAAACCTTCGCGTATATTTTACCTAAGTATCTTATTACAATTTGTTAAGAGTCACAACTCACACTCACAAAATAATATATTATCAGTGAAGTGAACATATTGTGCTAAGTAATTTAACAATTTTAATGCTTCAAGCCCCAAGCGGTCACCGGCGATTGCGATAACAATAGAAAGGCTATTGTGTCTCGTTTTTCCACGATCGAAGGATCTATCAGATAAAAAATTGTATAAACTTGCATAGGATGTAGCGTAGCTACTCATAATATTTAATATTATCATAATTATTGACAGCTGTTCTTGTAATAAAGAATTCAAATCGATACTTAGTGCGCCATCTATCGATTAATAAGTATAACTAATTAAAAAGACTCAATGACTTTGTTTTGTTTAAATGCTCTTTTTAAAATAACTTTATTTCAATTCTATTTGTCTATTTAAATTTTATAAAGTAGTTAATAAAGTATTCGATCTGTATATAAAGTAGTTAGTAAAGGATTCGATCTGTCGTCTGCCGCCATGCGCCGCGCGGCGGCGACGCCGTCGCCTCTACGGCGCCGACCGCCGTCATGTATTAAATAAACAGGTGTTGTTATACAGTAAGTACATAATTATTATTATTAGTATATCCATACCTATGCCTTGTACTATTATCTAGTCTGTGCCATGAGACATTGGTGACCTTAACACGACGTGGTAATGATGATGATGACGATGATGATGATGATGATGATGATTATGATGATGAATATAAATTGCATAGTAGCATATGCCTTCTGTTCTTAAAACAACGCCGAAACTCCCAAACGTGTATCTATAAGGAGTCAGGAGTTCTCTCAGCATCTTCGAAACCATGGTATACCTTGACCCAATATTTGACTTTTTGGTAGCATATTCTTAGTACGCTTCACATAAAACCAAAATCACCATATGTTTCCATATAAATTTCGAGGAGTTCCCTCGATTACTCATAGATCCCATCATCAGGTCACCACTTTTGTGAACATGGTACCAAATTGGAGTGAAACCTAATACAACAAAACAAAAATTTCGAAAATCGGTTCACAAACGGCGGAGTAATCGTTGAACATACAAAAATAAAAAAAAAAAAAAAATAAAAAAAAAAAAAAAAAAAAAAAAATATCCACAGCCGAACATATAACCTCCTCGTTTTTTGGAAGTCGGTTAAAAAGGAATGTTGATATACTGAAGAGTATTGCTGTATTTTTATTATAACTCTGTAGCTTTCAAATTATGAGTTTATAAGGCTCTAAATACAGTAAATTACGGATTCTCCGTAGGGAAGGCCCTTAACGCCTAGCGCATTATAAGTCTGGATGTTTGGAATATGGGTAGACCATGACTTAGTATAATATACGGGTATATTATATAAATAGATGCGACCCGGTCTCAAGACACGGTTCGGCTCTGTGATTGGTCCAAATTTTGACAGCTAACTAATCACAGAGCCTGTAGGCCTACTACGAAACTGTTTTGAGACTCAAACAATCGGACGAGAATGCCGCGTCCTCCTCTAACAACGTCATTTCACGTTTGTTAGAGTAGGAGGCGGCATTCTCGTCCGATTATTTGAGTCTCAAAACAGTTTCATGGTACAAGGCCAGAACCCTGTCTTGAGACCGAGATGCACCTTGAGTACTGACTATTTATACGGGGCTTAGATTAGGACGCACACGATGGTTTTTTTTTTCCTGAAATTATTTCGTTCTCAAAATTCGATGCGGGTGAAGCCGCGGGCAACAGCTAGAATTAAATAATCATTTTAAACGGTTTTCAATTATTTATCGCCGACACTTAAGGCGCTATATTGAAAAAACTGTCCTTTTTGACGTAATACTATAGGACCCTCAGAAATGTTACAAATCTGGTAATGAGATACACATTTTTTCATAGCCTTATCTAGGTTTGAGAAGAACTAGAAACACGATTAATGTATTTTGCCTCGATACATTTAATTTTCGAAATGACCTCTTAAAAATACGAAATTTAAAGATTGTTTTTAAACGAAAATAGATGTATTGTAGGAAATTAGTCTAATTAATAGACATTAGACACCTTTGCAACTCAAAATCGTATAGAAGCATTTTGCTTAAATGCTCCTAGTTATTTTTTAAGTAATTATAATTACGTTTTGTCGCATGTTTTCCGAGCGAGCCAATAGCTTCTGGCCGCAGCGTATTCACGACTTTATAGTGATACAAAATTGCCCTTGCGGTATATCGCCTTAAAATATATTTTCGATATATCGCCTTAAGTTATTCTCCGAATTACAAACAAAATGAAACTGTTTAAGCGAATTATTAATGAAATTCGTGAATATGAGTGTCCGCAGGATAGGTAGAATTCCAATGACGCAGTCAAATGAACCGATGCATATCCGTTTCGAACGTGAAATTCGTGTGAGCCTCCGAATTAATTAAACAAAATGTCCAATGCTAAAGTATTCGCACGAATACCTTTTGTTCGTATATTCCTAGCTGTCCTGCACGACTTTATCCACGTAAACAATATTATGATCTCGAATATACAAAATATACATCTACTATCTTCTATATATATAAAACTCAAAGGTGACTGACTGACATGGTGATCTATCAACGCACAGCCCAAACCTCTGGACGGATCGAACTGAAATTTAGCATGCAGGATTTTGATAAATTCCAACCCCAAGAGATTAAAATAGGGGTTGAAAGTTTGTATATAATGAAATAATACTTCTTAATGCGAGCGAAGCCGCGGGCAAAAGCTCGTAATAATATTAGTCCTCTCATATCACTATAAAGCCGGTAAAAACGCAATAGATTTTGATGTGTTTTTGTCGCTCTGTACTCAGAGCAACCATTTTAAATACATAGCACCTAGACTAGAGAGATCAATGATCGCTGGTGCTAACTTAAATTATTTTGACTATAATACTTACACATAGTTTTTACAAGGACAGACAGCGGAAACTTACCTTTCTATAACTTATAAGCTATGTTTAGTGATGTATTCCGAGAAAAGCAAAATAAAAACAGTTTTAGGGAATGGAATAACATGTAAAGTTTGAAAATGGAAAATAAAAACAAGTGCGAATAAATATTGAATAGGTCCATATTGATATAGCTATAACTACCTGTAAATGAGTATCAGTTACTGTTTCACTCCATCGGTAGGTACAGAAGTTTAGTAATTAATATTCGTTTTTACGGTAGGTGCTTGTTTGAAGTCTACCTAAGTTCCGCACTTTGATAAACTTCATAAAAGTTTCAAGCTTTAATTAAATCGTTCAGAAAAGTTCAGGCTGAAAAATATTATGCATGAAACTAAATAATTAGGTACCGTATCTGAGATATTTATGTAGATTTTTCTTGCTGCAAGTTCGTTAATATAATCAAATGATAATAATTTATGAAATAATGGCCGGCTTACATTATTTTAAATCCAGTGATCCAATCCAGTGCTGGATTACTATTGCAATAATATAAACAGGCACTGGGATGCAATAATTTTGAAAAAAAGCGGTAGAATTGGATCATTGGATTAGAATAATTTAAACCGGCAATAATAATAAAGTCAATTATTATGTTAGCCGTGATCTGTCAGCTGGGCTTTTCACTTGGCGATCAAAATGCTGAAAATACTCTGTATATAAATGTTGATTCAAATTGTAGAATCTGGGGATGGTTTCAAGCCGACACGTGCGTGCTCGAATGACGCACTGCAGTAGCTTCGTCACTACTTCAGGTTGATGTAAGCACGCAGGGTTATGAGTCCTGCAAGTCACCCCATGGCCTACTTATGTACGATGTCATACGATGTAAAACGCACAACGAACTAGGGCGATTCACACGGTGCGTTTCGTCAGCGTTCAAGTCAACGCAATTCTGACCACACAGGCACCACGTTAACGAAGCGTTTGACGACGCAGTGCTGTCGATCAGTCGTTTACATGCCCAAAACTGGGGGTATAGTTTTAAGGTGACGCCGCGTTAAGGTGACGCCGCGTTAAAGTAAGAAACCGTGTTGGATATGTTTTAGATTGCTTGTTTTCTATGAGAGGCCGGGCCGGCCTCTCATAGAAAACAAGCAATGGAACAGCAAAAAATGGAAAGGGCGTAAGCGATAAAATGGTTTTTGTCGCGTAATTTAAAAACCATAAATACATTTCATATAAGCTATGCACATATTAAAGTGTATGCTTCAATCAATTTATGTACAAATTTTGGAACCTTAAATCACTCTCCTCTGTTGGAAAAATAGGAATCCCTTTTTTTACAGAGGTCTTTTCGATTGATAATTCTGTGTTATAAAAGTTGTCCAATCGTGTTATGCTATGGGCAATTCAAAGACAAAGACATGATGAATACTGACAATGAACTTTAATTTCTTAGCTTTAGTCATTGCTGAGAAAAATCAGCATCGCTATAGCCAAATTATCAAGGCGTCGCCTTAAAGTAAAAAACCGTGTTGGATATGTTTTAGATTGCTTGTTTTCTATGAGAGGCCGCGATTTAAATTATTTACGCGACAAAATGGTTTTTGTCGCGTAATTAATTTTTTTTTAATATATATTTCATTTAAGCTATTGGCAAATTAAAGTGCATGCTTGAACCAATCTATGTACAAATTATGGAAGCTTAAATCACTCTCCTCTGTTGGCAAAATAGGAATCCCTTTTGTTACAGAGGTCTTTTTGATTTATTATTCTGTGTTATTAAAGTTGATCAATCGTGTTATGCTATGGGTAATTCAAAGACACAGACATGATGAATACTGACAATGAACTTTAATTGCTTAGCTTTAGTCATTGTTGAGAAAAATCGATATCGCTACAGCCAAATTATCAAGGCGTCGCCTTAACAAGTTTAACGTTACTTTATAAAAACGCCTATCAAAATGAATGGAATTGAAATTACATCATTTGAATGTCGACTTCATAATATTATCAAAAATTAGAATATAATATGATGCCTGAACTTATTGTTGTCTTAAAAGTTAAAATGGTGACCGTTGCGCCAAAATTCGTTTATCGCGCGGGAAGCACACACTTTTCAGGGATAAAAAGTATCCTATCTGCTTTTGCGGCTCTCAAAGTGACTCCAAACAGCAAAATCAGTTTAGTAGTTTGGGCGTGAGGAGGTAACAGACAAACAGACAGACACACTTTCGCATTTATAATAATTATAATAAAGTATGAAAGTACGGATTTCCGTGAAGACAATTAAGATGAGTTAATAATATTGTACTTTTACAATTAAACGAGTTAATTTTTTCTTAATAAAATAAGGGGACAAACGAGCAAACGGGTCACCTGGTGGAAAGCAACTTCCGTCGCAGCATCGGAAGAGCTGCAGGTGCGTTGCCGGCCTTTTTAACCGACTTCCAAAAAACGAGGAGGTTATATGTTCGGCTGTGGATATTTTTTTTTTTATTTTTTTATTTTTGTATGTTCAACGATTACTCCGCCGTTTGTGAACCGATTTTCGAAATTTTTGTTTTGTTGTATTAGGTTTCACTCCAATTTGGTACCATGTTCACAAAAGTGGTGACCTGATGATGGGATCCATGAGTAATCGAGGGAACTCCTCGAAATTTATATGGAAACATATGGTGATTTTGGTTTTATGTGAAGTGTACTAAGAGTATGCTACCAAAAAGTCAAATATTGGGTCAAAGTATACCATGGTTTCGAAGATGCTGAGAGAACTCCTGACTCCTTATAGATACACGTTCGGGAGTTTCGGCGTTGTTTTAAGAACAGAAAGCATATGCTACTATGCAATTCATATTCATCATCATAATCATCATCATCATCATCGTCATCATCATCATTAAGGTCACCAATGTCTCATGGCACAGAATTAATAATAGTACAAGGCATAGGTATGGATATACTAATAATAATAATTATGTACTGTATAACAACACCTGTTTGTTTAATACATGGCGGTCGGCGCCGCAGAGGCGACGGCGTCGCCGCGCCGCCGCGCCGCGTGGCGCGTGGCGGCAGACAACAGATCGAATACTTTACTAATTACTTTATAAAATTTAAATAGACAAATAGAATTAAAATAAAGTTATTTTAAAAAGAGCATTTACACAAAACAAAGTCATTAAGTGTCTTTTTAATCAGTTATACTTATTAATCGATAGATGGCGCACTAAGTATCGATTTGAATTTTTGATTAAGCGCTTATTCCACTTATCCTAGCTAGGAAGTCCTAGCTAGGGTCCTAAAAAATTTAGTCAAGTGGAATAACATTTAGAAGCTAGGATCCTAGCTAGGATCCTAAATCGGAAAAAATTTAGTCAAGTGGAATAACATTTAGAAAGCTAGGATCCTAGCTAGGACTTCCTAGCTAGGATAAGTGGAATAAGCGCTTTACAAGAACAGAGCTGTCAATAATTATGATAATATTAAATATTATGAGTAGCTACGCTACATCCTATGCAAGTTTATACAATTTTTTATCTGATAGATCCTTCGATCGTGGAAAAACGAGACACAATAGCCTTTCTATTGTTATCTCAATCGCTGGTGACCGCTTGGGGCTTGAAGCATTAAAATTGTTAAATTACTTAGCACAATATGTTCACTTCACTGATAATATATGATTTTGTGAGTGTGAGTTGTGACTCTTGACAAATTGTAATAAGATACGTAAAATATACGCGAAGGTTTACCTACTAGTGTAACTAAAAAGAGTGAAATTATTATTATTTTTAACAAAAAATTAAAACCGACTTCCAAGGTAAAAACAATAATAACATTAATATGAACTAAAAAGTATTAAATAATTTTTACTATCTAATGGTGCCTTTTTCCGAATTCGGCTAAACCTCAACTATTTCTGTATTCAATCTTCATAATTTTGAAGTCGGTGCCAGTTCCAAAAGTTTCAAATATTCTGTCAGAGGACTGAAGATTCAGCTATCTGGTACCGACTTCAAAATAATGAAGATTGAATACAGAAATAGTTGAGGTTTAGCCGAATTCGGAAAAAGGCACCATTAGATAGTAAAAATTATTTAATACTTTTTAGTTCATATTAATGTTATTATTGTTTTTATAAGATGTACTACTGTACTGATGAATAGGGTACTAGGGGAGGGTAGGGATGGGAGAAGGCAAAAAAATTGGGGAGGGTAGAGAAGGGAATAGGATAGGGGATTGGGCCTTCGGTAAACTCACTCACTCGGCGAAACACAGCGCAAGCGCTGTTTCACGCCGGCTTTCTGTTAGAACGTGGTATTTCTCCGGTCGAGCCGGCCCATTCGTGCCGAAGCATGGCTCTCCCGCGTGTAAATTTCTAGAACCTAATGATTTGTGTACACTAATGGTAATAAAAATATTTACAAGTATATTTTGTTGCTTATTATATTACTTACTAATTTTGATAAGTATAGATATTTGATAAGAAATATTTTTCCATGAAAATTATACTTTGATTGTAGGCGTTCGTCTGATGAACGTTTTATTTAGGTCAAAAACAAATTCGGTTCTCCACAAATAGAAACTCAATTCAGTAATTTTATATATTTCCTCGTATAACGTGGAAATAAGGAAACCTTACAAGTTTTAATTAAACCCCCATCCATACTAATATTATAAATGCGAAAGTGTGTCTGTCTGTCTGTCTGTTTGTTACCTCTTCACGCTCCAACCGCTGAACCGGTTTTACTGAAAGTTGGCATGAGATACTTTGAGTCCCGGGAAAGGACATAGGATACTTTTTATTCAGGAAAAATGTGCGGTTCCCGCGCGTAAACCAATTTTGGCGCAACGGAGTTGCGGGCGTCATATTCAAGTAACATGATATTTTGCTCATAAATGGGGATTGTCCATTTTTTTTTAATTTTGCTCATTCCAAAAACCTTTCGAGGAATAAGGTCAGTGATCGTTTTTCTGTATATAAACGAAAAAAATACCCATTAGTTACTTATATTTTTGAACAAAATGCGTAACCTTAGTTTGACCTTTAATGGCGTTAAATTAGCAATAAATTCGACCAACATTACGTTTCGAACTTTTGGTAAGCTTCTCGTATCAGCTTTCACATAATGAGAACTTGCATTTGACGAACCAGCCATTATAAATAAGATTGAAAGGAAATTTAAAACATACTGCAGAGGTCAATTGGCCGCCGATGATGACGTCAGAGCGAAACTTTAAAAAATTATTGAGAAAAAACTAGCCAATGAATTTCAAAATTATCTAATTTATATTTTTAAAATACCCTATTTTAACGAAAAAAAATATAAAAAGTACATGTAATTTTTTTTGGACAATGCCCATTGGTTTCCTTGCTAAATTAGGTAAGGTGGAAATGCAAGTGCATTGTTTGGGGCTCGTCACAAATTCAAATTCAAATTCTTCAAATTCAAATTCTTTATTAATCATACAATAATATACAATAGTATAAAGGCTAGGTAGCGTACATCACATCGTCTTATTCCATACTAAGTAAAACTTGTGGCAATCAGACAACGGATGCACGCCGAACAATTTTATCCTAATAATATATATTATTTACACATTCACACACACAATCACACTACACTTTATCACGTAAAGTCTCTTTCGGCTACGTGATGTGCGCTTCGTTCGAGAGCCTCCCCCTGAACCTCCGGTAAACTACACCGGCGGGCCAGAACTCCTCCACCTCGAAGATGGATAAAACTTGAGTCGGCACTCTCACCACAAATGAACTGAAATTCACTTTGTGGCGAGAGTCACAGGTTACGCGGTCAAATTCTCATCAATATGATCCATCAATCTGATTGACGGAAAATTGATGGTTATAAAAAGTTCATATAAAAATACGATCAATCCATCAATCCATGGCGTACACGATCAAATTTTCGTCAATACGTACCGGATTGATGGATCAGATTGATGAAAATTTGACCGCGACTTACGTTTCATAGATTCGGATGTTTTCGTGATTACGACAATTAGCGAAGATTTCCATGCGCATTATTAATTTGGGAGTAGAGATCAACTAAGATAACATGGCGCGCCCCTCTAAAATTCAAAACGTTTGAAATGCGTTGTCAAAACGTTTAAAGTTCGTTGTCTTGCGCGGTAGGCTAGTTATGATTAGTTGACCAACAAATCTTGGTAATAAGTGACATTAACTGAAATATTACGTGTACTGTGATTGGTTGAATACTTACTACATACAAACTCTTTCATAAGGATGTGAGTACACACATTGAAACAGTCATTTGGAGGGGTGCACCATGTTATCGTAGTTGATATCTACTGTATAGCGATTACTAAGCGACAAACAATACGGGTTCCGTAAGGGTCGCTCGGCTCTTGGCGTACCTGACTCATCGTTGGGCTCAGGCAATTGAGTCGAAGGGAGAGGCATTGGCTGTTAGTTTGGACATTGCGAAGGCCTTTGATCGGGTTTGGCATAAAGCGCTGCTATCAAAGCTTCCATCGAAAATTATGCCCGAGAAATTATGTAAGTGGGTCACTGGTTTCTTAGCAGACAGAAGCATAAAGGTCGTAGTTGACGGCGAATGCTCGGAAACTCAGTCTGTTGATGCTGGTGTCCCTCAGGACTGTGTGCTATCGCCTACTCTATTCATACTGCACATCAATGACATGTTGCAGACCAGCGGCATTCATTGCTGTGTGGATGATAGTACAGGTGATGCTGTATATACCGGCTCCCCCAATATTTCTCGGCAAAATGTCACTGGGAGTCGAAACGAACTTGTGTCTAAGGTGGAGAATTCATTGGAGAAGGTCTCTGAATGGGGTAGACGTAACTTGGTCCAATTCAACCCCGCCAAGGCACAAGTCTGCGCGTTCACCACAAAAAAGTCACCAATGGTCGTATATCCTCGTTTCGAGGGCACATCTTTAACCATCTCCCCTAGCATTGAGATACTTGGAGTCAACATATCGAGCAAAGTCCAGTTCCGATATCATCTAGAGGGTAAGGCCAAATTAGCCTCGAAGAAGCTTGGTGTTCTCAACAGAGCGAGACAGTACTTCAGTCCGGACCAACGTCTACAACTCTACAAGGCGCAGGTTCGGCCTCATATGGAATATTGTTCTCATCTCTGGGCAGGGGCGCCAAAATACCAACTGCTCCCTCTGGATCGTATCCAACGAAGGGCCGCTCGAATTGTTGACTGCCATAGTGTTTCAAACAGCTTGGGCCCCTTGGAATTACGCCGAGATGTAGCTTCACTCTGCATTCTCTATCGGTTGTATCACGGAGAGTGCTCTGAGGAATTGTTCGGAATCATACCACCTGCAACTTTTCGCCATCGTCCCACGCGAAAAACATATCACCCTCATCACCTTGATGAGTGGCAGTCTTCCACAGTGCCTTTTTCGCGTAACTTTCTGCCGCGCACTGTAAAACTCTGGAACGAACTGTCACCAGCAGTATTTCCGGACCTATACGACCTGCAAACCTTCAAAAAAAGAGCGTATTTCCTCTTAAAAGGCCGGCAACGCACCTGCAGCTCTTCTGATGTTGCGAGTATCCATGGGCGACGGTAGTTGCTTACCATCAGGTGACCCGTTTGCTCGTTTGCCCCCTTATTTAATTAAAAAAATATATGTGTATTCCTATAATATATATTTGACGACCTCCGTGGCGCAGTGGTGAGCGCGTTGAGCTCAAGCCGGAAGTCGCGGGTTCGAGTCCCGCCGACGGAACAAAAAGTTTATAAAGTTCCTGGGTCATGGATGTATATTAAATATGTGTATCATATAATAATAATCTTAAATATATGTATAGTATAAAAGTATTAAATATATTTCCGTTGTCTGGTACCCGTAACACAAGTCCTTCGGATACTTAGCACGGGGCCAGACTGACGTAGTGTGAAGCGTCCATAGATATTATTATTATTATTATTATTATATTTTATTATTTTCTGACAAGTTTGCGCGTTAACTTTGTATCACCTAACTCTTAAATTTTCTCTCCATGTAACCTTTCCTGGACGTCCACGAATATTTCAAGACTAAAATCAGCAAAATCGATCAGCCATTCTCGAGTTTTAGTGACACTAACAAAATTTAAGTTGTTTATATACCTAATACTAGCTGTCCCGGCAAACGTTGCTTTGCCATAATAAAATAAAGTATTTCGAGCATGTCGCACAAACAATGGTCGCCGCCAGTCTCGAGTTGTAATAATTTACTATTTTATTTATTCAACAAATTCACTTATCAATGTAAAAAGTACCTAGTAGCCGATCTCAGACCCACTGAATAATATGCATAATATAAAATTTGGTTAAAAACAGTAAACCCGTTTCGGAACTGTACGCGGCCTAACATTGTGACACGAGAATTTTATATATATTACTAGTTGTCCCGGTGAACTTCGTGTTACTTTAAAACCTTTCCTGGACTTCTATGAATATTTTAAGACTAAAATCAGCCGAATCCGTTCAGCCGTTTTCGAGTTTTAGCGCGACTAACACATTTGAAAATCCATTTTTATATATAAGATAGGATAAGATATTGGTTTATAAAATTATCTTTTACGTTGAAATACGAAGTATTATATTAAATAAATTTTAATATAATATCTACACAATACTTACACATATTTTAACATTTTACAATTCACAATTTAGGAAGGATTTTTTTTATCTAAGGACGCTTTACATCACGTCAGTCTGGCCCCGTGGTTAAGTACCTAAAGGAACTTGTGTTACAGGTACCAGACAACGAAAATATATTTAATATTTTCATACTATACATGTATTTAAGATTTGTATTATATGATACACATATTTAATATAATTGATCGAGTTATAAGTGTACAATTGAATTGCTACAATATATTACGATGACTGATATTATGATAATGTTAGTAAATCTTAATTATTATTATAATATTATTATCAGTATTTGAAACGTAAAGTCCACATTCTTCGAATAATATTATAAAATCGATACGTTGAATATCGATGAAGAAAGTGAGTGATGATGTTATGTCAAGGGTAATTGATATGCGACGCCCAGGCCGGCAGCCGCGCCGTAACTGATCGATGCCGACATACATGACACGCTTTGTAGAACGCCAAGTATGGGTACTTAGACAATTTGCGATAAATTCGATAGCGAAGTTACAAATCGCGAATGTAATTTGACGTTCAAATCCAGTGACATAGCGCCTGCGATGGCGTAAAGCGGGGAATTCACTACCGGGCTGCCCGCGTTCCGCCCGGTCTGGCACAAGTCTGTTGCTTGCCCCTATTGAACACACACAGAACAGACTAGTCAGTCGAATAGATAGAGGGCTGCAGCTCGGTCGTGGACTCATGGACTCGATATTCTTTTTAACAAATGATCAGTATCCGTGTTGATTTTTTTTGGATTTTTCAATAAGTTCGGTGTAAGCGGCTTTACGTTAATCGGTGTTTTGAATGTTATCCTTGCTTTTAAGGTACAATTCCGTGCATCGCGATCGATCGCGGCCGCGCACGATCTACGACTGTCGTCGGCCGTTCGCGACCATAGTCAGCGTATGAAAATGTATGGCACCGCTTCCGAGGCCCGCGACTGACGCGCGCGGCCTACGACTGTCGTCGGTCGCGCGCGTCTGTCGTAGGCCGCGCGCGTCAGTCGCGGGCCTCGGAAGCGGTGCCATACATTTTCATACGCTGACTATGGTCGCGAACGGCCGACGACAGTCGTAGGTCGTGCGCGACCGCGATCGATCGCGATGCACGGAATTGTACCTTTAACTTTCCACAAACAAGGATGCGACCGGTAAATGGAAATAAACGAATGTCAAAATTGTTGTTGTTGGTTTTTCTTTTGTTTAGTGTTTGTATTGTTTACAAGAATATGTTTTAAAATAATATTTTAAGTGCACTCCAGTCGCTCTCCAAGGCGCAAACTGTCGCGCGCAGGTAAACAACTGCCCGTATCCGTAACAATATTTAGGTACATTAAATTTAACCAGTCATGGTAGAATGGCAAAATAATATTATGCATATGAGTTCGTAATGATATTCTCCGTTATTATATTATAATTTTGTTTACGAAATTTCAGCAATCTATCTTTTCCTCGTCTACACAGCTGCTACTGATCGATGTCAAAATACAATATTGGAAAATATAAATGGCGCCGTATTTTACCTTCAGTAAATAAAATATATATATATATATATATATATAATGTGAGCCTCCAATCATTTATTTCGTTGTATGATATTTTTACGGATACGGGCAGTTGTTTACCTGCGCGCGACAGTTGCGCGTACTTTCTAGAAAAGTCCAACCCTTGTTTATGTGAATTGCGTGTTTACGTAAACAATCCAGAATGGAACGTTCCAGAAAGGGTAGCCATATAAAAGGTAAACAAGCCGGCAATCAGTTCCAGTTTGATACAAGTGATCATCAAGGCGACTTCGAAGTGAGAACAAGTGATCAATAGTGAGTGATTGTGATAGTGACCTACGACTCGGCTACGACCTAGGACAGTGATAGTGCTCAGTGATTTGGATCTAGTGCTTAGTGTTTGGACTTAGTGATTTATGTGAGCTAATGTTCGTGATTAAAGTCTTCAAGAGAGTCACCAGGTCTTTCTCTCTGAATCCTCGAACCTTAGCACGTAACAATATTATTATCAACTCTTATTTAATGGACTGGACAAGCCCGTCACAAGGACAACAAGTTACTACAAAACATAAGCTTTCGTATATTTTTAAGGCTTCCTTTCATATTTCTAATTGAAAATAAGCCGTGCATTGCAACCTCGCTGGTCTGTTTTACGAACTAAATCGATTTTTCCAATTGTTGAAAAATGGAACGTGCGCTGTGTTCTAACAGCCGGCCAGTTTGATCACGTTTAAGGCAATTCGGTCGAAGATTATACAGACCGCAGCGAACCGGTTAGAGAAGTGCGGTTTGTCGCCAGATTGTTCGATTAGAATTGAAATTTAAAAACTAAAGAAAAAATGTAATAACGGATATTGTACACTATGATTTTATTTATTTTTATCTCAAATTTATTAAGGTCTAAATATTAAATTTAAACAGAGTTTATATCAAGTTTTTCAGCTCATATCGTGGACAATATCGAACAAAGGTTATGAACTTGGCCACAATGACAACTACTGTTAGCTGCAGTACGAATTACGTAATAACTTTTTAAAAGTTATCTTTCTAAAAGTAGCTTGATATCTTATTATGTATTTTAGATTCAGGTAAAGATCTTGTGATAGTTTTGGTATAGCAAACGAACGATCTAGCAAATAATTATAATTTTAGATAATCAGTTATAATATGTACCAATTGAGTTTAATTTAAAATAATTCATCTTAATAGTTATAATTTATATTGGTTCCATTTAAACCTTCTTCCGTATATAGTTTAAGGGTCATTGAACGCTAACGAATACACGGACAATTAAAATATATTAGTCAGTGTGACGTCACTACTTTAGCAAACATAATTAGGCTCAAGCTTGGCATATTGGCGTCAGGCCAACTAAAGCCTGACCGGAATTGATACATGCCTATCTGTACCCAAAGTAGACCTACCTAAGATTAACTACTCCCAAAATTATCAGTAAATGGTAATTTAACGAGGAGCCTGATTTTCTGTATCGCATATCATTTAGATTTTAGACCACTCTTGTGCACACAAACATACAGGGAGACCCGACCCCAGATAAACTGCGATCACGAGGCGGACAAAGAACAAGAACACCTTTTGCATACGTTTTATAATTTTTATGCGTACGAATATTTTTATTTTTATGCGAATAAGTTAGATCGTCAATCGAATTCGTCCCCTAGTCACGTGCTGAATTCGCTTAAAAAGTGTAAATCGAAAGACATTGACACAACTTTGGAATTAACTATCGCTAGCAGTATTTCCGTACATTATGATTTACAAAGTTTCAAGTAGAGAACGTATTCCCTCTTATAAAAAAGGCCGGCAACCGGCAACGCATTTGCAACTCTGCTGATGTTGCGAGTGCCCATGGACGATGCGCGCGACGGCAATTGCTTTCCACCAGGTGACCAATTTGCTAGTTTGCCCCTAATTTTATAAAAAAAAAAAATACTCTTTTGATGGGTTATATTTTCTAGGCTAAAGACAGACCTGAGGTTTTCATCAATCACAGCCTAAGCCGATTCAGCGTTATTACCGCGCTAAATTCTGTTTTACTGCGAGCTAAGTAATTTATTAAATCCAGGAATTTCGGTTGCCTGAGCGAATCGTAATCTGGTTTTTATCAAAGTAGGTTAAATTTTAAATGGATATAAAATAATAAATACACGTTACACGGATAACTGCAGTTATTACAAAAATATTATTACAAACAATAAATTATAAATGTTATTACAATTTGAAAGGCGTTGTTATTAAAATATTTATTGTATTTTTATAATACTTTGACTGGGCTAGGACTATGTAGTGTGTATTCTCATGATGTTATTTTCCCAGTATTCTCGTTTCCGAATGGAAACCACGCCTCAGCTCTCCTGCATAGGGAAAAATGCGATTATTACATTTGCTCTGTTCTCAAACAATGTGTAATAAAGTTCTTTATAAAACCACAAAGCACCGACGTATAAACATTCCTGTGCAACTTTTAAAAGCGGTTTAAAAATGGGAAAATTACGTAACCAGTACTCTACTATTCTACTAGTATTCATTATCCCACCAAAAATATAAATGCTAAAAAAAGGAGCCAAGTTCAATACAAAAATTATGGTTGGCTGTGGGCTTCACCGCAAAAAGAATGGATGTCTAAATGGGTTACAAGTTCTATGCAAAATCGAAATAATAATTATGTATTTAGAGGAACAAAATGAGATTATGAACAAGTAATAAACTTTTTTCTTTGCTATATTGGATACCTATAACAATTATTGCTGTTATATAAAAATGTGAGACCTTAAAGTAAGTACTTACGTTAGATTTGACTTGGCCACTTTTCTTTGATAAAGTTATTCAATATTTTAATTCTTACAAAAACTGGCCAAGTCAAAATGTAAAATACTAAGCGTCTCCCAGACAGACGCGGCCTGCGGTGGCGGTGCAGTGGCGGTGGCGGTCAGTTGGATGACTTGAGAGTTCTAGGAACGACACAAACACACGCGGCCATGCGGCCAAGCCATTCAACTGACCGCCACCGCCACCGCAGGCCGCGTCTGTCTGGGAGACGCTTTATCGTCTCACATAATATTTAAATAACAGCAACTGTTGGTATACATAGGTTAGGCTAGTTGAATTTTTTTGTTGGTCGCAGTCGTTTGCGGTAAAGATCGGAAAGTCAGATTTACCACGATAAACTCCTAATTATAATAATTGTTTTGTCGTGAAACGTTGAATCAACCTCAAGCGCGTTCTAAATTATAATTCACTAATTCCAAAAGTCAGTCGCTTGAAGTTTTTTGACGTATAGAGAAAAATATTTTTCTCACCTCCGGGCGAAAAACGTCAAGTTCTTCCCGCTGCGCTTACCGATGTCGCCGTTTTCCACCACCGTCGATGAGAAAAATGGTATACGCAATAATAGCTTCATGTATACGCACCATGGGCAGTAAATAAGAAAGCCTCAGATCTTATTTTCCTGCCCTAGGGTGCGTAATGTACTATTGCTGTTTGATAATAATATGCAACGGACTGGAGTCTGGACCGAACAAGTAACGAAGCTGCATTAATATTGCATTAAAATAGTAGAATCAGAATACTGCCTGTTAGCATAGCAGCTTCAGCTATTCCGCACTTTATACGCTATGAAAATGTCGTAGTTGAAAATTTTAAGCGCAGTAAAATTTTACATTTTTTGACAGTAGACACTATCGTTTTATAGGTACGTATAACAGCGATTTATAATTTAACTAGCGTAAATTTTTTATCGCCATTAAATTCCGCTAGTATAAACTTCTACTTGTGTGTTAGTAGTTACTTCCTAATGGAGATGACGACAAGGTTAGAGTTTTGCTGATTATTTGAGTAAAATAGAAACATGACGGTAAAAATGTAAGTAACTTAGAGCTTTATAACTCATCTGTTTTTTTATGTGAATTCAAAGTAAGATAGGTCGGTTAAAAATATTTAATATTCATATTATAATATCATTCGATTACTTATGAAATTTATGACGACTTTTGTTATAAAACTACTTTTATAAACGCAATATTTTACAAAGCTATCGAAAAAGTCTTCCCGCAATACATACCAACTACAAAACCGTGACATCATTATTTCGGTAGCAGATTGTATGCTCTCCATACAAACTGATACCGAAATAATGATGATGATGATGATAATTTTGGGAAGGTTTATTTTCAGGTCTATAATTATAATTATAATGTTTGATTTGTAACATGTAAAATTTTTCATTTCAAACTTCTCTGTTGAAGAATGTGACTTGACTGAGTACTCGTTAATGTCCTTGTTTTTATAAGACTGACAAAGCAAAGAATACAATATTATATAAGATATATTACTGCAATATTTTCGCGCTAGAGGCAGCACCAGCATAGACAGTAAATAAAAGTTTTGTTCGCCAACGTTTCTGTTAATATTTTGATATAATGTGTTTCATGCCAGATTTCTAGTGCTAGGCGGCTAGAGTATGTGGTAGAGATACAGACAATAACATGGCGCGCCCCTCTAAAATTCAAAACATTTGAAGTGCGTTGTCAAAACGTTTGAAGTGCGTTGTCTTGCGCGGTCGGCTAGTTATGATTAGTTGACCAACAAATCTTGGTAATAAGTGGCATCAAGTGAAATAGTACGAGTCTCTTCATAAGGATGTGACTACACACATTGAAATTTGAAATAGTAATTTGGAGGGGCGCGCCATGTTATCGTAGCTTATCTCTAATAGCGCCTTCTGCTTCGACCTTTGCGTAATATTCCGTATTAGTCTAAATACATGTTTATGTGTTCTATTTACACGTGAACTCACAATACGTTATTGTTGTATTATCTGACTTAGTAACGATACATACAAGACTCATAAAACGTTTCTCTTTTATGTCTCCCTTGTCGCTCATAAGAGATTGTTATGTGCTCACTCGCCTCGTTACCTTTATAGCGAAAACGGATTGCATCACAAATCTACCGTAAACATATTTCTTGTCTGGATAGGTGATGTCAGAAAAAAGTTTACGAAATATAGTGTACCTGTGTACTTTTGAAGTTCAGCTTACTTACAAAATATGTCTCCTTAGCTTTTTCCAAGTCATTATTATTAATCATCATTAAAATAAATATCAAATTTCTAAAGTAAGATACGGCAGGGCTATCACGTAAAAATAGCGATCAACAATCCACTAGCAATAATCGCGCGAGCGATTGCTGGGTATAAAAACAATGGTGTCATGTATGGCGATCGATTGCAATCGTAATGTTTTGGCTGATACGTGATACGAAATTGCGATTTTGGAGCAATTATCGCCGAATAATTGCTATCGCATCGCTCTCGCAAGATACGTGATACGGGGGCTTTTTTTCTTTATATTTAGTAAATCCTGAAAAAGAATTGTTAAGATGTCACTTAGCACTTCTCTGTACAAATCAGAACAAACCCCACAAGGAGTTGTTAAGAACTGAAACATTTCTAAACTTTGCTCATTCTACGAGAATACTTCACTTGACCTCGCTCATTTTTATTTAGTGCCTCTGAGATAAAGATTTAAGCCACACATTCTCGTGAAGTTTGTTTTATTTTCACCAACAAATTCTTATATTAAAATTATATTTGATTTTAAACATTAGTTGCCGTACTCAGATATTCAATGATGAGTACCTAAACTGCAATTTATTGAAGAGTTTGACAAATTTTGTATCAGTCTTAATTTAATTACAGTGAAGTAACTAATTTTCATCTCAGAGTGCGGCAGTAAACCCTTTAAAGGATCGCAATATAATATTATTATCATCATATTATTCACTAGATGACACCCGCAACTTTGTTGCGCCAAAATTCGTTTATCGCGCGGGGAAAAAGTATCCTATGTCCTTTCCCGGGACTCAAAGTATCTCCATGCCAAATTTCAGCGAAATCGGTTCAGCGGTTTGAGCGTGAAGAGGTAACAGACAGACAGACAGACACACTTTCGCATTTATAATATTAGCATGGAAGTATGGAAGTATGGATTTATTCCAAAAATTGTTAAGAGTAGGTATAATGAATAAGTACGTTTTTGTGCTTTACTCACTTTTCCCCGTAGCTCCGCCTGCCTGAAGGTATACGATATTGACACTGTTTAGGTAAAAAGTATAGGTAAGTACCTATGTTTGACCAGATCATCAAAACTCGTCCATTAGTGAAGAAGTAACAAAAATAAAAACTTTTAGCTATTGTAATGGTATAAAATTATTAAGTAATCATAACATAATATTTTATTGGCAAAATAATTTAATGAAATCATCCACGCACACAGATAATTGCATTGAAAACATCAAATGAGTCGTTTGAATAGCTTTAACAAATCATTTAAATTTAATCATTCATTTAAATCAATTATATTTTGAACTACCAGCTCCATAGCAATCATTATATCAATCAGGTACATAATTTAAATTTATAATACACGTCAATTGTTTGCGATGAATTTGGAACATAACTTTGGGACCAGGTTATTGTTCAGGTAAAGTATCGAATTCCTTAAAATAGAGGGTCAAATTGAATTTTAGCGTAATAATGTTTAGTTATACTCTAAAGGTACGGTAAATTCTATATTATTCGTATAATATAAAATACTAGCGACCCGCCCCGGCGACGCACGGGTATAAAATATATAGCCACTGAGAAAATCGATAGCCTTCACGTGGTCTACTTCTTATCTGTGCCAAATAACATAAATGTTGTACGTTGTATGTGTTTCCATTTTAGTAACTAGATGGCGTATGGACGCCATCTAGTTACTAAAATGGAAACTGTTTGACAATCAAATTAAAAAGTTAAGAAAATCCGTCATTGCTAACGACGCAAACAGTAAATCACCAAGCGCAGAGCGCGGTGGGTAACTTTACACTTTACAGTTTATAAAATCTAATACTTAATATAAATTATAAAATTTAGAAAATAATATAAATTATCTTGTCACAGTGTTTGTGCGCATGCGCATACTCCTCCAAAACGGCTCAACCGATTTTAATGAACTTTTGCATGTACAATGTACATTCGTTAGGCCTGAGAATAGGTTTTTACTTTTTAACTACTTTTTATATTGATACCTACTAAAAATAATTTATATGGTTTAAACAACGTTTTCCGGGTCAGTTAGTATTATCATAAGTCCCCAAAATCCTCTATACAAAATTTTATAGAGCTTCTTGCAGCTGCTATAGTTTTTTTTATTCTTTATTAGGGCTACTACTATTACAAACAGTCTTACTCTATACATACAGTAATTGTGATATCCATATCATTTACCACATAATTTAAATATGTAAAATGTAAATAGTTGATAAATTATATTTGTTACATAAATGTACATGATGTCTTGTTTTAAGAACTTACTTTCAAGGTGATTTCTAAAGGGAAATTAAAACCTGAAAATTCGTAACATCTAATGAATTAATTGATATTTAAGTAAAATAGTTTTTAAACTTTTAGTAGATAGTAAAACCAAAAGTTTTGCAGCGAAACGACGCGCGGCCGGTTTTACGAAGCAGATGTTTTCGATGCGATAACATTAATCGCTTAATAAATTGCCTATAAATTCCATTTATATTCTAAAAGAGCAAAAATATGACGAAAAAGCCAACTGTGGATACAGAGCTCGCGTCGTCTGCAAACAGTCACATACGTCGGCAATTTCATTATGCAAATATCTGAAATGTAGCGACGCCGGAGGCTGGCTCTAGGCTACTAAACTAATTGATAAGTACACATGTATATTTTGCTTAAATATGATCTTATATTTCGTTGTTTAAATGAATATTTTTTTATGATATGGGACAGTAATTATAAATCGACAATGGTTTTAAATTTTACTAGTTTAAGTATTCAATATCAATATTATTATCTAATATATACAATTCTCGTGTCACAGTGCTTGTGCGCGATTTCCTCCAAAGCGACTTAACCGATTTTGATGAAATTTTGTATGTACATTCGTTAGGCATAAGAAAAGGTTAAAAGTCATAATACTTATCTCTCACCATCGTGTCGGTCATTATTTCCACTTGTTAATACTGCGAACCACGCATATTATACATAAACTTTACAAAATAACTGGTGCATCGCTGACCTAGTTTCGATTAAAACGGCTACTCATACTAAAACCGAGAGATGTTATTTATTTTTTAAGTTATAGAAGCAATACATTAATAACCTATCTTCCCACACCTTATTGTTCCATATTCAAATATTCGCGCCATCGCGTACATTCACCCGCTGACCAATCATGGCGCGGGCGCACAAAAAAATGTCCACCTGAAGCATCTCGCATAATTGTTCGTTTTAGAAATAATATTCTTAATCTTATGCTCTAGCAAGGAAACAGTAAACCTCTAGGCTTACTGATAATCTTGGAGTAATTCGAAGAGTTTTGCTAGCAGGCCGGCGAAGCCCCGTCGTTGGTGGTATTTCTTCAGTTTCCCAAGTGACGCTTGAGAGTTTATGCTTTTCTACCACTACCACTAGGTAGTCACTGGGACACAAAAATGCATTTTACATTTTTGCACTGAACATTCAGTTAATTATTAATATTCTCCAATATGTTTTAAATGACAAATCAATTAATAAAATAGAATTTAATACTTAAATAAAACTATTGTTATGAGATTTTAATAATACTTATTATAACTGCGGTAACAACAAAGCGGATTGTTTGAAATTTTCAAATAATTAATTTACGTGAAAGTTATATTAAATAACATAACATGAGTCAAAAGAGACACGAATATGCTTTTAACCCTTAACTAAGCTGATATCAGACGGGTCATTTTTTGTTCATTTTCGTCTTTCATTTTGCATCTTTCACTCCAAGTGACACATCTAAACATAAAATGAAACATTAGTGCCGAATGTATTCATTAGTGAACCGATCCAACTGTGTTGGATATTGTCATCCGGCATCTTTGACTTCCACTCCGAATGAACGAGAAATGAACGGTCTGAATACTGAGAGAACGATCATTCGGGTTCAGTCATTTTGTCTCGAGTCCTGTTATAGTCGACGGACATCACGTGTTGACGACTCTAAAGTCTAAACTTCCAAAACTATTATCTGTAGCAGGTATCTTAGTATCTACAACTTGAAGTTTTATTCGGTTAGGTATTCTGTCTCTCATTAAAGTACTTTATTTCGTTAAAAACGGAGCAACAAGAAGCAAAAGTTCTTCAAATTTATTTTCCTCCATTCGAAGGTAATAATATGAATCAGGATCTTCAATGGCTAGTTCTCTCAAGAATGTATTTTTAAAGCTTCTAAAAAATTTATTCTTTCAACCCATGGTCACGTCGAGTGAACCGTCTGATATCACCTTTAGGCGCATCAAAAAAGTCACACAAGTAGTGGCATGGGGTCTCCACTGACCCCAAATAAAAAATAAAAATTAATTTGAAGATATGAACAAAACGAAGTATTAATTATGCGAATTGTTAGAGTGCTTTATGATAATTAATGTTAATAGTCAAAAATCTTCATTTTTCTCTATACAACTAAAAAACCAATCAACTACTGCAGTCTCGAAGTCTCATAAATATCACTATGGCTGATATCGAGATTAAAAAAATCTATTATTCACTTTGATGACCAGATTTTTTTGCAGCACCGAAGGAAGTAGGTCCTAAGAAAATACTGACAAACATATTTTCCTCATTTGTATGATTTGTTACACACTTGTGGTCATCACCCTCTCATCATCATCATCATCACCATCCAGTGGTCAGGGATTATTTTAGTCATCACTGGGCTCTAAAATCTTGTCTATAGATTCATGCCCGTCACAAATCGGTGCATAGTTTTGAAGTTCGGAGGCTGTATGCTCATAAAATCTCTTTTATCTTCAGAAACCTTCCAGTCGCCAGCGTATTCAATATCTTGATCTATACTGACATTTTTACAGAGCAATTATATAAAAAATGTTGTCAATGGAATGACACAATCATATATTTATAAATCATCCTAAATTATATCAAAAATAATTTAACAGTAAACCATTATATTACAAAAATGGAATCTTGTCTTGTGACAAAAAAGTCACGTAAGTGGTCGCATGGGGTCAGCGCTCAAGAGAGTAGCGACACTTGCACCATCCTTAGCTAACCAGATACCACTTATAAGGATACCTCAATAGAAGTAAGGAAGCTACCAAAAGCGTCGTTGCATTCCTGGAACTAACTCTAGGGCATTTTTTTTTCGGTTTGAAAGTGATCTGACTCCATGCGACCAATTAAGGGTCCATCGCATCCATCAATCAAACTTTTTATGACATCCAACGTTTAACGTAGATATAATACAATGATGTACTTAAAATGAATACAAATTGTTTTGTACGCGATTTTCCGGAAAACGTTTACCTTTGTACAGTACGTACGTAATGAAGTGAGCGCCAGTGATAGATGTTTTATTCAGAAACCTTTTATTATACTTTATTACAATATAGATAAATAGATTTAAATGTTTACTTAAACTTAAGTGTTCTAGGTGCACAGTGCACTTGTTCTAACGTCTCATAATTTTATGTCAAACATCATATAGAGTCCCGGGTAAATCAGCTGTTTCCGCCAAATTATTGTATGTATTATATGTTTATATGTCTTATTAGTCCGATTTTGATTTTTACCAATAATTTAGGTACTCACTTTATTAAAAAATATGTTTTAACTCAATTTAACAAAATATTATTTTTCGGATGAATTTTACTATGGAAATTAGCTGTTGATAGTCGGAAAAATATACGGACAACGCGGGATAAACGACGTATAACGAACGGACGGAACGGAATAACGAAGTTGCGATAAGCCACAAACATCTACGGTTGAATTATGAAACCTCCTCTTTTTTTGAAGTCGGTTAAAATATAAAGAAAATTAAAATGAAACTGGTGATGGTAATAACTCTGATGCCTCTATAATCTCTCTCGACAGTTATCTGAGTAATTGACAAGTGACGTTCCAGACAACACTACTGTGCATATTACAGAACAATAAAAACAGTTTTTATTGTTCTGTGGTAATATTATGTATGGAAGGTGACTTAAGAGTACATTGAGATTTGAGGGTGACTGGCTAGCCGGTAATGGTTAAGTTATTAATAATTTGTATTCAATTCACTTATCTTATATATAAAATTCTCGTGTCACAATGTTAGTCCGCGAACTCCTCCGAAACGGTTTTACTGATTTTTACCAAATTTTTTATGCATATTCAATAGGTCTGAGAATCGGCTACTGGGTACTTTATATATTTATAAGTGCATTTGTTGAATAACTAATAGTAAATTATTACAACCTGAGACTGACGGCGACCGTTGTTTGTGCGACGGGATAGCGATCGACGATGCCATGGCGACATACTTATTTAGTCACTTAAAAAAAATAATATGGGCGAAATAATTCTTGGAATGTCTTTATCACCAGTGGCATATCAGCATTACTGAGCCAGTGCTTAGTAATGCCAGTGCCAATATTATACTGGGTTTAATTTCGGAACCTAGACTTTCTATGTAGCCGATAATAACGCTAATATTATTATTGCTATCCCGGTCTTTTTAATAATGTCATCCATGCGCCAAAACCTAATACGTCAATTATATCAAGAGATAACATAACTTTACTGCACACATTGGCTTAATTGTTCGGCAATTAGGCTTTTTTCATTTTGAAAATGTGCCAAAGCCAGCATGACTCAAGAAAAGGAACCATTAATCTTTGTTACTTTTTAATTTCGCTAAAATTTTGTGTGGCATTGAGAAATTTATAAAAGTGAAAAAGTTGAATTATTATAAAAAGACATTAAAAGTTTCGCTGGGGGATTCGGATTAACTTTTTATTTCAAATATTAATTCACCTCATCACAACTTTACGACGTAATCTATTTGAAGCTTAAAAGCTTTATACAATGCGATTCAATAAGTTCGTAGTGTACGTTATGTGCTTTCGTGTCTAGAGTAAAAGCTCTGAAATGAGGTAATCCTGTAAAAAATCAATAGTATTATCAACGAACAACGAAGTAACATAAAAAATATTAAAAATGAAAAAGTCCTCAATTACATATATAATTTGGTGACGCTTTTAATCCAAAAAGGTATAAATGTAGTTTTTTTTTAAACGGGCTTGGGTCAGACAATCACGCCAATGTGTTGACTTGACAACGGTATCTAACTACGAAAACTCTTTTAAATGATGTCAGGGAAAGCTGTCTTGGGACAGAAAAAAATAGGAGAAGGAAGTATTCCAATAAAAGAAGCTCTATAAGTATTAAAAGTATATATAAAATATAAATGACTGTAGCCTTTTCGACTGCTCAGGGTTGAGACTTACGAGTAGGTCACGTTGTGACCATTAATCGTGGAACCAATGTGACCCATTCCCTCTATAATATTTCAACCTAATTTTTCTTTAAAACTGAATGCATTCAGTTACATTTACACCACTCTGTGACTTATTATTTTTAAAAAGAATATCTGCTATAAAATACTAAAATAAATATTTTAAAAAGATAAAACCGACTTCAAAATTGTATGTTATTGAGAATCAAAATTCCCCATCTCAAAAACTACTTAACCGATTTTGATAGAATTTGTAATATTCCCTAAGTTGAATTAAATAATACCTAGTACAACAAAAAATCACTTAAATCGGACTTGTAGTTTCGAATATATGCGACCACAAACATAAAAATATACATAATTATTAATTACATACATACACTTTTGAAATTTGACACATTTGATCTGAAGTCGAATGATAACCTCCTTTTTTGAAGGTTAAAAAAGAACAAAACCGAACCTACCCAGTTTAAAACGAACGATTCTAAGAACGTGTTCGAAAACAACTTTCAAAGGTATTTATAAAAATATTATCAATCAATAAATTAATTAATAATAATCTCTTTACTTCTCAATATGTGAGTGGTTGACCAAAAAGGGACCTAAAGGTAAATAATTTGATTTTGAGTAAAACGCGTTTGAAGTTTCGTATTTCGAATCGTGCGCGGTTCACAAAAAAAAATCATTACAAAAAACTACGGCACCTAAAAATATTCTGGTTAGACCAAAACAAAGCTAAAAGACCACGGATTAAAAAATAAAAATACTAAAGAAGGTACCTAAATAATTTGATTTTGAGTAAATCGTATTTGAAGTTTCGTGTAGAAACAAATTACGGCTCGTGCACGGTTCACAAAAAAATTCATTAAAAAAAACTACGGCACCTAAAAATATTCTGGTTAGACTAAAACAAAGCTATAAGACCTCGGACTAAAAAAATAAATAAATAAATAAACCGTTTCTAATCATTCATGTCCCTTTTTGGTCAACCACTCACATATATTTAATTTTTTTGCACATTCATATTTTGAATGTCGAATTTCGACCATTGGGCGATCTCTAGTTCAAATAATCTATTCTAAGTTATTAAGAAATACCAAGAAGTTGCAATTAAATTATTTTACTTCTTGATACTTTTTCACCAGTTTTCATTACATCAGCCATTTCATAAAGTTATTGAACATTTCAATTCTGATAAAAACTGGCCAAGTCGAATCTAATATACTTTAAGATCTCACAATTTTTAAATAACAACAATTGTTGTAGATATTCAATAAAGCAAAGAAATAAACTTTATTATTTGTTCGTAATGTTATTTGGTTCCTATAAATACATTTTTCGATTTTCCATAGAACTTGGCACTCATTTGGATCTCCATTCTGTTTATGGCGAATTCCATAGACAAGCATAATGTTTGTATTGATCTTGGCTCTCCTTTTTTACATTTATGTTTTTGGTGGGATATCATTACATTTTGTAAAGAAAACTTTCCGAGCAAGTGTAGATACATAAATCTTCCCAGTTCCAACATTCTTACTTCAACTACTCCTTCCCTCTCAGTGTATTTCCAACTATTAACAACAACTTATTGTGCAAAAGTTAAGTAGCTATTAAAATACAGTAATACCCAGACTGTCAGACAGACAGACAGAATATGCTAATCGCAACTCCATTGCCTCAAATTCGTCCATCGCGCGGTAACCGTACATTTTTCCGGGATTAAAGTAATTATAATTATCCCTTTTCGGTACTCGAACTACGAGTATATCTCCATACCAAATTTCAGAACAATCGGTACAAGCAGTTTGGGCAGGTTATTGTGTTGCTCTGGCGCGTTTTTACGTAGATCTACTGATTTACTTCTGTTCAGTGTATTATTATGTTGACTGTTGACCGGTTGCTTAGGTTGTATTACCACAGAATATATATTAGTAGTACCAAGTATTACAGGGTTTTTTGTATGGGGATTGTGGACACAACTAATTTTTTTTTTTTTAAAGGATTTTTTACCTAAACGGTAAAAACGGGACCCCATTGCTGACTACTGAGATTTCGATCTCTGTCCGTCTGTATGTCCGTCCCTCTGTCTGTCTCCAGACTGTAGCTAGAGTTCTAAATTTTTCACAGACTGTGTATTTCTGTTGTCACTATAAGAACATATTATATACTGATTTTTTTTTAAATATATATTAGGTTGGGAAAAAGTTTCTTCGCATTTTATAAAAAAATTCAAAAGGTTTTTTTATAAAGTTTATTTACAATTGTAAATAAACTTTATAAAAAAAAACTAAAGTATATAGGTGCCATTTTGTTTGATAACTTTTTGCCATCTTGTTGTATTATTCCATTGCTATAAAAATTTTGGGGCTTCTGATGAAAAAACTGCGACAAGTGGTTTTGGCAGTCCTCTTATGATGTCAACCTGACATTGCCTAAGGAATTCTGCAGCGACCGAAACAGGTGGAAATCTGAAGGTGCAAGGTCAGGACTATACGGCGAACGCATTAACACCTCCCAGCCAACCTTCCGAAATTTTTGGTGAGTGGCAAAAGATGTGTGAGGTCTAGCGTTACCATGGTGAAAAACCACACAACCTCTGTTAATTAATTCCGGCCGCTTTCTCTCAACTTATTGCTTTAATCTCATCAGTTGTTCGCAGTACAGCCCAGAATCGATGGTCCTGCTTGGCGGTAACAGCTCATAATGAATAATGCCCGTCCAAGCCCACCGCACACACAGCATCACCTTGTTGCGAATTAACCCTCGGTTTCGCCATTTTTACCTTTTTGTAATAAAATTTTAATGTGTGTCGAATTTCTTCATTGAAATCACTCATTTTAACAATAAGAAAAACAAATGAAAATCTCACATTTACCTAACTTGAATTTGGAATTTTGTCTTCTGTAAAATTAAAACTTTTTAATGATAACAAAATCAGCCAGATACAATTAATAGCCCAAGAGATTTTATGACAAGTACATAAATACTATAATGCGAAAAGACTTTTTCCCCAACCTACTAAGTATTTAATGGCTGGTTCCCATACAACAAAAATAATGTGATTTTTTGGAATTTTTTGCTTACAATCAATAATGGCAGTCGGTAGACACTTGAAATATTCACAAAATCTTTAATTATAATTATTTTTACTTTCATAATTTATAATAAAATTAAAATCAAATAAATATATTATTTCTTTTGTATAATAAAAACACAATTCTTGCCTACTTTCGTATCCATGCCAACCATGTAAGTATTTGATAATTTTATCATCAAATTCTTCATTATTAATTAATATTAAGTTGAAGAATTTATTTAAAAAGCCTAACATTTTTCAGATTACCAAACAACATCATCGTGAGTCGTGTCGACCTTTTTATAAAACTCTACTTAACTTTTGATGTAAAATTTCAACAAAAGGAAAATATTTAATGAATTTGTTAATTACTAATAATGAAGGTCGACTAAGCCTTTTGTGTGTTACAAAAAAAGTATTATCTAAAAAGGTGACCAGGCAAACTTTTGCCAGACATTGGTTAAAGTGACTAAAATTTCGGTTCCTTGAGGCTTGAAAATGTTAATGATAAAAGAACATGACCATGTTTTCTGTTACTAAATACGACTGTAAAACAAAACAAGAATAAATATAGTAAAACAAAAGTACACGCTTTGTATGGCATATCGGTCATTTAATTATTAATATTTTGGCACTACCCAGAATTCTGAAAGTACCTGATACTTTTTCCGTGAAAGTTTTATTAATAAAATATTGAAATAAAGTAATATGACAGAAAATTTCACGCTGTTGTAGATATTGATGTTATGAATACAGAAAAAATGATTGATTTCTGAATAAATTTTAATCAAATACTTTCATGAATGTCGGAGTACCCTACATCACCTACATGTTGCCTACCGCCATCTGGTGGTAACAAATAAGTATTTGAATTAAAGCATACAATTTGATCAAAATCATCAATTCGCTTTCCGTTACGTTACACATTGTACACGTGTAACAAAACAAATTATGTTAAATACAAACTTATGTTATATATGTTACGCTCAAAGACCGAAATCGCTCAATGAGCGAAAAAAAAGGCTCACAACGCGTTGTGGTCACAGTGAAACAAACTCTAATGAAAACGGCCACGGCGCGTTCTGGCAATCGCAAAAAAGCGCGAAATTCGTGTCGTGGCTGATATGCTTTTCGTTTTTCTTGACCTGTTCTTGATTGATTAATTGTCCATAACTATGGAAGATTATATTTGAATTACCACGTGTACTAGGTACAAACTATTTTTTCTTTTATTAAATCACTGCATAACGTGTTTATCATTATTATTTATAAAATATCCATACTTCCATACTATCTGTACTATTATTATTACTGTCTGTCTGTCTGGCGCGACATAGTTGCGGGCATCGACTAGTAGTATTATAATTAAATTATATAAGTATAAATAAAAATAAAACTAAATACTTATTATTTTTTAAGATCAGATTAACTTATTTTACTCCTTAAGTACGAGTATCTAACCATACGCAAAAAGAGTTTATTCAACTGAAAAAAGATTAATATAATATGAAATCAGATGTTCCGGCAATATCATCTACACCCCTTTCTGTCATAGTTATTTCAAAATATTTTTTCTCAATTCTAAGACCAGAATTGAATAGAGGAGAAAAATCCAGGAAGATCAAGCCGAAGAAACTCCTATCCAGGACAAATAGTTGCCGAGTTACAAGCATTCAAACTTTGACATTGACAGCTCGGCAACTGTCAAACGTCGAACAAAAGCGGCCATAGCTCCGCTCCCAATAGGCCTAGAGGAACTGGGTTTCTTCTAACATCAAAGGCAACACCTCGGCTACCCCGTCCCTGAATTTGAAATAATTATATTATTATATTATTTAATATAATATTATAATATAATAATATAATATAATTATATTATTATTATTGTAATATAATTATATTATTTTATATAATATTATATTCCGACAGATATATTACCTTTATGGTCTTAATACACTCACAGCCAAATTAGAAAGTTTCCGTTGTCCAAAAACGTGACACATTTTCGTTACTTGTTAGTAGGACCCCTCGGATTTTTCTCATACCGGGCGCCCTATATATGAAAATCGATTCTTAAGGAGTAAACTCTAAAAAAAAAACAAACAATAGCACTTTGCGCCAGACAGACAGACAGTAATAATATTAGTACGGATATCATGGAACTATGGATATTTTACAAATAATAATGAAAAACTTGATGTGCAGTGATTTTGTAAAAGAAAAAATATTTTGTAGTACGCGTGGTCATTCAAATATAATCTTCCATACCTATGGATGATTTATTCAATCAAGAAAAATGAACAGCATATCAGCCACGACACGAATTTCGCGTTATGGACTTTTTGCGATTGCCAGAACGCGTCGTGGCCGTTTTCATTAGAGCCACGACGCGAAATTCGCGTCGTGGCTTTAATGAACTGTGACTGTTTCACTGTGACCACAACGCGTTGTGAGCCTTTTTTTCGCTCATTGAGCGATTTCGGTCTTTGAGCGTAACCTATACAATAAAGTGATAATTAATACTTTATTGTATATAACATAAGTTCCTCGAATAGTGTTCACTGTGAAAGAAGCAGCGCTGAAAGAGTGTCTTTATTTTAATTTTTTTTTATGAAATAATGGGGCAAACGAGCAAACGGGCCACCTGATGGAAAGCAACTTCCGTCACCCATGGACACTCGCAGCATCAGAAGAGCTGCAGGTGCGTTGCCGGCCTTTTAAGAGGGAATAGGGTAATAGGGGAGGGTAGGGATGGGAAGGGAAGGGAATAGGGTAGGGGATTGGGCCTCCGGTAAACTCGCTCACTCGGCGAAACACAGCGCAAGCGCTGTTTCACGCCGGCTTTCTGTGAGAACGTGGTATTTCTCCGGTCGAGCCGGCCCATTCGTGCCGAAGCATGGCTCTCCCACGTATACGGCGGTAAAGTAATATATAACTCCGAATGTATTGGCATTACAGCAAAAAGTTTCAGAAAAAAATTGTTCGTAATTAAAATATCTACACTTTGATAATAATCGGTAAAATTTTATAAAATTGAATGGTTGAGGAGAAAACGACGAAAAATAATAAGAAAAATAATAGTGAATTTTTTTTGCCTTGCGGGAGTAATAAGTTGAAAGATATTTATGTTAAAAAAAACAGACAAAAAAGTTAGTAAACTTAAATTGAAAGAGAAAAGGTCTCTACAATTTTTTGCCTAACACTGATCATTCTCGAGATATCGAAATAAACGCGTTTCTATCGAAATGACCTTGAGCTGACCTCAGTAGAACCTCAGTAGAATACACCCCCTATCGATCCTTAAAATCGCCAAACTGTGTTCGTTCATGTTTACTTAACCCATTTTATTGGGCTATATTATGTATTTCTATGAATAAGTGTCGCTATCTTCATATCGTTAGGTGTAGAGGGTATTTCATAGAAATACATACAAACCAGCAGTATCGCTGCGGCCTGCGACACGTCATCTGCGGTTGCTTCATGTCGTGATGTCGCCCGCTGCCAACCGGCATCTTAATTATTATTATTAACTAGATGACGCCCGCAACTCCGTTGCGCCTAAATTCGTTTGTCGCGCGGGAACCGCACATTTTTCCGGAATAAAAAGTATCCTATGTCCTTTCCCGGGACTCAAAGTATCTCCATACCAAACAGCAAAATTGGCTTAGCGGTTTGGGCGTTAAGAGGTAACAGACAGACAGACAGACACACTTTCGCATTTATAATATTAGTATGGAAGTATGGAAGTATCGAAGTATGGATTAACTATCATGTCACATTTAAATTTCTGATAAGGGTGTAAAAAAACTAGTGATAATACTTTAGGATGTGTACGTGTTCCCTGTAGAGAGTTCACTGTGAAAGTAGCAGCGCTGAAAGGCCAAAAATTTTTTCACTTTTGTATGGGGAAACTCTTGATGTCACAAGTTGTATCAAGGTATTACACACTGTATCATTACAAGGTACGCATTGTAATGCTCGACTCTTCTCCCTCACTGATATAATGTTTGACATTGTAACGTTACATTACAAGTGAATGTTCCCGGTGAGGGAGCACCTTAATAGATTACTATTTAGTTTTTTATTTAAATACTTGTTTTTCTTCGATTTAGTTAGGACAAACACGTAAACTAATCAACAAAGCTATCGATAAGATAAACTTTTGTCAAAAGCCTCAGAAACTGGGTTTTATTCTCTAAAAACGAAGCTAACCGCGATCCGGAGGAATACTACATCTTATTACGACTATAGCATTCCAACAGCTGTTCGCATTCCGGCAATGAATAACGATTTATACGAATTCGTTAAAAAGCTACAAAATCCTATATCACCAATATAAAGTGAGCGACGTGCAAATAAAAGTCCAATGCAAATAATCCGGAACGCGCGTATCGACACGAAAAATTGTTTGATGTAGATGTAGGTCGTAAAAAAGAAATTTTCAATACCGTTCTAAAGTGATTGTTTAAATACTCTAAAAAAACCGAGAGGCGCCTAACAATGTACATTTTAGGGATTGAGAGTTGCGTGACCGATTGAATTTTTTTTAACACGTTTTCAGCGATGAAAAATATTTCAGTATTTTTCAATAGCTCTTGTTAGCGGAGTGCTTCATTATAATTTTATGCGGACTTTTTGGCTCTATTGTTTTAAACGTGTCGACTGTCGGGGTACAGTCCAAATGATTTTTCATTCTTCGTTCACACGAACGTCATTTTAACGTTGAAGATTATAATTAGTGAGCAAACGTTTCACGACTCCGTGGTCCAGTGGCTTGGTACATTAGCTCTTGACGAGGAGATCATGGGTTCAATTCCTGCGTTGGATAAAATATTATGTTGTTTCTATGTTTAACTAGAGTAATACAAGCTGACGATTCATTCAATCTTTTGAGTTCACGACAGTCAAGGAAGAGCGAATGCTATTGAATAATGCGCACATATTACTTGAGCATTATTATATTAATCCTGAAGTCCGGTTTAAATTAAGCCTGCCTCTGTCACCGAAACCATTGCGGAGGCATTATTATTAGTGAAAGATCGTGAGTTTCTCGATGTTTATTATAATAACAAGGTTGTTATCTGATCCGTACCGCTTTGGATTTGCTTCAAGGATATCAAGTATCATATTGCGAGCTTACCGGGATAATCTTCTGACACACTATTGCTTATAAATTTGTGTTTGGTAACACTATTAGCGAAAACTTTTTGATAAAAGTTATGGAATGGAAGATGTTTACAACAGAAGTAGGTGTACATTCAATTACTATTGAATTTCTCCCGCAACTTCGTTTGTGTAGAAGTTTGCTAATCACGCGGGAACTGTACATGTTTTCTTATGTATTTTACATTAACATAGCCACAAATAAACGATGGATGTAGAAATCAAATATTTTAATTTTGTTAAAAAATTGAAACTGAATAAAGCAATAATTAAATATATTATGTCTAAAATATGCACGTGGTTCTACAGGGTGTAACAAAACTAAGTGATAATACTTAAGGGTAAATATGTGTCCCTTATATTATAGAGTTCACTGTAAAGGTAGAAGCACTGTAAGACTTCATCTATTTTTGGATTTAGAATAGGAAAGCGCCCCTGCATCATGAACTTGGCCATACAAAATTTAAAAAAAAAGTTATATTTTTATCACTACTACTTTAACAGTGAACTCACTGCAGGGGACTCGTACACACCCTAAAGTTTTAACACTTTGTGTTCTTACACTCTATATCGTGGAAAATATTCCTATGCACAGTAAAATAAACGAAGTAATTTCAAATATACAGTCGAATATTTGTACAAATGCAATACATTCCCAATACACTAATGTGGTTTGTGTGTTTAGCGACAAATATCAATTTTGAAATGATGGTTACTTCAATCGGTCTATAATTCATAGAGCGATTGAAGTAAATTAAATGGACTGTTTGTCCACAGCGATAACATATTTTGTATGCGGTTAAATGATATAATTTAAAAAAATCGACTTCAAAATTCTATATCTCAAAAACTATTCAACCGATTTGGATAAAACTTGCAGTATTACCTATGTTGAACAATAAGTACCTAGTACGAAAGAAAATAAATCGGACTTGTACTTCCGAAGATATGTGACCACAAACAAAAGCCGCGGCTAGCCGCGGCAAAGATTGGAACGTTACCTTGGTGGCCTAAGGTGGCTTTCGGATCTTAGCCGCGAGCGACCGCGACCTATAAAAATTTTGATAAAATGCTACTTTATGACATAGGGTTGGACCTCATCTGGCAGCACGGAATCGCTTTTTTCCGTCGCCTTTTCTCTTTCTGTCGCTTAGAACTGCCATTTGCTAGACCGAGACAGAAAGCATAATGCGATAACACGCGGCGAAATCCTCGATGCGATCGGCATCACGGACAAAATGCAATGGTCGGCAGGAAGACTTCGGAATGCTGAAGCGCGCGATAGCATGCTAACGCATCCTTTCACCTTCGCTTCCGATCGCCTTTTTTGTCTGCGGAATGCGACAGCGCGCTTTCGTACGCGGCAGCACACTGCAGCACGTGGTAACACAGGCGGAACAAATGCGATTCCGTGCTGCCAGATGAGGTCCAACCCATACACTAGGTATTATTTTCTACTGACATTTGTGTGGCGACCCACGCTGCCGCCGGCGGCGGTGTAAAAGCTGGTAGCGTAGTAAAATGAATCCTATAGCCTATGTCACAAAGTGGCATTTTGTATGAATTTTTGTCGATCGCGGTCGCTCGCGGCAAAGATCCGAAAGCCACCCTTAGACAATCAGGTCACTTATTTAGCATACTCGGTCTCACTTAATTTTATACCAACATTTAATTATTCCAATGTGGGAATCGAACCAATGCTCTATGTGTAGAGACGTGCTTTTTACTAATGGGCTACGGATGCGTTAATAATAATAATATCTTCAATATTTTATTTCTGATTAGATGACGCCCGCAACTCCGTTGCGCCAAAATTCATTTATAGCGCATGTATCGTACATTGTTCTGGGATAAAATGTAGGTATCCTATGTCCTTTCCTGGAACTCAAAGTGTCTCCGTATACAGCAAAATCAGTTCAGCAGTTTGGCGCAAAGAGTTAACAGACAGATAAAAACACTTTCGCATTTATAATATTAGTAAGGATTTATAAATATTTTGACTTGATGATTTTAACCTCGTTTATAATACCTTAATAGTACAATAAGGTAGTATAACAATGTTTCAGACGCTAATATATTATTTGCGATATTCGATAGCCAAACATCAATCATTCCGGAGTCAGACGCCTGTGGGCGAAAAGGTTTGCCGGTTTATGTAAGTGGCCCTTTTCATGTACCACATTATAAATATTCAACAATATTTCCAAAAAAAAGCCTTTTTGTTATGGCACATACAATATACTACAAACTATATTTTGAGTTGTACATCAGAGTGTGAGTGAAATAAATACAACAATATCTGAAAAACATTATAAGACAGTTTGTTGTCTATAATTATATTATTAAACTATACTAATAATTATGTAGAATAAAACAATAAGACGTATATAACACCTTATAACAGTCTTGGTAAAAATCTTTACAACGTAAATTTAGTTTGGCAAATTAGGCGTTGGAAAGAATTCTTAGCAAGTTAGCATCGAGATAGTTTAGCTTTTGTACCTTCGTAGTGTTGTCGTAGCTGTTACGTAGCACTACCGTCGAAGTCACGTAGTACTGGCGTAGCGTCGTCGAACTAAAGTATACAGAGATGAAAATAATAATATTATAATTATTATTAGCGCATCTAAGTGATATTTGAGGTATCTTTTCAGCGAGGCAAAGGCTAAGCTAGTTAGCACACACAAATTTAATTTTATATGACATAATATTATGCTGTGTATGAACACAAATAAATTAGTACCTACTTGTCTTGGGGAAAATTTACTTTATATACAACTACGAGTATAATGACGCCCGCAACTCCGTTGCGCCAAAATTCGTTTATCGCGCGGAAACCTTGCATTTTTCCGGAATAAAAACTATTCTATGTCCTTTCCCGGGACTCAAAGTATCTTCACACCAAATTTCAGCAAAATTGGTTCAGTGGTTTTGGTGTGAAGTGGTAACAGATAGACGGTTACACTTTCGCATTTATAATATTAAATTACTAGATGACGCCCGCAAGCAACTCCGTTGCGCCAAAACTCGTTTATCGCTCGGGAACCGTACATTTTTTCGGGTTAAAAAGTATCCTATGTCCTTTCCCGGGACTCAAAGTATCTCCATGACAAATTTCAGCAAAATCGGTCCAGCGGTTTGGGCGTGAAGAGGTAACAGACAGACAGACAGACAGACACACTTTCGTATTTATAATATTACTAGCTGTTGCCCGCGACTTCGTCCGCGTTAACATAGTATAATAGCGGAAATGGATAATTTTTGCCTTTTTATGGTCCCATTTTGATGTAAGCAACAATCCCAGGAGGGGATTACTCATGTACGGGCCGAAGGCAAAGTCTCCCGACTACTCGAAAACTGTATGTTTTGTTTATGTTAGAATTAATTCACATTTAACTTATAACTTTCTTCCTAAAAAGGAGAACTAAAGTCAACAGTAATGACGCGACACCATTTGATGTAAGAAACTATCCCAAGATTGAGGTTTGGGGGTGCGCAGCCCCCCAAGTACGGGCCAAGGGCAAAGTCCCCCGCATATTAATCAAATGACACTCGAAAACTGTATGTTTAGTTTTGTTCCTAAAAAGGAGAATTAAAACTTAACACTAACGACGCGATACTATTAATTTGATGTAAGCAACAATCCCAGGAGGATGCGGGGGCCGAGGGCAAAGTCCCGATTATTATTAATTAAATGATTATGAATTAAGATTATTAATTAAATGACACTCGAAAACTGTATGCTTAGTTAAGGTTAGAATAAATTCACTGTTAATTAATAACTTTGTCACTAAGAAGTGGAATTAAAACTCAACATTAATGACGCGACACCATTTGATGTAAGCAACAATCCCAGGAGGGGAGGGGCGGGGGGGCGCGGGCCTTGGGCAAAGTATATAATATGTAATATAAATAGTGTTTTAATTTTAATAATATAGAGCCTATGTGTTGATCCGACCTCTTAGTAATATTCAAAATTTGAAGTAAATCCATTCAGTACTTTTTGAGTTTATCCCGGACGTAAATACAAACAAAAAGACAAAAATTATCAAAACTATATTTTTCGCTTCCATATTGATTGTATATCAGGTACCAAGTATATTTTTTTTAATATTCAATGTACAAAATTGACTTTCCTATGATTTTATTCTGTTTGTAGATAATTACAATCGATTGTATAGTTTACGCGCAAACTTCAAGTCTTTTGAGTGGGAACCATATATTTTTTCGAGACAGAAATTATTTTATGTCCTATCTCGGGACTAAATGTATCTCCACACCAAATTTTATCAACATCGAATGAATAGTTTTCGCGCAAATTATAAAAGTTTATTGTGTGGGAACCGTACATTTTTCCGGGACAAAAAATATCCTTTGTCCTTTCTCAACGTTCAGAGTATCTCCTAACCAAATTTCATCAAAATCGATTGAATAGTTTATGCGCAAATCATAAAAATTCATTGTGTGGAAACCGTACACTTTTCCGGGACAAAAAGTATCCTATGTCCTTTCTCTGGACTCAAAATATATTCATATCAAAGGAATATGGTCTAATTTGTATGGAGCCTGGTCTATCCGCGGCCAAGAACAATTCTGACATATATTCATACTTAGGAGTCCTACAATTACAGCGTAGAAATGTCATCGCCGAAATATACTTTAAAAGTAGATAAAATTCATTTTTATTTTTTAAGATGATATTATGCATAATTTAATAAGTATATTAGCTTATCTGTAGAGCAAAAGCGGGAAGGTAAGGTTTTTATAAGGAGGGCCAGCTGTGTTTATTAGTACCGTACTTACTCGGGCTTAATAATAGCACCTAATTCCGCTGCTGGTAACCTAACCTAACCTAAACCTAACCTAACCTAAACCTAACCTAACCTAAACCTAATCTACCTAAACATAACCTAATCTAAACCTAACCTAACCTATATACCTAACCTAACCCAACCGAGATACCAGACTACAGACGTGTGCGCAGCAGCGCAAACTGGTTTTATTGTTTTGATTGATTTGGAAGCTTAGAATTATGCATTGGTATTAGGTAAACACAAATAATAAATAATTATTAAGCAATATTGTTCTATGCGATCACATTATTTCGCATTCAGTTATTTTCTAAACTAAATGGAATACAATGATACGTCCAAAGCAAAATATGTTGTTTCTAAATATCAGTACTTTCATTTGACACTAATTTCATCAGTGGCCGCCGATAGCCCAAATGTATACTCCCTTCATCAAAATCGATTGAATAGGTAACGCGCAAATCATAAAAGTTTATTGTGCGGGAACCGTACATTTTTCCGAGACAAAAAGTATTCTATGTCCTTTTTCGAGACTTAAAGTATCTCCGTACCAAACTTCATCAAAATCGATTTAAAAGTTTACGCGCAAATCATAAAAGTTTATTGTGCGGAAACCGTACATTTTTCCGAGACAAAAAATATCCCTTGTCCTTTCTCAAGGTTCAAAGTATCTCCTTACCAAATTTCATCAAAATCGATTTAATAGTTTACGCGCAAATCATAAAAGTTTATTGTGCGGAGACCGTACTTCTTTCCGGGACAAAAAGTATCCTATGTCCTTTCTGGGTACTTAAAGTATGTCCATACCAAATTTCATCAAAATCGATTAAATAGGTCAGGCGCAAATCATAAAAGTTTATTGTGCGGAAACCGTACATTTTTCCGGGACAAAAAGTATTCTATATCCTTTTTAGAGACTTAAAGTATCTCCGTACCAAATTTCATCAAAATCGATTGAATAGTTTACGCGCAAATCATATAAGTTTATTGTGCGGAAACCGTACATTTTTCCGAGACAAAAAATATCCCTTGTCCTTTTTCAACGTTCAAAATATCTCCTTACCAAATTTTATCAAAATCGATTTAATAGTTTACCCGCAAATCATAAAAGTTTATTGTGCGGAAACCGTACCTATTTCCGGGACAAAAAGTATCTTATGTCCTTTTTCGGTACTTATAGTATCTCCATACCAAATTTAATCAAAATCGATTGAATAGTTTACGCACAAATCATAAAAGTTTATTGTGCGGAAACCGTACATTTTTCCGGGACAAAAAGCTTTTATGTCCTTTCTCAGTACTTAAAGTATCTCCATACCAAATTTCATCAAAATCTATTGAATAGTTTACGCGCAAATCATAAAAGTTTATTGTGCGGAAACCGTAAATTTTTCCGGGACAAAAAGTATGCTATGTCCTTTTTCGGTACTTAAAGTATCTCCATACAAAATTTCATCAAAATCGATTGAATAGTTTACGCGCAAATCATAAAAGTTTATTGTGAGGAAACCGTACATTTTTCCGGTACAAAAAGTATCTTATGTCCTTTTTCGGTACTTAAAATATCTCCATACCAAATTTCATCAAAATCGATTGAATAGTTTACGCGCAAATCATAAAAGTTTATTGTGTGGAAACCGTACATTTTTCTGGAACAAAAAGTATCCTATGTCCTTTCTCGGTACTTAAAGTATCTCCATACCAAATTTCATCAAAATCGATTGAATAGTTTACGCGCAAATCATAAAAGTTTATTTTGCGGAAACCGTACATTTCTCCGGGACAAAAAGTATTCTATGTCCTTTTTCGGTACTTAACGTATCTCCATACCAAATTTCAGCAATATCGGTTCAGCGGTTTAGACGTGAAGAGGTAACAGACAGACAGACAGACAGACAGACAGACAGACAGACAGACAGACAGACAGACAGACAGACAGACACACTTTCGCATTTATAATATTAGTATGGAAGTATGAATATGGATATGGATATGGATTAAGTATGGATATTTGATAATAGGTAAAACAATGTTCTTAGATGCCAGGCCATAATAATTCTACTTATAAACTTAATTATACACTGCTTTATGCATAGCAATACTCCAGCCAAACATGGTAGCGGCTGACAGTTGGTCCGTAATAGAGCAATTATTATCATTGAAGTGGTCAATCAAATATGCATACATGCACGTACGCCTGAATAGTGTATAATCACTAGTAATTATTATATTGTAATAACAAGTTTATTGAGGATCTATAATAATACTAGCGACCCGCTCCAGCTTCGCACGGTAAATGATAAAAAACTGTTATTGTGGGATATCCATAAGAAATAGACATAATATACCATCACGGAGTTTTCTGTAGACCTTTTATTGTGTATAATACCTAGTACATTATTTTGACAAATCTCGTAGGGTTCAGCCTGCGATTGCAATGTAAGCTGAAAAAAGGTATTTATTTACGACATCACATTAGAAACCCCAAAAATAACAGTTTATCTCCACTCTTTAAATGTTATTATACTTAAAAACCTTCCTCTTGAATCACTCTATCTATTTAAGAAACCCGCATTAAAATCCGTTGCCTAGCTCGTTGTTTTAAAGATTAAAGGGAACAAAGGGACATGAGGGAAAAAAAGTGATTTTGTCTTATAATATTATACAGTAGTGATATTTATTATTTATTGTACTAGGTGACGGCCGCATCTTCTTTGCAAAGTTTATCGCGCGGGTGGCGTACATTTTCCGACATGAAAAGACGTATCCTATGTTCTATCCCGGGACTCAAAGCATCTCTTTACCAAATTTAAGCAATTTGGGTCAGCGGTGTTGACGTGAAGAGGTAACAGACACACAGACAGATAAACTGACAGACAGACAAACACACTTTCACATTTATAATGTTAGTCCAGGATTAAAAATTTGAAAATATATTGATGTTACGCCAACCTTTGTTTATCGAAAATGTAAAAATATTTTTCGCGATGAAAAGGTAGAAGGCAGGTATATAAAAAGACAGACCGTATAATATTTTCCCATTTATAAAATTAGTATGGATGCCTAAATTGAATATGAATATAATCGATGCCTGATGTTTTTCGCTTATGCTACATTCCTACATAGGAAAACAGAGGTATGTAAGTTTTTGAAAAGTAGATAGAGATCGACTACGATAACATGGCACGCCCCTCCAAATGACTGTCTCAATGTGTGTAGTCACATCCTTATGAAAGAGTTTGTATGTAGTAAGTATTCAACCAATCACATCATCATGTGCAGTCGTGATCAAAATCATCATCGTGTGCAATACGTTTTTCTATCGCAAAATAATTTTTAACCAGTTTTAGTTTGCTAAAACGAGCTCTACGATTCCTGCAGGCGAGTGGGAGCCGGGCGCGTATTTCGAACACGCCTCGCGAATAATAAAAGTTCGTGCAACACGTCTCACTCCGCACTCAGGGTATCGGTCAAGTTGATATAATGTTGATATGGCCATGAAATTGCTGTACTTGTGCTATTATTTATTTCGTAGTCAAAGTTAAATAAATGATAACTTGTCCATTGGTCCCCCCCCCCCCCCTAGATCCAGGGCTGAGTATTGTCAAGTATGTTGTAGCGTAGGTACGTTACACTAACAATTATTGCTGATGCTTCTTTCCTTATAACCTTTTAGCAACTTTAGTGAATTTGTCGTACAATACTGATACAATTTATGCTGTAAAATGTGCGTGTAAAGGTAAGAAACTAACAGTGATTAATCTATGTACCATCGAGGAAATTCATCCCTAGGCAGTTGACGGACTTACGTCACTTGGTCGGCATTTGGAAATTCAATGTTAGCTGTGATCGATCGGATGGGTTTGACTTAACGCGACCAAATTACTTAGGTCCGCCATCTGCCTAGGAATCAACTTCTCTGATAGTACAAATCTACGTGCTTCGCGACTAGACTGTACCATCAGAATTTACATTTGAACCCATAATGTAGGCATCAATTTACATTGTACTAATGTATTTGGTATTTAGTACAATGCCGGTCCTGGGTCACTAATCGCTTCCATCACAAACATAAGATTTCAATCTCTTGATTGCCCGCGCTCCATTAGTGCTGCATTATGGATGATGTGGCCGTAATCCAACAATCGTAATAACCATGAACTCGCTTTATCTACATATGTAAAGTTTTGGTTAGTTAGCCTTTGATGATTCGCTTAGTTAACTCTGTTAGTTTAAATGTTAACTATCTAAATTCCGAACCAGCTGGGTATACATTTGAATATGAATGTGTAAACTATTTTAATAGTCATGGAGCATAAAAATAAATTTCGAGTTCGAACAAAATCCGTTTTAATTGTATACGTTTAAAATATTCCGTAATTATTTTAGAAACGTGAGGTCGGCAGAAGGGATGTAAACAATTACATTCGTCCTGTATAGTAGTTAGGATAGGTAATTACAAGACATCGAAGCACACCAGCTAAGTTGTTGACAAGATGCGATCGTTATTTTCGTTGTTTTCTCTCAAAGTTAATAATTTATTCATTGTTAACTTTTAACTCGTGGAATTTGTTTTGCATATTCATTTGTATTCGGACCACCTTAATTATATTTTAATTGGCGTTTTCCGACGTTGAATTCTTTTAATTAATCTTAATGAGTTTGTTTGGACGGTCGCATAGCGGGCGCCGCAGCGGAAACTCATTTATCGGTTAACTTATTTTTCTTTTCTGTTTCGTATTGTCTTTCTGAAGTGTTTTCGACTATGTCACTTTATAGCATTTATTGCTGCTATGATAACAATGTTTATTTCTTTGCTTTCGAAGAAATTAAAGGAAGAGAAGCTTTGAATTATATTGCTTTTGTTTCTTTTCATAATACTCACCTAATATTAATAAGGTAGAAAGGATTTAACGTAATATGAAAAGTAAATCCGAATTATTTTAAACGTAATTAATATCTATCTAATTTTATGATTAGAATCAAAATTTAAAAAAGGAAGTAAAAAAATAAAAGCTCCAGCAGAGTGATACAAGTCTAAAATATTATCTAAAACAATTTAAAAAATCAAGCGAACAAAGTGAAAACATTTGTAAAACAGTAAGTAAATTTCGTTGTAACGCAGCTAAGTCCCAAAAGTTATCGGATTTTAATAATCAGTGATAAAAGTTGATGGCCCGGCGGAATTACGCCAGGGGTCAACAGAGATAAGCTCGCTCGGTTTTCAGGGTTCCGTAGCCAAAATGGCAAAAAACGGAACCCTTATAGATTCGTCTGTCTGTCTGTCTGTCTGTCTGTCTGTCTGTCTATCTGTCTGTCTGTCTGTCCGTCCGTCCGTCCGTCCGTCCGTCCGTCCGTCCGTCCGTCACAGCCACTTTTCTCCGAAACTATAAGAGCTATACTATTGAAACTTGGTAAGTAGATGTAGTCTGTGAACCGCATTAAGATTTTGATATAAAAATGGAAAAAATATTAAAAATTTTAGGGGTCCCCATAGGTACAACTGAAACAAAAAAAATTTTTTTCGTCTAACCTTTGCGTATAGGGTATCTATGGATAGGTCTTCAAAAATCATATTGAGGTTTCTAGTATCTTTTTTTTCTAATCTAAATAGTTTGTAAGAGAGACTCTTCCAATGTGGTAAAATGTGTCCCCCCCCCCCTCTAACTTCTACAATAGGGTCATGATAATTCTAAAAAAAATATATGATGTACATTATTATAAAAACTACCAACGAAAATTGGTTTGAACGAGATCTAACAAGTAGTTTTTTTATACGTCATAAATGGTAAAGTTTAATTTAACTGTCATTAAATCAACTAAAATATAAATATAAATCAAAAACTTTTAATTTTATAGAAATAAACCTTATTGCTGCCGCGGAACCCTTCATGGGCGAGTCCAACTCGCACTTGGCCGGTTTTTTAATTTTTCCCTCAGAAATTGCCCACCCGCCGCATTAAATAAACGGCAAGAAGTATACTCCGTTAAGAATTAATTTCCTTGGATTTTACGCGAGTTTTATCCTTGTGTCTTTGGTATAAAGATCCACGTGAAGCAAAATAAAGGAAAGCAGATTGTAGCGATCTCAGATAGCATAGATGCCCTGTTGTGTCTTGAGTTCAATTTTAATTTGAAATTAAGACAATTTTATTGCAATTTGCAAAGACAAGTTATCTTTCAATACAATGATATTCTATGTCACTAACGTAACTAGATTGGCAGTTTACGGCAGCAAGGCGTTGCCACTTCGAAGATGCCTGCAGGCATATCTATTCTGACATACATAATAACATAATTACATTAAGAATTGACATTGTCTTTTGAACTATCAAGTGGTTACGCATTTGTCGCCGGTTGCACGGTCAAATTTTCATCAATCTGATCCATCAATACGGTACGGATTGACGAAAATTTGATCGTGTACGCCACGGATTGATGGATTGATCGTATTTTTAATGTGAAATTTTTATAACCATCAATTTTCCGTCAGTCGGATTGATGGATCAGTTTGATGAAAATTTGACCGTGTAACCAGTGACTTTCTGAAAATCTTTTGTAAGACCCGTGTGTGACGTTGCTACTCTAGTATTTTAGAAACTCATTGTTTCAATAGGTAGCAATAGCAACAGCTCATTTACTTTATAACGCTCTTGATATTTTGTGATATAAATAGCTGGTAATGATTTTGTTTTTCATTAGGATTTTTCCAAAGGAGCGATCGTATTATTTTAGTTTGTTTTATTATGATTGTTATTTGGATTTGGAAACTCTATAGTTGGTCGTTCTTACTTCTGTAAAGGCCACAAGCAGGTAAACTATTAGCTTTATGAAACTAAGGAGGTCTGGCCATCGCAGGCTCTTACTCTATATTTAGATACTGGCAGAAATTACTGCAGTTTTAGATATACCGATAACAATTCTTTAGTATGTTACAATATCAAAAACAAAACTTACCATTTTCCTAATTCCTTATAATATAATTCCATGTTATTTAAAAATCGAAACTTCAAGCCCCTCTCTCCCCTACATAATATTATTATAACGAAATTTTAGGAAATTTTAACATAAACATTTTTTCTTCAATTACAATAAAACAATACATTGGTACAATTTCACCAACGTTTGTTAGTATTAACAGCTTATGTCATGTCTTCTCTTTTATTCATATGAAAAACGAAAGATGCTAATGATACTAATTCGAGCATTAACTTTAATAGTCGTTGGTGAAATTGGGCCTTAGCGTGATAAAATATAGCCTATATCCTTCCTCAATAAATGGGCTATCTAACACTGAAAGAATTTTTCAAATCAGACCTACTGGTTCAAATCAGAACTACTGTTCCTAAGATTAGAGCGATCAAGTTAGCCCTTTTCCCATTTTTTCCACATTTTCCTCTATTTCTTCGCTCCTATTAGTCTTAGTGTAATAAAATATAGCCTATAGCCTTCCTCAATAAATGGGCTATTTAACACTGAAAGAATCATCAAAATCCGTTGCGTAGTTTTAAATATTAAAGGGAACAAAGGGACATGAGGAAAAAAAGCGACTTTGTTTTATAATATGTATAGAAAAACGGCAAATATTTTGTCCCAAAATGTACATGTATGACTTTGTTTTTAAAGCCTGACATCACTTGGTTCGGTAATAGTATAATACGAAAAGGCCAAGTATACAAAGAATGCATGACACGCTAGTCCCCCAGCACGCCTTTTGTGCGCTACTCGGTTGATAAATCTAAAATATTGTGCCTTTTACGTATAGGCTGTCCTTTGTTCGTTCTCAATGTTACCTTTTTAGTACTTTGTTATTTTAAAAGGTTTTTATACAATGTAAAAACGTAATATGTTCGAACTTCGAAATGACTTGCAACAAGAACTGAGGCTCGAGAAAGAATATATTTTTTTTATCGTCGATCTCTAAAATGACCAGTATGGCGTCCATTACACGGTAGGTTCCTCGTCAGTCAATTCCATCAATCATGAATTATTTTTGACTGATGGTGACTGATGGACTGACAAATGTATCCAGATTTTCGTCAATCACCGTCAGTCACGCTCTTACACGGTAGGTTACCCATCAGTCACAGTCATGACTGTGGTAAAACTGACAGCAAACCTACCGTCTAATGGGCATTCATTAGACGGTAAGTATTGTCATTCTCGCCTATTTTTAAAGAGACAACTAGAAAGTGAAACTACGAAAAGGTTATTATAGGATGTTGAATAATTATTATTTAAGGCGCTATATCGAAGGTAATTTTACCGCAAGGGCAATTTTATACTTAATTTGTATGACTATAAAGTCGTGAATACGCTGCGGCCAGAAGCTATCGGCTCGCTCGGGAAACATGCGAAAAAACGTAACTATAATCATTTAAAAAATAACTAGGAGCATTTAAGCAAAATGCTTCTATACTATTTTGAGTTGCAAAGGTGTCTATCAATTAGACTAATTTCCTACAATACATCTATTTTCGTTTAAAAATAATCTTCAAATTTCGTATTTTTAAGAGGTCATTTCGAAAATTAAATGTATCGAGGCAAAATACATTAATCGTGTTTCTAGTTCTTCTGAAACCTAGATAAGGCTATGAAGATATGTATATCTCATTACCAGATTTGTAACATTTCTGAGGGTCCTATAGTATTACGTCAAAAAGGACAGTTTTTTCAATATAGCGCCTTAACACGACATCTAGTTTTCAACTGTTCGCATAGTAAAATCTATGCCAACACTCAAGGTGGTGTGATTACTTAAAAGTGTACTTGGAAGCGAAGAAAAAATATAAAGCCGAGCCAGCAATAAAACACAACTGCTGTATTTTGTGTTTAATTTAAGTAAAGTGCTTTGCAAAAATTAGAAGCAGTCAAGCCTTATACAGTTTCCAGACATTTTCCGCAATAACTTTTTACGTATTAAATATAAAAAGCTATCGTTTAAAATTAATTTTCCGATTTCGAAATGAGTCTTTTAAGAGTTTGCAGCAACAGGGTTTGTAGTTATTACATGGTATAATTTAAACTGACTATTTTATATTATTACTAGCGACCCGCCCCGGCGTCGCACGGGTATAAAATATATAGCCACTGAAAAGATGATTAAAATCGATAACCTATGATCCTTCACGTGGTCTACTTCTTATCTGAGCCAAATAACATAAAAATTGCTCCAGTAGTTCGCGAGATAAGCCCTTTCAAATAATTTCCCCCGTTTTTTCCACATTCTCCTATCAGTCTTAGCGTGATAAAATATTATAGCCTTTTTTTTTTAAGTGAAAACTTCTTTAGCGGCGTTGAGCACTTCGTGGGATGGGTAAAAACTATGAAACTCGCGCCAGATTTTCGTGTTGATCGAAAAACCATACAAAACGCGTAAGACGGTTGGAGAGTAGTGTTTTGTATCGAACTCAAACTCGAACGAAATGTACAGTCGGGAAAATGAGTTGTTTAGCAGAAATGTACAGTCGGGGAAAATTGTGCTAAGCAGAAATGTACAGCCGGGGAAATGAGTTGTTTAGCAGAAATGTACAGTCGGAAAAAATTGTGCTAAGCAGAAATGTACAGTCGGGGAAAATTGTGCTAAGCAGAAATGTACAGTCGGGGAAATGAGTTGTTTAGCAGAAATGTACAGTCGGGGAAAATTATGCTAAGCAGAAATGTGCAGTCGGGGAAATGAGTTGTTTAGCAGAAATGTACAGTCGGGGAAAATTGTGCTAAGCAGAAATGTAAAGTCGGGGAAATGAGTTGTTTAGCAGAAATGTACAGTCGGGGAAAATTGTGCTAAGCAGAAATGTACAGTCGGGGAAAATTGTGCTAAGTATAAATGTACAGTCGGGGAAATGAGTAGTTTAGCAGAAATGTACAGTCGGGGATTATTGTGCTAAGCAGAAATGTACAGCCGGGGAAAATTGTGCCAAGCAGAAATGTACAGTCGGGGAAATGAGTTGCTTAGCAGAAATGTACAGTCGGGGAAATGAGTTGTTAAGCAGAAATGTACAGTCGGGGAAAATTGTGCTAAGCAGAAATGTACAGTCGGGGAAATGAGTTGTTTAGCAGAAATGTACAGTCGGGAAAAATTGTGCTAAGCGGAAATGTACAGTCGGGGAAATGAGTTGTTTAGCAGAAATGTAGTCGGAGAAATGAATTGCTTAGCAGAAATGTACAGTCGGGGAAATGAGTTCTTTAGCAGACGCGCTGATTAAGGCCGCGTTTCCACCTGCAAGACAACTGTCGCGAGAAGTGTCTGACAGTCTGTCTGACAGCAGCTTTTTTTTCCGATTGTCGATATTTTTTAATCGATTGTAAGGGTTTCGATTAATTAATTAAAACGATCGTTTTTTTTTTTAAATCGATTTTCATAAAAAATGGGTTACAAAAATAATGCACAACGTTAATAATCAAATTTTCACTTCTGCCGGCACTCCCGGAGTGCAACCCGTCTTGTTTTTATAGCAGTGGTCCCCAACCTTTTTTCATGCGGGCCACAAACATGTTTTGTTCTTAATGTCGCAACAACAAAATTTTTTTTAGGTTAAAAAATAACATTCTTCAAAATTAACGATTTAAAAGTGGAAAAAATTTAACGACTATCACATGTTATTTTGCTGGTGGGCGTGAATTTCAAAACATCACGCGGGCCACAAATAAAGTCCCGGGGGGCCGCGGGTTGAGGATAGCGGGCCCATAGCCTTCCGCAATAAATGGGCTATCTAACACTTAAAGAATTTTTCAAATCGGACCAGTAGTTCCTGAGATTAGCGCGTTCAAGTTAGCCCTTTCAAAGAATTTTCCCCGTTTTTTCCACATTTTCCTCTATTTCTTCGCTCCTATTAGTCTCAACGTGATAAAATATAGCCTATGACCATCCTCGATAAATGGCCTATCTAACACTGAAAGAATCATCAAAATCCGTTGCGTAGTTTTAAAGATTAAAGGGAACAAATGGGCATGAGGGAAAAAAAGTGACTTTGTTTTATAATAAGTATAGATTATAATGGTAATCCAAAAGTATGTCTGCCTTGTCCGTCCACTTTAGCTTAGCCGCTTATTTAGTTAAAATCGAAAATCGAACGGCTACAGGATAGTTTTATAACGAGAAAATATTCCCTCGAATAAAATAATTTCTACATAAACATGGTTGCGAGTTAATCTAGCATTACTAATTCCTTATTTTAACATTCAAATTAATACATCAATAGCCGCTATTAATTATAAAAGGTTCATGTTAATATTTATATAGGCGAATTTCAGTAAAATGTAACGAGGTAATAACATTTTCAACTTTATTCCACGTACGGAACTTAATTACAAAATAAAAAGTACATAACTTGCGGAGGTAAATGTATAATGCTGGCTAAATCACGTTATTTTAGCAGGAAAATCCTCTTTCAAGCTCGCTTTCGGGATTTTGTATGGTTTTTTGTGTTTCAGACTTTCATACCGTGCACCGCATCACGAATATACTGCAATGCAACGTGAGAGCCATAAAAAATATTGTATTTTTTCGTGCCTATACTATACAGGATGTAACAAAACTAGGCGATAATACTTTAGGGTGTGTATGTGTTCCTCATAGAGAGTTCACTGTGAAAGTAGCGGCGCTGAAAGACCAAAATTTTTTTTCAGTTTTGTATGGGGGAACTCATGACGCTGGGGCGCTTGCCCATACAAAAGCGAAAAATAAATTGGTCTTTCAGCGCTGCAACTTCCACAGTGAAAGTATTATCACTTAGTTTTGTTACATCCTGTATACTGTATAGTATGTAGGTATAAGTTTATTTTAAACTAACCCGCGCCCACTATGTTAGACAGTCTGAAACATATTATTAACTCGTAATAAAGATAGTAAACCTTCGCAATAAATATGATGTAGCCTTTTACTGGCGCAATAATTTTCAAACCGATCCAAAGATACAATTTTAAAGTTTGTCATTTTTCATAAATCCATACTAATATTATAAATGCGAAAGTGTGTCGTCTGTCTGTCTGTCTGTCTGTCTGTCTGTTACCTCTTTACGCCCAAACCGCTGAACCGATTTTGTTGAAATTTTGTATGGAGATACTTTGAGTCCCGGGAAAGGACATAGGATACTTTTTATCCCGGAAAAATGTACGGTTCCCACGCGATAAACTAATTTTGGCGCAACGGAGTTGCGGGCGTCATCTAGTATCTCTTTATAATATTAAGGACCTATTTCACCACTTCCTGTTAAGTGACGAATAGGCTATCCACCAATTAACTTGACATAATATCAAGTATGGAGAATCATTCAAAAAAGCTGTGACTAGCCTATTCGGCACTTTATCAGAGAGTGGTGAAACAGGCCCTAAGTATCTTATTAGCCGTAAATTTATTACTCGAATATTTTTGTTTCCGCAATATAAATATAACAAAAAAAAATAGAAGCATGCCTAGATGGAAAATACAAATATGTAGGTTATTTTCATAGGCTGGTTTTGTCTTAGCAATTTTAACTTGAAATTAAATCGTGTACGTAATTTATTCCTATTAAATCCTAAAAATTCGTCCATTGAATTTGATTTTCTCAAGCGGATTGTGGAATTTAACTGAGCATGGGTGGTAATTTAAAACGACACTGAATATCATCGCGGATTAACAAGATGTAAGTTTGAGACGGGACGGAGCACGGGGTTGAATATGGAATTTCCGGATTCTAATATTAATTATTGTGATTCATATAAAATATCATGTTTCCGAGTTCAGGCTCAGGTATGATTCCTATGAGGTAAGTTAATAATTTTATACAACAGGTTAGCGTAAATTCGTTGAAGAACATTTTCGGAAAATTCACAATTTTATATTAGAATATTCTTTATTATACGTAGGTATAGAAGTAACAACGTAGTAAAGAAATAGTACGGTTTTTGTAACCGTCAAATATACAATGATTCTGCTCGATGTAATTTTTACGATACCTTGGCAACTCTTAGGGCCTGTTTCACCACTTCCTGATAAGGCTATCCACCACCTAACTTGACAGATAGAGTATGGAGAATCTGTCAAATAAGCCTATCGGGCACCTTATCAGGAAGCGGTGAAACAGGCCCTTATATTATTATTATTACAATGAAGTAGACTGTACGTTAAATGTTAATGTAAAGCTTTAATTAAGTGTATATCTAATGAGTGTCCGCGCTATAAACTAGATGTTGGTCCAAGTTAGATGTGAATCCTCATGAATGTAAATTGCCAGAAGCCATTTCCATAGTGCTGTTACATATTTTTACAGTTTTAAACAAAAACTGTCTCTTTCCGGCACATTACTGAGACAGTTTTTCAAGTAATTTAAACATTTTCATCCATGGTTACATACACTAAGTAGTACCTACATATATCTCAATGCCTATAGGTGCTTATAATGTTATGAGAATTATATTAGCTTTCCAAGTACGCAGTTATTGTATATTTTATAACAAGTGTAGGGTAGCTGCAAGTATATTAATTAAATATAGAATCTGCACAATAATATAACAAGCACATGACAGCAAACTACAACATCACACACTAACACAAACGTAAACAAAGAACTGGAAAAGACCAGTAATCATCGACATGACCTTTATACAACAGAGAGTAACAAAGAGAACGATACGTTCCATGTACCCCTTTGCCGTCAAAGCCTGGGATAATCGCACACTCACAACTAAAGCGTGGTAATTAGTCAGTTAACTTTTTCCCGACAACCTGATTGCAGTTCTAATGAGCCTTTTCAGTGTTCATTTTACGTAATATTCATTTTTTATGTTTTCTGTTTTGTAAAGGGAAGACACAAAAACTGTTGAATGTATGTACAAAAATCAATCAATTTAATTTGTTTAATTATGTTATTATTTAATTATGATATTATGTTTAATTAATTTAGTGAGGATATCAATTGACTCATATTTATTCGATCTGTCATTTTTCTTTTTGTACTTGACAGCCCGCCATTGGTCCGTTATTATTATCACCACCTTTAGTAGACTCAGACGTTATTACTTTCTAGTGTTATTCAAAGAAATATACTGCCTTTTTTTTAAACACCAAAAACGTTGTTTTAAGTCCATAGCCTTATTCCAAAAGGTTATTGGCCCAGTGCTCGCGTATTCATAAGTTGTGCTGTTAATTTATTTCGTTATAATTCAAATCGGAATCAACGGTTGCAACAATGGAATCTTCAAAGTCGAAACGAAATATTAAACCGTTTGATGGTGAGAAATATAGCGTGTGGAAGTTCCGGATTCGATCTCTGCTTAGTGAGTTAAACGTTTTAAATGTAATAGACGACGAACCCATATTTCGATCAAGTGAGTGGGATAAACAAAATCGTATTGCAAAAGGTGTGATAGTGGAGTATCTATCGGATTCTTATCTCGGTTTTGCAAAGGAAGAAACTACCGCCAAAGATATTTTAAATAATTTAGACGCTTTATACGAAAGAAAAAGTCTTGCGACGCAATTGGCATTAAGAAAAAAACTTCTTACCCTCAAACTTCAAGGTGATGTACCTCTTATCAAACATTTTTCTACTTTCGATGATTTGGTGACGGAATTATTGGCGGCCGGTGCTCGACTAGACGAAACCGACAAAGTGGCGCATTTATTGCTCACATTACCTACGGCTTATGACGGTGTTATTACAGCGATTGAGACGTTATCTGAAGACAGTTTGACTTTAGCTTTTGTTAAGACGAGACTTTTAGATCATGAAGTTAAACTGAGGAATGAGAGTTGTGACACAGGTTTGAAAGTATTACAAACAGAAAACAAAAGTGAAATATTTAAACGAAAACAATATAACATGAAAACGCAGCAGCAATCTCAACAAAAACATTTTAAGCCCAAAGCTAAGAAAAGGTCAAATTTTATTAAGTGTCATCATTGTGGTCGTAGAGGTCACGTAATTAATGATTGTTACTATTACAAGAGGATGAATCAAAAGAAAAATGAAGACAGATCTAGAAATGTTCAAGTTGTTGAACTAGCCAACAATCAGCCTTCAACATCTAGCAATTTTTCAGGGTTTGCTTTTATGACGGGAGATTACACTGACGAAGACTATCAGAGGACAAATATTATGTTTATATTAGATTCCGGAGCTTCAGATCACATCATAAACAGGGAAGATTTGTTCACTAATTTTTCACAAATACCTACACCATTAAAAATTTCAGTTGCAAAATCTGGTCAATTTATTTCAGCCATAAAGAAGGGAACAGTCATCGTAACCAGCAACATGGGTGTTCAAGGAACATTGGAGGATGTACTGTATTGTCCGGAGGCGCCGTATAACCTGCTCTCGGTGTCAAAAATGCAACGAGCAGGCATGACAATAATATTCAATAAGGAAGGTACCCAAATATGCAGAAATGGTAAAGTCATCATGAAAGGTAGGCCCTTATATAACTTAATTGCTTTAGATTTTATCGTATTTATTCCTACTAGCCGCTCTGTCTCCCATGTATGCAAAAATGACAAAAATAGCTACGTTTTGTGGCATCAGCGTTTAGGTCATATTAGCCGGAACAAATTTTTAGATTTAAAGAATAAAAATATGGTTGATGATGTTGATTTAATAAAAAGTATAATGCCCAAAAATGATTTGTGTGAAGATTGCATAAATGGGAAACAGACGCGACTACCCTTTAATCAGAGTAAAAATAAAGATCACATTAAACGGCCATTATTTGTAGTGCACTCTGATGTATGTGGCCCCATCACTCCTTCTACAGTTGATAACAAAAATTATTTTGTGACATTTATAGATCAGTATACCCATTACTGTGTGACATATTTATTAACTTATAAATCAGACGTATTTCAAGCTTTCAAAGATTACGTAGCCAAAAGTGAGTCGATATTTAATTCCAAAGTAGTAAATCTGTACTGTGATAACGGTGGTGAGTACTTGTCCACTGAAACAAAAAAATACTGCATTGAAAAAGGGATTTCTTATCATTTAACGGTTCCTAGGACACCACAGTTAAATGGTGTTGCAGAGCGTATGAACCGCACTATTACCGAAAAAGCGCGGACAATGATAAATGGTGCCAAATTAAATAAAATATTTTGGGGTGAAGCAGTTTTAACTGCCACATATTTAATTAACATAACCCCATCTAGAGCTTTAAAACAGTCTCAAACACCATTCGAATTGTGGCATAGCAAAAAGCCGCAAATAAAATATTTGAAAGTATTTGGGTCAACTGTTTTTGTACATGATAAAACCAATAAAAATAAATTTGATGTAAAATCATGGAAAGGAATACTGGTAGGCTACGAACCAAACGGCTACAAAGTTTGGAATCCCAATTGTGGAAAATTTGTTACTGTCAGGGACGTTGTTTTTGATGAAACAAATTTCTTAAAAACCAGGCCGCAACTTGAGCCTGAAGGGAATAATAATACAAATTCCCGAAATGAAACTGATAGGCTTCATGTGCCGTCAAAATCAGTGTCACAAAAACCATGTTCTGACAGTCATAAATCAGAAAATAAATCTGATGGGGATGAATGTCCTGTTAAAATCCGTAAACTAGCGGATACGCCTGAAATACAATCTGATTGTCCTACTTTGCGTGTAGATAATGAAGTCACAAATCAAAATAGTGAGCTAAGGAGGAGTGATAGGCTTAAAGGTCGTGCCCCCATATCATATAAAGAGCTTGATGATGATTGTGACTACTTGTTGTGTGCTCAATCAATTTTAAATAAAGTACCAAGTTCATACGAAGAGATTAAGACTCGTGAAGATAGACCACACTGGGAAAAGGCTATTAGAGACGAACTTAATTCTCTTTCTATGAACAATACTTGGACATTGGTACCTACACCTAAAAATAGAAATATTGTTGATTCTAAATGGATTTTTACTATAAAATATGATGAGTTTGGAAAACCTTTACGTTACAAGGCGCGTCTAGTAGCTAGAGGATTTAGTCAGGAATACCTTACAGACTACAACGAAACTTTTGCTCCCGTAGCTAGAATCGCCAGCTTTAGATTTCTTGTTAGTTTTGCTAATCAAAATAATCTTATGATACATCACATGGATGTTAAAACTGCATTTTTAAATGGAATCTTGAAAGAAGAAGTATTTATGAAAGTTCCTGACGGTGTTGAATCTGAGCCTAACATTGTGTGTAGATTAAACAAAGCTTTATATGGACTTAAACAAGCAGCTAGGTGTTGGTTTGAAGTATTTGAACAGTCATTAAAAGAAAAAGGTTTTCAAAACTCGTCAGTTGATAGATGTATGTATGTATTAGATGAAGGCGACATAAATAGAAATATATATGTTGTATTATACGTAGATGATTTAGTTATTGCGTGTGCAGAAAATGATGTAATGAATAGTTTTAAAAGATATCTAATGAGTAGGTTCGAAATGACAGATTTAAACTCAATAAGATTATTTCTTGGCATAAGGGTGACTCGTACAGACGATACAGTAACCCTGGATCAAAGTGTTTATATAAAAACGCTACTAAATAAATTTAATATGCAGGATTGCAAGCCTGTAAGCACACCGTTAGAAAGCAAACTGAATTACGAGGCATTAAATTCAGATGAAAAATATAACGCTCCTTGTCGTAATGTCATAGGATGTTTGATGTACCTCATGTTATGTACACGACCTGACTTAAGCACCAGCGTGAATATACTTAGCCGTTACACCAATAAAAACAATGAAGAACTCTGGAAAAATTTAAAAAGAGTTTTAAGATATCTAAAAGGTACTATTGATCTAAAATTAACTTATAAAAGAGGTGAATTTAATAATGTTATATGCGGCTATGTAGATTCGGACTGGGGCGGAAGTGACACAACAGACAGGAAAAGTACAACAGGTTATTTATTCAAGCTTTTTGATCAGTGTACAATAACATGGAGTACAAAAAGACAAACCTCGGTGGCAGCTTCTTCTACAGAAGCCGAGTACATGGCGTTGTTTGAGGCTGTTAGAGAAGCCTTGTGGCTTAAGTCTTTAGCTCTTAGCATTAAAATTAATATCAATGAACCGATAATAATTTTCGAAGATAATAACGGTTGCATTAGTATTGCTAACAACCCTACTAATCATAAACGGTCAAAACACATTGACATAAAATATCATTTTTCTAGGGAACAAGTAGAAAAGGGCGTCATCAAATTGCAATACATTCCATCTGATCAACAATTGGCCGATGTGTTGACAAAACCGTTACCAGCCATCACTTACCGTGAAATGAGAATTAAAATGGGTTTATTGTAATTTGTACCTTAAAACAATTTAGTAGGTACATAACAATTTGTTATAAAGCTTATTTAAATTGATTGTTATTATTAGAAGTATATTCTATTTTTTTAAAAGGAGAAAGTTTTAGTCATTGTTTACATAATATTATGTATTATATTTCATACAATTTATGATTATAATTTATAAATAATTAAGATTAAGATTATGAATTCAATAGTCTGATTAGGTTTTCCTGGGTTTTCCTAATCCTTAGCAACAAATGTTGGGCTATTATAATATTGTACACATCTCCCAGGCATCACTAGAAAGTTAAATAGCGGTCTGTAGTTTTATATTAAATTGTAATGTAAAGGCATTGATTAATTTTTGAGGGGGCGTGTTGAATGTATGTACAAAAATCAATCAATTTAATTTGTTTAATTATGTTATTATTTAATTATGATATTATGTTTAATTAATTTAGTGAGGATATCAATTGACTCATATTTATTCGATCTGTCATTTTTCTTTTTGTACTTGACAGCCCGCCATTGGTCCGTTATTATTATCACCACCTTTAGTAGACTCAGACGTTATTACTTTCTAGTGTTATTCAAAGAAATATACTGCCTTTTTTTTAAACACCAAAAACGTTGTTTTAAGTCCATAGCCTTATTCCAAAAAAAACGGTCTAAAAGTGTTACTAACACAATGTTATTCGTAATCTTAAATATAATATTATAATGTTTGCCTTTGCCCGTGGAGAGTCTTTTTATATCAAAACAAATAAAAAAACATTATCAAGCAGCTATACCTACTCTGCGGCCCACCTCTACCGATACTATATCAGTGGTCCGTGTGAACTAAAACCATTTTGTAATTCAGCGGCAAAATAGTGTATAATCATAGTGTAGGTAAGTAGTGAACATTTTTCCACATTTAAATCGCTAATTTTATAGAACGTTATTTTTTAACACAAAAAATTGCTTACAAGTAGGGCCCGGATTTATATGTAAAATACATATTTTTATATTACGTCATTTTCGGCCTAGAATGTGCTTTTTACACGAATTATCATGTTTAGACTGTGAAAAACCAAGTTTTGTTTTTTACAAAGATAAGTCCATATTTTGCAATAAAATGTCACAATCACAGAGAGATATGTTATGTGGGCGTGGCACATGACGCCAAATTTAGCCCCTTCGGGCACTAGTTGTCAGTCACATGTAAATCGCTCCACGGCTTACACGTTGTACTTCGTTGTAAATTGTGAACAAAATGCCGACTTGTGCAGTAATTACGTGCAGAAATCGCAGCGAAACTTTAAATAAGTAAAAAAATGCGGGTCACCTATTACGGCCAACTGTAATTTATACGACTTTTTAATTTAAAAATCAATTATTCTTCACGAAAAATATTCGCCGCTACACCGCCATTTTCAGGCCGTTTGATGTTCCGTGAACTATCAAACTAAGGCACTAGTGATGCGGTGTGATGCAGATTTTGGTATCGATATTTTTGTCGACATTTTTTTAGCGGTTGCGTTATTATCTACACTAATATTATAAAGCTGAAGAGTTTGTTTGTTTGAACGCGCTAATCTCAGGAAGTGCTAGTACGATTTGAAATTTTGAAATATTCTTTCAGAATTAGATAGCTTGTTTTTATAAAGTAATAAAGGTTAATAAATATTTTTTCGTCATTTCAGTATTTCAAATACTGAACTGAAAGTAACGGAAACAAATACTGTATTTGTTTTCGTTACTTTTGAAGTTTACCTTACTTTGGCGGACGACTGGCGAAGATTAAATTGATCCTGCTTTTTAAGCCAAAGGCTTCCCGCTTAAAACAAATATTTGTGTGCATTAAGGCGACGCCTTGATAATTTGGCTGTAGCAATGTAGATTTTTTTCAGCAATGACTTAAGCTAAGAAATTAAAGTTCATTGTCAGTATTCATCACGTCTTTGTCTTTGAATTACCCATAGCATAATACGATTGGTCAACTTTTATAACACAGAATAATCAATCAAAAAGACCTCTGTAAAAAAGGGATTCCTATTTTGCCAACAGAGGAGAGTGATTTAAGCTTCTAAAACTTTGTACATAAATTGGTTCAAGCATACACTTTAATTTGCCCATAGCTTATATGAAATGTATTTATGGTTTTTAAATTACGCGACAAAAACAATTTTGTCGCTACGCCCTTTCCATTTTTTGCTGTTCCATTGCTTGTTTGCTATGAGAGGCCGGGCCGTCCTCGCATAGAAAACAAGCAATCTAAAACACATCCAACACGGTTTTTTTACTTTAATGTGGCGTCACCTTAAGATGTTTCTCTTGGTTTTGTGTTGCATATTCTATAAATTTATGAAAAAAATCGGCCAAGTACAAGTTGGTCTGGCGCACGAAGGATTCCGTATCATAATAGAGCAAAAATAGGCGAAGAATGTGTTTTTGGTATGGATCCTTAATTATTTAGTTTAATTTAATTTTATTATTAATTGTTAAAGTATAAATACAACATAGTATTTTGTGAACATTTCAAGTGCCTACCTGGTACCAGTTGTCGTTATTGATATCGAGCGAAAATAGCAAAAAATCACGTTTGTTGTATGGGAGCCCCCCTTAAATATTTAATTTATTTTGTTTAAATATCTGTTATTATAGCGGTAACAGACATACCGTACACAATCTGTGAAAATTTTGGAAGTCTAGCGGTTATTGAGATACAGCCTGCTGCCTGACAGACCGTCAGACAATAAGACATCGAAGTCTTAGAAATAGAGTCCCTTTTTTACCTTTTGGGTACGGAATCTTAAAAATTATATAATAGGTATGCATGCTTACCTATCTAAAGACTTCGATATAAAATAACTCAAATGCCCAAAGGGGTTGAAACACTGATCTCTATTATACAGGTACGCTGGATCGATGATACCCACTTGATTTTTGTGCCTATTTGAAGCGGAATCAAATATATCAAGCAGCTATACCTAATCTGCGGCCCACCTGCACCGGTACTATATCAGTGGTCCGTGTGAACTAAAACCATTTTGTAATTCAGCGGCAAAATAATGTATAATCGTAGTGTAGGTAAGTAGTGAACATTTTTCCACATTTAAATCGCTAATTTTATAGAACGTTAAACAAACATTGTTTAAACAATTTCAAGGAATTGTTATTTTTCAACCGGACAATTTTTTTTTTTATATTCTTTATTGAAATACCAATAAAAAAGGCCCTATGACTTTTTATGATAAATATAATATTTTTAAAGATATTAATTTTTAAAGGTTCGAAAAATCTCAAATTTGGGTAAGTACATACGACTAATGAAAAATATAATAAAAACAATAATAATGTCTAAGTAATATATAGTTTTAAATTCTCTACACAATTTTTTGTCTACTTTTGCTAAGATAAAAAAAGGTATAAACAATGAATTTTTTTTTAACGATATTATTACCTATTGTATAGAGAATTAATATATATATATATATATATATATATATATATAAATATAACATAGACATTATAATTTTTTTAAATATATTTTTCATGGGTCAAAAGTACCCAAATTTGAGATATTTAGAACCTTTAAAAATTCATATCTTCAAAAATATTAACTTTATCGTGAAAAGTTATAGAACCTTTTTTATTGGTATTTCAATAAAAATAACAATTCCTTGCAATTGTTTAACCAATGTTTGTTTAAACAATATGGCACCGGGTTGCACTATGGCAACATGCATTTATATCATCAGGAAGGCAATTCAAAGAGGATCGCCTAAAAAAATTGAGGTGGAATAGTTTCCGGTACTCATGCGCCGACTCGTGCTGGACTAGCTACACACTTCTCCTTATTTTCCTGTTCTGAGGTCACAATCGTCTATATTTTCACAAAAATACAAAGAAAAAATACGTTCTTGCCACCATGTATGCGTATGTACGGCGTAATACGGCGTATTTCAATCCTCTCACGTTTTATCGTCGTTCCAAAGAAGATTGTTGAAGAAATAGAAAATAAAGTTTCAGATGCTGAACTCTGAAGGTCCTGTTGCTGACATGGCTAAACAAAAACTGAAGCATGTTTCGGTCTTCGGGTAAAATAAAGAAAATTCAAGTAACACACAAAAAAAATTATATGCCGATTTTTGATGTTTACCTAAATAACCACCCATCGCGTCATGTGAATTGTGACGTGCACAGTGCAGGGATCATATTTTAGCCAATAGCGAAACCAAGACGATCATGCAGCATGACGTGCGTTACGTGCTGTCATGCTTACATGATCGGCATGTCAATTAATACGGCATTGCACAATTAATACTGTCACGTAAATGCATGTGCATGCTTGGGTCCAATTAAGGCTATATTTAGAACAATATATTTTTTAGTATTATTGTTTGTCAGAGATTATAATAAAGTATTATTATTATTTTAATTTTGATAATTTGAAGAAGCACGTCATTGTGTATTGCTGATTGCAACCAATTTATTATACTAATGTAGTGGCAGTTGAATAAAACTGTTATTTTTTTCTCGAAATAATAATTTCGCAATCTTTTTTATAGGTTTTTTGTAATGCAGCCGTAATTATGTAGGTACAGTTTTTATTTCCTATTAAAGACTAAAACAATGTTCAATAATTGTAATTTTATACCTACTCCATATTTTTTCCATAATTCTATTTTTAAATACTCCATATTTTTATTTTATTATTATTATTTTCGATTTTTTTGTCCATATTTTATGTACATATTTTAGATTTTTAATACATGTTTTTCCGGGCCCTACTTATAAGTTTGTGTTTGGTAACACTTAGCGAAAACTTTTTGATAAAGGGTGTGGAATGGAAGATGTTTACAACAGAAGTAGGTGTAGTAACATATTCAATTACTATTGGATTCTGCCCGCAACTTCGTTTGTGAAGAAGTTCGCGAATCACGCGGGAACCGTATATTATGTTTTCATATTATGTTCTTTACATAACATAGACACAAATAAACGATGGACGTAGAAGTTAAATATTTTAATTTAGTTACAAAATAGTTACGCTGAATCTCCTAAAATCTGTGCGCTGAATAAAGCAATAAATAATAATATGTCTAAACTATGCACATGGTTCCACAGCAAAGAATATAATAAATATTATTAAACACTACGCGAATCCACAGTGCTGAGGACAGCGGCCTCGCACCCGAGAAACGCATAGTGACTAGTGAGTTCATACAAACTCGTAACAGTGAAATGTGAGATATAAACTCAGTGCAAAATCAGTGTTTTACAAACAAACTTTAAAAAGTGAATTGTGATAAATCTGTGGCTCCCTAAGAGGTAAAAAGTAGTTAATTTATTAAAGTAGTACGTTATCTAATAAATACAAGAAAAATTAGTTGCATAAAGTAAGTAGTTCGGAAAATATTGAGAAAATTGTGTGAAAATGTATGTAAATTGTATTAACTTTTATGTTTGTCTAGCCGTAATTATGTAAAATATAAGTTTTGATATTTAGATTAAGTTAAATATTGTAGAACGATAAATAAAGAATTTCCCGAAATGCGTTTCAATTACCTGGCTCATGGAAAAATAGGGAAAAAAGGGAAAAATAGCCGCTTCCGATAGTAAAAGTGAGACGGAAAAACATACGAATCGGAGCGGCTCACTATACGGCATTACCTTGAGCCGGGTAAGCGATGTGCATTTCGGGTTTAATGTTCTCCTCGACTACACGTGTGTTTTATTTACGCCCCCGCTCTGCAAGATAACCGGTGTAGCCTTGGTCTTCGAGTCCGATCCGAGCCAGCGGCGAAAACCTATGGGCGAATACAGTCTCAAACACACAGGCTATAACAAAACGAAGTGAGTATACGTACATAAAAAAATTAAAAGTTACTCTTTTTGTGCTACAACTTTCACAGTAAACTCAATACAGGGGGACTCATAATATTATGTACATCCTAACTAAAGTATTAAGGCGAAGACAGCTGCCAATTCGACATCTTTGTGCAGTTTTGTAGACGTATGTATTTCATTGATTGGCACAAAAAAAATATATGTGATTTTTGATTATATTTGGATGTCCACACTACCGATTGAACACTTCACATCTCTGTCTCTCTGGCATGAAAATCGACAGTGGTGCGAGAGTGACGCGAGATCAAGGTCATTGGCAGTTGTCAGCGTCTTAACACTTTGTGTTGCGACACTCTATATCGTGGCAAATATTCTTATGCACAGTAAAATAAACGAAGTAATTTCAAATATACAGTTGTATGTTTGTACAAATTCAATACATTCCCAAAACACTAATGTGTTTGTGTGTTTAGCGACAAATATCAATTTTGAAATACGTGGGAGAGCCATGCTTCGGCACGAATGGGCCGCCTCGACCGGAGAAATATCACGTTCTCACAGAAAACCGGCGTGAAACAGCGCTTGCGCTGTGTTTCGCCGAGTGAGTGAGTTTACCGGAGGCCCAATCCCCTACCCTATTCCCTTCCCTAACCTCCCCTATTTCCTTCCCTTCCCCTCCCTACCCTCCCCTATTCCCTCTTAAAAGGTCGGCAACACACCTGCAGCTCTTCTGATGCTGCGAGTGTCCATGGGCGACGGAAGTTGCTTTCCATCAGGTGACCCGTTTGCTCGTTTGCCCCCTTATTTCATTAAAAAAAAGTTGAATTATAGAGCGATTCAAGTAAATTAAATGAACTGTTTGTCCACAGCGATAACATTCGTATGCCGTTCAACAATATAATTTAAAAAAATCTACTTCAAAATTCTATAATATCTCAAACACTATTGAATCGATTTTGATAAAACTTGCAGTACTTATTCCCGAAGTTGAATAACCTACGAAAGAAATTAAAAACGGACTTGTACCTCCGGAGGTAATTATATTTCTTCGCTTCATTCTTCGATATATAATTATTAACCGGTAGTACCTCTGTATCTGCTAGGCAATCGCGTTTTTTCAAAGACGTATGTGGGTAGTTGAAAAACTACCCGCACGGTCGGTCACTGGACGTTCCGGCATTCTTTGTTAACGAAAGACAACGCGAGCACGCTGCTCGAATACTTAGTAACCATGCCAAAGCGCTGCATTTGGTTATAATTATTATTAAAATGATTGAGTCAGTATTGGAAGTAACTAAAGTCAGTGTTATTTTATCGTGTAATAAGAAAATACATGTAAGTACTATTAAATACTTAAATAAACGGCAGGCACTACCGAGGCCTAGACGAGTCAAGTATATTTAATACTAACCGGCTTGTACTGCGACCGCGAGTCAATAAACGTACAATGTGTTGGGACTGCGAGTCTTTATACACGATCTATAATATTATGTATGCTTTATCTGTTCTATAAATAGAATTATAAAACTATATGATTGCCGGATTGGGAGAAACAACTGCAGGTGATTACTGCAATTATTTTAACTAACCGGCACGTACTGCGACTGTGAGTCAATAAGTACAGTGTATTTGGACCGTGAGTCCTTTTACACAATCTATATTCTATAATACGCATCGGAATTGATTGCGGATCTCTGACGATGTTTTACCTATTCTATAAATAGAACTACATGTTTGTCCGATTGGGGGAAATAACTGCAAGTTAATTACTGCAAGTTTAATTATATATTAAGTTATTTTATAAACCGCCATAATGTGTGGATTGACTACTGGTCTCTAAGCACAATTTATATGCATCGGAATTGACTGCGAGTCTCTGACGATGCTTTATCTGTTCTATAAATAGAACTACACGTTGGCCGGTTTGGGGGTTAACAGCGAGTTATTTTATAAACCGCTATAATGTGTGGATCGACTGCGAGTCTCTAAACACAATCCTTATGCATCGGAATTGACCGCGGGTCTCTAACGATGTTTTATCTAAAAATAGAAGTACAATACTATAGTTACTACCCTCAATATTTTTGCAACATATTTTATCGACAAATAAGTTGATTATAACGAGCTACCCCAATATTTATTTTTTTAGGTCACTAAGATCAGACAATCGGGAAAATGTCACTAAAAGTAACCAATATAGGTACGGGACGATCAGGTTACGAATGAACCCGAAGCCTTCCTGAGTACCGGCACTGATAGAACCGGACCAGATCCGGATAAATCCAGGGCTCCTACTGACGTTAGGTGCACCCTCGTTGGATTCGCCAGATTATTGTTTTAAATGATCCCAAAAACGATTAAGTTAAGCTACTGCTTATAAAACATTCCTGATAATAAGTGTTGCAGATCGATTCCATTTCGATCGATTATAATCATTATAGATCTCACCTAACAAAGTCTCGATATGATTAGACTTATCAACAGTATCTGATTTATCTCGATATAAATTATTATCAAACTTATCAGATAATATATTATCAGAAAAGACAACTTCGTAACGGAAACCTATAACACTCAAACTCGATAAGTATTGTCTCAATATCAGACCGAGATTATTATTGTTTCGTTGGATGTCTCAGAGACAAATTAGTACATCCCATCAATCGGGTACCTTTTGGGCTCTGGCAAACCCTTCCTGCTACCCGTCAAAAAAAAAAGAGGGGGGGAGGGGGGGCAGAGCTGGTTACCGTCGTCTGGCGCCGCTAGTACTGTACCGCTACAATCAACCTCTTTCTAGTTCGAAGAGCGTTGAGGCGACTAAACGCTCAACACCGCAGCCGTAGTGCTGACAGTTAATTTTATATATATTTTATAGATGTTACTATTATAATTATTGTGGGCTTTACACAGCTATCCCCAACCCGCGGCCCGCGGGCCGCATGCGGGCCACCGGGACTTTATTTGTAGCCCGCGTGATGTTAAACCATTTTGAAATTCACGCCCACGGGCAAAATATTATACAGTCATCGTGACAGTCTTTTTTCACTTGTAAATCGTTAATTTTAAATTACGTTATTTTTTAAACCTAAAAATGTTTGCTGCAGCCCGCGACACCAAGACCAAAAATGTTTGCGGCCCGCATGAAAAATAAAAAAATTAGGGAACTTCGTTCCAAAAACAAAAACAATCATGACATCAATAAACTATTAGAATTTAAAATTATATATTCGTGTACCCTTATCGAAGGTTACCTTATTTCAAAGACTTTCTTTTCCCCAAATAAAGCGGCGGAAAATATTGTATTATAATATTTTAAATACAATTATTGAATTATTTTAAATTTGAAACCACTTCGTAAGTTTATTTCAAAATTACATGTTAATTTGGAAAATTAACTTTTAAGGCTTTCAAGCCAATACCCAAAAGTGGATATCTAGCAAAAATAGAGCCTACTTTTTGTTTTATATTAACTCACTAGTCGATCGAAAGATTTTAATTAATGGATTAAGAGCCTTAAGTCTTGGCATACAGACTATCAGATGCACTTACATTTCACTTTTTTTTCTCACAAAAAATGTAAAGAATGAAACTAGACCAGGCGTAGGCTTTATCTAGACTAGACTTACCACGCTTTAACAATATCAGTATTCTTCAGCCCCAGGCGCCCCCTTTTTGTTAACGTTTTATTGTTAATAGTGCCATGGGTGCAGTGGCGAAGCGTCCATATAACCCGATTCCCATCGGCTTCCCTTAGGGCTTAGAAAAATCGAATATATGGGCCAACGACATATTTATCTAATAAATATTTTACATACCTACTTAAAAAACTTTGAATTCACAATGTTATATGCAATAAATTTTTCTCTCACTTGAAATACATAGTTTGAATTAATAACTATCGCCTACAAATTTTAAAAGGCAATGCAATGTGCGGGCGCAGAGAATCAAGCCGTGGATTAGCGGCTTATTTCTCCATACAACGACAGTTCATAGTAAGCATCTGTCCTTTTCATTCCTGTAAACTGGTCGTCATGTTCTGTCTCGTTCTAGCACGCGCGATATATACTTGGAAATAACTCGATGCCCGACGAGTTATTACGGAGAAAGGTTAATTAGCAACCCACAAGTGCAAGCGAGATAGATGAGTCATGAAGTAAAATTGCTATGATTCGAATTTAAGAATGAATGTAGCGACATTATACTTTTGCTGGCGCGTAATACATTTTATTTTGGTAGGATTTTTTGTAATACGACTTTATTAAGAATGCCTTTAGCGGTACTAAATATGACAGGCGCGTAATACATTTTTATTTTGCTGGTTTTTAGATTGACATATTAATATGGCGGATAGTGTGTTTGTAAACAACATGTCGTTTGTTTTGTTTTGTCGAATTTAAATTTTGTTTTAGCGTTAGAACTTAGAAGAGTGTCGTGAATTAAATTAATTTATATTGTGACTTGTGAATTGTGAGTCGTACGACGTAATCGTGTAGTTCGGAAAATATGGCATTAATTCAGCAAGACTGTTGTCTGACAGATTATATTTTGCTGTCGAAGGAAACTTTGTTTTCCAAACTTAGTTTTGAAAATTAAAAGCATGTCATTCAATTATAAATTACCAAAATTGGTAAGTAGATTTTTTACTCCGGCTTCCCTTCTCAAAATATTCACCCCTCGCCACTGCATGGGTGTATTAAACCCACAAAAAATATGTAAATATTTAAGTCTTGACGTTTATAATATATATTATTATAACATAAGTAGCTGTCCCGGCAAACGTTGTTTTGCCATATAAAATATTTCGCCCGTAATATTATTATTTTATTGAAGTGACTATACCTACTAAAGAGTATGTCACCATGGCAAAGTTTATAATTGCTATCCCGTCGCACAAACAATAGTCGCCGTCAGTCTCGAGTTGTAACAATTTACTATTATTTATTCAACAAATAAATACACTTATTAATATAAAGATAAGAGAGTAGATGTTGCCCGATTCTCAACCCTAGCTCGCTAAGATTCACGAAAGTCGGTCGAGCCGTTTCAGAGGAGTTCAACCACGCACATCGTGACATGAGAATTATATATATTAGATATATTATATAATAATATATGCCTATTAAAAACGAAATAATATAGAACAGTTAAATCAATGTACTCGTGAGCTATCTCAACTGATAGATATTTTGACACCTTCATATCCTGATTCCTGACCCCGCCGCGGAATGCAAATAGTTTTAAGCGATTAAAATATTTAATACTAAATAAAATATGCAATGATAAATACGATAACAGAATCACACTTATTCTTGAATAATAATTGTTAAAATATTCAGCCTGGTGGACCGAGAACACAATAGTCTCGACTTTTAATCGTATTAATATGCAATAATCACATTATCGACGACCACAGAGCTGGACCCAGTTAAAGCAGTAGACTCCTTAAAATTTATTCTAAAATACTTTACTTCGACTTAGATTTTAGATAAATACTCTGTTTAATCTAATTAACTAAATAAATTTATTACAGAGATCTTCGTCCGCTCCATCGGAACCTTAGCCAAACAATTTAACAATGGCTGTAATACGAATCACGATATTATCTTCTACAGGCATCACTGTGCACTGTCATTGTTTATGAACAATGTTGACTTTATTGGTTGGTGACATTGGCTCAGATGAATGTGTGAAGACTGAAGCGACTTTCGAAAGAAGCTTTCCGGTAAAAATACCTGTATAATAAATACATACCTGAGTAGTATAGTACCCCGGATCAACTGAATACTGGTCATTGACTTAAAACTTTCTGCCTAATAAAACTCGGCAAAATAAAAAATTACGGTTTTAAATAGCGGTATCGAAATTTATATTACAAAGACATCATCTCCCAGGCGTGATTGGATCGGTGATGTTATTAATTTATGTAATTCTTTTTTATTAAAAAAGAAGTTTCAAGTTATATTTAGGTTATTACACCGTGCGATGGTTATTCAAGATTATATTAAATAGGATAAAGCAGATGCTGTGCGAGATCGGCGCAGCGTCGACACGAGCGTCGACACGAGCATCGACACGAGCGTCGACACGAGCGTAGACACGGGGACTGAAACTGGACACGATTAATGACGATTACTAAGACGACAGTCGAAAAGCAGGACTATCGACTTCAATACTTTCGATATTTTCCTTAGCCATAATTTTATCGACGAACAAAGTTTCGCTGAATCAGTTATAATATTATGTATAATCACCATGATCCCAGTATGTTATCATTTAAATCACAAACCATAGAGGTCTCTTACGTTTCGTTTCTAGCTATTATTATTATTTATTGTAAAATTCTTTCTCCAATATAATAATGATTACTATTCATAATGAATATGGTATTTCGTAAAAAAAAAATCTTTCTTTCGTTACTCTGAAAATCTACTGGTTAATAATTATATATCGAAGAATGAAGCGAAGAAATATAATAAATGATCAAACGAACTTACCAAGTGAAGTTCGATCATTATTATATGAGTCGCTTCATTCGAAGATATAATCTCCCTCCCACCCAGTCTGCACGAAACTATGTTTGCTGCAGTACCCAAAGAAAGAAAGAAAGATTTTTTGCATTACTTCTCTCTAAACATAATGATACATGCCGGAACGTCCAGTGACCGACCATGCGGGTAGTTTTTCAACTACCCACATACGTCTTTGAAAAAACGCGATTGCCTAGCAGATACAGAGGTACTACTGGTTAATAATTATATATCTTCGAATGAAGCGACTCATGTAATAATGATCGAACTTCACTTGGTAAGTTCGTTTGATCATTTATAATATTACTAGCTGTTGCCCGCGACTTCGTCCGCGTGGACTTCAGTTTATAGCGCGCAGTGTCAAATTTAAAAGCTTTTTAAAACCCTGGTATGCCCTGGTACCCCTTAAATCAAAATACCCAAAAACAGGTGTGCAGTGTGCACATAATATTTCATTTTTTTTTAAATTAAACTTTATTTGAGTACTTATACCAAATTTAAATCATATTTAATTATTTAGCCTCCCCCCCCCCATTACACAACTTTAGCTTTACTTGAAATAAACTATAGTTTATCATTGGTAGGTTTAAGGTTACGTCACTGCATAGATAAAGTACTTACTGAGTAGTGAGCTATTTAATAACGTGTATTATGACAATCGCAGAATCGGAAAACTTGGGTCAACATGGTACCACCTCTTATAGAAAGACTTATGAGCAAGCGATAGCGCGATCTAGGCGACTCTTAGCGCCATCTGTTATGAATTTTTGGAACTAACTTATTTTTAACAAATTTACACATTTTGACTCCCTTACAACCCCCTTTTCCAGTTAAAAAGTAGCCTGTGTTCTTTCTCGGGCTTTAGACTATCTGTATACAATTGTATACATTTCATTACAATCGGTTCAGTAGTTTTGGCGTGAAAGTGAGACAGACAGACAGACAGACAGACAGAGATACTTTCGCATTTATAATATTAGTATAGATGTGAACACAAAATATATTAAAATATGCATACCTACATATTATACTTTTGAAATTTGGCACATTTGTTCAACCAATAAAATAAATATTAAATAACTGACCACTTTTTGTAGTAAACAAATTGTGGGGTTTTTTTTTAATGCTAACTAGCGTCGCACGGGTATAAAATATATAGCCTAGTGAAAACATCAAAGAAACTCGACAGTAAAACGTCTGTAATCTTAAAATAATATTTCATGTACCTTTATAAATATTTTGTTACAGATGTATTATTGTTTTCAATAAATTATTATTATTATTATATAGACACAAATTTGTAGTTTGTGTACTATAAATTCGTATTAATTAGTAAGCAGTTTAATTCGAAATCAAAATTATAGTATAAATTTACTTCGCAAAATAAATGTTAGCATTGAATATAATATTCAGCATTTCTAAGGTACGGTAATTGAAGTGTTACAATTATTTTACTCCCAAACTAATAGTGTGTGTGTGTGTGTGTGTTTTGAAGTCGGTACCAGATAGCTGAATCTTCAGTCCTCTGACAGAATATTTGAAACTTTTGGAACTGGCACCGACTTCAAAATTATGAAGATTGAGTACAGAAATAGTTGAGGTTTAGCCGAATTCGGAAAAAGGCACTATTAGATAGTAAAAATTATTTAATACTTTTTAGTTCATATTAATGTTATTCTTGTTTTTACCTTGGAAGTCGGTTTTAATTTTTTTGTTATAAATATAAGTAAAGTAATCTGATCTCAATAAATAATAAAAATATAGTTTTATTTTAATTAATATAATTTAAATATAATACTACTAGTTGATATCCGCTACTACGTTGCGCCAGACAGACAGAGAGACAGATATTAATAATAATTATTAGTACGGATAGTATAAAACTATGGACATTTATTAATAATAATGATAAACACGTTATGCAGTGATTTAGTAAAAGAAAAAATATTTTGTAGTACGCGTGGTAATTCAAATAATATAATCTTCCATACCTATGGATGATTAATCAATCAAGAACAAATCAAGAAAAACGAATAGCATATCAGCTACGGCACGAATTTCGCGTTATGGCCTTTTTGTGATTGCCAGAACGCGTCGTGGCCGTTTTTATTAGAGCCACGACCCGAAATTCGCGTCGTGGCTGTTTCACTGTGACCACAACGCGTTGTGAGCTATTTTTTCGCTCACTGAGCGATTTCGGTCTTTGAGCGTAACATATATACTAAGGAGATGCTGAATGTATGCTTGAATTTTAATAAATTGGCTTTACTTTGGAAGCTGATATCATGAGTATAATAAACCAAAATAGAAAATTTAAAACGTGGAAAGGAATGTTGAGATACTGAAGATTATTGCTGTATTTTTATTTTAACTCTGTAGCTTTCAAATTATGAGTTTATAAGGCTCTAAATACGGTAAATTCTCCGTAGGGAAGGCCCTTAACTATGTGAAATAATTGTGACTATTGGTTTGGTACAAGGGCCGTCTTTTTATGAACTGTAATGAACAGAATTGACAATTTACGAGTACGCCAATTCGTAGTTTCAGATAGGACTGGATCCATCAAGGAACGAAGTTGCATTAATGTTGCATTAAGTCGTATATTATTATAAATTTATAATAGACGTTCCGCGCGGTATCGCCCGCATAAATTAGGAATTTTACGGAAACCGTACATTTTCCGCAAAAAATAGCATCACCTATAGCCTTCATCGATAAATGGTCTATCTAAACTGTAAGAATTTTTCAAATCGGACCAGTAGTTCCCCAGTAGCTCCTGAGATTAGCGCGTTCAAACATACAAACAAACAAACCCTTCCGCTTTAAAGTATTATATTAGGTATAGATTATAAGTGATAACATATTAGATATAGATGAAGGAGGCGTGTTCTGTCGAGGGTCACCAATGTGGGAAATATGTGGCGACGCTAAAGGAAGATCTACCGACCGAGCGAGGTGTTATGCCCGGTCAGGCCGAAGCCCACGTGATACATTTCAGCTGTCGTGTATATACCGACGCGCTTAGAAAACTTCAATAGCGTGATGCAGTAATGTTAGGCGAATTGTGGGTATCGCCACATTATCATCATTATATTAGCACTAATTACTAAATACATTTTTAAGGTATAATATTGACAAGTAGCGCATTATATTATATTAGGATTTTAACTATGAATAATAAATGTCTAATTTCCTACTATTTGTAGGCGCTCAGCTATAGAACAGTTTAGAAAAAAAAACACTTTGCTTTCCTTTTGAATATTATATTCAGGAGGTCTCCTAAAACGTTATAAGAATGCAAAATGTCGGAGCCGTTACAGTTATTGTATCGAGCGAAATTAATATATTCCACCCGATATCTTTTATTTATAAAATAGGGCTGGCCACCGCCGCCGCCCGTCAGCCTCGGGAGATCGACCCAAAACAATTACATAGCTTATCGCGGTATTTCCACAACACTACCTTTTTGTTGCTACAAAATACGAGGAAAATATTATACAAACATGAGAAAATATTTTAGAACTAAAAAGACTTTTAACAGCGACTCAAAAGGAAAATCGCTCGAAACCTCTATTGAAGCTACTCAAAGAGTTGCTAATGATTGAAAATGTGAAAAATGAGTATAAAATTTCTCAATATCAATTTGTAGTAATGGAAGCGGAATTATCAAAGCCTGGATATTATTCATACTCGTATGTTGCGCATTGCAGACGCTTTCTTGTCGTAAGTGATTGATGGCCTTAAGCCCCGATTACACCCTTCCGTTCTGCAGAAAGATAAGTTTATCACCTATTAGTTTTTGACAGTATTATAATTAAATTTTCTCACGGGTTTACTCTGAATATTGTAGATGTTTGGTATAAAAGAAATATTACGCTGAGTACTGCTGTTGGTTTACATACCAATGTTACCATTGTAAGCTGTTTACTATAATCTCTGCCATAGAGAAATTATATATCACTAGAGATCGCCCAATGGTTGAAATTCGACCTTACTTGCAAGTTGCAACGACATTAAGACTACTATAACCTATATTTTGTAAAAAAATATTGACTTCATCATAGTTTTTTTCAATTCTTGTCTCTGGGACTCAGCTGATCTCAGACTGGCCGTTTAAGCCATTGAGATAATATAGACTAGGAGAGAGCCTTAAATCGGTGTATAAGCGTCAAAAGCGTGTAATGTTATGTCCTACTTACTAGGACATAACAAAGGAGTCGGCCTGCATATTTCATGTAATAAAAGTTTTAATAAAGGTTTTTAGTCAATGATATTCAACTTATACAGATCTGTTACGTTCATACTATTTTCCGGCTTAAATCTGTTCCGAACAATTTTCAAATTCAAAATTGCAAACATTGACAAATTTGACAGATAAGTGAAACAAAAGATACGAAAAACCATTTACATAAAAGAGACAGTTATATTTTTAAACATCGAATCGTATCGCTGTCTCTTTCTTCGCCTGAGTTATGACGAAAATTCGATATTTTCCAGATTGTTCGAAAAAATAATTGAAAATGTAAATAATCGAGGTATTTATTGCAATCAAGACATGTGGTAAGAGATTCCATGTGTTTTGTTTTCTTTTGAGTCATAATTGGTACATTTTCGAAACACGCACGACGTTATTTTCAATTTATTTAGGTAAGACAAGACGCGGCACGTTCGTGAAGTGCGTTCGATGGTTCGATGCAGACTAAATAAAGGACGGATCAATTGTCCCGTATTTGAAGCTTCACAACGCGTCAAATAGACAAAACTTTTTTGTCTATTACTTTTCACTCATAAGAATCTGAAACATTGTATGAGCTACTTTGGAGTTCCGAGAGATAGCTTTTATTTTAAATGCACGTCATTTTGTGAGTATTGAAGTTGCTGTAACATCTATTAAATCAAATAATCCAACTGAATAACTATTTAAATAATATTCATGGCTAAAATTTCTATAAATAATTATTTTAGATACAGGGAGAAAAAAAAAACCATTTACAAAACGTGCCCAAATCAGGGCACCTCCCTACGCTCGTCCATCATACTTGTAAACGCCCCTGGCAACCGCTCCCTTTTATATTATGTTCTTTATCTAAAGTCACATTTATCAAGAAGTGTGTGGTTACTGGGAGTCATAAAAAGTAGTTCCATCGATCTCAGACAATCGAAGGTATTTTTTGCGGCTCCGCGACCATCAATTTCATCTCTGCTTTACAAAGGCGAGATATTTCAAGCATTTCGTAATTCGTCCAATCCACGGAGCTAATATTAGCTCCATGATCCAATCCAATAGCTGTATTTAAATGGAGTAAAATAGTCGTTCTCTATGGAATATTATATCGCAAAGCATAGTATTCCTCAATATACTATCAGAGAAGTTGAACGGCGGACCTCTGTAATTTGGTCGCGTTATGTTAAACCCATTAAAAGAATCACGAATAACACTGATTACTGATATAACTGACTATTCAAATAACGGAGCCCGTATCAATTTATTCGATGGTACAATCAGAGAAATAGATTTATGGGTAGATGGCGGAGCTAGGTGAATTGGTAAGGTTATGTCATATCAAGCTCAGTCAATAGATTACGGCTCATAACCCCACTAAATAACGTAGTACTAATTATAATATAAATCAATTTCCCTGAGGATACATAGAATACTTCTGCCAACTATAATCGAGTTTTACCAGTAGCACAGTGGGAACTTACATACTTACGTGGTGAATTATATTTATGGATATAAAATTTAATCCATTCAATAAATTATTACTTTTATATGCGTATCACATTTGCAGTAAATCTATTTATTTTAAAATACAATAAATCCCGTATCTATAGATTGCTATCATTTAGTTCATTTACGATACATTATGCATATTGCATAATTTATGTATTTTGATGCTTTATCACATAACTAGATGACGCCCGCAACTCCGTTTCGCCAAAATATGTTTATCGCGCGGGCACCGTACATTTTTCCGGGATAAAAAGTATCCTATGTCTTTTCCCGGGACTCCAAGTATCCCCATGCCAAATTTCAGCGAAATCGGTTTAGCGGTTTGAGCGTGAAGAGATAACAGACAGATTTTCACATTTATAATATTAGTAAGGATATAGGCTGGTTTTGTTTTATTCAAGTTTAACTATTTTACACTAGATAATAATTGTCCACAATATCTATTTATCCGTCTGTTTGGTTCACCTTTTTTTGTAACACGGGATAAAAAGTATTCTTTTGCCTTTCCCGGGACTCAAAGTATCTCCATACCAAATTTCAGCAAAATCGGTTCAGCGGCTTAGGCGTGAAGAGGTAACAGACTGACAGACAGACATACTTTCGTATTTATAATATTAGTATGGATTTCATAATGTAATATTGTGACCAGGTGTAACTTTCATGTGACTAGTTATAGTTAAAATAAAAACCCTAAAAAGATTAAAATCTTTTAAGTAATTCAGTATAGTAAGGGAGCCCTAGAATAATTTTTTATTACTATCAAGCTAATTTTTTGTGAGTAGCTTCATTTTGATAAGATAAACAACATTTTTATTTGCGAAAAATCTTGAAAGTGGTAGCTAACAGAGATAGAAAGGATTTTATACTTTGATTTGATGGTCCTAAAATATGGGTTTGTTTTCTCTTTTGTGGTTCTATAGAAGTGATGTGCCGCGTCTTGTTGTGTCGCTCTAGTGCGCTCTTGTCTTTAGTGATAAATTATATTGACGTCAACGTTTTGATGTACTTGTGCGGCACGTATGAACAATCTCGCGTGATATAAACTTCGGCGAATTCAGTTCGTGATGAGTAAACAATTATGAACAATTATGACTGACTGAACCTATTATTAATTAATTCTGCTCACAAACTTCGTAATGTATTGTGGGTACATGACTTTCATTTTGCATTTAGCGGTATTTTATGTTCTTAAACATGACTTGTTGTAATAGGCTATATTATAACTGCAATGTTTCCACGCTAGAGACAGCACCTTGACGTGGGAGAGCCATGCTTCGGCACGAATGGGCCGGCTCGGCCGGAGAAATACCATAAATCGGCGTGGAGCAGCGCTTGCGCTGTGTTTCGCCGAGTGAGTGAGTTTACCAGAGGCCCAACACCCCACCCTTTTCCCTTCTCTACCCTCCCCTATTACCCTATTCCCCCTTTAAAAAGGCCGGAAACGCTCCTGCAGCTCTTCTGATGCTGTCCATGTGAGGGTGTCCATGGGCGACGGAAATTGCTTTCCATCGTGACCCGTTTGCTCGTTTGCCCACTTATTTCATAAAAAAGCACCAGCAAAGACCGTAAGCTAGTTTTGTTAGACGTTATTGTCTAAACACACTAGACTGAATTACGCCGGCGTAAATTCCGCCGCAAATGTCAAACGCAACAAATACGCGACGGAATAGTGTGTCGTCTCTCGCGTTCCGCCCGTATTTTGTATGAGTTTGAAACGCGGCGTAAACGCGGCGGAATTTACGCCGGCGTAATTCAGCCTAGTGTGTTTAGACACTAAGTATGTACTATCAGAGAAGCTGATTCCTAGACAGATAGCGGACCTAATAAATTTGGTCGCGTTAAGTCAAACCCATCCGACCGATCACAGCTCACATTAAATTGACATAAGCCGACCACATGACGTAGGTCCGTCAACTGCCTCGGAATGAATTTCCTCGATGGTACTAGTAGCGGATAGCTGTCTCTACTTCGACCTTTGCATAATAGTACCTACACTCATAATTTTCGTTATCTAAAGAGCCTTAGAAGAGAAATTTCATTTGCGTTATTAATTTATTTTTTATTCCTACTAGGTACATAATTGTTGTGAAGAAATACACATGGTTCTTCTACGCATTTTAGTAAGTTAAGTTTAAGTTAGGTACTTTAATAAAATCGAAGCCATTCATTTCAAATTTTGGTATTCATATAATTCAATTTCAAAATCAATATACAATATATTATAACATTTACTTACCTATTTCTAAAACATGTACCTAGTACAACAGAATCTAGTTTCGCTTAGGCTGTATTTTATAAAAGAAACAACGTTAAAACGGGGTAAAATGAAAATGTTTCTAATTTAAAGATCAAACGCTGGGCCTACTTTGAAGCCTTGTATTCTTGTGATAGCTTTTTATACGAAATAATTTTCTTTCTATCCCAAATTTATATATCGCTAAGAATGAATCCTCGTAATCTTTACGCAGACCATTTCGTGTTACGACAGCTGAAACCTGTGTTGAGTCAACTAAACCTGCTTAAGCTTTAATCTAGCAAAGGTCGAAGTCGTAGGTTAGACAAAGGACGCAGAGAAAATATTCGAAATTGTTAATCTATTTATTCGATGTATTAATATTTTTTGTGTTCTTGTCTTGTATTTTTTATTTATTAAAATTTATGTACCTTAGGGGCCGCGCCACACCGGAATGGCGGCGGCGCGGCGGGACGAGCACTTTCAGTGTCTTAATATGATTTTAAACTTTATCTACACACACCGGCATATTTAGCGGAACATAAAAAAAGGTTTGATATAAGTATCATATAAGGTTGCTGGCTGGTTTATACGTCATTTAATAAAAAAAAAATCAAATTAGGAAAACAATTGAACATCACATTTTATGCAATTGTTTTAATTTTATTCGAATATACCTTATGTAGAGCGAACTTCGAGTATTTCTCCCTTCTGAATTTTATTTTAATTTTTCATTCAAATATTGTTTTTTTGTAAAAAAAAATTAATCTTGTATCTTTTTGGAGTTGAGGAATGAATTATGCCTGACTTAGACCCAACGGAGATTGCCAGGGCACTCGAAATGCGAAGATTTGGTCTAACATACAGATTAATAGCCAGATATCTTCGTCGATCGATTTCAACGGTCCATCGCAGTGTCAAACGATTCAGGGAGACTGGCACTTATGTGAGAAGAGCAGGACAAGGCAGAAAAAGACGCACTTCGAGTAGGGATGATCGTTTCATTCGGCTTCGTGTACGTAGGAACCCCCGTTTGACGGCCGTCCAAACCCGACATGAGTTAGAAGCAGTGCGGGGAGTAACCGTAAGTGAGCGTACGGTACGAAGAAGATTAGAAGAATCTGATTTGGGTTCATTTGTGCCCGCCAAGGCTCCAAGGCTCGAGGTAAATCATCGTAGAAACAGGTTAACTTTTGCTCGGGAATATCGACTTTGGAATGCGGACCAATGGAGTAAGGTACTGCTTAGTGATGAGTGCAGAATTCTCTTAAATCAAATTGACGGCAGGCAAAGAATATACAGACGCAAAGGAGAACGTTACATTCAGACAAATTTTGAAACTACAATTGCATACGGTGGTGGATCAATACTGGTTTGGGCGGGCATTTGTTTGAGAGCTCGCACAGACTTGGTAGTGATTGACAGAGGGAGTCTGACTGCGGACCGCTATATCAGAGAAGTTTTAGAAGAAAATGTCGTACCGTTTGCCCCATATATCGGTGACGATTTTGTTTTAATGCAGGATAATGCTCGGCCGCATACCGCTCGGGCAACTCAAGCTTATCTTAATGATATAAATATCACTGTTATGGAGTGGCCGGCGAGATCACCGGATATGAACCTAATAGAGCACGTTTGGGCCTTGCTGAAAAGAAAAGTTAAGTCAAGAATTCCAGCTCCTACCAATGTGGGTGAGCTGCGAATCGCCGTAGTTGAGGAATGGCGGAGACTATCCCAGGAGACCATCGATAACATAATTCTCAGTATGCCTAGACGGTTAGAAACTTTAATAAGAGCACGTGGAGAAAATACGCGATATTAATCACCATTTTTTTTTAATTTAATTAATTGTTATTTTAATAATAATTTTCACTTTTCCCGGTTACATGAAAAGTTCAAAAATGTACCATTTTTCACAAATAGCCTTTACTCGCAAATTTCGTTCATAATGTGATCTAATTTTAAGTAAAACAAATGAAATTTTAAATAACAAAAGAAGTGTAGTAAGTAGATTTTAAAATAAAACCATATTTTTTAAATTATGGACCTTTTTTTGTGTTCCGCTAAATATGCCGGTGTGTATACATTATTGTAATAGGTACATATCGGCGGTTAAAAGGAAGTACAACAACAGTATAAGCGACATTTTTGTCAAAAATGAGTTTTAAATACCATCTTACTTAAAATTTCCCGCTCTTTCGAATGCGCTCACTCTCATAGCTCTACGATGACTTTTTTTGGCGTTTATGCCCTAGCAAAAAAAAAACATTTTCCTAGTAGTATTTTTTGTAACCGACAAAAATTCAGGTCAGTTTGTCTGTAAAGGTACTTGTACCCCTGCAAAAAATATTTGTTTACAGCTTTCGGCTGCTTATATCTTTTAAGCAATCCTCTCAAAAATTACAAATGTCGTTTATAGCCTTCTTCCATTTCGTAATTGATCATAGCTTTGGCGCTTGTACCCTATATCCAAAATTTATTTTCATATTACTCTGTCAGTTATACCCTACAACCTAATTTTATTTGAATGTCACACTGTTGGTTATACCTTTCTTCCCTTTATAATATAATATACAGTTTGTCTCTAATTCCTTATTACTTAAATTAATTTAAGTATCATGGTGTCAATTATAACCTATTTCCACGTTCAACAACCATATTAATAAGTCACTTGTACTGTAATATACGATAAGGATTTAATTTCGATCGGCGCTCACGACGTTTGGTATAACAAAAGTAAATTTTGAGTGCGTCGCTTGTGGGAAATAACAGTAGAAAACCCGACCACAAGCTTATTATTTTATCAAACGAAGTAGTCGTCCTAAGTCAAGAAAATGCTTTTGAGAAAGAAGACTGCAGTTACAGGGTATGTCCTGTCAAGAAAGTGAAGAAATTAAAAAGTGACATCCCATTTTTCTTAGACTGATTTGAAAGGGATGACACTACGATGTTGCCACTTTTTAATTTCTTCACTTTCTTGACAGACTATAAATTCATTCATTACTATACTTTGTACCATAAAGGTATGTATGTGTGTTGTGCGTCTTTGTGTCTGTGTCTCTGTATGTCAGTCAGTCTGTCTGTCTGTCTGTCTGTTCGAACGCTATCTAACCTATAATGAATTATTAATTAAAATTATTATTAATAATTAACAATAGATACTCTCTCTCTATTCTTCAACAGGAGCCCATGCCGCTTTCTGACCCAGGTATCCAGCTTTTACCAGCTCAAAAAGGCTATTACGAGCTCTTACATCCAGCCAGTTTACAGGCTGGTGTCTAGACAACGGTAGCACCGCATTGGCCGGGCAGCCGCCTTTTTTTTTAACCACCGCCTTGGTGACGTCGATGTCACCAAGGCGGTGGTAAAAAAAGGCAGCTGCCCGGCCAATGCTGTCACTGCGTCGTCCAAACCTGTGACGAGCAGATCCACTCTGGACAGGGCGAGTGATCCTCACGACGTCCCTGTCGAGGACCTCTCTCAGTCTGTTTGCGAGGGCGTCCGCCCTCTGCTGCTCGTCCTCCCCGGACACTTCAAGTATTCGGGCGCCTGTCCTCGCTCGCCGGGATCGAACCCTTTTCCTTCTTTGGTAGATTCCTACCTCCTCCAGATCAATCCGGCTCGTTGCTTCCTCGAGTACGGAAGCGTACGTCACGCTCTCGTCCACCCCCTTCTCCAACGTAAGAGTGACGGCGGCGGACTTGCGTGGACGCAGCTTCCTCTTCTTCTTCTTCTTAGGAGATACCTTATTGTAGCTTTCTTATTCTTCTTCTTTCCTATTTCCCGCGGCCCTACTGTGGACCACGAGGGTTCAGTAGCAGACGGGGCGGGTGTTCGTGCCCTCGTCTGTTCGGCCACACGTGCGACCAGCGACCTCTTCTTTCTTCTCTTCCTCTTCACTCCTTTGGGTCGCACGCTGGCGGCAGGTGCCTGTGATGGCCCCGCTGCCTCCATTGTCGCCTTCTTCTTCTTCTTTTCAACCGGTAGCCTACATGCAGCCTTCGGCGGTCCTCCTTCAGCCAGCACCTCCACGTCAGCAGCCGCTGCATCAGAAGCAAGCGGCGGCCTCCGTCTCAGTTCTGGAAGGAGACGATCCTCCAGGCCGGCGAGTCACGCATTCAGCATGTTGCCAAAGATCTCAATGTTGGAGCGTGAGACCTCCAACAACAGCTTCTGCATCTCCTCCGTGGCGGACTTGGAGACTTGCCAACGCAGCTCCTCCAGCTCCCGGCGCATGGTGCCGATTTGCTGTTGAAGCTGCTGGTTTTGTGTTTCCAAAACCCGCATCTCATCAATTTGGCAGCGGTCCCTCATGTTGGCGAAGGCCTGCTTTATGTTGGCAACTGCCTCCTTGAGGTACCGCTGAAAGGTTCATTTTAAATTAGAAGATGTGCTGGCGACCATAGAGATGGTCTCCAGCGACCTCTCCACACTTGCGCACAGTGTTGCGCTCGTCATGGCTGCGTCCTCTGCAGCCGGTGTGGGGCTTTTGAAGGAAGGCTCTGCAGCCGAAGAGAGGCTCGCGCCTCCCTCGCCGCCCGAGCCGTCACGGCTATTTGCTCCTTAGCAAGCAGCCGGAGGCTCTCTGCCTTCTCCCCTGTTGTAGTCCGCCTTGGCTTTCACTATGCCGATGTACTCACCGGTCGTAGGAGGCCATCCTCGTCCTCGTCCTCGTTTCGGAGGTGCCGGCGCCGTCATATTGCTGGTGGACGACACCACTTCGTCATCTTCCGGGATTCTCCTCTTAAGAAGAGTCGTACGTCCGGTGAGTGCGAGCAGTTCCTCGGAGTCCAGTGACATGTTGCTGCCGGACGCCGAGTAACAGACCTCGCTGTTTCGATCGGTGGAGTAGTCGCGAACTGGACGGCCATAGACGAACTCCGTAGTATTAAAGTAGTCACGTCTTATGCCGTCCGTATCGCCCCTCGCAATCTTCTTGTCCATGAGAGCTCCGAGCCGTTTCATCGCATTGGGCTGCGGCACGGAGAAATCCGCGTCCTCATCAGTAATAAGTTTCCTGGCCGGTGCGGTTAGGTGCACCGGCTTGGGATCCGCGCGCTTCTTAGCGCTTGCCTTTTTCCTCCTCTCCTCCTTCTCCTCTTCCTTCCGTCGTGGGCCCGTTCGTCACACTGCGGGCGCAGCCAAACACACACACAAACACTCGTCCATACCGTCCATACCATGTCACCGTGAAAACGCTCACGATGGCATGGGGGAGGTGCCCAGGGATGTTTCTTGGGATGTCTTTTCAGTTTTCAACCATATTTCCATAGACTCACGTAATGTCAGATGTTGATTATTCTTCTTTTCCTTCACTTTCAAACGACATTGTGTATCACAAGTGGGTCACTTAATTCTAGTTTTTGTGAAAGTCTACTGTTGCTTGTGTTCTGTTAACTAAAAAACGACCACTGTAAAAAGTACGTTATCCTTCTTTTCCTATAACACTTACTGAATCGTCTAGTCTCGTATACCCTTTTACTTTGATGTGAGAAATTAGAATGTTGTTTAGGCTTCTCATCCTCTAATATTTTTTTTGTCATTTGTCTCTTATGCCATATTACCTCATTTGAAATTTTAAAGCAATTGTTATAAGCGACAAAAACCACTTTAAATAGCGCCAAATCATTAAAACTAACTATACCGGTAAGAGGCCTATTTTTTTATCATTTTATAACTGTTTAAATTTTCACGATACGTCAATAAATAACAGAGATACGTCAGTTTTTCTTAAACTCAAAACTTTAAACGACTCTCCTGAACATTTCACTTTTTGGCGCTTATACCCTACTTCCTTTTAACCGTCGATATAGTATCGCTTGAAAGTCTAGCGGCCGTCCGTGGCCGCCGGCGGCCGCGATTTCTCAAGCGATACTATATTGTATTACAATATAATTAAGATAAAGTTTAAAATCATATGAGACTGAAAGTGCTCGCCGCGCCGCTGCCATTCCGGTGTGCCGCGGTCCTTAGAGAGTTTTTAAATGTACGGCTAATCTGTACAGAATTGCGGGATTAAAAACCACTGTTTGTTTCATTTGGTCATTGTGATAAAAATATACGAGTCTTTTTGGCCAATATTTTACAATGTCGAGAAGGGTTGGCTATAGAAGACCATTAAGTAGCTCAAAAATCGTCGAACGCTCACACGTTCAATTACTTTTGTGGTCTCCCAGCAACGATCGTACGATGCAGCATTAGATAGGGTGAACGGGGATCTACCGCACTAATTGCCAATTAGGGTCATATCAATGAGAATAGGCCATTTAACCCGCAGTTTAGAGCCAAATCTCACCTCGGAATGGCCAATTTTTTGGCTTTACGTTTGCATCTATGAAATCACTTTTAATGAAAATGCTGATTAGGGTACATTTGTCTAATTTAATTTTATTAGCTGGATTTAGTGGACCGTCTATAATAATGCGAACGTTTGCCTAATGAGACCGGTATATTATGTAGTGAATAAGTACCCATATTGTTATAAATGCTTTTATTTAATCTAACCAAAATGACCCTCGTATCTATTATTTATTATTATCGATATATTATGGTCAATATTACGTAATAGGTACGTTTTAGTCTCAGGCACAGAGATAGTCTCCGTTATGTTAGTTGAAATATTTTAATTTTAATAAGTGAAAATAAGTCATAAGTAGTTGATGTGATCATTAACTTAAAAAATATTCGCTTTGCCCAATGCACCTGAAGAAATCTAAGGAAAAATCTTGTTTCATAATTACTTAATGAGCACCTTTTATAAAAACATAAGAAAACATTGGATCTGAACTTTCAGTCTTTAAGGCAGCTAATTAAAAGTAATTTTAATTTTGGGGTTCCTTACACAAAGGGTAAAAACGAGACCCTATTGGCTATTACTAAAACTTCATTGTCTGTCCGTCTGTCTGTTCGTCTGTCTGTCCGTCTGTCTGTCCGTCTATCTGTCCATCTGTCTATCCATCTCCAGGCTGTATCTGAAGAACTGTTATAGCTAGACTCAACAAACGTGATTTTTCGGCCTTTTTTATTTGATATCAATAATGGCAAAAGGTAAAAACTTGAAATTTTCACAAAATCCTCAATAATATTATGTTGTAATTAAATTCATAAAAAAATTAAAAATATACACACCGGCATATTTAGCGGAACACAAAAAAAAGGTCCATAATTTAAAAAATATGGTTTTATATTAAAATCTACTTACTAAACTTCTTTTGTTATTTAAAATTTCATTTGTTTTACTTAAAATTACATCACATTATGAACAAAATTTGCGAGTAAGGGCTATTTGTGAAAAATTGTACATTTTTGAACGTTTCATGTAACCGGGAAAAGTGAAAATTATTATTAAAATAACAATTAATTAAATTTAAAAAATGGTGATTAATATCGCATATTTCCTCCACGTGCTCTTATTAAAGTTTCTAACCGCATACTGAGAATTATGTTATCGATGGTCTCCTGGGATAGTCTTCGCCATTCCTCAACTACGGCGTTGACAGGAGCTGGAATTCTTGACTTAACTTTTCTTTTCAGCAAGTCCCAAACGTGCTCTATTGGGTTCATATCCGGTGATCTTGCCGGCCACTCCATAACAGTGATATTCATATCATTAAGATAAGCTTGAGTTGCCCGAGCGGTATGCGGCCGAGCATTATCCTGCATTAAAACAAAATCGTCACCGATATAATATGGGGCAAACGGTACGACATTTACTTCTAAAACTTCTCTGATATAGCGGTCCGCAGTCAGACCCCCTCTGTCAATCACTACCAAGTCTGTGCGAGCTCCCAAACAAATGCCCGCCCAAACCATTATTGATCCACCACCGTATGCAACTGTAGTTTCAAAATTTGTCTGAATGTAACGTTCTCCTTTGCGTCTGTATATTCTTTGCCTGCCGTCAATTTGATTTAAGAGAATTCTGCACTCATCACTAAACAATACCTTACTCCATTGGTCCGCATTCCAAAGTCGATGTTCCTGAGCAAAAGTTAACCTGTTTCTACGATGATTTATGATGGCCTTGGAGCCTTGGCGGGCACAAATGAACCCAAATCAGCTTCTTCGAACCTTCTTCGTACCGTACGCTCACTTACAGTTACTCCCCGCACTGCTTCTAACTCATGTCGGGCTTGGACGGCCGTCAAACGGGGGTTCCTACGTACACGAAGCCGAATGAAACGATCATCCCTACTCGAAATGCGTCTTTTTCTGCCTTGTCCTGCTCTTCTCACATAAGTGCCAGTCTCCCTGAATCGTTTGACACTGCAATGGACTGTTGAAATCGATCGACGAAGATGTCTGGCTATTAATCTGTATGTTAGACCAAATCTTCGCATTTCGAGTGCCCTGGCAATCTCCGTTGGGGCTAAGTCAGGCATAATTTAGTCCTCAACTCCAAAAAGATACAAGATTATTTTTTTTTACAAAAAAACAATATTTGAATGAAAAATTTAAATAAAATTCAGAAGGGAGAAGTACTCGAAGTTCGCTCTACATAAGGTATATTCGAATAAAATGGAAACAATTGCATAAAATGTGATGTTCAATTGTTTTCCTAATTTGAAATTATTATTTTTTTAATTAAATGACGTATAAACCAGCCAGCAACCTTATATGATACCTATATCAAACCTTTTTTTTTATGTTCCGCTAAATATGCCGGTGTGTGTATTTAATGGGGCCTTCGTGCGCGAGTCCGACTCGAACTTGGCCGAATTGATTTAAATACTAATAATTTAATTCCGAACGTGTATAGGGCATACTATTCGTCTATGATTATCTTTTTTATCAGTGTTTTTCAACTTGTTGGTCGTGACCCCCTGGGGTTCGTGTAGCTCCTGCGGTCGTCAGGGATTGAGAGCACTATTTGAACTATTTCAATAAAAAAATAATAAAGATTAAAAATACTATTTAAAAAAAGCTACGAGTAATAACAACTATGGAAATGTGTCAAAAAGTTCCGCGAGCTTACATAATGAGACCCGAATACATGCATACTTTATGTACACAATTTTGTGTATTTACAGAAGTGACAATAATTATTGTCAACGGCTTTATTTCGTAAAGAGTGTTTCATAGCTATTGTCATATTTTAACGTGCGAAAAAGAACCAAATTTAAAACGGTTGAAGAGGAAACGCGGGTACAGGAGAATTTCAAAAATAGGTATTTGAAGAATTGCCATCGCGCTACACCCTGCGCGGGCCCGTGTATATGTGTGTGAGTGTTCTATGCTATGTGCGTGCGCCGCTACCGCCCACCCGTCTCACCCCGTGGGCCCCTCGTTCCCGCGCAGCTCGCAGTCTGCTTGGAGATATTAATATTCCTTCGAGCCCCAACTCCCAAGCGGTCGATGCGATATTGTTACTTACGTTTTATGTATTCTCAGCTTTACATTTTGGACTCTGCTTGGATTAGATTGGGGATTGCAATCTGGATACTTAGAAATCTGAAAATCCAGACAATCCAGATTTTTTGGGGATACGGAAAATTCGAATTTTTGTTTTAGAAAATCCAGATTTTCTTTTTTTTTTATTAGTAGATAAAATTATGAAAAATAAGCTTTTACGTTATATAAAATAACTGTATTTTAAAAAGATAAAACTGACTTTAAAATTGTACGTAAGTAATTGAGAATTAAAACTCCCTACCTACCTATCTCCAAAAGTGCTGAACCGATTTTGATGAAACTTGCACTATTCCGTAAGTTGAACAATACTTAGTACAACAAAAAAGAATTACTGAAATCGGAATGGTAATTCTAGATATCCGAACACAAACATAAAAACATACATACTTACATACAAACTTACATACATAATTAAATACACTTTTGAAATTTGGCACATTTGTTCAGACGCTGATATAGACTAACGTAATATGCGAAAATTGGAAATATTACATATTATTACATACGCGTCGAATTGATAACCTCCAGTCCTTTTTTTAAGTCAGTTAATCAATTAAAATGAATCGTGTTTTACCTTTTTTATGAAATAAGGGGGCAAACGAGTAAACGGGTTACCTGATGGAAAGCAACTACCGTCGCCCATGGACACTCGCAACATCAGAAGAGCTGCAGGTGCCTTGCCGGCCTTTTAAGAGGGAATACGATCTCTTTTAAAAGGTTTGCAGGTCGTATCGAAAATACTGCTAGTGACAGTTCGTTCCAGAGTTTTACAGTGCGCGGCAGAAAGTTACGCGAAAAACGCACTGTGGAAGACTGCCACTCATCAAGGTGATGAGGATGGTAGGTATATTTTTCGCGTGGGGGGATGGCGAAAAGTTGCTGGAGGTATGATTCCTCAGAGCAATCCCCGTGATACAACCGATAGAGGACGCAGAGTGAAGCTAAAGAGAAATACGTAATAGGAAAATAACAGCAAAGCCTTTTACTATAAATGTTTAAAATTAAGCTTCAAAAAATTCCGGATTATCCGGATAATCCGGATTTGAGAATATTTTTTTATAAAATAATAATGAATAATTATTTATTTGCTAGAGTGAAATGTACAATGATAATAATATGGTCTTCATGATAAAATACAGGATCATAGCACTCAACTAAATTAATAGTATGCAAATTATAGTGCGTTTCATCGAATAGTTCCTTTGCCGTCATGTTGGTATTCCTGTCTGTCAATAATGTAAACAAGGTTGACAGCTCTGCGAGTTTTCTTAAGTTTTACTGTGATTTCGTGAGAAAATCATGCCGAAAACATTATAGAGTGGTGAAAGAATGATGGTGCTAAGAGTGAAAGAGTTTTGTGAACGTGAAAAACGTAACTAGGCCCCAATAATTCCATTAAACTCGAGCTGCCGCCATTACGGCTTAGTGAAATAGGGTTACCAGCATCAGCTTAATCACCCATAAACACAGTAAAACTTATGAATACTTGCAGAGCGTGTGTACCGTGTTTACGTTACTAACAGAGAATGCCAACATGATGGCAAAGGAACTATTTGATGACACGCACTTCTAGTAACGAAAACTAGATACACACGATTCACGAACGAAGGCGCGGGTTTTACCCGTACTATAATATTCGTCTACTACTACGTCTACTACGTCTAGTACAATAATATTATCAGGGCGAGCGAAGCGAGCCCTAGTACTTCTCACAACCTGTACATTTTGTGGTACACTTTACGGACAAACCGATGGCCCCAACGAATAAACGTGCAATCGAAAAAAGACAACTTTTCAGGAAGACAAAAAAACGTTTGGAACCTTGACTACATAATAAATAGACAAATATAATGTACTATCAAATTAAAGATAAAAAAATGAACTTTCAGCTCATATATTTATTAAAAATCAAATATTATCGGTTTACCACATATTTAAGAAAAACCATATTAAATTATTATTCTAGTGAAGAATATGTTACTTGTTAACACTATTGTATCAATGCACGTTTATTCGTGTCATAAATTTATTCCACGTATATTTTTTCCCCCTGAGCCATGCTCTGGTCATTTACACGCTTATTCTCGTATATTTTATTGTTTTTATATGTTTGTAAAGATAAAAGCCCGTATATTAGTGTTAAGAAGTTGATTCATCATTTATGTAATACGACCTTACTAGTGCATGGTATAAATGTAAATCTATACTAATATTATAAAGTGGAAGAGTTTGTTTGTTTGAACTTGCCAATCTCAGGAACTACTGGTCCGATTAGAAAAATTATTTCGTTGTTAGATGGTTCATTTGTCATAACAATTAAGACAAACACTTACCACGAATACAGGACAACACAAAATGAATACAAATCAGATTGAATAAATATTCAGATACCAAAAACTCCGTCAAATAAAAGCGGGATAAAAGGTATAGACGTAAGGGATAGACGTTGTGGCGGTACCCACAATTCGCATAACGTTCCTGCATCGCGCTATCGAAGTTTTCTAAGCGCGTCGGTATATATACGACAGCTGAAATGTATCACGTGGGCTTCGGCCTGACCGAGCATAACACCTCGCTCGGTCGGAAGATCTTCCTTTGGCCTCCACACATTATTCCCACATTGGTGACCCCGACCCCCCGACGACCCCCGACTTCACTGGTGACCCCTGTCAGCACACGCCCCTTCGGTTCATCAGCATCAGCATCAGCATAGGTGACCAAATGGCGGACCAAGGTAGGACACTTCCGGCTGCACCAACTGCTGCACCAGCCGCTGCACCTGCCGCTGCACCAGTCTCCGCGCCTGCTGCCGAACCTGCACCTGCCAAGGACGTGCTGCAAGAAGCATGCCGTGTTGGAGTACGGACACCAACTTTCAATGCAGAAGACCCTATGCTATGGTTTGCACAGTTGGAAGGTCAGTTTGTTTTATCAAATATTACAGCGGATACCACCAAATTCTACTACGTACTATCTCAACTGGACCCCCAGCATACAATGGCAGTTCGGGACCTGGTCGTTTCTCCACCAGCTTCAGGAAAGTATGAGAAGCTGAAGACCGAGCTGATTAAGAGACTCTCAGCATCACAGGAGCGGAAGTTAAAGCAGTTCGTCTTGCATGAGGAGTTGGGTGATAGAAAACCCTCGCAGTTTCTCCGCTACCTGCAACAACTGGCCGGTCCCACCGTACCTGAAGATCTCATACGTACGATATGGTCCAGTAGACTACCAACCAACTTGCAAGCCGTAGTCGCATCGCAGGTGAACATGAGCCTTGAGAACGTTGCTGAATTGGCGGACAGAATAAACGACATCGTGACAGTGAACGGGCAAGTAGCTGGCGCCAGTGCACCCCCGATGCCACCGATTGATTTTTCACCTGCTTTGACTTCTACTCATCAATCCATCGAGATGTTGACCCGGACAGTAGCCGACTTGAGCAGAAGGTTGGAGACAATGAGCATGGAGCTCCGTGAACGCCATCGCTCCCGATCCAGAGGTTTATGGAGGTCACGCTTTCGTTCTCGCTCTCGTTCCCAGTCTAGAGATCGCCCCTTCTGCTGGTACCACCACCGGTTTGGCGACCGGGCTCTAAAATGTATCCAGCCCTGCAGCTACAAGAAGAAGCCTGGTAGTTCGGGAAACACCTTGGGCAGCCATTAGTGGCGGCGAACGACTGCCTAGCTATTTCGAGCCGCCTGTTCATCACGGATCGTAAAACTGAGGTACAATACTTAGTAGATACAGGTTCAGACCTGTGTGTATTCCCGCGATCCGCTGTACGGGAGCCACGCATCAAGACCAAGTACGAGCTGTTCGCTGCAAATGGAACAGTTATTGCCACTTATGGTTATTTGCCGCTTACATTGGACTTAGGCCTGCGTCGCGCATTCACTTGGCGATTTATAGTTGCAGACGTCTCCAAGTCTATCATCGGCGTCGATTTTCTAGGTTTCTACAACCTACTTGTCGACTGTCGCAACCAACGTTTAATCGACGGTGTCACATCAATTACAGTTGCCGCACCTCGTGCCAAGGCTGCTGAGAATATTTCTTCAGTTTGCACAACCCTGGGGAATACGGACTACGATAGACTGCTGAGAGAGTTCCCCGAAATAACGCGCCCTGCTGGTAGACCAGGTACTCTCAAGCACGCTTTCGTTCTCGCTCATACAGTGCATCATATTCGCACTACTCCAGGTCCTCTAACGTCCAGCCGCCCTCGTCGTCTCGATCCTGCGCGGAACAGGAATTCGACGAGATGCTGCTGAGTGGTACAGCGCGCAGATCAGAGAGCGCTTGGTCTTCGCCTTTTCACCTAGTCCGCAAGAAGGATGACAGCTGGAGACCCTGTGGGGACTACAGAGCGCTGAACGCTCGCACAGTTCCATACAGATACCCCATCAGGCACGTTCAGGATTTTGCTGACCAGCTAGTAGGTAGCACCATGTTTTCCACCGTGGACTTGATCAAGGCTTACAACCAGATCCCTGTTGCTGAGGAGGATATACCCAAGACTGCTATCACGACACCCTTCTGACTATACGAATTCCCGTATATGACGTTCGGGCTTCGTAACGCTGCGCAAACCTTCCAGCGTTTCATGGATGAGGTTCTCCGAGGGTTAGATTTTTGCTACGGGTACTTGGACGATATTCTGGTCTTCAGCCGTGATGATGAGGAGCATCAGGAGCACTTTAAGACTCTTTTCAGAAGGCTAGCAGAGTATGGAGTTCTGATCAACACCGACAAATGCAATTTCGGTCAGTCTGAGGTGAAGTTTCTGGGTTACAGAGTTTCTGCCGCAGGTATTCGACCTCTTGAGACCAAAGTGCAAGCAATCCTGGACTTCCCAGCACCCAAGACAATTAAGGATTTAAGGCGTTTCCTGGGAATGATCAATTTCTATCGTCGCTTTTTACCTTCCGCAGCTTCCTTGCAGGCACCCCTCAACAACCTTTTGACAGGACCGAAAGTCAAAGGTTCTCATCCAGTCACCATGACGCCGGAGCTGCAAGACGCTTTTAATAAATGTAAGCAGAGTCTTTCACAGGCAGTACTCTTGGTTCACCCAGACCCTCAGGCCGAGCTTGCAATCTAGACCGATGCTTCTGACTCAGCCATCGGAGCTGTTCTGCAGCAGAGGAAGGATAAAGACTGGCAGCCGCTCGCTTTCTTCTCCAGGAAGCTCAGACCTTCTCAGAGGAAGTACAGCCCTTATGATCGAGAGCTTCTGGCTATTTACGAAGCGATCAGGTATTTTCGTTATATGGTTGAAGCAAGAACCTTCTCGGTGATTACTGACCACAAGCCACTAACATTTACTTTTGCCTCACCTAGAGAGAACTGTTTTCCTCGTCAGTTCCGATATCTGGACTTCATCAGCCAGTTCACTACTGACATTAGATTCGTGGCTGGTAAGGACAACGTTGTGGCCGATACCTTGTCACGCATTAATAAAGTTTGTTTGCCCCTAGATTACCATTCCCTGGCCCGCGAACAAGCAACGGGCTCCGAGTTGCAGAATTTGCTCCAGAATGGCTCGAGTCTCAAGTTGGAGAAGCTGAGGATGCCAGAGTAAGGTGTCGAGGTATATTGCGACACCGCTGCAGGTACACGACCTTTTATAACGAGATCTTTTCGCAGGCAAGTTTTTGACTCTCTTCATGGCCTGAGCCATCCAGGCGTAAAGGGAACAGTTCGCCTTGTATCAGAAAGGTTCGTCTGGCCTGGAATGCGCAGGGAATGTCGACAATGGGTTAAGGAGTGTCAAGCATGCCAGAGAAGCAAAGTGACGAGGCATACGACAGCACCTTTGTCAGCATTTAAGACTCCATCAGCACGCTTTCGCCACATCCACCTTGATATTATTGGTCCCTTACCTTTATCTTCTGGTTTCAGGTACTGCCTCACAGTCGTCGATCACGTCGGGGTCACCAATGTGGGAATAATGTGTGGAGGCCAAAGGAAGATCTTCCGACCGAGCGAGGTGTTATGCTCGGTCAGGCCGAAGCCCACGTGATACATTTCAGCTGTCGTATATATACCGACGCGCTTAGAAAACTTCGATAGCGCGATGCAGGAACGTTATGCGAATTGTGGGTACCGCCACAACGTTAACGTAGGCAGAGCAGCGGGCGAAAGTTGTTAGAATTATGTACAATTTTCTTTAAGTGCATTTTGTGATAACATAATATTATTATCTCCCCTAATTTAAGGTAGCACAGTAAGGGTAATGTGGCAACATTAATTTGCATTAGTGCCAACATGGCGGCAAAGGAACTATTTGATAAAACGCACTATAGCTACTAATAAGGGGACAAACAAGCAAACGGATCATGGACACTCGCAACTACGGAAGAGCTGCAGGTGCGTTGTCGGCCTTTTAAAAGGGAATATGGTAGGGAATTGAGGGGATTTACGCCGGTTTTCTGTGAGCGCATGGTATTTCTCCGGTTGAGCAGGCCCATTCATGCTGAAGCATGGCTCTCCCACGGTTTTTAAATTCGGTTTTTGCAATCCCTAGGTTGGATATCAGTAAAATATATTATCTTCGTATTCCACGAAATTTACCAGTGCGAGAAAGAGTAGAAAATATTATGGTCGCCGAATAAATAAATTACTTACATTATGAAAGACAAATTATATTTTATGATAGTTATTAGCTTCCTGAGTCCTAACCAAGATTTTATCTGTGTGCGTTTCGTAACTTTGACAGTTTTTTTGGGAAAAATAAAGGTTGTTTTCGAGCGATGAAAAAAGTTTGACACACTGAGAAGCCGCAGGTAAAAGTTAGTTTTATACGTAAAATTCTTAATATAATAGGTACGGTTGTATACTGGTAAGAGAATGTACAGTTTATGTACTATGGTACCTAAACTGTACATTCTCTTACCAGATTCATACAGTACTTTACGCTATAATATCATAAATCGCGCGCCAGATCGTAGTATGCAGCGATGTAAATGTATAAAACACTGTAGCCACTGACAATACCCCCCTCACTTCCTGCCTTCCCCCGCAGGTTGCGATAGAGACAGATGCAGCTCAGGTCCATTTTCCGACAAATTTTTAGCGTAAATTGAGGTACCGTATTCCTCTGCTTCCTCCTTCAAAATTGTGTCTATCTAATATTTTTTTCAAGGAAAGAAGAATGCCTCTATGCCAGAAAAAAATCAAAACGTACAGGCGTACGTTTTGATTTTTTCTTAAAGATCTTTGAAATTTGTTTTATGATCGGTCGATTGGCGGGGGGGGTATAGGGCATTCATTTTGTGTGAATTTCGAAGGGTCATATTTATTTATTTATTAGTAAATTAAAAAAAAAAACGAAAGTACAGGCAAAGCTTTCACAGATCCCAATATTGTATAAAAAAATCATTTGTCTACACGCATTTTCCATGTAGTAAATTGGGGAATATGTTTGTATGGAAAAATCGTGTTAGCGTATGCTCTACGTTTCCTTAGATTTTATTATTTGTGAAAAGATATATTCTTAAACATCCATACATGATAAAAAATCAAATCGAAGGTTGCGAAATATTTTTTCATACCATCTAATGGTCACATCATAAAAAAGGGTTGAAAACAATGTCTATGACATTGCAATCATGGTTATCCATCATCGCTCAACGTGGAAAGATACCTTTAGATGTACACTCCAGTTGATTTTTATTATTTAGTAATTACGTAATTACTTTGTCAACAACGAAAACCTTAATAAAAAGTTTAATTTTACAATCACAAATTAATTTCAACTCTTTTGTAATATCTGACGAACTTTGATCCAAAACGGATGACATTAAACCACGCTAGCAATTTGAAACCAAATAATAATTATTCGTTGTTATTCAACGAGTATGCAATCGCGTTGTGGCATGTAGTAGTCCGCTGTCGACGCTTGTCAGAAGGGAATGTTATACCCTTTTGAAATTGTTGCTGGGCAAATTAGAGGCCTTCCGAGTATTCGAATATTTCAATGGATATGTTACCGGCAACCTGTTTAATTCAGGCATTGTATACAATTTCTAGGCAATATGCAATGCCTAGGGCGTTCAGTCAATGTAAGGAATTTTATTAATATAACCATTACATACTTTGCCTAAGTAATCTTTACAATTCCTAGGCATTGTATATAATACCTGCCTTTCTCGCGGCAGTGTGTAAAATAAACTGATCTTAGACTAGTAACATAAAGATTAAAAAAAACATATTTTTAATCTATGCGACCATTCTTATATTTAATCTTTAAAAAGTTAAAGTACCAGCCCCAAAAATTTAAATTCTTGACATTAAATGACATACCTACGTATTAAACTCACGTTTAACTTAGCTGGTATGGAGAAATTATAGAAATGGTTTGGGCTTTTATACATTGCCAGCTGCGAATTCGCCATTGTAAATTTCAATTTCATACATTTCCTACGTGTTTCAGGCATTCTATACATTGCCTAGGCATTATATAAATGCCGCATTGCCGGTAACAGATACAATAAATAAGTTTATTAATTATGTTGACTGCTGTAATGTCAGTCCAAGACCTAATAATTTTGATCTTATCACACGGTAATTGTACATTTTACCGCCCTAAAAATTGCTATTATATGTCTTTTCCTATTAAAGTATTTCGTGAAGAGGCAACTGATAGATATAATATGCTTTTTCATTAACATTATAAGGATTTATTTTATAATATGTAAGAATATTAGACAATAATAAAAGCTATTGATTGATCATCCCACATATTAATTTTAACTTAACTGATTTTTAACAATATTCAGTGCAGGAATTTTGTTTGTTAAATAGGAGTGTCTTGATTTTTAACCGACTTCCAAAAAACGAGGAGGTTATATGTTCGGCTGTGGATATTTTTTTTTTTTGTATGTTCAACGATTACTCCGCCATTTGTGAACCGATTTTCGAAATTTTTGTTGTGTTGTATAGAAATGGTTTGGGCTTTTATACATTGCCAGCTGCGAATTCGCCATTGTAAATTTCAATTTCATACATTTCCTACGTGTTTCAGGCATTCTATACATTGCCTAGGCATTATATAAATGCCGCATTGCCGGTAACAGATACAATAAATAATTATGTTGACTGCTGTAATGTCAGTCCAAGACCTAATAATTTTGATCTTATCACACGGTAATTGTACATTTTACCGCCCTAAAAATTGCTATTATATGTCTTTTCCTATTAAAGTATTTCGTGAAGAGGCAACTGATAGATATAATATGCTTTTTCATTAACATTATAAGGATTTATTTTATAATATGTAAGAATATTAGACAATAATAAAAGCTATTGATTGATCATCCCACATATTAATTTTAACTTAACTGATTTTTAACAATATTCAGTGCAGGAATTTTGTTTGTTAAATAGGAGTGTCTTGATTTTTAACCGACTTCCAAAAAACGAGGAGGTTATATGTTCGGCTGTGGATATTTTTTTTTTTTGTATGTTCAACGATTACTCCGCCATTTGTGAACCGATTTTCGAAATTTTTGTTGTGTTGTATTAGGTTTCACTCCAATTTGGTACCATGTTCACAAAAGTGGTGACCTGATGATGGGATCCATGAGTAATCGAGGGAACTCCTCGAAATTTATATGGAAACATATGGTTATTTTGGTTTTATGAGAAGTATCCTAAGCATATTCTACCAAAACGCAAGATTTTGCACCGAGGTATACTATGGTTCCGAAGCTACTAAGAGAACTCTGGATTCCTTATGGATACAAGTTTGGAAGTTTAGGCGCTGTTTTAAGAACTGAAAGTATATGCTACTATGTAAATTACATTCATCATCATCATCATCATTACCATGTCAGGGTCACCAATGTCACCAAATTCAACCTTATCTCCAGAGCATAAGGCACACATTTGACATTACTTCTAAGAAGTTAAAGCTGCTTCAATAATGTAACATTCTGTCTCACTTCGCCGAGATATTCTGGAAAACAACCTAATTTCAACCTTTTGCATTGCGTTTAGCGTTCATAATACAATAACACTCTCTGCAGTCTCACTTCAATCTGCCAGGGCCGCAGGGCTGTCAAGCGGGCGCGGGCGGCGCGGCGGCACGGGCCGGGTAGGGACTATGTGCGCTGCGTCCGCGTCACGTGCGACAAGTCGAGCGAGTGCCAGTACTATTGAAAGTTGAAACTAGTCCGGTGACCGGCTACTTAGCACGTCACGTCACGTGTTCACTTTGATTTTTTTTAATGTATTGTTTAAAATTATCTGCAGGCTGCAGCTGATATTATATTTTGTAAGTGTGACTGTAATAAGATACGCAGAATAATATTATACAGGTGTATTATTCTACTAATAGTACGCGATGGTTTACTCTGGTAACTAAAAAGAGTGAAATTATTATTTTTAACAAAAAATTAAAACCGACTTCCAAGGTAAAACAATAATAACATCCTTATAATATGAACTAAAAAGTATTAAATAATTATTCCTATCTAATAGTGCCTTTTTCCGAATTCGGCTAAAACTCAACTATTTTTGTACTCAATCTTCATAATTTTGAAGTCGGTGCCAGTTCCAAAAGTTTCAAATATTCTGTCAGAGAACAGAAGATTCATCTGGTACCGACTTCAAAATGATGAAGATTGAGTACAGAAATAGTTGAGTTTTAGCCGAATTCGGAAAAAGGCACTATTAGATAGGAATAATTATTTAATACTTTTTAGTTCATATTATAAGGATGTTATTATTGTTTTACCTTGGAAGTCGGTTTTAATTTTTTGTTAAAAATAATAATTTCACTCTTTTTTCTACAAGAAGATAGGGCATCGCTCTTTTGATTATATTCTTATGTTTCGTATCTTGTGTATAATATGAAAATCTTCCATACATGAACGCTGTAAGCAGTCTGGGTTTTAATTAAAACAGATGAGTGATACTTAAACGTGCTAGACTGCAGTAATAGGAAGGTTGAGATAACAATTTATCTTCATATTAGCGAGACTAGAGTAGCAAGGGGCTACTGTGAGATCTAACGATAGAGAAACAACGCAAGGGTCATAAGACTTTATATTTGAGGTCATTCCTTCAAATGCAAATTGGTTTCTGTGCGAAGGATATTCTTAAAAGTAGAAACATAAATATTATACTTAAACTAAAATACTTATATTTTTTTAGAATTATTTCGTTTGTTTTTTAAATTCAGTTTACGTACCTGAATTTTATGAATTAGATGATTGAAAAAGAAACTAAAAAAGAGGAAGTAAGAAAAAAGAACAATTGTGTTATAATAACCGAGTTCAAAAATACGGAATTATAACAAGAGAACTTAGAGCGTAAACGAAAACAGCTCAATAATAATAATAATAATAAGTCAATCTCCTTGCAGAATAATTCAAAGACAAGAAGTACAAGGCAGAGCTGGACAGCATTTAAGGCGACGCCTTGATAATTTGGCTATAGCGATGCCGATTTTTCTCAGCAATGACTAAAGCTAAGAAACTTAAATTCATTGTCAGTATTCATCATGTCTTTGTCTTTGAATTGCCCATAGCATAACACGATTGGACAACTTTTATAACACAGAATTATCAATCGAAAAGACCTCTGTAAAAAAAGGGATTCCTATTTTTCCAACAGAGGAGAGTGATTTAAGGTTCCAAAATTTGTACATAAATTGGTTGAAGCATACACTTTAATATGTGCATAGCTTATATGAAATGTATTTATGGTTTTTAAATTACGCGACAAAAACCATTTTATCGCTTACGCCCTTTCCATTTTTTGCTGTTCCATTGCTTGTTTTCTATGAGAGGCCGGGCCGGCCTCTCATAGAAAACAAGCAATCTAAAACATATCCAAAACGGTTTCTTACTTTAACGCGGCGTCACCTTAAAAGCTTTACGCCGCTACTTTACGGTACATAAAATTACGCACTTTTATGGCGGACCAACGTAAAGTCGCCTTGTGTCAAACCCATCCGACAGATCACAGCTATCATTGAATTCACAGGTTGGTCAACTGCCTAGGAATCAATTTCATCGATGGTACATTCGTTAGGCCCGAGAATAGGTTTTTATCTACTTTTTATATTGATACTAGAAGTAACTTATATGGCAAAAAATACGTTTGCCGGGTCAGCTGGTACGATATAAAACTAATTATTTGTAATTAACTTTATTAATCAATCATTTTGGAGAATTGAAAGACGATGACCAGATACGTGATACACAGGGCGCAGTAGGCGAGTGGGAGCGACATGTTGATACGGATAACTCCCCACAGCGAGTACGAGAACTCGTTGTCACGCGCCAACTGGTACAAAGCCTTCACTTTGCGCCTCGTCGTTTTATCTGCCAAAAGAAGATAGCTAACACTGCCAATTTTCCTTGGAAATTTAATATACTATAGTGGGTAAGTTCACACTGAAAGGATACGTGTAACGACGTGACGCGACGATGAATGATAGCTCATAGCGATACAAAATTTAAAGCACCGAAGACTTATGTCTCGCCTAGTTTCGTTTCGTTTTGGTATGAATTATTAAGGCAATTATCATTATCCTTCTCAATATTATTAAGGCACTGAAAAACCAAGTTTTGAAATAGCTATATCAATATATCATTATAAAGTTTTGATAGGTTTACAAAGCTATGGCATCATTAGCCCTTCTGTATGTGCAAAAATATTTGCAAAAGAGTAGTGTATGCAATGTGCAAAAAAAAATGGCGCCCGGCCTTACCTCCTTTTTACAAATAATATAATATTTTTACATCCAAACCATATTTTATGTTTTTGTAAAGAATTTTATAATATCTAATAAATTTTCTATCAATCAAGCCATCATAATATAGTATTTAGTCTGATTTAATATTCTTTTTAGAAGTATATTTTGAAATAGCTATATCAATATATCATTATAAAGTTTTGATTGGTTTACAAAGCTATGGCATCATTAATGGCGGCAATATGGCGTCGCCGGCAAAACGTGACAGTGTTAGTTTTTTAAGTATAAAATATGTATGTTAGTTTTAAGGTATTTATTATATAATTATAATATGTATGTTAGATTTTAAGGTATTTGTTATATGGGCCTCTGATGCCCGAAATAAATGATTTGATTTGATTTGATTAAATTCAAACAAAATTATAAATTAAAAAACTTTGAAACACAAAAGTATCGATCATGCTCTGTTGAAACTTTACGAATTGTTACTTGTTTGTATGTTACTGAACAACTACGAACGTAGTTTCTTAGAAAAACATGTTAAATTTTTACGATATTGTGCTTAACTTGCTTTTGCATAACATCTCACAGTGTTTAATTTTGAAAAGATCTTAGAGATAATAAAATATAATAAGTAGTTTAGAAAACACCCCTTTTTATTTATCGAATTATTGCAATGTCATTGGTTCTTAATACGTATGCAAAGTTTCGAATTAACTAGACTACTGGAGATAGGTAAAAATCACCGATTTTAGAAGAAAAATCGTGCTCAATTATTCCGTTACATACATACAGCCCAAGCTAATAAATGAAGTTCTTACCAATATCCGAAAACAGTATGATTTCTTGAAGGTTGGAGCGAATACTTTCAGCTTCCCTGGTTGTTAGACTGCTATACAAGCAAGGCAATATAAATAGTATCGTGTATTTAAAAATTCGGGCCGTCGTAAGCATGACAATAGAACGTGTATTCTGTAAAAAGTATCAAATAAATAATTAATCTAGAAAAAAAAAACTACATATAAATATTAATTTTAAATTTTGTCTGCTTTAGCGAGATCGAGAACGGCCGAACCGATTTTGCTAATTTTAGTAATTGAAGTTTGAAATATTCTTGGAAGTCGAAAAAAGGTCCCGAACCTTTTCTCGACTTCCACGAACACTTTAAGACAGAAATAGAAAATTTTTGAGTTAAGTGATACGAAGTTCACAGGTCATCCAGGTCATCTAAAAGATATTGGCGAATCGTCACACTCTTGAACAGTAAAGTTTGACAATTCGCCAATATATTTTTTAAACAGCATCCGTCAACTTCCTATAATATATCTAGAGATTAACTACGATAACTTGGCGCGCCCCTCCAAATGACTGTTTCAATGTGTGCAGTCACATTCTTATGAATAAGTTTGTATGTAGTAAGTATTCAACCGATCACAGTAGGTACACGTAATATTTCAGTTAATGTCACTTATTACCAAGATTTGTTGGTCAACTAATCATAACTAGCCTACCGCGCAAGACAACGCATTTCAAACGTTTTGACAACGCACTTCAAAACGTTTTGAATTTTGGAGGGGCGCGCCAAATTATCGTAGTTGATCTCTACGCCCTTACCATTACATCGTTATTCCCTCTAGTAAAGGTCACTGTATTCTTTAAAAGCATTATTGTCGAGACAGCTGAAGCGAAATACATGGTGAGTATCTGCAAAAAATATACTTACATAAAACATATATTAAAGAAAAGATTTTTTATTTAATTCGCAAGTTTAATTATGAAATTACCTTATTTATAATAATAATTAGTGAACAAAAGACTACTTCCCACGGAAAAAATATAATATATTTATATATTGTACATACTTATTGCACATATTTATTGTAGATAAATAATAAGTATATTAACTATTATGTAGCCTGCCAGAAACTGTAAGCCAGATCCTATAATTTCTAGCATATCAAAAATTAAGTTTATCGAAATCCATTCAGTAGTTACAGACACCAACTCACACACTTTTCCCTTTATAATAGAAGTGTGACGTGACAAAACCTATTTATAAGTGAATAGTTATAACTACGATAAATGTAAATACTTACAGGAAATCCCAGTATGGAGCTCAAAAGTTCCGAACAACTGTGTATGAAATCGTACATCTTATGAAAGAAAGAAATATTCAAATTAATATTCTTCAATAAGTTCTTACGGGTTTCTCGTTCGTCCAGTTGTATTATATTTATGATTCGACATTTTAAAAATCGTAGGCGTTTCAAAACCGACACCAGCAGTTCAGTAAAAAAAATAATTTCACTATCGTGTACCAAAATAGGCAGCAATGAGAAGTAAATCGATAAACTGGAATAGGAGTCACTCGCAACTTCAAAGGTTAAAATGAAACCAACAAGATCGCAGAACAACAAAAATATAAAGCTGTAAGTAAACTTTGAATAAAATTTCTCTTCGATTCCTAGAAATCTATCGAACTCTCTCAGGCTATCGAATAAATTTCTTAATTTTCTTTGTTGGTTCAGCGAACTCAGACTCAGTAGGAGGAGTTCCGCGGCCGATATATCTTTAAATATAAGGACGGTTGTACCGTACAACCCAGTTTCCGAGAGTATAAAACCCGAGGCAAAAACTACTAAAGTGAAGCTGTAAAAGTAGCTCAGCCAAATAAACTTTTTATTCGCGTTAAGTAAGTAAATACGATTCACTCCGATGCAAGCTTCGAATTTTATTAAATTCCACATTTCCATACGTTTTGTTGGAGAGATTTTTAGGTTATATTTCAGTAGTTTGACACTGTCTGAAGTCTTAGAGATAGCTTCATGGTAAAATATTTTACCAATCTTAGTTATACGAACAATACCAGTTTACACAGACGACAGACATAAAATAACAATAGTAATAATCATGTCTGGCTTTATTTATCAAATAATAATAATTATATTGACTTCATCATTAACAAGTGCCGCAATTATTTGTTAATCGTTCAATTATTGAGCGCAGTTTTAACTGGATTAAACTAATTTATATGTAGATTGGCTTAATTAAGCTATCAGCTCGGGCCTAAATATGAATTCAGGCTGATAGTCCTTTGTATCATCATCAATGACCACCATCAATTAATGTGCAGCTTATTATCCAAATAAAACTTTACTAGGTACCTTTTACCCATGTAAAGCGTCTAAACATAGAATTTCAATACTAACATTATGAATGAATGAAATGAAATGAAATAGTTTATTTAATCAAGCTACATAGACTCATTTGTTAGTAAAAGGCTTATAAATTATGTAAACAGGTAACATCTTATTTAAATAAATAATAACATTTTGACTACCTTGTGCATCACCGCTGCTCCATACCGCATAAATGCTTTGTCCGTCCGTTAACTCTTCTCAAATCACTATCTAGTTCTAGACCACTGTACCGATTTTAATCAAATTCGATTTAAACATACTTTGAGTCCCGGTACTAGGCTTCATAAAGGTATTTATCTCAGCAAATGAATTTCTGAATTCCTGCGCAAATTATTTTTAAGTGATACTTAAATATATTATTCACTCATAGATATCATGTGTTTATGAGTCTTAAATAAGAATATCTGAAATAAAAGTAAAGTAGATTTTCGAGGGAGACTAATTTTATTTTACGAGGAACTCCGCGAGCTCCTCTTGAACTTAATCAAGAGGGGATGTGTTTTGAGCAGTTTGTTGGGCACTTGACCCTTGATTATGACTAATACAAAACATTATGCTGCCTTTTATAACAATAAATCCACAATGAAATAAAAATGTCTGTTTTTCTTCTAAAGGAAGGAAACGAGAAAGTAAAGTTAGGTAATTAACCAATTATTTAACCGACTTCCAAAAAGGAGGAGGTTTTTAAGGAAGTAGCTGTTTTTTCGGTCAATATAGTAGTCCTAATAATAATAGTTTTAAATGATAATACCAGCTGTCCCGGCAAATGTTTTGCCATATAAATTATTTCTAGTATCAATATAAAAAGTAAATAAAAACCAATTTTCAGGCCTAACGAATGTAGAGATCAGAGAAGTTGATTCCTAGGCAGATGGACCTACGCAATTTGGTCGCGTTACGTCAAACCCAGCCGACAGATCACAATTATAGTTTGTGCGTTTTAAGATGATATGGGTGACACATTATAATTGAAAATAGTAGGGAAGTTACCCAAAAATTTTAATCGATAATTTAAAAATATCGAATCACTTCGTAAAGGAATTGCAATCGAAACTATCGATTTTACTGTACTATACTGACGTTTCAGAGTGGCGCTTTCGATTAAAGATGGCCGCCCTTTTTATCGATTTGATTTCGATTCAACAGTGTCAATCTCTATCGGCATAAGTTCCGTTTCATGCATCTGACATTTTTCAAATATTTTCGTATCAATAATTTCATACTCCTATTTCAATGTTAATATTTATAATTTTATATTAATAAGTTAGCGTTTAGCAACTTTTCATTTTTATTCATTTACAGTTATAGGAAACATTTGTTTTTGTAGATGCAATATAATTTATTACATTTTTTTGATTTTTTGTTATCTTGTAAAAAAATCCGTAGCAAGGAATATGAGAAGTGTAACCCATATCATCTTATAACGCACAAACTATAACATTGAATTGACATGATCCGACCAAATGAAGTTGGTCTGTCAACTGCCTAGGAATAAATTTCCTCGACGGTACAAAATTTGATTAAAATCGGTTGAGCAGTTTTGGAGGAGTTCGCACACAAACACTGTGACACGAGAATTTTATATATTAGATAGAGTTTAATCTACTGCCAGGCTAAAGATCAAAATTCGTCAAGTGGGTTTGACGTATTTTGATATTCCAAGTTGTGTTTGATGGGACAAAGTAACACACATACACACTCATACATTTTGGCGTTTCCAAGATAATTGTAATTTAAATTCAGTTACTAATTCACTTTGTACAGCTTACGCCTACGAAGGGGGACTTAGACATAATTCCTCTCGCTCTGTGCCACACCATATTGTCTATTCTGAAACCTGATAAATTGTATTATTGATGATTTCTGTATTTCGCTTCGCAACAGAAACTCAGCTCACAGAAGAACTCCTGAATCAAAAAATATATAAATAAATAAAAAGGTGCGCATGTGTGTTCGTGCATGTAACATTTTAGATCGTTATAATATTGTTATAATATTCAAAGTATAGTTTTCTTAATGTGTTACAGTCACTCTAATCTATTCAAATTATGATGCAATTTACTAAATGAAGTTATGCAATCATTATTATGTTTATCGAGAAGTATGAAAATCAAATATTTGTTCAAAGCGCTCAAGGAAAACATTTATTACTTACTTACACAAAACTTTATGCTGAAGTAAAACATTGCAATGAGTAGTATTTCAACAATGTAATCAGTCGTACTATGGGTGATGTTTGTTCACCAGTTTAGTAAAAAAATGATTTCAAATAAAGTTTCACCCGAGGTCGTTTCAGAAAGTAAGACGATTCAAAAACAACTAAAATATATGATTTTCCTCGAAGCAGTGACTGGTGTGAATCGCCTCTACTTAATTTTCAATAGCAAATTCTGTATTACCAGTGTAACTATTTATAATTTTGTGTTATTTTTGATAGCGTCCTTTACTTATAATTTAAGTGGTCTCTTCAACACGAGTCAGTCGATCTACAAGAACACTCAACTGCTGGAGTATTTGCTTTTGTGTATCTGCGCAGTTTTTCTTCAAAAGTCTTCGCTGGAAAACTTCTTCCGAAGTTTAAGCAACATTGACGCTCTTTTCAATATCGAGAAGGATATTTCGATCGTAGCTCCCAGAAGCGAGCTCTCGATATTTTTATTCGTCATATTTGTATGTAACGTTTTGGATTTCGCATTCTCTTTTAAGTATTTCCGTCACCCTGCTTACAACGTGTACAGCTACGGCGTCTCCTACCTCACGATAGCGGTGAACGACATCGAAATGCTTTTTTTCTGCACTCTGCTGGGAATGGTTTTAAAGAGGCTCACGATCGTCCACGCTCACGTAGCTAAGGATTTTTCGGAGCTAGACAAATTCGATAAACTTACAATATTGACGAGGAGAATAAAGCTGGACGTCTCAAGTTTGCATAAAATATATGAAAGGTTGCAGTATTCTTCGTGTGTGCTAGAATCAGTCATGGCGTTTCCGGTGTGTATTTCGATCGCTTAATTTAGTAGCCTTCGATCTAACGCTCGTATTTGTATTCGTTTCCTTGAGATTTCCTCCACTCGACTGAACGTGAAGGATTGACCTTCAAAAATAATAATTTCGTAGGTAAACATAATTTTTGAGGATTGGAATTGAGTCGAGTGGAGGAGATTTCGAGGAAACGATTATGAGTATAACACGAGTGTATGTGAATAATGCTATTTAAAAATTTTACAGTTACTAGTGATGTTCACGGCTTGTGGTATAGTCACTATCATGATGTTAAGGGGAATGATGAACATCGATATGCTTGAGTACCTTTCTGAGGAGGTAATTGTAATGTATTTTTATATATGTTACTGTAAAAGCTCGAACTGCAGTAAATCCTAAGATTTTCTAGTAAAACCTAAGATCTACCAATCCCTAATGGTAAATGTCCGAAAAGGTTTACGATACGAACTTTTATCACCATATAGTTGGTAAATCTTAGGATTTACAGTAATGGCATGGTGTATGTTGAAAAAAAAAACGGCCAAGTGAGAGTCAGACTCACGCACGAAGGGTTCCGTACTGTTATAGAGCAAAGACATTAAGGCGGGATTATAGGTCACTGACATTTTCGAATTTGAGACAAACTAGCTCAATAGATGGCGCTCGAAAGGTACATAATATTTACCAAGCCGTCGTCGATTTTCATATTTTCAGAAATATTGTAATCACGTGGTAAACTCGACATACAGAGTAATGATTAACAGAGAGGCCATGTTCACAACTTGATGAACGAAATTTTTAATGAATTTTGTAATATAATAAAATTATAAATTAGGTAGGTATTTAAATATAAATTTGTTCTGTACTCACGAACATAAAAAAGTATTTCCTCATATTAATAATACATACCAAAATAAAGTATTACCCATATATAGTTCATTAAATAATATACTTATGCATGGAAAATACGCCAACATCATGAATATGCCATAAAATAGTTATAAAGAAATACCATATTCATGATATTGGCGTATTTTCCATAGAAATATGAAACTCAAAAATAATTCTTTTAGCGCTGCTATTTTCACAGTGAATTTTATATTATATATATAAGGGACACATATAATATATACTTACCCCAAACTATTAATACCGAAGTAGATTTAAAATTCGGTAAAGTGAATTCAAAAGCTACAATAATTTCATCATAGTCAGCTCGCTCACTGCTGGAAAATATGGAGCTTATTTTATGACCTCAATGAGAAGGGTTCAAATATTTTTTGTGCTTGGATTTATTGCAATAGCTTTAATAAATAAGATGTAGACCCATGATGATCACTTGTATCTGACGCTGCAGCATCACTAGAAATCAACCCTCCACAAGTTTCAAAAACGATAACTCTACTTGCAATAGAGGTAATGTTTTTGACCCGCTTTACAAGTTTTTAATGAATAGTAGATTATATTCATTATAGTTTTGCAGATCATATTCATATTTTCTTTGTCATTTTTTGGAATCTGTTCCCAAAAGAGATATCCGTCTGTCTGTCTCCAGGGTGTACGCGCGTAACGCGGTAGCTAGAGAACTGAAATTTTCAAGAATTAAGTATTTTTGCTTTAACCATAACAACAAATAAAAACAAAATAAAATGAATATTTAAGAGAGGCCGAAATATTCAAAACAAAAACGCATTTTTAGGCCTATTCTGCTCGACATCAATAATGGCAACCGTTGGTGTTCGAAATATTTACGAAATATGTACCTTATTAAATTTAAACTTTAGTAATAATTTATACTAATATTAGAATAGTCTGTCTGTCACCTTTTCATGCCATTTTTTATGAAATTCGGTGAAGAAAGGACGAAGGATACATTTTATCCCGAAAAAAATTTACGGTTCCTATAGGTACATTGCATTAAATTGTCGTGAGTAAAGAATTAATAATTGCATAAATGTAATCTCTTTACTATTTACTTTTAAATGCTGTCGCGATTTTTGTTAATAAAATATAAAATCTGATAAAATCTGTTTTAAAGCTTTTGATTTCGATCACATTATTTTTTCTGTAAGGAATCCTTTATTTCCTCCCGAGATGCACCAAAATCATAGTGTAGATATCGTTCAATCTAGATCTATCCGCATGATACTTAATATCATTTTTACGATTTCTTGTGCAGATTTTATTACTCTAGTGCTAAGATGTAATAATTATTTCTATTGCTATGGATTGGACATGTGCCTCTGATATAATATTATAAAAAAAAGGTAGATATCGCACTAGCGTGTACAGTCTTAGTGGCCAATTCAATCTAATTAGTGTAATTTGAATAGTTGCATGTTGGCAGCGAGTGAGTGACGAGTTGTGAAGTTTTTGACTTTAAATGCCAAGCTGCGTTTTCAATGTAAAAATTATGATACTAAATTAAAAAAGGATGAAGCAGTTACGTACCACACGAAAGTACATGAAAACATCTAGAAATTAATTTTTTGTTTGGATATTTTCCAAAATTATCGACGCGCCGATGCGCCTGTCAAAACATATAGTTATCCTTTTCTATACCATTCGTTACGTATTATCTGTCGCATTCATTGTTGTAACTATGGTAACCTATAGATATGACAGAGTAAGCACGTATATGTCGTATAGGAACAAAATCTGAGGACCATTTTGTATGAACATACGCCATCTTTATTAAAACATCATTGACATGTGCGATACAATAACATATAGGAAAATCCTTTTACAATGTATAGCAATATTGAATATCCCTAACAATGTTTTGACACATACGTCCTCTGTACATAGTTTTCTGACTTAGCTGTAATGTTTACATTTTTTGACTTTCAAACCTACTAAAATCGTAAAAATGGTCGTTTGGTGAATCTAAATTATCAAATAGCATCTTATTAGGTAGTCTCTCGCCAAATAATTTAGGTTACAAAGCAATATTGTAGTTTTTAGGGTTCCGTACCTCAAAAGGAAAAAACGGAACCCTTATAGGATCACTTTGTTGTCCGTCTGTCCGTCCGTCCGTCTGTCAAGACCCTTTTTCTCAGGAACGCGTGGAGGTATGAAGCTGAAATTTATATCAATTACTCAGGTCTACTGTCCCTTGAAGCTGTGAAAAAATCAAACTTCTAAGCCAACGCAATCAAAAGATACAGCCGTTTATGCCGCAAATTTTCGACACTTGCAAGGGAATCAAAACCTACAGGGTGCTTCCCGTGAACTCAGAATCTTGAAATTTGGTACGAAGCAACGTCTTATAGCATAGATAAAGGAAAAATTACGAAAACCATAAATTTTTAGTTACATCACATAATATATATTTTTTTAATAATTTTAAACTTACTACCCATTTCCT